>CM064065.1:26349391-26949391 GCA_032594955.1 Panicum miliaceum
TTTTTGCCGATTGAAACTACACATACATGTACTCACACGAAGGTGAGCCTAGAGGATACGACATTCCACAAGATTTTACACCACAGGGTTCACCATAAATTATTATTATAACGGAGTTCAAATTCGTAAAACAAGGTACTTCAGAGATCAAATTAATTGAGTTCTTCAGAGTTCAATGCAGCGGAAAAATAATGATAAACTACTCGACAATACACGATATCTCGATGAAGCCCGTACGAGACATCACTCGGCCTTATCATCGTTGGCCGGGGGCGCATCCCATTCCACCGACCAACCAGGAGGAAGGGTACACGGCCAAGTCAAACTAGCGATCAGATCCTCAAACGTATCACCTGAAAACAGGCCACAAGCAAGGCTAAGTATACTAATACTCAGCAAGGCTTACCCGACTAGTGGAATATACTTAGCCGACTCCTAGACATGCAAGGCTTTTTTGCTTGAGAGGTTTGTTTTGCCAAAAAGCATATACAATTAGGGCCTTACTTTCAAATTTTAGCTCCAGATTCTAGTTTTCTTTAACCATTCTAGGTAAGCTACTATCCAATATTATACATGGTGGAAGAATTAATTTGCATCCAACAAGATTAATCATCATCATTGTTCCTCTTCTTACTCTATGTGGTAAAAGGGTCAAGCAGTCTCAATAACCGCGAGAATCGGACGATTCGAATCGAATTTCTTAACCTTGCAAGGGAAACCTAAACACACGTCACGTGGTTACTCCCAAAGTCACACATGCAACCTTTCCCCTTTCTTCCCGGGTTGTGGATCAGGGCCACCATCCGAGACTACAGAGCCCGGCTCTGTACCCACCATGTGCGCGCATGGAACCGAAGGTTAGGGTGTGGGATGCTGTCCACTTGCCGGTCCGATTAGGTACTTAAGCTTACCGATTACCATATTCTCGGCATGTGGTTAGTACGTTCAAAGACATAACCACCACTACCACACACTGCGGCCTTAGCATTTTTCACTAAACATAGGGGCCATCAATCATTAACTTGAACATCGCACCATAGCCCCGTCCGTCGACCTTATGATTGCAGCATGTAGTAAACATTAAACTCCTATATTCTCGCGAGTAACAGAAAATCACTCGGCTTTTACCGAGTCCTATTAGCATAGCATTCTATCGAACCTTACATCTAGTGTTCAGAGTGTGACAACCCTGGTAATTATATTTCCAAAATCAATGTCATTAGCCTAACTCTATGATTAAACCAACTAATGAAAGGGTGGAAAGAATTAAAACGAGTTCAGTTGGAATTCAAATTTAATTTGAGCACATTGGGTTACTTTTGAACTTTTAAATTTAACTTTCAAACCATAAGCCAAATGAGATTTTGCCTGAAACCAAAGTTGTAGAACTTTTTATTTTGAACAACTTTCGTGTTCAAAAGTTTTTGAAATTCAAATCAGAAAGAGTAGAAAACACCCTGTTTGCACCCAGCCCCCTGAAACTTTTCGAATTCTTGCATCCAGGCCCCTCGCCCCCCCCCCCCCCTCTCTCTCCTCCGCGCCCGACCGCCGCGCGCCAGGTGGCCGGCGTCGCCTGACCGGCGCGAGGCGCTAGGCCAGTGGCCGCCGCACCACCCCGCCACGGCCGGCTTTGCCCCGCCCCCACGCCGCGCGGCCAGTAAGCGCCCGCGCGTGTTGCCGCGCCCAGCCGCCGCCCGTCGCGCCCAGTGGCCGCGCTCCGCCGTGCCGCCTCGGCCCCCGCGCCCCGCCAGTTGCCGCGCCCGCCCTCCGCCCGAGCCGCTGCCGCTGCTGCTCCACCACTCCGCGCCCGCGCTATCCCACCGCGCCCGCGCCGTATCTCGGCCGCCCAGTCGCCGTGCCCGCGCTGCCGCACGTCGCGCCGGCGTCCTGCCGCCGCCCGCCGCGCCCAGTGCGCACCGTGCCGTGCCCCCGCCCCGCGCGCTGCCCAGGCCTCTCCGCACCCCCTCCGGCCCCTATAAAAGCCGAGCTCCGACCGCCCCGCGCGAGCCACGCACCGGAACGCACTCGCCGTCGCAATTGTCGCCGCCGAGCACCGCCCGCCCGTGGACAGCCCTCCGCCGCCGCCCACTGTCCAAACTAAGCCCCCAGCCACCACTACATCACCCCACTGAAGCTCGCCGACCCGCCCAACGCCACCCAGAGCCACCAGAGCGCCGCCGCCCGCGCTGCCGTCGCCGCCGCCGCCCCTGCTCGCCGTGGACAGCACGACCCCGACCCCCTCCGTCCAAGCCGAGCCCCTGTGCAGCTTCCCCACGCGCCACTGAAGCTCACCGACCGGACCACACCGCCCCAAGCCCGCCGGAGCACAGCCGTCGACGCGTGCCGCGCCGCCGCCGCCTCTGCTCCAACGCCGGCGAGCCCTTCCCGGCCGTCCCCCACCTGAACAACACCCCCACAAGGTAGCCCTTGCACCCCTGAACCTTTCCCGACCCTCGCCCCTCGCCGCCGGCGAGCCCCCTCGCCGGAATTTCGGCCGGCCGCCGTACCCGAGCCGCCCGAGGACCCAATTGCAAGAATTTAAATCTTTAGAAGGGTCTGCGCGTAAGATTCAAGGACCTAGTTGTAAAAGAAAGTTTCAAACCTAGATTCAAATTTAGTGAACTTGTAAAATTTGTATAAAATCGTAGAAAATTCAGAAAAATGCAAACTCAACTGTTCTGGAATCCTCAGAACAAACTCCACCACTTTTGTTACAAAAGGTTTCTCAGAATCTCAAAATATTTTGCTCTACATTAAATAGAAGCTTTAATGGACTTATTTTGTACCCACTATTCTAGAACAATGCTGACCCTAAATTTTGGTCAGTGAATTAGTTGCTTGATGATTAGGACTGTGTAAAAAGATCAGGCCCAAATTCCATCTCTAGCTTTACTGTTTGTTAAACTTAGTTTTATTTCATGTGTAAGTAGAATGTTTTATCCCTGCAGTTAGGTGGTGAGTCACCCATTGAAACTTTTCCTATGCTAATGTATTGGTACCTAGAAGCCAGAGAAAAATTAGGAGACTTTTTATCTCACAGTAACCTACTTATTTGATTTATGTGCTAATAACATACATTAAATCAAGAAAATAGTATCTTAGCTTGGAAAATTCTCAAATTTTTACTAGGAGTTACACTGTGGTGGAGGTTACTGTGTAAAAAGTTCCATGGACAAACACCCTGTGTAGGGTCCTGTAAAAATGAATCTTTGAATAGCCTAGGTGTAGAATGTCATATTTTCTATGCTCTGAATACTGCATGATAAATCCTACAAAAATTACAGTAGCTTCTGCATGCTTAAGTGAGAGCTCTGTAAAAATCTTAGACTCATTTGTTGCACCAGTTGTTCTGTACAAAAAGAACAAGGATCTAACAGCAACTATGTAATGTATTTTTCATAATTAATCTGTTACATAAAATTGGCTGAAAATTTTACAGTAAGCACATATTTCCTTGATGTGCCTAAATCCAAAATTTCATGACCAGAAAATATCCATTGTAGTAATTACTCGTAAATCGTATCAAGTACCATTACCACAACTTAAACTTGTGCATTCATGTAGAATCGACGACTCTCGCCGACGGAACTTACGAACTGGTGCCCGCGTCCGAGAGTGAGCAGCATGAAGCTCAAGCGAATCTAACTGAAGCTCTTGAAGACCCGAGCACAAGTTCGGAAGATCCCCAAGCGAACTGCGAAGGCAAGCCCCAGAGCATGACCCATTCTTTCCGAAATTATGCAACTCATTACTCTTGCTTGTGCAGTAAGTTTATAGGAGTTGGATGAAAACTTAGTTGCATGATATCAGGAACCCTTGCTTGAAAACTAGATGTAAGGTTTGATAGAATGCTGTGCTAATAGGACTCCGGTAAAAGTCGAGTGATTTCCTGTCACTCGCGAGAAAATAGGAGTTGAATGGCTACTACACGCTGCAATCATAAGGACACGGACGGGCTACGGAACGATGGTTACGATTGAGGCCCGTCTGTCTAGTGAAAAATGCTAAGGCCGCAGGGTGTGGTAGTGATGGTTAAGTCTTTGAACGTACTAAACACATGCCGAGATTATGGGAATCGGTAAGCTTAAGTACCTGATTGGCCCGGCAAGGGGACGGCATCCTACCCTTTGAACTTCGGTCCCATGTGCATATGGCGAGTGCAGAGAGTGGTCACGACCCGGCGCCGAACCGTGGCGTGGGGCTCTTGTACTCTCGGAGGGTAGCCCCGATCCACGAACCGGAAAGAAAGGGGAAAAGTTGCACGTGTGACTCTAGGGAGTAACCACGTGACGTGTGTTTGGGTTTCCCTTGCAAGGTTAAGAAATTCGATTCGAATCGTCCGTTTCTCACGGCTATTGAGACTGCTTAACCATTTTTACCCACAGAGTAAGAAGAGGAACAATGATGGTGAATGAACAGGTTGGATGAAAAATTTAATGCTTCACCATGTATGCTTTAGATAGCTGCTTATCTAGAAGGGTTAATGAAACTAGAATCTGGAGCTAAAAGTTGAAAGTAAGGACCCACTTGTAGATGCTTTTCGGCAAAACAAACCCCTGAGCCAAAAAGCCTTGCATGTCTAGAGTCGGTGGAGTAGTTTCCACTACACGGGTAAGTCTTGCTGAGTATTAGTATACTCAGTCTTGCTTGTGACTCGTTTTCAGGTGAGACCTTCGAAGACATGATTGCTAGCTTGACTTGGCCCTGCACTCTTCCCCCTGGTTGGTCGGTGGAATGGGATGCGCCCCCGCCCAACGGAGATAAGACCGAGTGATGTCTCGTACGGGCTTCATCGAGACATCCTGTATCGTCGAGTAGTTCTCGTTGTTTATTTCCACTGCAACTTAAAACTCTGAAGAACATATTTGTGATCATTGAAGTACTTGATTTCTAAACTCAAAACTTGGTCTGTAATATTTACTTATGCTAATGTTGTAATATTTGCTGGAATGTGGTATTCTCTGGGCTCATCGTCGCATGAGCATTTGTATGTATGGCGCTCGATCCGTCCACCGTGGTTGTATCGGGAGGTTATACCCGACAGACCAGTGGATTACTCCGTTTGAAGTGTAAGGTTAACCGAGAATGCCTAAATGGTGATGGTTAATACACTTGAGCCGGATTAATTCAGGTGGTTCTGCCACACAGAGCATGGGTACCTAGGATCATGCAACTAAGTTTTCATCCAACTCCTATAAACTTAATGCATAAGTAGAATAGAGTATTAAGTTGTATAATTTAGAAAAATAGGGTTCATGCTCCGGGGCTTGCCTTCTTGGGTAAAGTTAGCTTGGGGCTCGTCCGAACTTGGGTTCGGGTCTTCGAAAGCTTCAGTTAGATTCACTTGAGCTTCACGCTGCTCACTCTCGGACGCGGGCACCAGCTTGTACGTCCCGTCGGCGAGAGTAGTCGATTCTATATGAATGCACAAGTGTAAGTTGTAGTGATGGTATATGATGATTATTTTCCTTCACGATAAAGTTGCAGTCCACAAAAATAGTTGTGAAGTTACTTAGTTACGATTTTCTTGGGCAATCATTAATAGAGTACATCTTAAACTATTAACTTCATTAAACCAGAAGGGGTTGTGTTGTATTGAAATTTTAGTTTTCGCAGTATAAGCATGGGTTAAGCACAAACACTGATCCATGTAACTTCTGGTGATGAAATTTTTATTCAGAGTACATTATGCAGAGATAAGACTACTGTAAAAAGTTCAGACATTTTCATTCAGCATAATAATTATGAAAAATGTATTACCCAGCCACTACTAGATCCTAGTTATTTTTATACAGGATGAACCATGCAAGTGTTGGTGCCAAAACTTTTACAGGTTGTCAAACTAACTATATTTGTGTTACTGTAAATTTTTCAGATTTTATTGTGCAGTATACAGGGCATAATAAATAGGACAAGGTACACTTATGTTAATAGACATTAATTTCTACAGGATGTTTTATAGGGTTTCTGTACATGAAATGTTTTATACAGCATAAACTGCACTAATGTGTACCACAGTAAAAAGATGAACATTTTCCAAGCATAGAAACTAATTATTTTTATTTAGTGCATTTTTCCCACCACAAAATTATACAATAGGTTACAGAAAGGACAAAGGTTCTAAACTTTTTCTGTGGTATTTAGGCATCACTATAACAGCACTGGAAAAGTTTCACAACATGAATCACAATATAACAGCAGGTACAAATTAGTTCTATTATTTCATAGCATGAACAAAGTTTAACAAAAAGTTTAGCTAGAGATGGGTTCTGGTCCTAATATTTTTACACTGGCTTACACATCAAGCAACCAATCTACTGTCCAAAAATCAGATTCAGAACTGGTCTACAACAGTGGGTACAAATAAAATCTATTAAACATTCCATTTATTTTAGAGCAAGATTTAGCAAGCAACTGAAGAAAAGCATGTAACCAAAGTTATAGATTTTCTTCTGACGATCCCAGAGCAGTTGAGTCAGTATTTTTCTGATTTTTCTATGATTTTATATGAATTTTACAAATTCACTATTTTTGAATTCAAAGTTTAAACACAGGTTTACCGTTATGCCCCTGGAAACACAAATTCGCTGATTTTTCTATGATTTTATATGAATTTTACTTTGTTTGATTAAAGTACATGTACTTGTGCACATCTACACATCTATTTTCGATTCAAAGCAAAACAAATTTATAATTCATTTCTTTTAAACTTTTCTTAGTTAGTTAAGCATATTGTTATGCTAATGAGACTTTGTTTAGCAATTTAAACACCCGAGGTGTCACATTGGATCATCTACTTCAAGTGGAAGAAGGACCAGCCAGCATCTATTGAATGGCTCCCGTCCCCGCCGACTACTCGGAATTCATCAGCAACGCCATACCTTTACCAAACGGCCACTACGGCCTGATGGCGCCTAAATCTTGGTAGGGCGAGCCAGAGCATTGCAAGGGCATGAGTCCTCCAAACTACCCGGCTCAGCCCACCTTTTTGCGCCTCCATCTTGGTAGGGTGGGCCAGAGCATTGGAAGGGCATGAGTCCTCCAAACTACCCGGCTCAGCCCACCTTTTTTGCGCCTCCATCTTGCTTGGGCGAGCCAGGGCATTGGAAGGGCATGAGTCCTCCAAACTACCCGGCTCAGCCTACCTTTTTTGTGCCTCCACCTTGGTAGGGTGAGCCAGGGCATTGGAAGGGCATGAGTCCTCCAACCTACCCAGCTCAGCCCACCTTTTTTTTTGTTTCAATCTTGGTAGGGCGAGCTAGGGCATTGGAAGGACACGAGTCCTCCAAACTACCCGGCTCAGCCCACCTTTTTTGCGTCACCACCTTGGTCGGGCGGGCCAGGGCACAGGAAGGGCACGAGTCCTCCAAGTTACCCAGCTTAGCCCACCTTTCTTCAACTACACAACTATCGAAAGCAGGACTCACACAACCAGTGACTAGTTGGAATTGATTCCGACTAGTCGGGATCTTCAACAAAATGGCGCAACTTCATCAACAAGAAACATGACTTCGTCGCCAATCACCCACGAGAAGACTGAGACCCTACTCAAGGAGGGTTTACGGAGATCTTTAGGGAATTTATTTAACCATTGTCTCGAGTTTCATCTCGACATAACGGGTTTTTTCCCAAAGAATTCGTTTCAACCACTCGGTCAGGGGATCACAGAGTTTAACGCAATCAGGGTGTACTCGTTCATCCTTACTTCAGAGTCATGTGACTTGTTTTGGCCTGCCCTAGGTACTCCTTCTGGCTAACCGAGACATCTTCGCATGGCAACTCACGACTTGTCTTGGCCCGCCCAAGGGACTCCCTTTGGGCTAGCCGAGACATTCTTGCTCAACGCCTACTTTTGTACCAACGCAAGTGTAGAATTACGTTGTCCCTTCTTTTGGGCCAACCGAGACTTGTCTTGGCCCGCCCAAAGAACTCATCGCCTCACGTGAAAGATCTCGTCATCATTCCCTTAGGGCCAACCGTGATGTTTTCACAAGTCAACATGTGCTTCCTCATGGTCCGCCATAGGATGTGACTCATGCTACCACCGAGATTTATTTCTCCCTCATTGACTTCTAGTCACCTTCCCATACTTTCTGTACAAGATTACTCATTTTCGACTAGTATTCTTTGTTACTGAAGGGGCTTTGCTCCCCAACTTCCAGTACAACTCCGTTTTACTAGTTCGCAACTAATACTACGAGTAGTGTACTGAAGGGGCATCGCTCCCGTAGTGCCAGTAACACTCTGTTTTACTAGTTCTCGACAAGTATTACGTGTAGTCTACTGAAGGATCTTTGCTCCCCAACTTCTAGTACGACTCCGTTTTACTAGTTCGCGACTAGTACTACGAGTAGTGTACTGAAGGGGCCTTGTTCCCGTATTGCAAGTAACACTCCATTTTACTAGTTCTCGACTAGTACTACGTGTAGTCTACTGAAGGGGCCTCGCTCCCATAATTCCAGTATAACTCTATTTTACTAGTTCTCGACTAGTACTACATGTAATGTACTGAAGAGGCCTCGCTCCCATAATTCCAGTAATGCTATGTTTTACTAGTTCGTGAATAGTACTACGTGTAGTGTAGTGAATGGGCATCGCTCCGTTTTACTGGTTCGCAACAAGTACTACGCGTAGTTTACTGAAGGAGCCTCGCTCCCATACTTCCAGTAATGCTCTGATTACTGGTTACCGACTAGTATTCTATGCTACCGAAGGGGTTTTATTCCCATACTTCCAGTAATGTTGAGACTACTAGCCTCCGACTAGTGCTTTATGTTGGCCTCGCTCCCATACTTCTCCATTTACTAGTTTTTAAACTAGTTATACATGGAGTTTATTGCAAGGGCAACGCTCCCAACACGGTTTCATGACTATCAGTTACAACATACTTTTATGTTTACCTTGCAGGGGACATGATCTGGACCGTGCTACTGGGCGAGTCGGATTCAACTCCGATCAGTTGGCTTCATCAACATTCGCCAACGACTACTCTGATTTCGTGAGAACGCTCGACTACATGTTGATGACTACAACGACTACTCGTCGGATTGGCCTCCGACTAGTTGGGTTCATCAACAACCGTCGGCGACTACTGGAATTCGTGAAGAATGCACGGTGACACGCTGGCGACTACTTCAACTACTCGTATCGCCTACAAGCTAGTCGGAATCGACTCTGCTTGGTGACACGCCGACGACTACTTCGACTGCTTGTCTTAACTACAACCCTAGTTTGGGATCGACTTCGGCTAGATGGCTTCATCGACTGCTCAAGCACCAGCGGCTACCAGCTTAATGCCAGGACTCAGGGGCTAGCCCCACCGTTCTGCTACGACTACTTTATGCTCCTGGCTCAGGGGCTGGATACAACACGGCTCTCAGCAATGAAGATTGCATGCCATGATTCTTTGGATCCTAGATTCCAAAACTTGGGGATTTGGATTCAAGGCTCGGGGGTTGCAGGACATGTGTCATCATCGACTTATTTTTTTCAAATCTATTGGAAGATAAGGACAGAAGACTCAAGATTAAATTGACCCTCAGCCTGATTCTACGAGTCAATCTATGGCTCGGGGGCTACTCCATATGGAGTGCGAGTTTAATCGCACCCTATATAAAGAAGACTAGACAACTATTCGGGGCATGAGCACCTCACAGCCTCGATGCAGTCAAGGAAGTACTCAGAGGACATCTTCAAGATGAAGTTCGGGAGAACTCGAAGACGCCTTCAGAAGTACTCGGACACCTGCAGTACTTGGCTACGAAGAGCTCGGGGGCTTGTCAGACCCGGGCACACGGGACTGTCCACGTGGCATACTTTTCCTAGGATAAGGGTTGGGACATGGCCCATGCCCTGCATTTGTTGTAACTACTCGTAGCCTAGTAGGACTGCTCCTACAGAAGTCAAACTAGTCGGATAGAGTAGGGAATTACCAGAAAACCACTCGGGGTAGGACTCTAGAACATGTATCCGACTAGGACTTCCATGTAAACGTGTCCCTCCAGAAGGGCGAACAGGACCCCTCCAGGGGAAACAGAGCGATCCTCCAGGGAACCACCCAGGAGATCGCACAATCATCATCAAAGGCAATACAAATGACACGGGACATCGGGTATTACGCTCTCGGCGGCCCAAACCTATCTAAAACCTTGTGTTCCTTTGCACCTTCAAATTCCTGATCTTGGCGATACCCTACCTACAAACTCACCACCTCGGGGGTATCCCTCAGTGGGTATGGCGGTAAAACACCGACAAACTCCTTTGAGTGTAACCTGCATACAAGTTATTCCGAACTTCTCCTGAACCTGTGAACTTTTTGAGTGTCTACCAAACTTATCTTGATGATTGAGGTTTGGAATGGTGCAGTCCCTTAGCTTTCCTTGCTTAGAAACTTTGGTTATTGCTTGTGAAACAAGAGATAGCTCTGCTCCTCAAATTGTTCTCTCGAATCTCTCTTTGTTTTTTTTGAAAATTCTCACCAAGGCAAAGTGATGCCTTCTTTTTCACCTACCGCTAATCAGACTTATGTGGAGGTCCGGGTAGGGAAGAAAAGGCATAATTGCTTTTCATATGTTGCTAAGTCAAAAGCGATCCGAGAAGAAACAAGTCATTCAATCTGATCAGGATGTGCACACTACTAGATTTTTAACCTATTGCCACAGAAAGCATTGCAACAGGACTAAATCTGTTGCAATAGATAGGTGTTTTTTCCACCATTTGAAGATTTTGTTGCAATACATCACTAATAATGCCACAAATATCTTTAGTTGCAATATGCTTATTTTTCTATTGCAATAGCTAGGTAATGTTGCCACATTTGCGAGAGTGGGTTGCAATATCGGGAAATTCTTGCCAAAAAAAACTTATGTTGCGATAATACCGAGCGTAGTTGCAATTAGTAGTTCTTAAGGCCACCTGATATAAAAAGGTTGCGATAAGTGCATGATATTGCCATAACTTTATAGTGTTGTTGTAATCTCTACATTCGTTGCAACAGCTTGGTCTATATTGCAACATTTTATTAAATGGTTGCGATAAGTATACATTCTTGCCACGATATGTTTCTGTTGTAATAATTTTGGCATTCGTTGCAAATGATTGATATATATTGCAATGAAAAATGGAATGATTGCAATTATTGTGTTGTAATAAAATTGATGTTTGTTGCAAAAGTTTGAGCTATATTGCCACGAAAAACTGAATAGTTGCAATCAGTTGTTAATATTGCCACGGATTCGGTGCTAAAAAGTTGCCTTGCCATAAAGTTGAATTTTGTTGCAATAAGAAGTACTTGATTGCAACGGAATATGAGTAGTTGGTTCAAATAAGGCAGTAATGCATGCTGGATTATTTTTTAAAATTAGAATAAAATATATGGAGTAATAAGATTCGAACTCATGACCATTAGACCAAAATTAGTTAGGATCACCACTAGGCTATGACTGCTTTGTTGCATAATTGTGAGTAGGGTAACCCTTTTATCTCAGTTAATTTTTATGTGGTGCATTGTTATACTTTTGAATTTCGTTGCAAAACATATCACGTTTTTGCAACTAAACATTTGTCTTTGCTTGAAACAAGGTAACAATCCGTGCTGGATTATATTTAAAAGTAGAAAAAATAATTATGCAGGAGCTGGATTTGAACTCACGACCATGAATTTGAAACAAGTTAGGATCACCACCAGGATGTGTCTGATTGGATGTAGAAGTGTTACTAGGGTTACACTTTATCCAAAGCAAGTTTGTTTATGTCTCCAGATCACGTACCTAAGCCGCCGGCATCACAAATTAATTTGGTTATGTCTCGATCTTCTATTTAGCTACTATCACCGCCATCACGTATCGCAAATTGTGTTGCCCTCACCCCCTGCAGGCTCCCGGCTGCGCTCACCCCTTGCAGGCGCCCATGTTGCCCAGACGATCGGCAGGCGAGCAGCCCGGACGATCGGTCGGCGAGCAGACGGCGAGCAGCCCGGACGGTCGGTATCGAGCAGACGGAGAGCAGCCCGGACGATCGGCCGGCGAGGAGCCCGAACGATCGGCCGGCGAGCAGACCAAAGCCTTTTAATTTTCGTTGCAAAACATAGCTCTTTTGCAACGAAAAAATTGACGTTGCTCGAAATAAGATAGTAATAATGCAAAACACGACAAGTCACAAGTCGCAAATTTTTCACATTTATATGTGTGTGCGAGGATTCGATCCCACACCCTCTCTAGCTATAGAGCTAATAATGCAAAACACGACAAGTCACAAGTCGCAAATTTTTCACATTTATATGTGTGTGCGAGGATTCGATCCCACACCCTCTCTAGCTATACGTGTAGCTTTCTTACCATCCCACCTATGCCTCACATATGACTGGGTGGAAGATGCTTTCCTTTCGAGGTAATCCATGGAGAACTTCAGTACCGGGCTAATACACTGACCGGTACTCATTTAGTACCAGGTGGTGTTATTGACCAGTACTAGATAGCCGCGTCATTTTAGTACCGGGTCAAAACACAAAGCCGTACTAAAGGGTGATATTTAGTACTGGTCGGTGTTTCTGGTACTAAAATAGCTCTGGGGCTTTCAAATTAGCGCGTAATAAAATAGCTCCATACCACCTTTAGTACCGGGTAAAAAATGATCGGTACTGACCGTCCGGTACCGTGGATCTTCTGTTGCTACTCATATGTTGATTCACTGATGGGTGCTTCCAGCATCATTGGCCACTTGAGAAGAAGTGCAAGATTGTCATCGCCGGTTCCAAGATGATCCAGCTCGTGGGCAAGCTGGATTTCGAGGAGGAGGCAATGTCATGGGCTGTATGAGCATGAGGAGTGAGTAGTAGTGGGCTGTATCGAGCCCGTGTATTCTCGTTGTACCCGACCACCTGCGAGTATAAAGGCACCGTCCGGCTTTCTGTTTGGGGCACGAAATTGAACGGTGAATTTGTCCCCATTCTGTTCTTCTTCTCCCCTCCCTCCTGTATCTCTGAACTCCACCACATATTTCCCTAAATTTACCCAGATTGACGAGTTTATCCTGTTCGTACCCTAACACGTGGTCGGCGTGGTTGCCGTAGTGGCCGTTGTTGGCATGGTGGCCGTACTCACCGCGGTGGCCGTTGTCTACATGGTGGCCATGCTCGCGGTGGTCGACGTTGTCGCCGCTCTAGCCGTGGCATGGTGGCCAACCAGCCAGTCTGACCCAAAGGCCGAGCTGAGCGCTCTCTGCCCTGCCGCCGTACCCCATCCCCCACTCGTGGTGGCCATTGTCGGCGTGGTGGCCGTCCTCGCGGGGGTCGGCGTGGTCGCCGCAGTGGCCGCGATCGGCGTGGTTGGCATGGTGGCCGTGCTCGCGGCGGTGGCCATTGTCGGAGTGGTGGCCTTGCTCACGGTGGTCGACGTGGTCGCCGCTCTGGCAGTGACGTGGTGGCCGCCATCCCCACTCGCCCTGCCCTCCTGCTCCCAATTCCCCAGCTCCATGCACCGAATCCTAGGCGAGGCGGCCGCCGGCGGCGCGGATAGGGCCCCGGCAACCTGCGGCGAGCGAGCGACCCGCAGCGTTGCCGCTCCGCACGACCACTCCGGTGCACCCTTGCTGATGCTCCTGGCGGACGCTGGGTCATCGGGTCGGCTAGGCGCGGCACGCGGCTCTGGCAACGGCCAGTTGGGAAGGACATGTGGGTCCGGCGACGGCCGGCGGGCGCAGCAAGCGGCAAAGCAGAGTAAAGCCGGTCAGTGAATCCTATAAAGTGCATTATATTAAGGCCAAAATTAGAATGTGCACTCTCTTTGAGTGGTTAAATAAAACGTGCATTACATGAAGCCCAAAATTAGAACGTACGTGCACTCTATTTGAGTCCTTAAATAAAACGTGCTCAAGTCCAAACCAAAAAACGTTCTCACGCTGGTACACCTAAGTGAACGTGCAGTTTTAGTGCGTGCCTGTGCGTTGCTATAGGCAAAACTTTATTATCTTATGAATATACACATCAACGGTCGAGATAACTATAAGTGTCCAAATATAATTTTACACGCAATAAACAAATCATTGATCAAATATGAAATAGGAGTGCTCAAATATATTCACATATCAATGATCAAAGATTAAATAGGTGCAGTGTGTGCGAGCAAACTGGGTTGTCCTGATGGCCATACTAGGTTAGCCACTTATTCACGGTGATATTTTCAGGACTGCTCAGCATCTCAATATCTAACAAATACCCTCTATTTTTTATCCATCCCCATTAACGTTGTGCTTGCGATTTTATCGTTCCGCCATCCCATAATCCATTGGGAACGCAACTGCTGACTCATCAACATGTAAACGTCTCGGCCCGCTTGCCACGAGCAAATCATGCTGCAATGATGGCAGTGCAAAGGTATAGTTGAAGAATCGAAAATGTAGTTGAAGTGTCGAAGATGTAGTCGTAGTAGTCGGAGATGCAGTCTAAGTAGTCGAAGATGTAGTCGTAGTAGTCGGAGGTGTAACTGAAGCAGTCGGAGATGTAGTCGTAGTAGTCAGAGAAGTAGTTGAAGCAGTTGGAGATGCAGTCGAAGTAGTCAAAGATGTAGTCGTAATAGTCGGAGGTATAATTGAAGCAGTTGAAAATATAGTCGCAGTAGTCAGAGATGTAGTTGAAGCAGTCGGAGATGTAGTTGAAATAAGAACAGATGCAATGTAGTCGAAGATGTAGTCGTAGGAGTCGGAGGTATAGTTGAAGCAGTCGGAAATGTAGTCGCAGTGTCAAAAATGTAGTCGTAGTAGTCAGAGATGCAATAGATTATGGAGAGCATAGCATGATGTTAAGCAACATGATCAGAGAAGGAGCAGCATATGAATTTCTAAGAGTTGGTTTTGCGCCTACTTACGTTGATCCACTGCACCATGTTTTCCTTCTATGCTTAGACTACTTCGTCACACTTTCTCCGCACACTTTAATCAATGTGTCAATGACCCACATGCACCTGTTTGAATTTGAGAAGGTATACCAACAGCCAGGTGACACATTCACAGGTGTTTTATTTTATATAGGTGCGTGTCCGTGCGTTGCTACGGGCTAAACAAAAATCATAGTGCATTACAAATAGTACCCAATAAATTCAATCCGAATACTGCTAACAATCCAGAATGCTTGATTCAAAAATATAGTTTTCGAAATCTATCAAATCTAGGCACACCGAAGATCCATGGCCAACTAAGACGGGCTTAAAGAAAATCATAGTGCATTACAAGTAGCACTCAAAGTCTTCAATTCGAATACTAACAATCCAAAATGCTTGATTCAAAAATATAGTTTCCGAAGTTAATCAAATCTTGGCACAATGAAGTTCCACGCGCCTAATAAGACTATTTTATATCGTTTCCAGTGATGCGGCTAAGATAATCTTTAATATTCTTGGGAAGTAATTTCCAGTATGCATTTACTTCGTGTGCCAAAATATCGATGAAGAAGTTCTAACGCATTGTGCTCGCATCTTGAGCATTTTTTCAGTGATTAGTCAGTAGCGTGACATGTGGACATACACAAGCAAGTTAAGAAAGATCGAAAGTGAATGGATATCAAAGGATTGTACTAACCACATAGATTTGGTTCGCATAGGTGTTATTATATGCTGACATGTATTGTAGCATGAGGTAACCACTTGATTTCCTGTATTAAATGAATTGACCAAAATTATGTCTGAGTTAAAATATGTATACTAATTTGATAAACAAAATGACCTATGTATATTTACCCATCCTTGTCAATTGCAATATCATCTGCTCGGGTGTAATTCCACATGAAAATATCCTGGTTCCATTGAGGACAATGTATGTTCATCACAGCCATATACTTTGAGGAAAATTGGATGATATGGCGTACATATTTTTTGTATGGCATGTCACTACACCAACCTTGAACAGGTTTAGAATCAAACACAATAAGTTTTTTATCTTGGTGGTCAAGCCAATATAGCATACAGTTCCCAAAGTGTGGCCATGGCATGATGAACTGCAAAACAGTAGATTTCAACATCCAGAAATTATTTCCCTAAATAAATTTCTGTACTACTAAGTGTTCATAAGTTAGTGAAAGAGGCATTATGTATTTGCAGCGCTGCAGATCATATTTCATGAATCCCCATTCCCCAATAGCCACAGCAAACGCTTGGGGACTGTGGAGCTTACGGTATGCAGGAGCGCGTGCTAAGTCACACATTGTCTGCAGCATTAGATACGGTTACACATAATAGTGGATACAAAATAATATAAAAAACAAGTGTATAATATTATACGGTGTATATATAAACCAACTTACGTAGAAACACAAATCCATGAAATGCCTCGAAATCTGTATTGTAGCATCTCGATTTCTTATATTCACGATATGCATGAAATCGTACGCCTATGTTAAAACATTCAGGAGTCATGCCTTGATCCTCTCTTAATGCTGTTTGGAGATCCTTGACACTCAACACAATGTTGTAGGGTAGGAAGCTCCGCACCCAGGTTTTACTGCAAAATAATGGAAAAGGCAATGCATATTATTTCGTAATGAATCTAGATGCTATTAATTTTTCAAATGTGATAACTGTGAAGTCTACCTCAATAACACGTCGTCATCAATTGCCGTGATATAATCACAAAGAATTTTGGTGAGTTGTTCTTTGCCTATACTCAGGCTCATTGTAGAAACAGAACTCAAAAACTCATCAGTATCTTGATCACCGTAAACCTGAGTTGTTACTTGTTCAATTGGTGTGCTGCCAGGTACCCCATCGTGTTCTCAGTTACAATCATTGTTATGGGCACGTTTCACCTTCTTGGGGGAATATGAGAGCTTTTTAGGATCAGGTATTTCCACAACATCATTTGGGCTTCCATTGTCTACATCGTTGTTTTCAAATAATGGACAACCTTTCCTAACGTTTAGCTCTGATGTTAATAAAATGGCAGCAAGCTTCAACCTGAATCTTTTCATATCATCCTGTAATGCAAAATTATCGATAACTAATATTAAATATAAATGTGTGTGTATATATCGGTGAGATCTCTTAATCTACCTGAGTCACGTCATGAGAAAGAGTCTCTCCATTCAAGTATTCTATTAATTTAATTAAAAATAGTCCGCACGAGCATCTGCAATATATAAAAAATTGTGATCACACACATATCCAATTAGTATGGAAATAGTGCTGATGAACAAATATGGTGATTACCCATCCGTCTGGATTTTCGTATCCAGGATCTCTTTAACTGGCCATTCATCAACCTTCAAATCTGGCCAACTGTGCTTTTTAATTCCATGCCATTGCAATACAAAGTCTATTTCTCTTCGCAAACCATTTACCTATTCATACATTTCAAAATATAAAATACTTTCAAGATTGTTAATAAAAATGAAATTAGTTGTGTTAGCATTTGCTCACAGTAACTTGGAGTTCCTTGCGACTAAATAAACTGCCCAACGAATTAAGAACCTGTATCTGACGCCTTTTTGCATTAACAACAGCAAGATACCAGTGGCTTGCTGTAATATTAATTGGAAGAAATACCTAGAAATAAATTAAAAAAAATCCACATGATCCACGAATATTATGTAATTCGAATAAAAAAATATATGACAAAGATAATTATTTACCATGTCATGATCTAAGTAGGATAAGACCCTTTGTACCAAATATGGAATTTCTGTAGTTCCACGGTTTGGATACAAATCATCTAGTGTCAAAGATTCATCACCATCCCGCCTCATCATGTTGGTAATGAGAGTATTCTCTAGGTAGCACTTGCCACCCGACCTTCTGATCATACAATCTTGTTTCCTTAATAATGCAGTGTATGCATTTATAACCTGCACGGTTTAAGGCATTAAAATTTGTTATTAACTGCATTACACTATATTTTAGCGTGTATATCATCGAATGGAAGTATTACCTCATCATATATGTGATCCCCTGGCTTAAAAAGGCATTCTATATGATACCTCTTAACAAGCGCACCATTAAGAAGCACAACCTCTTCATAACCAGGTGAAGGTGCTATTTTTAGTAGCATTAATAGCCTCCAATTCATCAGCGGTGCAAACAAATTCTGAAAATAAATGGAACAGATAATCAATGCTGTTTATGTGATTTGTCCAGTAGTATTGGGCAGACGAAAATAATTGGTGGGCCCTGCACAGGTACATGTTCATCTGAGTCTTACCGTCTGCGTGCGGGGTAATTACTGGAGTGTACGCATGATGCTTAGGGTTTTTGTTCTCGCAAGCACCAGGTGCCTGACCACTGTTGCAATAAAATCATGGAGAAACAATACTTAAAATACTGAATGTAAAATAGAAGGCAAACGAAATAAATTTGGGGAAAACATAAACAACCTGTCGTTCTTTATTTGTATTACATGACGATCTGGGCCGCCATCATTAGCCTCCTCACTGTGATTCCAAAAAAAAAGAGAAAACCATGCTCAAGTCGTTGAATGCAAGCCTCAATACAAATAAAATCATAGGGGACAAAACCGAAAATCACCTTGTATTCTCTATGGGTAAATCATAGGGGACAAAACCGAAAATCACCTTAATCACCCTGATGATGCTCCTCTCGCACACGTACTTCTTATATGGCAGGTCTTCGACTACACTGCATCTGTGACTACTTCGACTGCATCTCCTACTGTTTCAACTACATCTCTGACTACTACAACTATATCCCCAACTGCTTCAACTATACCTCCGACTACTACGACTACATCTTCGACTACACTGCATCTGTGACTACTTCGACTGCATCTCTGACTGCTTCAACTACATCTCTGACTACTACGACTACATCTCCGATAGTAGTAACCAACCCCGACTGTTTTGCGATAGAGGCCGGGACTTCCACGACCTACGCAGCAGTAACCGGTCCTGACTGCTTTGCGATGGAGGCAATCTGCCCCGACTACTTCAACAAATCGTACCACTACTTCCGACTACTTTAACAACTCGTACGACTACTTCCGATTACTTCAGCAACTCGTATGACTACTTCTTGAAGGCAATCTGCACTGCATCGAATTCGTTCGATTACTTCAAGCAGGCCAGTCAAGCATGTCTGCTCCAGATGGTAACGGTGCATAATAAGCATACTAAGATAATGTTAAAATATAACCCTGAGGCACTCTTTTTACTACACAACAGCATAGTAAGCATACTGCAATAAAAAGTCATCACTTCTTTTCAAATTATGGAAGTACCCTCGCACAACGTACAAACAAGAAACAATATATGAAGCGTATTCAAAGCAAACAACATCTTTGAGACCAATACAATTTCATATCAACTTATACACACACTTTGCAGAGTTATATATAAACATTCTTGACAGTATCTGGTATTCCCAGCTTGATCGCCTCTTGATGCCAAGTTTTCCACACAAGAGCAAGCTTTGTTGTTCATCAACCTGAAACATCGAAAGTTTGTCACATAGTAAAGTTTCGATAGGACGCTTAAATGAATAAAAATAATTAAAAATTGTGGAATTTGTGACATACCTCATCTATCCTGTCAGTGACTTGTTTACCGTCATGGCGAAGCTGAGTCTTATAGGAAACTGCTTCCTTTTAAACTGAAATGGGAACATCTCGTCATCAGAAAGGGCAAAATGGTATTCATGGAAGGAAGACCCGTTTGCCTGCATGTTGACCCAAAACAATCTCTACATCTGTGGTGTTTCTTTAGAATCCCCTAACCAGAAGCCTTGTACCATTGCACAAACCATTCGCAGGATCGATGTTTCTAAGCAGTATGACGGGACATCCGATTTTCAATTTTAACACGTGCGGGGCAGTCCATTCAGCGTCAACGTGTTAAGGAACTCTGATGGGTAGTAATTATGTGGATCATCTATAGCGGAATCAAAACTATGATATTACATCTCACCCCCTTGAAAAGTACCGATCATCTTCATATTAATCTTATCCATCCAATCATTGCGGGTAGATAAAATTGCTAGAAGTGATGTAGTCTTTGTTAACCATGTTTTCATTTAGGTTTGGAAAAATACACTCAATTAATCTATTAAGGTCTTTGCCATCACCGGTATATGGCACGCAGATGTCATCTGGTAGATGGGCATCACCATCACAATTGACCTCCTATGTACCTCCACCAATATGCAGAAGATACTCTGCAAACCAAGGGTCCCTATGTGCCCTCATATTACGCACCAACTTTAGATGGCGCATGTGTTCCCAGAGGTTGGACTTGCGAAGCGATGTGTCAACTATTTGAGCCCTTGACCCTTTGCGTATAATAGGAAGAACCTGTCTAAAATCTCCACCGAACACAATAGTCTTCCCACCAAATGGCAAGCTATGGTCGAGTGCCTCAACAGATTGTCTCTTTGTCGAAAAAGCTTCATCCCAAATTATTAGAGACGCCATCTGCAACAGTTTTGCAGTGCCACTCTATTTTGTAAAGCTGCAACAGCCACCATCCTCTAGGGTGAAGGGTATCTTGAAACGTGTTGTTCCCCCACCAGGCATAATGGAAGCTACCACACCTGACGTAGCTGTAGCAACAGCTATCTTATTTTGCTGTCGCAGGTTTGCCAACAGCGCCCTGTATAGATACGTCTTGTATAGATACATCTTGCTGGTTCCGCCAGGTCCATCGACAAAGAACAACCGTTCAGAATTGGCAGCAACCATGATCTTGTTGTAAGCAGACCTTTGCTCAATATTAAGAGACTCCAGCAGTGCTACATCATCATTGTCAACCTCGATCACAGACTCTTCAAAAATCTCACGTGGAATACCAATGGCATCATCATAAGTGTCGTCAATACCAGGAAGAGGGAATGACTTGATGTCTTTACCCATCGATTGGAGCATATTCCTAATATCGATCAAAACCATTTGTTGCACGAGATGACGTGAAGGACCATTGCGCCTATAGTCTTCGGACATGGCATCAAAGTGTTTCACCCACAAACCATGTACATCACTCGGTTCGCAAAACACCAGGATTGTTGCAAATAACCTTCGCAACGAAGATGGCATCTGATACAGAGTAGCTTCGGTAAGGCACTCGTCCAGTGAGTTTTCCTCTTCAATTAGTCCCCTTCTCTCAGTGGCTTCACAGAATGAATGGTTTATCACACCATGAATGGTGCGAAGATCCAGGAACGAGGTAGCCCCCACAATATGTTCAGCAGTATCCGTAGATACTACCGTTCTCCCTCTGCAGGATGAGCAGAGACAACCCTTCCAATCAGACCATCGGTAGCTATTTTTCTGGGTTGCCAGAATTTTTCATTTGATTGCCAAGTGAAAATCTCGGAAAAAACCCAATACAATATACGCCGTGCCCACTCATACATCCTGTTTGCTGCGAAGTACGCAATTAACATAGACTCATCAACACCGGGACGTTTAACTACATGTTCGATCAACTCCAGCAGATGCAGTTGAAGCTTCACAGATGGACTTAGCTTGCTCAAGTCGAACACGTAAATCCTCCATAAAGCTTCCGGAAGAGTCACCCATCGGGCATCTCGATACTGCTTGATTTCATCTACATTTCCCTTATCATCTACCTTGTCTGACTCTCTAACAGCAATGGACACCCGGTCCTAACCCTTATAGATGTACTTGAAAAGATAATTAACTAATTTAATACTGCCACATGCTTCGATATTTATGTGGCAGTTTAACATACGCAACAGACATGGGTTATAAGGCACTACCCACTGGTTGTCCAGAACATGGCCCATAATTTTTTCACTGCGCCCATCATCTCGACGCCTATAAATAGGATATGAGTCCTTGCCCTGTGAGGTCGCATCACAAAAGGGCGCGGATAGCGATTTTTGCATGAATGTCGGCCCTTTGTACATGGGCAATTCGGATTTAGCGAGCCGCATGGACCATGCATCATGTGCTTAGTGACCATATTGTAAAGTTTCGGATACTTCTTCTTGTTTGGTAGCTCTGCAGAGATAAGAGCATCATACTATTCAGGGCATGTTAGCTTCCAATTCTTTTGCATTACAAGCAACCAATGTGCATGTGGCAAACCCCTCTTTTGGAACTTCACAATGTACACATAGGCTTGAACCTTTCCTAGTATGTCATTCTTCGTCAGCCTCCTTTTCAATTCCTCCAGTTTCGCCCTAAACACACGAGTAACAAGATCGGGGCGATCTTGTGCTGTCTGTCTGGGATAAAGTTCATTCTTTATCTCATCCCAATTAGGGTTGCAGGTCATTGTTAGAAAAATATCAGGCTTGCCATATTTTTGAACAAGGGCCATTGCATCCATATACCGACGCCTCATATCTTGTGAGCTGCCAATAAATGTTGTGGAAAGCACTGTACGCTTTCTAATAGAGTCAGCTCGAGCCTCCCCTGCATGCAGACTATCAACCAGACCTTGATATAGATCAGCTCTTAGACTATCCTGGTTGTTCCGGATGTAATCTAAACGTGAACTCTCAATTTTAATGTATGTGTCCACAACAAATTGTTGGAAGAGCCGCTTTTCAAATAATATTGGATTAAATATACCTGGTTGCATTTGAAACTTGTAGCAGTAATAATCACGCACAGAGACACACAAATGTCCAGCCGAACCTGCAAAATTATATTCACAAACAATTATCTCAAACATCGGTTTAATATAAATATTGGTGAAATGCTATCTGACAAACTTAATATATAACTACCTTGATCCTCATCGCCATCACCCTGACCACGCGCTCTCCGTATTTCTCGAGCTGCATTAACTTGTGCCATGGTCACACCAACTTTTGCGATGCAACTGTGCCATCCGAGCTCACCTCTAGGGAAGAACAACGGGTATGACAATGCATCATAACAACCATGATATGAACCAATACCATGTATAGATCTGTCCTTCCCTTGTAGCAACACACTATGCTCGAACTGCCCATGGTGTTCACTCCCCTCAATCCATACAGCTGCAACCTCTGATGTTATAGGAACGTTGTATGTTCTTTGGTCAAGCCATGGGTCAAGGTTCAAAGATACGTGATAATCATCTACAACGTGCTCTTGCCCCATGGTCCTAAGTTGTTCAGAGTACGGATTGCCACAGAGGATGCTTACCAACCTCTCAATGACAGCCTTACCCTTTTGAAGGCATTCTTCTCCACACTTTCGGTATCGATGCTCCAGAGAAGGATCATCGTCATAAAAATAAAGCTCCAGATGTCTAGACTCAGCACCCTCTTGTCTACCAAAGGATCTAAGATTGTGATATATTTGGCCATGGTCTCTGAAAGTGTAGATTCCACCATTCCTCATATTGGTGGTTCTATGATCCAAATCCAAATGACAGTACAACGATGTTAAGGAGAAATGGCCATTTAAGAACCGTATATTGGATCAAAAGTGTCGAGCATCAGCATCAGAGCTAGACCACAACCTAACAAGTTCCAAAGGGGTCTCAGGAGTGGAGAGATGAATTTTACCACTATGGCAGCAAAATCCAGGTGGTTCGTACTCAAATTTCTTTGCTTGGCAGAACTCGCAATTTTCAACTGGCGTCAGCATGTATGTTTCTTCCGGAACATTAGAATAAACCTTGTCATGAACATCAGTTATACTCTCATCTGGTTTATTAGCATCATCCATGTCAACCTCAGTCATGCCATCATCATCGAATGGGTCATCTAAAATGATTAATAAACTTAGTTACCAAATCTTGCAAACATAATAATATCAGCGAAAACTTTGTGTGGCCACAAATATTATTCCCACGAAATATTACTGTGGCATCCATTTGCCACGTTATGTTTGCGAGGCAACATATGTTTGTGCAATAGACCATTTGCCACACAATATAACCAATAGCCATGAATTCTTTGAATGGCAATATACCTATTTGCAACGAATTATTTAGGAGGCAATATAACCAATTACAATGAAAATAAAGTCTAGGCAATACACACTATTGCCACAAATAATTTGGGTTGCAAAATATCTTTTTGCCACAACATCTTTGCGTGGCCATATGGTCTTTAGCCACCACATGTTCACGTCGCAATATAACCTTTTGCAACAACATCTTATCATGGCAATATAGGCTATTGCCACTACATCTTTTGTCGCAATACAGCAGTGATGGACGTGGCAACAGAACTTGTGGCCACGTAATTGTCTGTGGCAAATAATGTCTAATGCAACACATAATTCCGTGGTAATAGATACAATTGCCTCGACTTTGATCATTGCAAATCCTACCTAATGCGACGCTTAAATCCATGGCAAAACGTACTATTGCCTCGACTTTGATCATTGCGAAACATATCAAATGCAACGCTTCAATATGTGGAAAATACCATATTTATTGCAACAAACTGAAAAAACGTGGCCCAATGTTTAAACCACGCAAGTACTTGCCACGGCTCCCAACGCCCATCATGTTGTGGCAATTTAGATAAATTGCCACAATTTTGGCCTCTATTTTGTGGAAATTTTGTGGATTTTTGTATGAACTCTTTTGTTTCTTTGTATGACTCTCTCACTTCTTTTTTTTTGGATATGGGCTATCCTTTCTTTTTCTCTTTTTTTCTTGGACTTGCAAATGTCCAAACTATGCTTTTGAGCATGCTTTTATTTCTCCACCACTTTTTTTCTTCTTTTGCATAGCCCATACCTTTCTTTTGTACTTTGGAGAGAGTCATATTGTGCATGGAGTCTTTATTTAAGAGATGGATGGATATCATGTTTTTGCGCAACTTCCACCGTAGTAGTCAGCATATATATTAGTGGAGTGTACGTGATCTTGACCATGAAAGTATTTTCTAGCAAGGTTCACAGAGTTTGACAAAGCTCAAATCAAAGACAAGCAGCATGATCATAAGATTTTTGCAAGGTGATAATTTTTTGGCTTTGGTAGGTATTTAATAACTGAGGAGCCGAGCTAGAGCATTTTTTTGAAACTTTTCATAAAAGATAACCCAAGTACTTTGCAAGGAAGAGTTTGGTTCCATTCATCTATCCATGTCACAAAAGTCAATCATTAGATAGCATAGGTTTCGTATAAATTTTTTGTTCACAAGCACAAGGCAAGAGACTAGAAATAAAGAGTATGCATGTTTATCATGAAGTGTATGGAGTGTAAGGGCCTCTTTATTATTTTTTTATATTGGATTAATTAGAGTGAAATTTTTATTTAAATAGGGAGGTGTGCGAGTTTGAAGTGCAAACCAGCGTGTCGGAGGAAGCTTGGGGCCTCTGGGCTTTGCCTTGGATCGACTGAACCATAGGTTCGCCCGACCCATAGGTAGTCTTCCAGACCCTGGGCTTCAGTGTGTTGCTCTTCACCGGTCTGTGCAATGTGTTTGGGGGAGGTCCTCCCCCACACTTATTTCTATACATATTTTATTGAAAGTCAAGAGACACAAGTGGAGACAAGCAAGGACCCTACTGGTTGTACCGGGGATAAGACTTAAACTTAAATGAGGGAGATGAAGGTCGTTCTATTTCATAAGGATGAAGAATAGGCTTAGGTAAAATGAATGGGGATTATGCTTTGTCATCCGAATTTCTAGGCAAGAGATAGGAGTGGCGCAAGCAGTTTTCCAAAATTTATTATTGAGGCTCTCTTGTGATGATTTTTCTTGAAGAAGTTTTGCTATAGGGTAGCCTATGAGAAGATCAAAATCAAGGATGGGATAGATGTGGAAGTCTAGTTGAACCTCGATTTTGTCTATCTTGATTGGCACTGCACTTGCAATCTCCCAACATTCAAAGGTAAGTCCCAAGGGACTTTCAAAGAGTCTTTCGGTCATGACTAGGGGCAAGCTTCCTATGAACGTGTCCGTGAGGAATTCGGATATGATGCAAGCCTCGGCTGTGGGGTCGTGAAGGGCTTCTATGACAGTTCTCCTCATAGAGCAACAAATAGTTGTGGAAGATGAGCTAATCCGAATTGCTTCGGAAGAGCATCTTACTTACTTTGACCATTCCTCCTTTATGGCCTTCTCAAGAAGTGCATTGCTTAGAGGAGACGGAGGTACCGTAGGTCTCCTCTCACGGAGGTAACTCAAGGTGTGTCTAAGGAATTCATAAGGGTCATCCTCAAATGGGGAAGAGAACTTTGAAGGTTGAATTTCTTCTTCCTTCGTTGTTCGTGCTTCGGGAGAGGGCTCAACAGACAAATCTTGGGATGTGGAAGGTAAAGGGTTGGATTTGGCTGATGAGGGGCTCTCATGGTGTGACTTGGACTCCCGCTGGGGCACGCAAGGATAGGTGAGAAAAGAAGAGTTTCCTAATATGTGATCTAGGATCTTCTTTCCTTCTATTGGAGTTTTATGTTCAAACGAACCTCCAGCGGCAATGTCAAGATCTTCGGCAGAGTCCATGTCTAAACCCGTGTAAAAGATGTGCAAAGATATATCATTGGGTATAGACTAGTTCGGGCTTGATGTCAAAAGGTGTTAGAATCTAGCCCAGGCTGCACCTATGGATTCCTTCTCTAATTGTTCAAATGTAAGTATGTCATTTTGGAGAGAGGCTAGGTGGGATAAAGAAGAGAACGAGTGACAAAAGTCATTTCGGAGCTCTTCCCAATCACCGTTCATACTTCTCACATCGTGAGTGTACCATTGTTCTGCCTTCTCCCCGAGAGAGAAAAGGGAACAACTTCCACCTCAAGTCTTTCTGTGTCATGCCTGGGTTTACCAAGCATGAACACAGTTCCTCGAACTCTTGAAAATGATGGTGGGGATCTTCATTTTCTAATGCGGAAAAGGGTTGTCCCAGAACCATGGTAATAATTCTAGGATGGAGTTCATAGCCAGAAGCTGTGATAGGCTTTGGAGAGGGTGATGATGGCTCTAAGAACTCATCCTCAGGAGCAGAGAGATGATGGATAGAATTGTTTTCCATGGTATAAGGATAAAAGAAAGAGAAAGGTAATATAAAGGATACACGGGCAAACTAGGTTCAAAGACAATTACAGCAACCGTTCCCCGGCAACGACGCCAAAAATGCTTGTTGGTATTTCTTAACGTTCACGAATAAATCCGCAAGCGCACGGATATACCGTTGTAGCACTTCACCCAGAGAGTATTCAGGGTATCGTATATTTCTCAGAGAATGGAGGTGTAATGGTCTTCTAGCTAATTTACCCAAGGAAAAGAGAGAAGATAGGATGGTCCTGGGTAGTGTGGTTGTCTAAGGATAGAGATACTTAGGAAAGATAAGCTTAGCTACTACTCGCTTTCTTCGGGCACCGGTTTTACACCTGGCCTACCAAGTGCCTCCAGCTATTAGCTCTACGCCCAATCTGAATGTGGAGGGATACTAGGGACGAATAGGGCTATCACCCTGCCACATACCTCTCAGACCGTGGGGAAGGGTATCAAACAAAGGTAACTTCAAGCCTAGACACCACTTCTACGCTATCGATTACTGCTTAGAGCCCCGGCTAGACTCCATCTTAAGACTCAAGTCCTTAAGCTAGAAACAACCGTTCAAGAATGGACAATGGTCCCGCAAGCAAATGATAACAAAGACTTAGCTTTAATAAGAACTCACCACCGTAGAAGAACCCAGATACTTACTCAAAAGGAGGTTCATATCGGCTGAGGTACAAGTAGAGGGAGGCCGACAACTCCGGCTCTCCTCCTGGACTTCTCCTCCACACACTCCCTAACTTACTCTACTAGGTAGGTCTAAAAGGTGGAGTCCTCCCTTCTCTTCTTCTCCAAAATGGTGTGTGTTGTGGGGGTTCTCCTCTCCTCCTTTTATAGCTTGGATAGGTCAGTCCCCGAGGGAATTTTGTATAGAAACATTAGTAACCAACTTCAGGAGGATAAGATCAAATCTCTAGCCAAAGTGCACCTGGATGGGGGCCTGTCCAAATTCAGCCGACCCTAGGGATCGGCCGACCATGAGGTGGGCCCCCCTGGGCACCGCCATCATGTGGTGCACTGATAGGTGGGTCCCTACTTTATCCCTTGGGTGTTTGCCGCCTTTTTGTGTTAGTTTGTTTTGCCAAATGGGCCCTTTTATTCCTGTGCAATGCAAGGTGTGATCTTCTATGCATTCTTCTGCGTTCTTCAGTGTTTTCCCTTGGTATTTATTTACGGGTGCCTGCATATCATGACTCACTAAATCATGTGGAAATGGTTAGAGTTAAACACCTATCTTTAGGTTTTTGTGGTTATTTATCTTTGAGTGCAGCAAAAGTTGATGATCGAATTTGTAATTTAAGGACCGTCAACAGGGAACAAGGCAAACAAAGGTAATCTAGAGCCTAGACTCCATGTCTATGCTGTCGATTACTACTCTAGCATCGATCAGGGTTACCCGTCTTTATCAGGGGCTCTCTGCTAGAGCATCTGTCACAAGAACAGATGATGATCCCGCAAGCAAGTAAAGAATAGAACTTAATTAACCAAGATACTGACCACCATTGGAGATTAAGACCACTTACTTAGAAAACAAAGCATCCGTCGAGGTACAAGGCTGAGGTACAGTACCGACAGGCCGGCACCTCCCCCGAACTACCCCTCACTCTCTCCCTATTTTCTAAGCACTACGGAGGTAGGGCTTCGCCTTGGAGTGGAGCTCTTCTCTTCTCTTTTTGTTGTGTGTTGTGGGGGGTCTTCTCTCCTCCTTTTATAGCTTGGATAGGTTGGTTCTGACTGGTGTTATACAAGGAAACCCTAGGCACCGACTTCTAGAGGATAAGCATGATCTTCCCACCAAGATTGAGCCTGCCAGGATGTCGTCTAGGTTCGGCCGAACCTGGGGGTCGGCCGACCCTTGGTGGAGCCATCCTGTGGTCTACCAGGTTGAACCGCCTCTAGAAAGGTGGTGGGAGACTCCACGAGAATGTTGGGCCTGATCGGGCTCAGTGGGTGGTCGGCCGACCCAGGGGGTTGGCTAACCCTTTTCTGAGGACGTTTGGGCCCATCTTTGGTTGGTGCACTCCTTATGGGCTCCTTATGTGGTGTTTTGGGTGTTGCGCTGAAGTTTAGTTGGTTTAGCATGTCATGTGGGCCCTTGGATCCATGTGCCTGCCTCTAATTTGTTGGAAGTATGCTTGCCTCTGATTTGCTTCTCAATGTGGGCCCACCAATTCTCGTGCTCGCTTTGAATGCTATGAAATGTACTTTTTCCTTTGTCTGAGCACGGTTTCCCCCATATGCAGACACGGTCTCTTGTAAATGATTAGAATTAAACTCCTAACTAGTTTGGTGTTTGTTTTATCACTATTCATTAAAGGGGTTGACGGTTAGATTTGGCACTTAAAAACTGTCAACAACACCCCCATACTTAGTCGTTTGCTCGTCCTCGAGTAAAGGTTTGAGGACTAAGGTGGACCATCTCTTCAAATGGTATGATACCTGCATATAAGTTATTCCAAGCCTCTCCCCCTTACTTATGAAATTTGAAGTGTCTATCAGGCTATATTGGGTAGTTGAGGAATGGAATGGATTAGAGTCAAGTTTTCCTTACTTCTCATGCTCAGATAACTAGGTTTTTGAAATATTTTCAAAACATAGCACAGACTTGCTCCTCAAATGATTCTCTCATATCGCTCAAGGTGTATGGTTCCTTTCCAAGGCATTTGATTTGACCCTTCTCTCCCTACTTCTAATAAGGCCTTTTGTCAGTGTTTTACCGACAAGCCGACCTAGGTATACCCTAAGGTAGTAGAGTTGTAGCCAGGGTGTTGCCGAGATCAGGAACTCGAAGGTGCAAGCAACATAAGGGGTAGACAGGTTCGGGCCACGATGAGCGTAATACCCTACGTCCTGTATGGAGGTTTGTATTGCCTTGGATTGGTTATGCTTTGGAGGGGGTCCCTGCCCACCCTTATATAGCATGGTAGAATCCTAGCCTAGTATTAGCTTAAGAATCCTACCCAAGTACTACCCTAGTAGTTTCCTTCTATTCCGACTAGTCCTACTCGCATGCGAGCAGTTACGACACATATAAGCTATGGGATATGCCCCATCCCTTATTTCAGAATATTCTATGCTATGCACGCAGTCCCGTAGCCCCGAGTCTAACAAGCCTCCGAGCTCTTCGTGGCCGAGTACTACAGGCTTCCGAGTACTTCTGAAGTCATCCTCGAGTTCTTCTGAAACTTCATCTTGGAGGTGTCTTCCAAGTACATCCTTGGCTGCTTCGAGGCTGTGAGGTGCTCATGCCCCGAGTGGTTTTAAGTCTTCTTTTATATGAGGTGCGATGAAAATCGCACTCCATATGGAGTAGCCCCCGAGCCTTAGGTTGAATCAAAGAATGAGACTGAGGGTCAAATTAGTCTTGAATCTTCTTTCCTTATTTTCCAAAGAATTTGAGAAATAAGCCATCCATGACATGTGTCCCGTAGCCCCGAGCCTTGAATCCAAATCCCAAAGGTTTGGAAAAAGGATCCAAATGAATGTGGCATACTTTGCACTATATATATTTTTTAGATTTGAGTCGATGGTAATCATAAGAAAAATTGGTTTGAAATTTGAAACCCCCCTTTTTTTGGGATAATATCACTGAAAAATGATTAATCAAATAACTTCCCCAAAATTATCCTAAATTACCTCTCAAAACAAATCATATCCCGAGAAAAGCTCCTCAACTTCCGCCTATTGACATTGTGTCCGTCACTGGTTATTTAATCCGCGAGGAAACTTAGGGTGAACTTATCCTTCAATCACTCCCACACTGTGGGAACCCTTCGTCTTACAGCCGCCGCCGCCATCGTTGATCCAGATCTAGGTCTAGCCTAGTTCCATCTTCTCCTACCTCTCGTCGTGTAGCTGCACTCGCATCTACACCCTCCTTGCTCGCATCTCGCCCCTTCTCCTTAAGCCCCCAAGCGCATGCGAGAGAAACGACTCGTGACTTCAAAGATGGCTGGCAAGAAGGGCTCCGCGAAGGTGAAGGGAAAAGATTCCAAGGCCGTTGCTACCGCAGGCGACAGATGGAGAGCAAGGAAGTGTTTTGAGGCTGACCTCAAGGCGCTTGTAGATGAAGGCCTCCTTCAGCCCAAGGAAATCATCCAGTTGCACGCCGCCACTGGTGGTAAGAGACCATATGAAGGGGATGAAGAGATAGTTTTATTTCAATATTTTGTTGAACGCGGCCTGGCCCTTTCGACTTCTAATTTCTTTGGTGACCTTCTTTTCTATTATGGCATTCAACTTCACCATCTCAACCCCAACTCAATTCTTCATATTGCCTTCTTCCATTTCTACTACCTTTTCCATCTCAAACCGTAACCTAGTGAGGACAAAATGTACGAGGTCGGTGGGGCTGGACTCCAACTGAGGCAGGGGGGAAAAAGTACATCCCCTACAAATTTCCGACTAGTCTGTCAGGTTGGAGGGAGCGATGGTTCTACATTGGGAACCATGAACCCTCGCTTCCCGAGAGGACCGCCAGAGCACTCAAGATTAGAGATGAGTGGACCGTGGCTTGTCGGGACATGAGCCAGATCGAAGAGCTGCTCGGCAAGATCAAGGAGCACAGGGATACAGGAGTCACTGGTGCCTCGGTGATGTACACGTGGCTTGGCAGGCAGATCTAGCCGTTGCAAAAATGATCCCGATTTGGCTTTGAGTACCTTGGCAACTCAGACCCATCTCAATTTTCTGCAGACCCTATTAATAAAGGTGAAGCTGTGCTGCGAGTAAGTCAAGTCCGATACCGTGCCATATGTTCCAACCCTTTATTCAGCGAAGAAACTTCCAAAACAGGTAGGAGTAAGTAGTCGTGTCTTTCTGTCAAGTACTTTTGGTATCCTTTATTCTATTTTGGTACTGACAGATATTGAAATCCTGTTGCAGGATGATATAATATATATAGGAGTATACCTCCGATGCCAGACATTGAATGTCCGAGCCACCTGATGCTGTCTCGACCCACTGTTGATTCAGTGAGCGAGGAGGACGACGAGGGCACCAATGACGACCGCACCTTCGCGGATGTGATCGAGGGAAAAAAATCGAAGACCTCCCCGGAGGGCCAGAGCTCTCCTGGTGGTGACTCTTTGCCCAGTCACCCGAAGGGGCTGAGGGCTGCCACCCGGAAGCGCAAGGCTAGTGCTGCACCGGGTGGTGATGAAAATGAAACACCTAGGTAAGTGCCTTGCTTGGTCTTGCGAGTGTTTTTTGTTGCCTGTTGTTGATGATCTTGATTGGATACTCTCCTTTTTCTTGATTCTTCAATCCTAGCTCCCAGAACCCAAAACGTGCCAAGCGAAGGGTGGAGGAAACAATCGGGGATGATACTGTGAAGGAGCCAGATGTACCTCCATCACAATGGACCCGCCAGCAGGTACTGTTGGAGCCACGCCGGGCAATCACTACCCTCAGCTGGCATATAGTCAATGGTGATCGTCATGATTGCCTCGCCGAGGCAAACTCAGCCTGCGGCTGGCAAGACAACGCCGACAAGTGCTTTAGATGATGCTCCAGCACCTAAGGCACTAAAATAGAAAAAATTGCATGTAAAGAAATCCACATTGTAAGCATCCAAGTACTTTTGCGCTTGTATACTTGTAGGTTCCTTGTAAGCACTCTTATTGTTGTTTGTTTCATGTAGGCCATCCTTTGCTCTGGGCTTGGAGCAACCTGGCGATGCCATGGTGATTCCAGCCCCCGAGCCAGAAAAAGCATCTGATGTCATGGAAGTCGTCGTAGAGCCGGTGGCCATGGCTACCCTCGAGCCATCAGTGCCACCCGACTCCTCGACTTGTGCCAACGCTGGAGCTGGCAGGACCGAAGCTGGAGCCGAGGCGACCACTCAAGAAGAGCCTGAAGTCCGGGATGCGTCCCAGAGATATTAGCAGGTGAGCCCATTGTACACCTCCACCTGCGAGTACTATTCTGCTTGTTATACGTCTGCTTACTAGTAGTAAGGTGATAGGTAACCCGCAGGAGCGGACTGCTCCTAAAGATCAAGGCGCTGCGGGTCCTTCCTCAGAAGGTATTCTGGTGACTCTCCCGAAGTGGCAATATGCCATCCCGATTGACCTCATTGAAGATCCAATGCTATCGTCGGCGACTTTAACGAAGTTCCAGAATACTTTCAAAGAATTGTACAAATTTTTCACGGTAAGTATCTTGTACTGTAAAATATCTTGTTCTGCCGACTGGTTACTGATTTGATGACTGCCTTTTCTTATCATACAAACCTTGGCCAATCGCTCTAGAATAAAATCGGACAAACTCAGGGCAGTTGAAGATGGGGCCCGCCAGTTGCAAGCCAAGGATTGCCAGATTGAGGAAAAAATTCACAAGATTGTTGACCCGAGGAATGAGCCCAACACCCTCAAGCAGGAGCGCACCTAGGAAGTCTGGCTCTTGAAGCAAGAAATCCAAAATCTTTCAAAGAAGAACAAGGATATGGCCAAGACTAACCGAGGTAACAATCTATCGACTGCTTCACCTTGCTGTGATGTATATGACTGTTCATTTCTTGAACTCTCATGAGTGCTTCTTTTTGCTTGTCCTCAAAACTCAACAACATCATAAAGAACCAGGAAGAAATGCTGACCGATGTGAGGAATCTTCTGAATTGTCACACTGATGAACTAAAGCTCACGGTGAAAAAACTTGAAGAAACTGATGCTCAGTTCGTCGAGTGCACGCAGCAGATTAAAGATATGACCGAAGAAAAAGATGCCAAGCAGAAGCAACTTGAGGACCTTCAGAAAGCAGTGCAAGTAGACGTCTAGATGGTGGATGCTACGGAAGAAGGGGTAGTTGATGACAGGACTCTGCTGGAGCGACTTCAAGAAGCCCCGCAGAAGATTGCCGGCTTCATCTCCGAGACCACCAGCATCTATGTAGCCCACATGCTTGGACTTTTCAAGTCTTTCTGGCCGAAGGCCAATCTGGAGCCACTAGCCGATGGTATGGCTGCAGACTGCTCTCAAAAAAGGTTCACAGCTTACCTAAAAGAAATCAAGCTAGTGGCCCGGAAGATAGTTGAGAGCTTAGAGCAAGATTGAAAACAATGAACATGTCATGAACAATCTGCCTAGTCGTATATTCGTAAATATATCTATTTACTTGGTGTCTTTCAATCTATTCCGATTACTCTCATATAGAGCAGTATCGATGATTGTAGGTCTTAGATAGAATCGATACACTTGGGTTACGCTAATCCAAGTGCCATGCCTTTGAATGTAGTCGATAACTTGGCGTTCGAATATTTGTTCAAACTAGTCAGATAATGCCCGATCGTGTGTGCTCTGACTCGTTCAAATTATAGGCTTGATGGCCACTTCAGTTTTTTGGCGCTTTACTGCTCATGGCAAGTTTTCAGGGCCTAACTGGAAGTATGGGCTTGGTGACCCCTTCAGAAAGCGCTTTTGTCGCTACTGTTTACATAAAACAAGTAGTCATAGCTGTTACTGGAATGAGTTTGTGCACAAGTAGTACTCGTGTCTTAGCCTCGTGAGCTATTTAGTAGTTGTATAAAGAGAGCTCGCGGGGCAGCCCCCTTAGTAAACCTCTTGTAGTAGCTTATTGTTAATACTTGTGGCTTTTTTAAAAAAATCTCCAAGTTTTACAATTTAGCTAGAAAGAAAGTAGTCATATTGGAATAATAACAACTTTTTATTAATAATATGCTCTCGCGTCGCTGGCAGGCTATGTACATATTGTACTAAGGATAGAAATTCCGTAGGTGCTCTATGTTCCAGGAGTTTGGGACCTCCTGGCCTTCAGGGTACTAGCTTTATCAAGATCTCTAAAATTAATCCAAACTCTGAGTTTACCTGAACCTTTCTTCTCAGCAGGCACAATAATAGATATCCATTCAGCATATCTACAAGGTCGAATAAATGCTTTCAGCAATTGATTAATCTCCATTTTAATTTGGTCATACGTAATAGGATTAAAATATCTAGCAGGTTGTTTATAAGTCTAAAATAAGATTAAATAGGCAGCCAACACTCAACCTTGTTACGGTTTAAACCAAGCATCTTATGATATTCCCATGCATGAGTTTTGCTCCGATGATCCCTTCCATAAAGATTGCACGCATATTAAAGCAGCTGACAAGTAATTTTGCACGTCCATGTCCAATGCCCGCTACCCAGGATGGAGGCGCAACAAAGGAATCCGAGAGATCCGTTCTTTTCGCGATTTTGCACGTCTTCCTCATTCTCTACCTCGACATTATAGTCAGCACGGCGGCGTCGGCGGCGAACGGCGACTGGGATGGCCACGACACCGTGTCTGCTGCATCGCCATGCTACCTCGACGCCGTCAAGCGCCGCCGCACCCGCCTCACCCTGATTCAAGATCGTCGGCAGCTGCGGCGTTGGGCATCGCATTGACGTCGTGCAGCGCTGGAGCGACGCTCGAGGGGAACGGGACGGCCTTGACACCATGGCCTGCTCCCTCAACTGCGACTATCTCCCCTGCACCCGCCTCAACACTGATCCGAATTCGACGGCGGCGGCGGTGGCGGGCATCCGCATCAACCGCGAGCAACGTTGAGCAACCTCGAACTGCAGCAGCACCTGCCTCACCCCCGATCCGTTTTCATCCAAGGCCCCGGGAGGAGCAGTTCTAGGAACCGAGATGTTGTAGCAGAGGGTGTAAAAATAACTTGTCTTTTCAATCGTTCTCCACATTCACTCCAAATCCTCAATCCTTGTTCACACTCAAACAATGTTTTATTGCCTTTAATGTCTGACCTGCTCACCACATAGGCTCTTGAATTTTGTTTTGTCTTTCTGTGAACAGACACTGCAAGTCTCCTAGGATTTCAGGTCTTTTCATGACATTTTGACCCAATGTGCCAAACAGCTAAATGGGCAGTTCACACTAGAAACAATTTCATTTGCAGGAGTGCTGGAGATCCTCTTTGCCAGCCCCACGATCTACAACAGAAGTCTCTCCATACTCTGCCAATACACATTATGAATAGAAATGTCATTTATCAGCTTCCAGAGACCCACAAACCAGCTGCACAAATTGTATTGGTAACAGTAAATGCACTTCTTCCTTGTCGTGCTCAATTTTGATGAAACTGAAGAAGCTAGCATCATTGCAAGACTGACGAAACTGCATATTCAGGTTACCCTTGGTACCTGCTAGGCCAAGACACGTATAAAATTAGACACCACTTCTTCTGAAAACTGGACAACTTAATGACGATACACAACAACTTTTCAAGATCAGGTTCCTATATTTGTGTTCCCCTCCTTTCAGTTACAACATGAGGTAAATGATCTCCTATCCAACAACAGAAATCCAGAAGCAAAGTACACACACAACACAATACAAAATTTCTTGGTTCTGGTGGTTCTACTATGGTTGTACCAAGAAGTCATGGGTTACCCAACCTGCTTTCAGGATAGATATTCACCTGTACTTTTTCTGAAGGAAAAAGGAGGGGCACGCCCCTACTGGGATTTATTCAAAGAGAAACAACAAAGTTTACAAGTACAGCAAAATAAAAAGAAAAAAGGAAGAAGAAAAGATGAGACTATAGTGACTGCAACCATGTTTCTACAGCTGCTGCCAACTCCGGCTTGGTTCTGTGAGAAAGCAAAAACATCTCAGCCATGAAATGTCTTTTACAAGAGTCTACAATTGGATCAATCTCTTTAAAAATCCAATCATTCCTGGTGGTCCAAATGCTCCAAGCCATGAGTATGATGATTTCCATGTAGATGGGGACCTGTAACTTGTCCTTTATTTGTCTGAAGATGTTCAGCAAAGGTCTAGTGGTTATGACTCTGACACCAATTGAGGCCCAGCAAGCTTTGGCAAAATTACAGCGAAGGAAAAGGTGAGCAACAGATTCAATCTTCTGCAGGATGCAAAGATCACACGTATAGGATTCCAAGTCCATATTTCTTCGTCTAAGGAGTTCCCTTGTGCTCAGTCTGCCTCTCAGAAGCAACCAGAAGAATACCTTATGCTTCATTTGACACTTTGACTTCCAGATTGCCAGGAAGAAAGGATGAACTGCTCTATGACCAATAATTTCTTTATAAGCTCTAGAAGCAGTGAAGATCGAGTTTCCCCAAACATAAGTCCATTGGTCTCTATCTCCTTGTGGTTGTAGTTGATGTAGGCTGATTGTTAGCTCTTGGAATTGTTGGTGGGCTTGTATCGTCAGTGGCAGATGAAAGTTGTTGATCAGATGGGGGTGGGACAGAGCCTTTTTAAAAGAGCTTTCTTTATCTTTGGCGAAGGAGTAGAGTTCTGGGCAAGCTGAGTGCAAGGGTTGTCCATTCCAGGAGTCAGTCCAGAACAGAACAGTTGAGCCATCTGCTACCTTCACACTTGCTAGTTTCTTGAAAGTATCCCGGAGTTTAACTATATCTTTCCACCAGAAGGAGCCCTTCTTCTTCTGCCCAGGCAGGGAATCATCATTGTAATAGGAGTCCCAGATGAGCTTTACCCATGGAAGGTCCATTCTTGTGTAGAATTTGTGCAGAATCTTGAGGAGTAGGGCATTGTTATGAGCTGTGAGATCAATGACTCCCAAGCCCCCTCCTTCTTAGGAACACAGACCATTGGCCAAGCAGCCTTAGAGGATTTTCTGGAATTTAAATAAGAACCTCTCATAGGCAGTATTTTCTATTTCTCGATTTGCTTTATCACCCCTTTGTGCAACTGTACTTACTCTCCACGGACATCTCCTCCTATTATGATCCCCTTTTCGACATGAGGTAGGGGTCAAATGCATTCGAACTAGGATCCTATGGGAAATCAAATAATTTTAAAGAAACTATCTACCTGAATTGCTGCTGCAACGTTTCTCAAACAGAACCAAACTCTTACAGTGTCTACAAGCAACGGAGCATAATGGACAGAAGACCAGGGCATGAGGTAAATACTCGGAAGGCGCCGCTGCTGTGGAACGTTGTCGCCTTCAAGTGCTGTCGCACTCCCTCCGGTCGTCCTCCTGTAGGCGGATCAGGGAGGGGTCAGGGAGCTTCCACCGCGCCCGACGAAATCAGATCAGGGTGATGCGCGAGGGAGTTGCTATCGTAAGTCCGCACGAATGGTGCAGCTACCTTGGAATGGCTCGGCTCGTGGAGCAAGAGGGCCATGGCTGAAACCGTGGGGGGAGATGGAGCTGCTGCTGTACCGGACGAAACTGGATCGGCAAGGGAAGGGGATGCGCTTGGGAGGTGTCGGGGACCGTCGCTTCCGATGCGTGATGCCGCTGCGACGCGGGCAGCAAGGCGGCGCTCGTGCCCCACCGGCCATCGGTGGTCGTCGCAGGCGGTGGGGGCAGGCTTGCGGCGGGGTGACACGTCGGCGAGGCAAGGAAGACCGGGGAAGAGGCGGCGCGGCACCGGTGCAGGCACCGGCAGCTGCGGCCGGCCAGATGCACGTGCGGAGGATTGAGGTTGAAGATGAACGTGAGAATCGGATGTGCCAGTACCCAGTGGAGCGGGTAAAACAGATCGACTGCTTCCTAGGTGGATTGGTCTTTGGCCGGGCCTCATTAGGGCACGGGTAGGGCCAAGCCCAAACAATACCCACTCGGAAAAAAATAAAATTAATTGTGAGCTGCTTTAAGATTCATGCTATTTTCATGGAAGTGATCACTGGAGCGAAACTCCCATGCAAAACAATCGACATATTCTTTCAATAACCTAATTAATTCAGCCTTTTAACCAGCTTCCAAACTTCTATTTACAAATGTTGGCCTTCAGACACTAGCATCCCTAATATCAACCTCTTTTAAAGGATTAGCTGATGAAAACCCTTGACTTAACTTTTCTAGATCATCAAACTCTTCAATGGCTTCACATGTACCGTTCTTATACGCCCCACGGTGCTCAAGTCGCTGCTGCAACCATTCAATGTTTGCATCCACTATAATTACATCAATTGGTCTAGCTGAATCTAGACCAGCTTTAACATAGCATGGACGAAGCTATCCTTAGAACAACTAAGATGCTCGGAAAGATCTAAACCTAACAAGCATTTAACATTATCATGTATGCCTATGGAAGAAGTATCGGCCATAGCAACGCAAGCCGAAGTATCTTCATAAACTATATCGATCTCACTGCCTATCCGTTAAATTAAAATTTGATGCAAAGTAGAAGGTATGCACTGATTTCCATGTATTCAGTCACACCCCAAAATTAAATTTAAGTAACCTTGCACCTTGGATATGAAGAAAGCAGTGGCAAGAGTCCTGCTCCCAACGGTGAGCTCCATAGAAGCAACTTCTTGATCACCTCCTCCCACATCATGGACTATCATTTTGGTCTTGATAAGCTCCTCAACCAAATCGCCCAACTTCATGAACAAAGAGTAAGGCATCAAGTTTACAATAGCGCCACCATCAGCAAGCATTCGGAAAACCGGTTTACCATTGATGTGCCCTTTCATGTACAAGGCTTTTCCGATGGTTATCTGATTCTTTAGGCTTCTGAAACACAGAATCTTGGAGTCCAAAATCAACATAATAATCTGAAGATAAATGCACCACATTAATTTTCAAGTTGCTACGATCTAGAGAAGACCCATAATCCACCAACTCGTCATCGCTGTTATCCTCAGACACCGATGAGAGCTCATCATTACTAGGAATTGAAGCTTGAGTTGCATATTCAATTTGTTGCACAGCTCCATAGTTAACATCTGCAGTGGGAACAAAATGCAACATTGTTTGAATAGTTTATAGGTGCACACGGAAAATAGCTATCAAAAACATCATTCGACATTGGGCCGTAACTCATACATGTTTCTTGTGGAAGAATATGTGGTACAATGTATGCTACAGAGGTGTAAGGTGGAAAAAAGTTTGCAACCAAATTCGTTCAGTAGTCCTTTGTAGAGCTCAGTGTCATCCATGCCTCAAATGCAAGAAGGGGAGGATGATGAGGACATCAATACCAACAATACATTCATGCCTACACAAGTACCAATTTCTGGTCCGGTTGCTCGCGCTCGTGCTCGTCAACTCAATTATCAGGTGAGTTCATTCTTAATTTCATGTGCATCTTATTTAGACAATGGAAACGCGTGCACTCTTATTTTGCTTAGGAATGATGGAGTGGAGCAAAAGGGGAGAGGGATCGCACGGGCTGGATTCAGACTGCAGAACAGTAGCAAATTGTGACGGCAGCCACGACTTTATACGGACTTTTTTTTGGGCGTGCAAGTACTTAATGGAAAGCTTATCAAGTCTACTTTCAAATGGATCAATCCTCATGTCCATCTCTGTTCGTACTCGGACGCAATCGTCAATTTAATATGGAGACCTTTTCTATCCACGGTGATGTGTCACCTTATTTAGGTCCAATGGACCATGTATCAAGTTTGGGTCCATTTGGGACGCATCCGAGGGTTGAAGCACGACTCCAACACCCTTGTGATCGCCCTCCTAGGTTACTCCTTAGCCGTCACAAAAATGTTTGGATTTTGTATAGATGCAAGTTTAGCTTTCGCTACTTCCTTGTAAGCGTGCGTGCTGGATCAGCCGCTCGTCTACCTATCTTTATAACCCCACCATAATTAAGCTTGAGTTTGAGACCCTCATTTACATCTCGTAATTTAGTACTTGTTCTACATGTTTTTGCTAGTTCTTCGATTGCTTGCAAGATAAGTGCCCTAGTGGCCGAGTGTCGTGCCCCACAAGATCGCGGCGACCATTGGATGTGGTGTATCGGTTGATATGCAACAACATCCTTGGATGGCCGTGAACGTCCTCTATATCCCCAAATCGAGTTATCCACCTGTCTATCATCGCAAGATTAGGATTCAACCACACGGGTTCACATCAGAACCTAACGATGCTATGGGATCGACAGGCCACACAGAATGCCATTGAACACTGTAGAGATGCAAGAAGAACAATAGCATGTGTTTGGGAAAAGAGATGGAATGATGCATCCGGCCCAGGTGGGGTTGGCTGAGGCCCAATAAATTAAGGTTGCCCGGACCTCAACAGTTCTTAGGCACATCCACTCGGGGAAAGGCCCAATCTCCCTAAAAGACTAGTCCAATAGGGGAAGGGCGGCTCTCCCTTTTAAGGTCGCTTCCTCCTCCCAGCTAAGCAAGGTGGGATTATTCAGAGGCTCACACGGTCGCCGCCCGACTACAACTAGGACACTTGGTCCCCTTTGTTGCGTCTTTGCCAGCGGGTAATAGTGGAGGATATCCTCATCATTCCCACCCCCTTAAACAAAGGCCCAACTCTGATACCAAATGATGTGAACCCGCTAGGGTTTGTTCCCGATCTTTCGATGAGAGGTGGGGGATAACTCAATTTGAGGATGGAGACGATGTTCATGGCCTGACTACATGCTTCCAAGGACGCTGCGCCTTAGCAACCGATACACCACCTCCAATGGCTACCGTGATCTTGTGGAGCGCGACACCCGGCCACTAGGGCACTCGTCCTGCAAGCAATCGAAGAACCAACAAGAACAAGTAAATAAGTACAAAATATACTAGATGTCGATGAAGGTTTCAAACTCAATCTGCAATGATGTGGGGTTCCGAAGATAAGAAGACGGGCGGCTGATCCAGCACGCGCGCTCACAAGCAAGTAGCGAAGGCTAAACATGATCTAAACAAAACCCAAGTGTTCTTGGTGGCGGCTAAGGGGTATAAGGACATGGGAGGACAACCACAGGGGTGCTGGGGTCGTACTCCAACCCTAGGACGCATCCGTAATGGACTCAACTTGATACACGGCCCATTGGGCCAAAATAAGGTGACACAGCACCGTGAGCAGAAAAGGTGTCGGCAACAAATCAACGATTGTGACCGACTCCGAGCAGAGATAGAATTGTTGTCGCATCCGTTGGAAAGAAGACTTTATAAGCTATCCACGAAGTACATGAAAGCCCCAATCCGAGTCCATATGCGATCGTGGTGACCGTCACAAGTTGGTACTGTTCTGCAGTCCGAATTCAGCCTACGCGAATCCGTTTTCCTTTCGGTCGTCTCCTTGGTTCCTAATCAAAATAAGAGTGCTCGCGTCTCCATGGACTAATCATGATGGACATAAACTCAAAAGTAAACTCACCTGATGATAAGTTGACGAGCACGGGCACGTGTAATAGGACCAGAAATAGGTACTTGTGTAGGCGTGGATGTATCATTAGTATTGATGTCCATGTCATCCTCTATTCTTGCATTTGAGTCGTCCTGGACTCAAACTCATCTTCTTCTCCCAAATATGGCTTCAAATCTGCAATGTTAAAGGTGGGACTAACCCCAAAATCTGCTGGTAGATCTAGCTTATATGCATTGTCATTAATTTTCTCTAACACTTTAAAAGGTCCATCAGCCCGAGGCAGCAATTTAGATTTTCGTAATTCAGGAAACCTTTCCTTTCTCAAATGCAACCAAACTAAATCCCCAGGTTAAAAATTTAGTTCCTTTCTACCTTTATCACCAGCAAACTTATATTTAGCATTCATGCGCTCAATGTTTTCTTTAGTTATTTTATGTAGTTCTAACATCAATTCAGCACGCTTAGCAGCATCAAAATTCAGTTTTTCAGAAGATGGCAAAGGCATTAAATCTATAGGAGCACGAGGCAACAAACCATAAATAATCTGAAACGGGCACATCTTTGTAGTAGAATGCAGCGAGCGATTATAAGCAAATTCAATATGAGGCAAACAATCTTGCCACATCTTAATGTTCTTCTTTAAAACAGCCCTTAACATAGTGGACAAAGTTCTATTGACAACTTCAATTTGACCATCAGCTTGGGGATGACATGTAGTAGAAAACAAAAGTTTAGTCCCCAATTTTGCCCATAAAGTCTTCCAAAAATAACTAAGAAATTTAGCATCATGATCAGAATCAATTGTGTTGGGCACACCATGCAAACGAACAATTTCTCAAAAAAACAAATTAGCAATATGAGAAGCATCATCAGTTTTATGACATGGTATAAAATGAGCCATCTTAGAAAATCTATCAACAACCACAAACACACTATCACGTCCCTTCCTAGTCCTCGGCAATCCCAACACAAAATCCATAGAAATATCTTCCCATGGCACACTAGGAACAGGTAGAGGCAAATACAAACCATGTGGATTTAACCGTGACTTAGCCTTTTGACATGTCGTGCAACGAGCAACAAATCTCTCCACATCTCTTCTCATCTTTGGCCAAAAGAAATGACCAGCAAGTATGTCCTTCGTTTTCTTTACTCCAAAATGCCCCATCAAGCCACCTCCATGCGCTTCCTGCAGCAACAACAAACGAACGGAGCTAGCTGGAATGCATAGCTTGTTAGCTCTAAACACAAACCCATCACTAACGATGAATTTGTTCCATCCCTTCCCATCTTTACAATGCAGCAACACATCTTTAAAATCAGCATCATTAACATATTGGTCTTTAATTGTTTCTAATCCAAAGATCTTGTAGTCAAGTTGATTCAGCAAAGTATATCTCCTAGACAAAGCATCAGCAATGATATTCTCTTTCCCTTTCTTGTGCTTAATAACATAAGGAAAAGATTCAATAAATTCAACCCACTTAGCATGTCGATGGTTCAGTTTGCCTTGACTACGGATATGCTTTAAGGATTCATGATCAGAATGAATAACAAACTCTTTGGGCCACAAATAATGCTGCCATGTTTCTAATGTCCGAACAAGAGCATATAATTCCTTATTATAAGTAGAATAATTCAGAATAGGCCCGCTCAATTTTTCACTAAAATATGCCACTGGTTTGCCTTCTTGTAACAAAACACCACCCAATCCAATCCCACTAGCATCACATTCAAGCTCAAAAGTCTTATTAAAATAAAGAAGTTGGAGAAGAGGTGTGTGTGTCAACTTATCTTTCAGCATGTTGAAGGCGTTCTCTTGTTCATTGCCCCATCTAAAAGGCACTCCCTTCTTTGTAAGCTCATTCAATGGTGTAGCAATGATGCTAAAGTTCTTCACAAAACGGCGATAGAACCCAGCAAGCACTAGGAAACTCCTCACTTGTGTAATAGTCTTTGGTACAGGCCACCCTTGTATAGCTTCTACCTTTGCTTGATCGACCTCAATTCCCTATGGAGTCACAACATAGCCAAGAAAAGACACTCGATCTGTGCAAAAGGTGCACTTCTCAAGGTTACCAAATAAACGTGCATCTCGTAAGGCATTAAAAACAGCACGTAAGTGATCAAGATGTTCGTCAATAAAGTTGTTGTAAATTAGTATATCATCAAAGTAGACTACAATAAATTTTCCTATGAAAGCACGCAAAACCTCGTTTATTAATCTCATGAAATTACTAGGTGCATTAGTTAACCCAAAAGGCATGACTAACCACTCATATAAACCAAACTTAGTTTTGAAAGCAGTTTTCCTTTCATCTCCCAACTTCATACGAATCTGGTGGTACCCACTACGCAAATCAACTTTGGAAAACACAACAACACCACTCAATTCATCAAACATATCATCTAAACGTGGAATAGGGTGTCGATATCGAATCGTGATATTATTGATAGCCCTACAATCAACGCACATACGCCATGTTCCATCTTTCTTAGGCACTAAAATAACCGGAACAGCACAAGAACTAAGGGACTCACGTACAAAACCTTTATCGAGTAGCTCTTGCACTTGTCGCTGAATCTCTTTTGTTTCTTCCGGATTTGTTCTGTACGGCGCACGGTTAGGCAAAGATGCACCAGGAATTAGATCAATTTGGTGCTCAGTCCCTCGAGTTAGTGGTAGCCCCGGTGGGATCTCACTTGGAAACACATCAGCATACTCCTGCAAAATGTTAGCAACAATAAGAGGCAAAGAATGTTGCATATCGTGAATTGAAATTAAAGCATCTTTGCATACCAAAGCATAGGCAATAGAAGTGGAAGCAATCAATTCATTAATATCAGATTTAGTCGCAAGCAAGCAATGTCCTTTCAATCTTATTTCATCTTTCTTATCAGTAAAAGATTTGGTATTTTTATGGCTCTCACTTTTAGCTTTTGCAGCTTTAGCAACATCATCATGCAAAATAGCTTCAGGAGACATGGGCAACAACACAATTTTCTTATCATGGTGCAAGAGAGAATACTGATTTGATCTACCATGATGCATAGAATCTATATCAAATTGCCATGGCCTACCTAGTAGAATATTACAAGCCTCCATAGGCACAACATCACATTCAACAACATCACGATATGATCCAATAGCAAAATTAATTCGCACCAGTCTAGTTACCTTTACCTTAGCACTGTTGTTTAGCCATCGAATGTGATATGGGTGTGGGTGCGGTTTGGTGGTAAGTGCAAGTTTCTCCACCATATCGTTGCTAGCCAAGTTGTTGCAGCTACCTCCATCGATGATCATGCGACAAGAATGCTCTTTAATGACACACTTTGTTTGAAACAATGTATGTCGCTAAGTTTGCTCCGCCTTCTCCATTTGTGCACTAAGCACACGCTGCATAATGAGGCTCTCATAATGCTCGGCATGCTCTGCGCCAAATTGCTCTTCTAGTCGTTCATCACTACCTGCATGGTCAGCTGCAAGCAAAGCAAGTGTATCTTCATCAAAATCACTAGCAGAAGAATACCCACCATCTTCTTTGACCACCAAAACACGCTTGCTAGGACAGTCACGCTGCACGTGCCCAAAGTCCTTGCAACGATGGCACTGAAGATCTCTTGTTCTACCCGTGGAGGCAATCGAAGAAGCATTAGCAGCTGGTTTCTGGACAGATTTGATTGCTAAATTTGTGGAAGAACTTCGTGGTTTGTCTCTAGAGGAAGGCAATGGTGCTGGTCGACCAGGCGAGGGAATTGGGAGAGGTGCACGTCCAGTCAGAGAAGTAGTCGTGCGCTGCTGCCATGATGTATATTTTCCTGCAGAAATATTAGTCTTGGCACTAGCACGTCGCCCCTGCACTTCCCTTTCAGCTTTACAAGCAAGATGAAACAAATGGGTCACGTTAGTATAATCTTTATAAGCAAGGATGTCTTGAATTTCTCGGTTTAAACCACCAAAATCTAGCCATCGCAAGTTCCTCACCCTCCTATAAATTACAACGCAGCATACCCATTTGTAACTCCTGATAATATTCTTCTACACTCTTAGCACCCTGTCTCAATTGCTGCAACTTATTTAGCATATCACGTGTATAATAAGAAGGAACAAATCTAGCCCGCATGACCCGTTTCAAAGCATCCCATGTTTGTGGCATGTTATTAGGATTTTTCTTGCCATGTTCTATCCACCAAACACAAGCAAAATTGGTAAACTCACTAGTAGCAGCCCTAACATGTGTGCTTTCAGGAAATTCATGACATGCAAACTTTTGTTCAACAGCAATCTCCCAAGTAATGTATGCATCGGGATCATATTTACCATCAAAAGGAGGTATCTTAAATTTAATCTTTGTGAAAGCATTATCATTATTGTGTACCTCACGTCGGTGATGTCCTCCCATACCTCTACGATTAGTACATAGCCATCGACGGTTGTGAGCGTCTTGATCGTCTTGTTCAGTATCAGCAACATAATCACCCCAATTATCCTCGATATGCTCATCTTTCTTTCTGTCTTCATCACACCCATTGGGGGCTTTAGCATGCAGCTCATCAAAATGTCGTAGCAGAGCAGCAACACTTTTGTCGACACGACTTATCGACGTCTCCAACCCTGCAAGCTTGTTGTTGGTGGAAATCTGTCCACCCTCTAGGACACCAATCTTCTCATTCAGCACCTGCAAGTCAGTATCAATTCCTTCGGTGTACTCCCTCACTTGTTTTTTTAAATGTTGCATGATGCCCTTGGTACGAGGCGTAAGTGGACCACCCCCATCATTCTCATCCCCTGAACCTGCCATGGTAGATGCACAAGAACAAACAGCGAACAAGTGAAGTAGAACAAACCCCTATAGCTACTACGATGTAACCATTGTGAGGCTCTCTCTCTCAAGCTGTTATACAAGCTCTTACCAATTCTTACCTTGCTCAACAGGAGGGGGTTGGCAACCAACAAGTCGAGCACCTGGAAGGGAGCGTATCGGTGCCGCAGCAACATGACCTGTCAAACTATACTCAAATATGTGGAGCTGTAGGTGGGCTGATCAAGGGAAAATACTGGCACCACGTTAGTCAGAAAAGGAAGCTGAATAATTGTTCAACGGTGGTACTGTGCTGGTCCTAACCTAGACCGTGCTAGAGGCGCGAGCCTAGACACAAATGAAATCACAAAGCACCAACCGAAACAGCAGGAACACAAAAGATGGATCAACCCCTTTCTTCTTTTTCGTTTCTTTTCTTTTCTATTTTTTTCACTTTGTTTTCTTCTTTTTCTTCTTTTTTTGTAGAGGACTAAAATCCTTTGTTTGACAACCAACGCAACAGGATTACTGCATATAGCTACTACCAACTCAGATTGACGAAACTTGTTTCACGCAGCCAGACGCACAAATCTCCAAGTCAATTCTGGAGCACTCAGATGGAGTTTGTGACCCAGGTCAGTCTGTTGGAAAGATCACGAGTTAAGCTTTCAAAATTGTACTAAAACTCGCAAATCGGAGACCGGACAAAGAAACAATGAAAGTTTTCTTCCACTGATGAATTGAATCTCCGAGACAAAATGAGGTGACAATAACTCGAAACTCTAAAGGACTAAACTAAGACCAGCAACACGACGCAACCAATGCAACCAAATACTCAACAAGCCCTAACTAAGCAGTACTAGCAAAGACTCAAAGAGTTTATAGGATTGCAGGTAAACTAATCTACTAATTTTTTTGGGATTTTTGGACTATAGGAAAATAAAAACAACAAAGGATTGGAAGTGTCTCACCGATAAACCTTGCTCTGATTACCAACTAATGCATCCGGCCCAGGTGGGGTTGGTCGAGGCCCAATAAATTAAGGTTGCCCGGACCCCAACAGTTCTTAGGCACACCCACTCGGGGAAAGGCCTAATCTCCCTAAAAGACTAGTCCAATAGGGGAAGGGTGGCTCTCCCTTTTAAGGTGGCTTCCTGCTGCCAAGCTAAGCAAGGTGGGATTATTCAGAGGATCACACGGTCGCCGCCCGACTACAATTGGGCCACTTGGCCCCCTTTGTTGCGTCTTTGCCAGCGGGTAATAGTGTAGGATGTCCTCATCAGATTTTGAGATAAAAGTAAAGGTGCTTGTGTTTGATTCCATTGGATTGTCCCCAGTGTGGTGGAACCGCCTAAATTAATTTGACTTAAGTGCGCTAACCAGCACCATAGAGGCAATCCAGGCGAACACGCACTTGGAACGGAGTAAATCGACAGTCTGTCGGGTAACATCCCGATGCAACCACTGGAATTTTGATCGAAACAATGCATACATACAACCCACACGAAGGTGAGCCCAGAGATTACAACATATCCTCAAATTTTACATCACAGAGTTCAATAGGATTAATTATTATAAACCAAGTTTGAAAATATTCATAAACAAGTACTTTTAGAGTTCAACAGTGCAGCAGAAAATAAGCGAAAGTTCTAACGATGATACAAGATATTATAATGAAGCCTGTACATGACATCATTCAGCGTTATCATCGTTGGCCGAGGATGCATCCCATTCCACCGACCAACCAGGAGGAAGAGTACACGGCCAAGTCAAACTAGCAACCATATCCTCAAAGGTCTCACCTAAAAACAAAGCCTCAAGCAACACTGAGTATACTAATACTCAGCAAGTCTTACCCGAATAGTGGTATATACTTAGCCGACTCCTAGACATGCAAGGCTTTTGCCTGAGGGTTCTTTTTCCAAAAAGCATCTATGAGTGAGTCCTTACTTTCAAGTTTTAGCATCAAGTTCTAGTTGATTCACCATTCTAGGTAAGCAACTATCCAAATCACACATGGTGGAAATAATTAATTGAGCATCCAACTAGATTAATTTTCATCATTGTTTCTCTTCTTACTCTATATGGTAAAAGGGTCAAGCAGTATCAATGGTCGCGAGAAATGGACGATTCGAATCGAATTTCATAAGGCAAACCTAAACACACGTCACGTGGTTACTCCCAGAGTCACACGTGCGACTTTTCCCCTTTATTCCAGTTTCGCGGAACAAGGCCACCGTCCTCGAGTACAGAGCCGCGCTCTGCACTCACCGTGTGGCCGCATGGGAACGAATTGAAGATGGTGTGGTGGTATGTTCCACGCCCCGGTTCAATCAGGTACTTAAGCTTACCAATTACCATATTCTCGACATGTGGTTAGTATGTTCAAAAACTTAACCACCACTACCACACACCGCGACCTTAGCATTTTTGCTAAACAGAGGAGGCCTCAATCATCAACAGAAATATCATAACATAGCCCCATCCGTCGACCTTATGATTCCAACATAAGTAAAATAAGCAACTCCTATATCTCGCAAGTGACAGGAAATCTTTCGACTTTTACTGGAGTCCTATTAGCATGGCAATCTAGCGACCGACATAGACTAGTGTTCATATCAAGGTACCGAGGATCATGCATCTAGGATTTTAATCCACTCCTACAAACTTAATGCACAATACCATATATAAGTAAAAGTTGCATAAGTTTAAAAATAGGGGTTATGCTGCGGAGCTTGCCTTCCTGATTAGTGCTAGCCTTGGGCTCTTCCGAACTTCGGTTTGGGTCTTCGATGACTTCAGTTAGATTGATCTGAGCTTCCCGCTGCTCACTCTTGGGCTCTGGTACCAACTCGTAGGTTCCGTCGGCGAGAGTCGTCGATTCTATATGAATGCATAGGTTCATGTTATTTTGATGATAGGATTTATTGATTATTTCACTATAAAGTTGTAATCGAACAAAACTTAAGTTAAGTTGTAAAATATTTTATTTATATTTTCTTGGGCAATCGTTTACGGAGTATAACTTAAACTAACTAACTTCTTTAAGTAAGCGTGGGTTTTGTCATTTTATAAAATGTCATTTTTCAAAAGCAACATGGGTTATTCATAACAGCTACTAGGGATAGTTTCTGGAGGTGATATTTTTATACAGAGCACATTACTTAACAGCAAACTCACTATAAAATTTTCAGCCATTTTCATGAAGCAGATTAATCATTAAAAATAAAGTAAACAGCTACTGCTAGAATCTAGATCCATTTATGCAGCCCAAACCAAGTAAGTAATGTAGCTCAAAGTTTTACGGGATGCTCACAAGACTATAGAGATCCTACTACCAAGTTTTCAGATTTTATTGCGCAACTGTCAGAGCATAAAAAATAGAACAAAATAGATCTACATATTTCAAGATTCATTTTTATTGGCAGTTCTAGTAAGCATCTGAACTTCAAATTCTTCTAAAATGGTTTGCTACCCAAACATGTTCTCTGGTGAATATTTCATATTTTTCGAAGCACAGGAACTATTTATACTTATTTAATGAATTTATTCTTAACTAAACTCATATGAGCAAGTTAGGCAGAAGAAAAATGTCCCAAAATTTCTCTGTAGTATCTATGTGACAAGGTAACACTACTGTAAAAGTTTCACTTGCAGATCTAGAGTACAACATCACGAACAAGCACATCTAGCAAGTTATTGCCCAAAACAAGATTTATCAAGAATGTTTCCTCGGGAACAGTAATAGCCTTGAAATTTTTACACAAACACCAGCATCACCTGTATAGGCTACCATAAAGATTTCATATTATTTGAGGGCTTTAAACTGCTGTTAGGAAAAAGACAAGTTCAACTAGCATTTAAACAGTATTAAGCATATATCCATTGTTACAGTAAAAACTTTAAGCTAAAGCATGTCCTATTATTGTTCCAGGGTGTAGATATATTCACAAGAATTCCAAAAAGTCCTCATTTACTATTTTACAATTTTTTTGAGATTTTAGATTGATTTTACAAGTGGCAGCCAATTTCAAAACAAAGATTACTTGGGTTCTCGCAGATAGGTCCCTGAAACTAGCAGAAAAGACCCTAAAAAGAACTTGGCGATTACAATGTAGTCCCTGGGCGGGGCTGCCATGGTTGAGGTGAAATTCCCGGCGAGGGAGGGCTCGCCGGCGGTGGGAAAGTGGTGGGGGAGCACGAAGAGCTCACCGGGGTTCGGTTTTCTTTAGGAATCGAGATCGGAGGACACCGGGAAGGGGATCGTCAGCATGCAGGGCCTCGGAGCGGTGGTGGAGAGGTCTGCTCCGGCGAGGTAGGGGGCCTAGGGCTGTGGTCTGGCAGCTCAAGGAGGTGCTGTGGGAGGAGGGGAGCACGCGCAAGGGTCTTGATGAGATCGGAGCTGGCTTGGAGGCGGAGGTTGGTGTGGAGGTGGGGGTCACGGCAATGGCTGCCGCCAGGGGAGCTGCGCAGCGCGAGCAAGGGAGGACATGTCGGTGTTTTACCGCCACGCCCACCGAGGGATACCCCCGAGGTGGTGAGTTTGTAGGTAGGGTATCGCCGAGATCAAGAACTCGAAGGTGCAAAGGAACACAAGGATTAGACAGGTTTGGGCCGCTGAGAACGTAATATCTTGCGTCCTGTGTGGTTTGTATTGCGTTTGATGATGATCGGGTGATTTCCTGGGTGATTCCCCCTGCTTGGAGGGGGTCCTTGTCCGCCCTTATATAGTCTGGGGGGACAGGTTTACATGGAAGTCCTAGTCGGACACATGCCCTTAGGGCTAATTGGGACATATTCGTGTGGAAACTAGCCGATATGCCAGGGGTGCCCAAGGAGTTGATTGCGCATGGCCTAAAGGTCGACCCAAAAGCCACTCCGAAGAAGCAACGACTATGACGCTTCGCCCCCAACAAGAGGGAGGCCATCAAGAAAGAGCTAGCAAAACTACTCGCGGCTGGTTTTATTGAAGAAGTGTACCACCCCGACTAGTTGGCTAACCCTATACTAGTCTTGAAAAAGAATAATAATGAATGGAGGATATGTGTGGATTATACTGATCTCAATAAACACTGCCCGAAGGACCCCTTCGCGCTCCCACGCATCGACCAAGTCATCGACTCTACGGCTAGTTGCGTCTTGCTCACAGCCATGGACGCGCCAAAAATGATCAAGGACGTCCAAAAGCTCACATGCTGCATGGCAGCTTTGAATCGATTCATCTCCCGACTTGGAGAAAGGGGACTTCCCTTCTTCAAATTGCTCAAGCTCCACGACAAGGTCAAGTGGACCGAGGAGGCAAACTAGGCGCTACAAGATCTCAAGCATCATTTGCAGTCGCCACCTGTCCTAACAGCTCCCCAACCAGGTGAGGATCTACTACTCTACATCGTTGCGACTACTCACGTCGTCAGTACGGCAATCGTGGTGGAACGACAGGAAGAAGGCCATGTCTTCAAAGTGCAGCGACCAGTTTACTTCATCAGCGAAGTCCTCTCTGAATCTATGGTTCGTTACCCAACGATTCAGAAAATACTTTATGGTATACTCATCACTTCCAGGAAGCTTCGCCACTACTTCGATCCAAACAATATCCTGGTGGTCTCCGACTTCCCATTGGCGGATATCCTCCATAATCGGGATGCTACCGGGCGCATCTCCAAGTGGGCAGTGGAGCTGGGAGCCCTCACACTTGACTTCAAGCCCCGGACAGCCATCAAGTCGCAGGCACTAGTCGATTTCATGGCGGAGTGGCGAGAAAACCAAGTGGAAGCCACAACCAACCAGCCAGAGCATTGGGTCATGTACTTTGACGGCTCACTCAAGCTCGGTGGTGGTGGTGCGGGAGTACTTTTCATCAGCACGAGAGGAGAACAGCTCAAGTACCGTGTTTTAAATACTATTTGAGGTCTCCAACAACGAAGCCGAGTACGAGGCATTATTGCACAGGCTACGCCTGGCAGTCTCCCTGGACATCAAGGGACTACTCGTCTATGGCGACTCCTTACTGGTGGTTCAACAAGTCAACAAGGAGTGGGACATCAACAAGGATACCATGGACACCTACGTCATGGTAATACGCAAGCTCGAGAAAAAGTTCTCGGGGGCTAGAAATTCACCATGTGGTCCGCGACAACAATATGGGCGTGGACGTGCTCTCTAAACTGGGTTCTGATCGGGCTAACGTCCTACTGGAAGTTTTCGTTCACGAGTTGCATCACCCTTCCATTAGGGCACCAGACTCAAGTTCCATCGCTCAGGGTCCCAAGGAACCCGACCGAGAGGTCTTGATGATCGAGGTCGACTGGAGGGTGCCCTTCATCGACTACATCCAGGAGCACAAACTACCCCCCGGCGTCGACCCAAAAAGCGCTGAAGCTACTCGCATCCTACGGCACAACAAAGGGTATGTTCTAGTCGGGGGCAACCTGTACAAGCGTGGATCAGCATTAGGCATACTCATGAAGTGTGTCAGCACGGAGGAGGGTAAGGAGATACTCCAAGAGATTCACGAGGGCGTGTGGGAACGATGCGGCTTCTCGCACACTAGTCGGCATAGCGTTTCGATCTGGTTTCTACTGGCCGACTGCTTTGGCAGATGCCGAAGCACTCATTCGCCGTTGTACAACCTACCAATTCTTTGGCAAATAGCCCCACGTTTCGGCTCATAAACTCATCACTATACCACCTTCATGGCCATTTGCATGCTGGGGCCTGGACATGATAGGGCCCTTAACAACTGCGCCAAGAGATTTCACACACGTGTTGGTGGCCATCGACAAGTTTACCAAGTGGATCGAGTACAAGCCAATCGCAACGCTCACTGCAGATCGAGTGGTTACTTTCATCTGCGACATGTTACACCGCTTTGGCTTCCCCAACACCATCATCACAGATTTGGGATCCAATTTCCACTCGCATCAGTTCTTGGATTTCTGTGAACACAGCTCCATTGAAGTCAAATATGTTTTGGTGGCTCATCTGTGGACCAATGGCAAGGTTGAGCGCGCCAACGGCTTGATTCTTGATGGATTGAAGAAAAGACTCTATGACGAGAACAGCAAAAAGGACGGCAAGTGGATCAATGAGATCTCATCAGTAGTCTGGGGGCTTCACACACAATCAAGCAAAGCCAGAGGACAGTCACCTTTCTTTCTCGTATACGTGTCTGAAGCTATATTACCAGCTGACGTGATGTGGAAGTCTCCAAGACTGGAGATGTTTGAAGAAGGCGAGGCTGACACTGCAAGACATCTTAAGCTCGACTCAGCTGAGGAAATCCGATGTAATGTATTGTTGCAATCGGCCTGCTACTTACAAGGAGTTTGTCGTTACCACGACAGGAACGTTCAACGACGCTCTTTTAACGTTGGGAATATGGTCCAGGATGATACCGGGCTACACAAGCTTAATTTAGGATGGTAGGGGCCTTTCATTATGCAGAAGGTTACAGGCCCTAGATCTTATCGCTTACAGTACTCTAACATTCAGGAGGTACCAAATTCTTGGAATATTGAGCATCTACATCGTTTTCATCCTTGATCAACTGGGGACATCTTTTATTGATGCGTGGAGATGGATACTTCCAGTACAACTCTGTTTTACCAGTTCACGACTGGTATTACGTGCAAGTTTGCTGAAGAGGCCTCGCTCCCATATTTCCAGTACCTAATTACTAGCTTCCGACTAGTCTCTTGGGTTTCTGAAGGGGCTTTGTGCTCATACTTCCAGTACAACTCCGTTTTACTGGTTTGCGACTGCTACTACGCGCAAGTTTGCTGAAGGGGCCTCACTCCCTTATTTCCAGTAACATATTACTAGTTTTCAACTTGTACACTATGTTTTTGAAGGGGCCTCGCTCCCATGATAAGAAGTTTAGTTGTTTATGACTAGTTCTACACCTGTTCGACTACTTTTTTTAACTACAACCCTAGTCGGGATCGACTCCGACTAGATGCCTTCATTGACTGTTCAAGCACCAACGGCTACTTGCTAAATGCTTGGTCTCGGGGGCTAAAGCCACCGTTCTGCTACGACTACTTTATGCTTATCATCTGGCTCCTAGCTTGGGGGCTTGATGGGACAAGGCACTCAGCGTGCCTTAAGGGACAGCTCTCATGCTTAAATGATCGATGCTGTACACCTACTCGACAATACCTGATCAAGAGGCTTTTTAAGATTTATCTTGGATAGATGTTTGTTAACCATTATTTCAGGGATTTTATTCTGAAATAAGGGGTTTGTTCAATTTATTACCTAGAGGACTTATTTAGTCATTGGCTCAGGGCACAAAAGTTGATTTGAGAGATAATTTTGGGTATTTTTTGGGATGTTATTTGTTTAACCATTTTTTCAGGGAACTCATCCTGAAAAAAGAGGTTTTCAAATTTACTACACCAATTTGCCCATGTTCACCATCAAATCTTTGCCGTCATATATTGCATGCCACGATTCTTGGATCCTTTATTCCAAAACTTGGGGATTTGGATTCAAGGCTCGGGGGCTGCGGGACACGTGTCGTGTCATCAGTGACTTAATTTTCAAATCTGCTGGAAGATAAGGACAGAAGACTCAAGATTAAATTGACCCTCAGCCTGATTCTACGAGTCAACCTAAGGCTCGGGGGCTACTCCATATGGAGTGCGAGTTTAATCGCACCCCATATAAAGAAGACTGGACAACTACTCGAGGCATGATCACCTCACAGCCTTGACGCAGCCATGGAAGTACTCGGAGGACACCTTCAAGACGAAATTTGGGAGAACTAGAAGACACCCTCAGAAGTACTCGGACGCCAGAGTACTCGGCTACGAAGAGCTCGCGGGCTTGTCAGACCCGGGCACACGGGACTGTCCACGTGGCACACTTCTCCTAGGATACAGGATGGGACATGGCCCATGACCTACATCTGTTGTAACTACTCATAATGTAGTAGGATTACTCGTACAGTAGTGAAACTAGTCAGACACGATAGGAAACTACCCGAGATGTACTCGGGTAGGACTCCTGGGCTTGTACCCGACTAGGACTTCAATGTAAACGTGTCCCCATGACTATATAAGGGCGGACAGGTACCCCCTCGGGGACAATAATCATCAAAGGCAATACAAAACACACAGGACGTAGGGTATTATGCTCTCAGTGACCCGAACCTGTCTAAAACCTTGCATTCCTTTGCACCTTTGAGTTCCTGATCTCAGCGACACCCTACCTACAAACTCACCTCCTCGGGGGTATCCCACGGTGGGCGTGGCGGTAAAACACCGACAGGAGCTAGTAATCTGTGAGTTAATGGAAGTGTTTGATAGACAATCACGTAGGTGCTGTATTTGATTAATTGATGGGTTCCACTAGTCATTGCCAAACGAGGCAACCACACTTGGCAGCCGCATGGTTCGGCTGTGATAGGGTTCCCTGAGTTTAGCGAGGGAGTCTTTGTTAACCCGAGTAAATGAACATAAATAGCGACCCTGACTAAGTGGTGAAAAGGGGTGCTTTTAGGTGTACGTAACCTCTTGTTTCGAGATATGGTCTCAAAACAATGGTTTAAACAAACGAAACACCAAAAATACCCTCAGGAAACCTCCTTGAATCGGTTACAAAATTTATGAGTAAATCATTAGTCGGGTAGTCCCGTCGCCTTTCTTTGTAGACTTGGGAGAGCTCCAAGGGCCATCCAAAAGGCTTGACATTCAAACGTAGAATGCTTGCTCTTCGGGTGGTACAGGCATTGCCCGTGGAGGGCTTCCTCGAGTCGTTTCTTTGAACTGGGAGTCGTTTTTCTGCGGGTGGATTGTTCCACGGCTTCTGGCTTGCGCTTTCGAGTGGTCTTCAAGTAGTCGAGAGGGAGTTAGTAGCGGGTGGGGTTGTAGGCTTCCACTTCTTCGCTCTCCTACCGCCTGGCAGTGATGACATTGCGGGCATCCCGGCTAGCGTAGATGATGGCATGAAGGTCACCCGTGGAGGAGTCATGGAAGTTACCGCTCCCCTGCTGATTCTTCTCGACTGCGCGGTGCCTACATTGGGCACACTTCACATTGATGAGCCTACGACGTTCCTTCTGGATGCCATCTGTGTCTTCTGCCTTGATGTCAGTTGAAGATTCGCTATCCATTGTTCCATCTACGTCTTCCTCGAGTGGATCAAGGAGGTAGTCATCGTAGTCGTCTAGCTAGACCCGCTCTAGGTGTAACACCTCAGGTGTTTAAATTGCTAAATAAGCCTCATTAGCTTAACACGATGCATAAATAACAAAGAAAAGTTTAAAAGAAATGAATTATAAATTGTTTTTCTTTGAATTAAATATAGATGTGTATATGTGCATAAATACATGTACTTTAATCAAACAAATTAAATAACTCTCACCTGATGGCGACCCGCTAGGGTTTGATTCCCGATCTTTCGATGAGAGGCGTGGATAACTCGATTGGTCGATGGAGGCGACGTTCACGGCCCGACTACAGCCTTCCAAGCTGCGCCTTAGCAACCGATACACCCCCTCCAATGGCTGTCGCGATCTTGTAGAACGCGGCACCCGGCCACTAGGGCACTCGTCCTGCAAGCAATCGAAGAACTAGCAAGAACAAGTATGATAAGTACTGAATTTACTAGATGTAAATGAAGGTTTCACACGCAATCTCAATAATGGTGGGGTTCCGAAGACAAGAAGACGGGCGGCTGATCCAGCACGCGCGCTTGCAGGCAAGTAGCGAAGGCTAAACTTGATCTAAACAAAACCCAAGCATCCTTGGCGGCGGCTAAGGGGTATAAGTACGTGGGAGGATGACCACAGGGGTGCTGGGGTCGTACTCCAACCCTAGGACGCGTCCGTAATGGACTCAACTTGATACACGGCCCATTGGGCCAAAACAGGGTGACGCAGCACCATGGGCAGAAAAGGACTATGTATTAATTTTACGATTGCGGCCGACTCGTAAAAGATATGGATATGAGGCCGGATCCGTTTGAAAGAAGACCTCATAAGATTTCCACGAAGTACTTGAACGCCCCAATCCGAGTTCATATGCGACCGTGGTGTCCGTCACAAGTTGGTACTGTTCTGCAGTCCGAATCCAGCCTGCGCGAATCCGTTTCCCTTTCGGTTGTCTCCTTGGTTCCTAAGCAAAATAAGAGTACACAGGTCTCCATGGTCTAAACATGATGTACATGAGCTTAGATGTGAACTCACCTGATGATTAAGTTGACGAGCACGAGCACGAGCACGAGTAATAGGACCAGCAATAGGTACTTGTGTCGGAGTGGATGTATCATTGGTGTTGATGTCCTCATCATCCACCCCTTCTTGCATTTGAGTCATCCTCGACTCAAGCTCATCTTCCTCTCCCAAATATGGCTTCAAATCAACAATGTTAAATTTGGGACTAACCCCAAAATCCACAGGCAGATCGAGCTTATATGCATTATCATTGACTTTCTCTAACACTTTAAATGGTCCATCAGCTCGAGGTAGCAATTTAGATTTTCTCAATTCAGGAAACCTTTCCTTTCTCAAATGCAGCCAAACTAAATCTCCAGGTTCAAACTTTAGTTCATTTCTACCTTTATCACCAGCAATCTTATATTTAGCATTCATGCGCTCTATGTTTTCTTTAGTTGTTTCATGCAGTTGTAACATCAATTCAGCACGCTTAGTAGCATCAAAATTCAGTTTTTCACAAGATGGCAAAGGCATTAAATCAATAGGAGCACGAGGCAAGAAACCATATACAATCTGAAATGGGCACATCTTTGTAGTAGAATGCAGCGATCGATTATAAGCGAATTCAATATGAGGCAAACAATCTTCCCACATCTTAATGTTCTTCTTTAAAACAACCCTTAACATAGTAGAGAAAGTTCTATTAACCACTTCAATTTGACCATCAGTTTGCGGATGACATGTAGTAGAAAACAACAACTTAGTTCCCAATTTAGCCCATAAAGTCTTCCAAAAATGACTAAGAAATTTAGCATCACGATCAGAAACAATCGTGTTGGGCACACAATGCAAACGAACAATTTCCCGAAAGAACAAATCAGCAATGTGAGTAGCATCATCAGTTTTATGACATGGTATGAAATGGGCCATCTTAGAAAATCTATCAACAACCACAAACACACTATCACGTCCCTTCCTAGTCCTAGGCAATCCCAACACAAAATCCATAGAAATATCTTCTCAAGGAGCACTAGGAACAAGTAGAGGCAAATACAAACCGTGTGGATTCAATCGTGATTTAGCCTTTTGACATGTCGTGCAGCGAGCAACAAATCTCTCCACATCTCTTCTCATCTTTGGCCAAAAGAAATGACCAGCAAGTATATCTTCCATTTTCTTTGCTCCAAAATGCCCCATTAAGCCACCTCCATGCGCTTCCTACAACAATAACAATCGAACGGAGCTAGCTGGAATGCATAGCTTGTTAGCTCTAAAGACAAACCCATCACTAACGATGAATTTGTTCCATCCCTTCCCATCTTTACAATGCAGCAACACATCTTTAAAATCAGCATCATTAACATATTGATCTTTAATCGTTTCCAATCCAAACATTTTTTTATCAATTTGGTTCAGCAAGGTGTATCTCCTAGACAATGCATCAGCAATTATATTCTCTTTCCCTTTCTTGTGCTTAATAACATAAGGAAAAGATTCAATAAATTCAACCCACTTAGCATATCTACGGTTCAATCTTCCTTGACTACGAATATGTTTTAAAGATTCATGATCTGAATTAATAACAAACTCTTTGGGCCATAGATAATGCTGTCATGTTTCTAATGTGCGAACAAGAGCATACAATTCCTTATCATAAGTAGAATAATTCAGAACAGGCCCTCTCATTTTTTCACTAAAATAAGCAATAGGTTTGCATTCTTGTAACAAAACACCACCCAAACCAATGCCACTAGCATCACATTCAAGCTCAAAAGTTTTATTAAAATCAGGGAGTTGGAGGAGAGGTGCATGTGTCAACTTATCTTTCAGCGTGTTGAAGGAGTTCTCTTGTGTTTTACCCCAACTAAAAGGCACTCCCTTCTTTGTAAGCTCATTCAAAGGCGCGGCAATGGTGCTGAAGTCCTTCACAAAACGATGATAGAAACCAGCAAGTCCTAGGAAACTCCGCACTTGCGTGATAGTCTTCGGTATAGGCCATCCCTGTATAGCTTCCACCTTGGCTTGATCAACCTCGATTCCCTGTGGAGTCACGACATAGCCAAGAAAAGACACTCGATCGGTGCAAAAGGTGCACTTCTCAAGGTTACCAAATAAAAGTGCATCTCATAAAGCATTAAAAACAACACGTAAGTGATGAAGATGTTCATCGAAAGATTTGTTGTAAATCAATATATCGTCGAAGTAGACAACAACAAATTTCCCAATGAAAGCACGCAGAACCTCGTTCATTAATCTCATGAAAGTACTAGGTGCATTAGTTAACCCAAAAGGCATGACTAACCACTCATATAACCCGAACTTAGTTTTGAAAGCAGTTTTCCATTCATCTCCCAATTTCATACGAATCTGGTGGTACCCACTACGCAAATCAACTTTGGAAAACACAACAGCACCACTCAATTCATCAAGCATATCATCCAAACGTGGGATAGGGTGTCGATATCGAATTGTGATATTATTAATAGCCCTACAATCAACACACATACGCCATGTTCCATCCTTTTTAGGCACTAAAATAACCGGGACAGCACAAGGACTAAGAGACTCACGCACATAACCTTTGTCGAGTAGTTCTTGCACTTGTCGCTGAATTTCTTTAGTTTCTTCCGGATTTGTCCTATATGGCGCACGGTTTGGCAACGATGCACCAGGAATAAGGTCAATTTGGTGCTCAATCCCTCGTATTGGTGGCAGCCCCGCTGGTATCTCACTTGGGAACACATCAGAATACTCCTGCAAAAGGTTAGCAACAGCCGGGGGCAAAGAATGCTGCATATCGTGAACTGAAATCAAAGCATCCTTGCACACCAAAGCATAGGCAACAGAAGTGGAAGCAATCAATTCATTAATATCAGACTTAGTAGCAAGCAAACAATATCATTAAAATCTTATCTCATCTTTCCTGCTACTAACAAATTTGGCATTCTTATCGATCTCAGTTTTAGTTCGCTTAGCTTTAGCAACATCATCACGCACAATAGATTCAGGTGACATAGGAAGCAAAACGATTTTGTTATCATAATGTATAAGAGAATATTGATTTGATCTACCATGATGCATGCTATCGGTATCAAATTGCCATGGTCTACCTAGTAGAATATGACAAGGTTCCATAGGCACAACATCGCATTCAACAACATCATGATATGAACCAATAGCGAAATTAATTCGTACCAACATCATGGTGCTGGGGTCGTACTCCAACACTAGGACGCGTCCGTAATGGACTCAACTTGATACACGGCCCATTGGGCCAAAACAGGGTGACGCAGCACCATGGGCAGAAAAGGACTATGTATTAATTTTACAATTGCGGCCGACTCATAAAAGATATGGATATGAGACCGGATCCGTTTGAAAGAAGACTTCATAAGATTTCCACGAAGTAATTGAACGCCCCAATCCGAGTTCATATGCGACCGTGGTGTCCGTCACAAGTTGGTACTATTCTGCAGTCCGAATCCAGCCTGCGCGAATCCGTTTCCTTTTAGGTTGTCTCCTTGGTTCCTAAGCAAAATAAGAGTACACGGGTCTCCATGGTCTAAACATGATGTACATGAGCTTAGATGTGAACTCACATGATGATTAAGTTGACGAGCATGAGCACGAGCACGAGTAATAGGACTAGCAATAGGTACTTGTGTCGGAGTTGATGTATCATTGGTGTTGATGTCCTCATCATCACCTCAACGCACTTGGCAGCGAAATTTAATGGACACACCATTGATGACAGGATAAACAAAAGTCTAGTTGAAGCCTAGGAGAGAATACAAATTTTTGCCCAGGAAATGACGTACCCTCCGAATCATACTTTTTGAGTTTTTAAAATAACTTCTAAACTAGAACTCAAATGAACTTTAGCCTGAAACAAAACTTGTGTATCTTTTCATTTTGAACAACTTTCATGTTCAGAGATTTTTGAGTTGCAACACAAAAATTTGAGTAACACTTGACTTTGCAAACCAGCCCCTGTCTTTTCTATTATTTTCTCTTCCGACCCTCCGCTTCGCTTGCCCCTCCGCTTCGCCCGACCCTCCGCTTCGCCCGACCCTCCGACCGCCGCGCAGTCGCTGCTGGCCACTTGGCCGGCGATGCCTGACCGGCGCTAGGCACCAAGCCAATGCTTGGTCGCGCCCCGCTCGCACGCTCTCATCCCCAGTCTGCGCACGCCACCGCACGCCGGCGACGCGCGTCTCTGCTTGCCGCCCGCCACGCCCAATGGCCAGTCCGCGCCGTGCCCGTGTCCCCGCCGTGTCCCTCCAGTCGCCGTGCTCGCCGCCCGGCAAGCCAGCTGCTGCATCTCCTCGCCCAACCCGCGCCAGTGTGATCTCCCCCTCCCCCATGCCAAATCCCCGGCGCCCAATCCCCTGCTCGCGCCCGCCGCACGCCGTGCCGGCTCTACTCGCCGCCCACCGCGACCAGTAACGCCCCCCCCCCCCCCGTCGTGCCGCCCCTCCCCAGCGTTGCTCGGTCCTCTCCCTCCCTCCTGCAGCCTATAAAAGGCGATACAAGGCCACTCGCGCGCGCCTCAACCCACGAGAACACTGCCGCCGCTGCCATTGCCGCTGTCGTGCACCACCCACCCATGGAGCCCCACCCTCCAGCCTCCCACTGCACAAACCCAACACCCAGCGAGCTTGCCCTCCCACCACTGAAGCTCACCAGCCTCTTCCCCAACCATCTCGACCGCCGGAGCACCGCCCGCGCTGCCGCCGCTCCCCTGCTGCTCCGCGGACAGCCCACTCCGAAGCTCCTCCGTCCAAGCCAAGCCTCGAAACGGGTTCCCCTCGACGCCGCGAAGCTCATCGACCAGCCCACGCCCTCCCCTCCTCGCTGGAGCACCGTCGCCGACCCTCCGCACCGCCGCCGCCCCTCTGCACCGCGCCGACGAGCCACCTGCGGCCACCCCCAACCCTGACCAAGGCCACCCCAAGGTAGCTCTCACCTCCCAGGATCTCCCCGACCCTTTTCCCCTCGCCGCCGACGAGCCCCCTCGCCGGAATTTGGCCGGCTGCCGTTCCAGCGCCGCCCAAGGACCCAATTGCAACGATTGAAATCTTTAAAAGAGTCTGCACGCAAGTTTTCAGGGTCATAACTGTAAACCTGTGTTTAAACTTTGAATTCAAAAGCTGCGAAATTGTAAAATTCATATAAATTTATAGAAAAATCAGAAAAATACAAAGTCAACTGTTCTGGGATCGTTAGAAGAAAATCTACAACTTTTGTTACATGGTTTTCTTCAGTTAAATGCTAAATCTTGCTCTAATTTAAATGGAAAGTTTAATAGACTATAATTGTACCCACTGTTGTAGACCAGTTCTGAATCTGATTTTTATACAGTAGATTGGTTGCTTGATGTGTAGACCAGTGTAAAAATATTAGGACCAGAACCCATCTCTAGCTAAACTTTTTGTTAATCTTTTTTATGCCATGAAATAATAGAACTAATTTGTATCTGCTGATATATTGTGTTTCATGCTGTGAAACATTTCCAGAGCTGTTATACTGATGCCTAAATACCACAAAAAAAGTTTAGAACCTTTTTCCTTTCTGTAACCTATTTATATAATTTTGTGGTAGGAAAAATGCACTAATTCAAATAATTAGTTTCTTTGCTTGGAAAATGTTCAACTTTTTGCTGTGGGACAATATGGAGTAACTCTTGCTGTATAAAAGTTTCATACACAGAAACCCTGTAAAATATCCTGTAGAAATTAATCTTTATTAAAATAGGTGTATCTTGTCCTATTTATTATGCTTTGTATCTTGCACAGTAAAATCTGAAACATTTACATTAACACATATATGGATAGATTAACACCCTGTAAAAGTTTTAGAATCCAAACATGCTTGGTTCGTCCTGTATAGAAATAACTATGTTCTAGCAGCTGTGTATTACATTTTTCATAATTATTCTGCTGCATAAAAATTCTTGAAAGTTTTACAGTGCTGTTGTCTCTGCATATTGTACTCTAAATAAAAATTTCATCACTAGAAGTTACCTAGTCCAGAAGTTGTGTTTAATCCATATTGTGCTTAGAAAAATTAGTTTCCAAAAGAGCACAACCCCCAACCCCCTTCTTATTTAATGAAGTTAATTAGTTTAAGTTATACTCTATTAACAATTGCCCAAAGAAATCTTAGCTAAGTAACTTCACAACCAAATCTATATTTTCGTGGACTGCAACTTTATCGTGAAGGAAAATAATCGTCATATACCATCGCTACAACTTACACTTGTGCATTCATATAGAATCGACTACTCTCGCCGACGGAATGTACGAGCTGGTGCCCGCATCCGAGAGTGAGCAGCGTGAAGCTCAAGTGAATCTAACTGAAGCTTTCAAAGACCAGAACCCGAGTTTGGACGAGCCCCAAACTAACTTTACCCAAGAAGGCAAGCCCGGAGCATGAACCCTATTTTCTAAATTATGCAACTTATTACTCTACTTTACTTGTGCATTAAGTTTATAGGAGTGAATGAAAACTTAGTTGCATGATCCTAGGTACCCATGCTCTGAACACTAGATGTAAGGTTCGATAGAATGCTATGCTAATAGGACTCGGTAAAAGTCGAGTGATTTCCTATCACTCGCGAGAATATAGGAGTTGAATGTTTACTACATGCTGCAATCATAAGGTCGACGGATGGGGCTATGGTACGATGTTTATGTTGATGATTGAGGCCCCGTCTGTTTAGTGAAAAATGCTAAGGCCGCAGTGTGTGGTAGTGGTGGTTAAGTCTTTGAACGTACTAACCACATGCCGAGAATATGGTAATCGGTAGGCTTAAGTACCGGATTGAACCGAGGCCGGAATATACTCCCCACCGTCTTCAATTCGTTCACATCTAGCTAATGGCGGGTGCATGTGCCGCCATGGCCGGGCCATGGGGACGTGTAGTCGAGGGCGGTGGGCCTGTTCCGTGAAGCGGGAATTGAAGGGAAAAGTTGCACGTGTGACTCTGGGAGTAACCACGTGACATGTGTTTAGGTTTCCCTTGCAAGGTTAAGAAATTCGATTCAAATCGTCCATTTCTCGCGGTTATTGAGACTGCTTGACCCTTTTACCACATAGAGTAAGAAGAGGAACAATGATGATGATTAATCTTGTTGGATGAAAAATTAATTCTTTCACCATGTATGATATTGGATAGTTGCTTACCTAGAATGGTTAAAGAAAACTAGAATCTGGAGCTATAATTTGAAAGTAAGGACCTACTTGTATATGCTTTTCGGCAAAACAAACCCCTCAAGCCAAAAAGCCTTGCATGTCTAGGAGTCGGCTAAGTATATTCCACTAGTCGGGTAAGCCTAGCTGAGTATTAGTATACTCAGCCTTGTTTGTGGCTCGTTTTGAGGTGATACTTTCGAGGATATGATCGCTAGTTTGACTTGGCCGTGTACCCTTCCTCCTGGTTGGTCGGTGGAATGGGATACGCCCCCAGCCAACGATGATAATGCCGAGTGATGTCTCGTACGGGCTTCATCGAGACATCGTGTATCGTCGAGTAGTTATCGTTATTTTTCCGCTGCATAGAACTCTGAAGTACTCAATTACTTTGAACACTGAAGTACCTTGTTTTGTGAACTCGAACTCAGTTGTAATAATAATTTATGATGAACACTGTGGTGTAAAATTTGTGGAATGTTGTATCCTCTGGGCTTACCTTCATGTGAGTACATGTATGTGTGGTTTCGATCGGCAAAAACCATGGTTGTATCGGGAGGTTACCCGACAGACCAATGGATTATTCCGTTTGAAGTGCGAGTTAGCCCTGATTGCCCCCGTGGTGATGGTTAGCGCGCTTGAGCCGGATTAATTCAGGTGGTTCTGCCACAATAGGCCTTCATAGTCCTCGTCGGCATGAATCATGAGTACTTCTCGATTGGGGGTGAAGCGTTTGGCACGCCGCACCACTTGGCCCTCGTCTTCGTCGTCAGATGGGGGGAGGGGTCTGCCTTTTTGAAAAGGGAGTTCCCCGGGTGTGGCAATGTATCGTGGTGGACTTGATTTGAGGGACCTGGAGAGTTTCATGCCCTTCCGATGCCCAAACCTGCCCAACCAATCTGATCCCCTTACCAGACCACGGGTCACATGAGTAGCTGAATTTGAGTAGTTGTCGGAAACGATAGCCCCCCAACAAGCGGTGGCTTCTTCTTCTCCGACTGGTGAAGGATGATCAAAATCCTCTTCCAATGCGGAGAGGGTCCTCTGTTGAACCGTCTCAACCCGATCTTGATCCGTGAGCGATTTATCGATGGAGTCAACTAGTCGGAGTTGATTCCAACTAGTTGTTGACCGAGCAGAGCTAGTCGCCGAGTAGTTTGTGGCTTGGTCCCGACTAGTTTCTAGTCGAGACGAGATGTCAAAGTTATCGTTGGCGCTGCCGATTTGTCGAGGCAGTCGTGATTGCGGCACGAGTCGAATAGTCGAGGTTGTCGTGGCAGCACGTCGATGTTGAGCGGAGTAGTCGAAAATTTCTGGCTCCCTGGGGTCGATTCGCCAAAGGGTGGATTGTGCCACAAGGCAGGAGTCGAATTCGAGTACCTTAGAGGGCTCTAGACCCTTCCAGTACCGGAAACAACCTTGCGGCGTGGATGTTATAGTTAAATCCGGATGACAACCTGAAAATGACTCGGAGTAATCATCGGGTTGTGAGAGGATAACGAGAACTGGGGCCTCCCGACAAGCGGTGGCTGCCACGTCCTTGAGTTCTCCTCGGTCCGGAATTGTGATTGACAGGTACTCTTTGTTTGAATCTGAATCGTAGTCAAAAACGAGGGGGCCCTGACGCGCGGTGGCTCCCTCGTCACAAATCTTGACGGTGTCGGTGCTTTACCGCCACGCCCACCGAGGGATACCCCCGAGGTGGTGAGTTTGTAGGTAGGGCGTCGCCGAGATCTGGAACTCGAAGGTGCAAAGGAACGCAAGGTTTTAGACAGGTTCGGGCCGCGAGAGAGTAGTACCCTACATCCTGTGTGGTTTGGATTGCCTTTGATGATGATTGTCCCCGAGGGGGTGCCTGTCTGCCCTTATATAGTCCGGGGGGACAGGTTTACATGGAAGTCCTAGTCGGGTAGAAGCCTAGGAGTGCTACCCGACTACTTCTCGGGTAGTCTCTATCCGACTCCAACTAGTCTAACTACTATACGAGTAATCCTACTACATTACCAGTAGTTACAATAGATGTAGGGCGTGTGCCATATCCCATCCCGTATCTTTGGAAAAAGTATGCCACGTGTACTGCATTACGAGTAGTTACAATAGATGTAGGGCGTGGGCCATATCCCATCCCGTATCTTAGGTAGCCTTTTTCCTGTCGTTCCACCATGATTGTCGTACTGACGACGTGAGTAGTCGCGGCTATGTAGAGTAGCAAGTTCTCACCTGGTTGAGGAGCCGTCAGGATAGGTGGCGACTGCAAATGGTGTTTGAGGTCTTGAAGCGCTTGGTTTGCCTTCGTGGTCCACTTGAACTTGTCGTGGTGCTTGAGCAACTTGAAGAAGGGTAGTGCCCTTTCTCCAAGTCGGGAGATGAATCGATTCAAAGCTGCCATGCAGCTGGTATGCTTCTGGACGTCCTTGATCGTCTTTGGAGCATCCATGGCTATGATGGCGTTGATCTTTTCTGGATTTGCTTCGATGCCGCGGTGACTGATGATGAACCCGAGTAGTTTGCCTTGAGGCACGCCAAAGACACACTTTGTCGGGTCTCCTCGAGATCGGAGATGAACTCGTCATGGGATTTGGTCTTGATGACCACATCATCCACGTAAGCTTCAACATTGCGGTGTAGTTGGTCCGCAAGGCACAGTTGGGTGGCCTGTTGATAAGTGGCTCCTGCGTTCTTCAACCCGGAAGACATTGTAGTATAAGCATATGCTCCAAAGGGGGTGATGAACACTGTTTTGATCTGGTCTTCCTCCTTCAGAGCTATCTGATGATAGCCCGAGTAGCGGTCGAGGAAGGAGAGTAAGACGCAGCTAGCCGTGGAGTCGATGACTTGGTCGATGCGTGGGAGTGCGAAGGGGTCCTTCAGGCAGTGTTTGTTGAGACCAATATAATCCACACACATCCTCCATTCATTATTATTCTTTAATAAAACCGGGTTAGCTAACCACTCGGGGTGGTATACTTTTTTAATAAAATCGGCCGCGAGTAGTTTTGCTAACTCCTTCTTGATAGCTCCCTCTTGTCGGGGGTGAATCATCGTAGTCATTGCTTTTTCGGGGTGGCTTCAGGGTCGACTTTTAGGCAATGCTCAATCAACTCCTTGGGCACCCCTGGCATATCCGCTGGTTTCCACGCGAATATGTCCTGGTTAGCCCTAAGGAAGTTGATGAGCGCGCTTTCCTATTTGTCGCCTAAGCCACCCCCGATCAGAGCAGTCTTGGATGAGTCACCTTCTTGCAGCTGGATGGTCTTGATGCCGACGTCACTGGGGTTAGGTTTAACCCTCGGCTGGCTTGGCCGCTTATTGTAGATCTCCATCTCTTTATTGGTCCGCTTCAACGCGGCCGCGAGTACTACTACAGACGGCTCTGGCACGCGTGGAGTCATGGCGTACACGATCGCCTCCTGGTCGTAGTCGTACGACTTCTTCAGGTCGCCACGGAGTGTGAGCATGCTTGTCTTGCCTAGAATCTTGAGAAGCAGGTAGACGTAGTGGGGCACAGCCATGAATTTTGCTAGTGTCGGTCTGCCAAGGATGGCGTGGTACGAAGAGTCAAAATCGGCCAACTCGAACTTGATGTACTTGGTGCGGTAGTTGTCTTTTGTCCCAAAGGTGACTGGCAAGACCACTGAGCCAAGTGGTGTAGCCGCATTACCCGAGAATGAGCATCTTGGAGATGTCGAGTCCCATCTTCTTGAGAGTACTTGCGAAGAGCAGGTTGAGGCCGCTTCTGCCATTGATGAGTACTCGGGTGAGCTGTGAGCCCGTCACGACTGGGTCTAGGACCAGCGGGAATGTTCCCGGCTCGGAGAAGCTGGTCCATTGATCATCCCTGGAGAAGGAGATTGGGACCTCGCTGTATCTCAGAGGCCTTGTCGTGGCCGGCTCAACAGAGAGTATTTCGCGCAGGGTTAGCTTCTGCGCGCGCTTGGTGGGGAACGTTGACGACGTCCTTCGGATCCTGGAAGTCTTGAGTCCCCGACTTGTCACCTCCTTCATCATCCACCTTGTCCTTTCGCTTTCCTACTCGAGGGAGGGGTGGTGCATTGATTGATTTGCGGATGCTAACGCACTCGAAGAGCGTGTCCTGCCATTTTGGGTGAATCGGGCATTATTTGTGCATGATCTTCTCGTATTCCGAGTCATTGTTCCTCGACTTCTTGCCACGCAGGTTGCGCTCAACAGCCGCGACTTCAATGTCTGGCATGCGCTTTCGGGTATTCCCCGAGTGGTTCCGCTGGCTTTTGTCGAAGTGGCCGTTGCCAGCGCCTTGCTTGTCGTGGTTGCGCCTGGGGAAACGGTCATTCTCCTCGTCCTCCTGGTCAGCCCATCGTGCCATCATGTCCCGCGGCTCCATGGCAGTAGTCGGGCGGTTGCGCCCGAGGTCGTGGTACGTGCTCTTCGAGAAGAGGCCGTTTTGGAAGCAACGGATGACATCCTCATCTATGATGTTGGCGATGGTGGCGCGCATCTCGAAGAAACGCCGTGTGTAGGACCTCAGGGTCTCGTTAATCTCCTGCTTCACCTGGGACAAGTCGTGGCGTGTGCCTTCCTTGATCATGGATCCCTGAAAGTTATCGATGAAGGCCCGCTTGAGGTCCTCCCACGAGTCGATGGAGTTTGGCTTGAGGCTTTCAAGCCATGTGAGGGGTGCAAGCTCCAGAGCCACCGGGAAGTAGATAGCTTTTGTAGAGTTGGATCCCCCTGAAACTTCAATGGCGATGGAGTAGCAACAAAGCCACTAGCGTGGGTCCTGCTTACCGTCATATTTGGGGATTCCGACTGGTTTGAAGTCCTTGGGGTTGGACTTGTCGGTGATGCTCGTGGTGAAGGCGGGGAAGCGGTCGTTGTCGTCGTCGTCGTAGTGCCTGCCGGTACGGTCCTTCCTCCTTGCTTCAATGACAAGCCGCGCATCGCGGCCTTCATTAATCTTCTTTCTGAGGTCGATCGTGGGAGCATCATGGAGGTTGGCCGCGACTGGATCCTGGCCTTGATGCCGTGCACCGCGCTAGTTAGACTGGGTTGTTGTACTTCTTGGTCATTGTTGCCACGCACCGACGGGTAGCCCTCGTTGCGCTGGCGGTAATCGTTCCACTGGCTCCTGGGCCTTCCTCTATGGGTGCGACTGACCAGCGCTGTGTCGTCGTGTTGCTCAGATCTCCAGGGTTGATTCCGAGTGGAAAGCGCTGGGTGTTGCCCATCGAGTTGCACAAGCGCGCGCTGGGTCAGGTACTACAACCTTTGAATCTAGGGTTTGGATGGGAGTTGTTGAGCAAGGACTGCTACCTCGGTGATGGGGCCAATCGGCGTGCGGTACTCGCGATCCGCAACTGCTGCAAAAGCGTTGTCGAGGTCCCTTGGTTCGCGAGCGCGATTCTGTGCATTGCGCCTGCGTTGAGTGCGCTTGGCGTTCTTTACACGCCGGATCCTCCGGTGCTCCTCGTCTTCATCTTGGGGGGCATCAACTGTGGGCTCATTAGCGGAGACGTCCACGAGTTGTTCATTGTCGTATTGGGTGCCCAGCTCGTCTTCCTCCATGTTGCAAAGGGACGCCATGCAGACTTGTCGATCCGGTGACTGGTTAGCCCTAAGGCTGTAGTTGAGTAGCTCTGTGCTACTCTGACCGTCTTCCGAAATGGGGGAGAGAGGTCTACCCTCCTGGAAGGGTAGCTCCTACGTGAAGGCCACAAGGTGGGACTCGTAATCGAGTAGTTCGGAGGGCTCAAAGCCCTTCCAGTACATGAAACGTCCTTGCGGTGTAGATGTTATCGTTAAACCCAGATGGTTGCCCGACAAGAATTTGGTGTGGCCGTCGGGTTGTGACTGGTTTTTAAGGGCGGGGGCCGCCCGGCAAGCGGTGGCTCCCGCGTCTCCGAGTCCTTTTCGGAGCCGACTTGAAGTCTGAGTAGCAGTGGAATCCGAGTAGGAGTCAAAAACGGGGGCCCCCTAACAAGCGGAGGCGCCCGCTTCGTTGGTCTTGAGCAGCAGATCCAAATCCTTCTCCAATTCAGAGAGTGATTTAGATCATGGGGTTTTTTTAGATCGGTTTGAATCCGATCCGAGTAGATCTGGTGCGTGACGAGTGGAAGTCGCATTGAGAACGGGCATATTATTGATCTGCTGGGCCAGATCGGGAAGCAGCATGTCGTCGAGGTTGTCGATGAAGTCGTTTTGATCGCTGCTTGAAGTTGGTGAAGAGGTCTCCGGCTCCTTGGAGTCGGCTTGGTGGCTGTTGAAGCCACCCAAACCGTCGGCGATGCAGATCTAGAAGCCGAAGATGAAGATCGTGCCCTTGCTGAGCATAGCGCTGGTGAAGTTGAACGATGCCATCGAGTTCTCCGGTGGATCTTCGATGAGCACCCCTACCTTGCGCGCCAGCTGTCGGTGTTTTCCCACAACGCCCACCGAGGGATACCCCCGAGGTGGTGAGTTTGTAGGTTGGGTGTCGCCGAGATCTGAAACTCGAAGGTGCAAAGGAACGCAAGGTTTTAGACAGGTTTGGGCCGTGAGAGCGTAATACCCTACGTTCTGTGTGGTTTGGATTGCCTTTGATGTTGATTGTCCCCGAGCGGGTGCCTGTCCACCGTTATATAGTCCGGGGGGACAGTTTTACATGGAAGTCCTAGTCGGGTACAAGCCTAGGAGTCCTACCCGACTACTTCGCGGGTAGTCTCTATCCGACTCGGGTGTTACAATAGACGTAGGGCGTGGGCCATGTCCCATCCCGTATCTTAGGAAAAAGTATGCCACATGTACAGTCCCGTGTACCCGGGTCTGACAAACGGGGCGATCCAAGTCCTCCTCCAAGTCGGAGAGGGGCTTGGATCGCGGAGCCTCCTTAGATCGGTTTGAATCTGATCCGAGTCCTGGTGCAGCATGACCTGAAGTCGCATAAAAAATGGACATGTTTTCGATCTGCCTGAGCAGATCGGGGAGCAACAACTCATCGAGATCGTCGATGAAGGAGTCGAGGTTGCTGCGTTGAGTTGCAGTAGAGGCCTCCCGGCTTCCTGGAATCGGCTAGGTGGCTGAAGAAGCTACCCAAGCCGTTGGTGATGCAGATCCAGGAGCCGAAGATGAAGATTGTGCCCTCGTCGAGCACGTTGCTGGTGAAGCTGAGAGATGCCATCGAGTTCTCCAGTGGATGCTCGATGAACACCCCTACCTGGCGCGCCAGCTGTCGGTGTTTTACCGCCACACCCACCGAGGGATACCCCCGAGGTAGTGAGTTCGTAGGTAGGGTGTCGCCGAGATCAGGAACTCGAAGGTGCAAAGGAACACAAGGATTAGATAGGTTCGGGACGCCGAGAGAATAATACCCTACGTCTTGTGTGGCTCGTATTGCCTTTGATGATGATTGGGTGATCTCCTAGGTGATTTCCTGGATGATCTGGTCAGTTCCCCTTGGAGGGGGTCTTGTCCGCCCTTATATATTCTAGGAGGACAGGTTTACATGGAAGTCCTAGTCGGATACATGCCCTAGAGTCCTACCCAAGTACTTTTCTGGTAGTTCCCTACTGTATCCGACTAGTTTTACTACTGTAGGAGTAGTTCTACTAGGCTACGAGTAGTTACACAGATGCAGGACGTGGGCCATGTCCCAACCCTTATCCTTGGAAAAGTATGCCACGTGTACAGTCTCGTGTACCCGGGTCTGACAGGACGGGCGGCCTTTATAGGCGCGCAGAGAGGAGGGGAGGGGGTTGGGCGGCCTTTATAGGCGGGCGGCTGCTGCAGCCGGTTTGCCGGACGGCGAACTCGCCGACTGGCTTGTCTTGACGTGGCGGCCGGCTCCGCACGGCGTGTGGCGTGCGGGCGCTGGGCGAGGCGCGGCATGCAGAGGGCTGGCGTGGATAGGGGTGCAGCCAGCCATTGGCTTGGCTGTGAGCGTGCGGCAGGGATGCTCCACGGCGTGGCGAGCAGCTCCTGCGCACAGTCGGGAAGCAGAGGAAATAGAGGAGGGAGGGAGAAAGAGAGAAAGGAGAGGGAGAAAAAAGGAAAAGGAGGCTGGTTTGAAGTCGATTTTGCATAGCAGCTCAAAAAGATTAGAATATGAAAGTTGTGTAAAACTTCAAATTCTACATCTTTTGTTTCAGGCAAAAGTTTGTTGAGTAATGGTTTAAAAGTTATTTTTAATTTACTACTACTAGGATTTGAATTCCTATTTCTGAATTCTAAAATTCAAATTTGCAATTGGCCTTTTAAGTAAACTTGCTAGGCACTAAAATATGCATGTGTTTAATGCTACATTTGTTGTGTTAAGTTGAGCATGAAAGATTTCAAACACAAAATGGAAAAGTCCCATATATACACATACATATACATGCATACGTACATATATGACATGTATTATTTTAATTATTCTTGGTCATTATGCATGATGTTGTGTTTCTGATCCTTGTTTTAGCAATTTCAAACACCTAAGGTGTTGCACCCAGTCGGCCATGACCCTTTATATATATGGATGGGGAGGTCTTGCCCTATTAGGAGTGAATCCATTACAAATCCCTTGTCAAAATACAACACTCAGATTACACAGACCCACACCAATCTGACTGGTTTGCAATTTGTTCTTACCTGTTTTCATAGGGGCAGTCCTTCCTAATGTCATAACTCTCTCATCCAAACTCCAAATCGGACGTTCTACTTATGCATTTCAATCATCTATACGAGAACTACGCAATGGTGAAGTTAAATCTGCATTTTGATAAACTTACCAATACCGATGAGGCCAATTTTATAACCTAGTCAAACATGTTTCTCTAGCCATTCCAATTTTGGTGATCAACAATGTGGCATAAGTAGTATTGGGAAAATGTCATATTGGGAAAGAATGAAACTATCATATTGAGATAGAACATGCAAAGAAAACTGTTATATTAGGTGATGAGGACATCACCATGCTGGATACACCCGAGATTTGATCTTCTACGAGTTACAAGTCGTCACCAACTTGGTCTTCACGTCCGGTTCGGACTCATCCGACCGCCCTGAATGGAAATGCTGATATCTCCTTCATACGATGTTGAAATGAGGCGTTCTTTGATGCTTTGGAAAGAAGACAATGAAAGCTTTCTTTTGGTTCTAGTCCGAGCTCCAAAAGCTTCATGGATCATTCTGTGTAACAACAACAATGTGTTGTGTCACCTATTTTGGGCCAAGTCGTCCTTGTATCGTGTTGGGCCTTAAGCCCAGGTTGAGGACGCCCCCACCTGGTCGCCCTCAATCCTAGGACGTCTGCCCTGTCGGTGTTTTACCTCCATGCCCACCGAGGGATACCCCCGAGGTGGTGAGTTTGTAGGTAGGGTGTCGCCGAGATCAGGAACTCGAATGTGCAAGGAACACAAGGTTTAGACAGGTTAGCGCCGCCAAGAGCGTAATACCCTATGTACTGTGTGGTTTGTATTGTCTTTGATGGTGATTGTACCTGAGGGGGTCCCTGTCCGCCCTTATATAGTCTAGGGGACAGGTTTACATGGAAGTCCTAGTCGGGTACAAGCCCAGGAGTCCTACCCGAGTACTTATCGGGTAGTTTCCTACCGTGTCTGACTAGTTCTACTACTGTATGAGTAGTCCTACTGCACTACGAGTAGTTACAACATATGTAGGGCGTGGGCCATGTCCCATCCCATATCCTAGGAGAAGTACGCCATGTGGACAATCCCGTGTGCCCGGGTCTGACAAGCCCCCGAGCTCTTCGTAGCCGAGTATTGCAAGCGTCCGAATACTTTTGAAGGCGTCTTCGAGTTTTCCAGAACATCGTCTTGAAGGTGTCCTCCGAGTACTTCCTTAGCTACGTTGAGCCTATGAGGCGCTCATGCCCCAAGTAGTTGTCAAGTCTTGAGTGTTCGGTCCTTATCTTCCAGCAGATTTGAAAAATAAGTCGCTGATGACACAGGTCCCGCAGCCCCCAAGCTTTGAATCCAAATCCCAAAGATTTGGAATAAAGGATCCAAAGAATCGTGACATGCAATATATGATGGTAAAGGTTTGATGGTCAAGATGGGCAAATCAGTTCAGTTAATTTGAAAACCTCTTTTTTCGGGATGAATTCCATGAAAAAATGGTTAAACAAGTAACTTCTCCAACAGAAAACCCAAAATTACCTCTCAAATCAATCTTTGTGCCCTGAGCCAGTGACTAAATAAGACCTCTAGGTAATAATCTGAACAAACCCCTTATTTTCGAATAAAATCCCTGAAATAATGGTTAACAAACATCTACCCAAGATAAGTCTTAAAAAGCCTCTTGGATCGGGTAGTGTCGAGTAGTTTACAGTGTCCAGCATGTAAGCATGAGAGTTGTCCCTTGAGGCATGCTGAGTGCCTTGTCCCATCAAGCCCCCGATCCAAGAAGCCAGATGATAAGCATAGAGTACACGTAGCAAACAGTGGCATCAGCCCTTGAGCCCAGGCATTGGGCAAGTAACCGTTGAATCTTGAATAGTCGATGAAGCCATCTAGTCGGAGTCGATCCCGACTGGGGTTGTAGTCAAGACGAGTAGTCAAAGTAGTCGAACAGGTGTAAAACTAGTCGTAAGCTAGTAAACCTTTTGGCATTGGAGCGAGGCCCCTTCAATAACGTAGTGTACAAGTCAAAATCTAGCAATATATTACTGGAAATAAGGGAGCAATGTCTCTTCAGCAAACTTGCGCATAGTACCACTCATAAACCAGTAAAACGGCATTGTATTGGAAATATGAGCGCAAGGCACCTCCAGTAACCCAAGATACTAGTCGGAAACTAGTAATTAGTTACTGAAACTATGGGAGCGAGGCCCCTTCAGCAAACTTGCGCGTAATACCAGTCGTAAACCAGTAAAACGGAGTTGTACTGGAAAGTATGAGCGCAAGGCCCCTTCGGTAACCCAAGATACTAGTCGGAAACTAGTAATTAGTTACTAGAAGTATGGGAGCGAGGCCCCTTCAGCAAACTTGCGCGTAATACACGTCGTAAACCAGTAAAACGGAGTTGTACTGGAAGTATTAATCTCCAGGCACCAATAAAAGATGTCCCAATTGATCAAGGATGAAAACTACGTAGATGCTCAATATTCCAAGAATTAGGAACCTCCTAGCCATCAGGATATTGTAGGCGATAAGATCCAGGGCATGTAACCTTGTGAACGATGAAACGACCTTCCCATCGCGAGTTAAGCTTGTGTAGCCCGGTATCATCCTGGATTCGTCCAAGAACCATATCTCCAACATTGAAAGAGGGTCGTTGAACGTTCCTGTCGTGGTAACGACGAACTCTTTGTAAGTAGCGGGCCGACTGGAACAAGACATTGCATCTGATTTCCTCAGCTGAGTCAAGCTCGAGATGTCTTGCGGTGTCAGCCTCGCCTTCTTCAAATATCTCTAGTCGAGGAGACCTCCACATCACGTCAGCTGGTAATATAGCTTCAGACCCGTATACGAGAAAGAAAGGTGAGTGTCCTGTGGCGTTGCTTGGTTGTGTGCGAAGCCCCCAGACTACTGATGAGATCTCATTGATCCACTTGCCACTCTTTTTGTTGTTCTCATCCTTGAGTCTTTTTCTTCAATCCATCAAGAATCATTCTGTTGGCGCGGTTAACCTAGCCGTTGGCCCGCGGGTGAGCCACTGAAATATATTTGACTTCAATGGAACTACGTTCACAGAAATCCCAGAACTGATGCGAGTGGAAATTGGATCCCAGATCTGTAATGATAGTGTTGGGGCAGCCAAAACGATGTAAGATATCGCAGATGAAAGTCACCACTCGATCCGCAGAGAGCATTGTGATTGGCTTGTACTCGATCCACTTGGTAAACTTGTCGATGGCCACCAACATGTGTGTGAAACCTCATGGAGCAGTTGTTAAAGGCCCTATCATGTCCAGGCCCCAGCATTCAAATGACCATGAGGGTGTTATAGCAATGAGCTTATGAGCCGGAACATGGGGTTGTTTGCCAAAGAATTGACAGTTGGTACACCGGTGAACGAGTGCTTCGGCATCTGCCAAAGCAGTCGTCTAGTAGAAACCAGATTGAAACGCCTTGCCGATTAGTGTGCGAGAAGCCATGTGGTTCCCGCACACACCTTCGTGAATCTCTTGGAGTATCTCTTTGCCCTCCTCCGTGCTGACACACTTCATGAGTATGCCTGATGCTGATCCACGCTTGTACAGGTTACTCCCGACTAGAACATACCCTTTGTTGCGCCTTAGGATGCGAGTAGCTTCAGCGCTTTTTGGGTCGACGCTGGGGCGTAGTTTGTGCTCCTGGATGTAGTCGATGAAGGCCACCCTCCAGTCGACCTCGATCATCAAGACCTCTCAGTCGGGTTCCTTGGGACCTTGAGCGATGGAACTTGAGTCTGGTGCCCTGATGGAAGGGTGATGCAACTCGTAAACGAAAACTCTCGGTGGGACGTTAGCTCGATCAAAACCCAGTTTTGAGAGCACATCTGCACCCACATTGTTGTCGCGAATCACATGGTGAATTTCCAACCCCGAGAACTTGTTCTCGAGCTTATGTATTTCCGTAACATATGCATCCATGGTATCCTTGTTGATGTCCCACTCCTTGTTGACTTGTTGAACCACCAGTAAGGAGTCACTGTAGACAAGTAGTCACTTGATGCCCAGTGAGACTACCAGGCGTAGCCCGTGCAATAATGCCTCATACTCGGCCTTGTTGTTAGAGACCTCTAATAGTATTTGGAACAAGTATTTGAGCTGTTCTCCTCTCGGGCTGATGAAAAGTACTCCCGCGCCACCGCCACCGAGCTTGAGTGAGCCGTCAAAGTACATAACCCAATGCTCTTGCTGGTTGGTTGGGGCTTCCACTTGGTTTTTTCACCACTCCACCATGAAATCGACTAGTGCTTGCGACTTGATGGCCATCCGGGGCTTGAAGTCGAGTGTGAGGGCTCCCAGCTCCACTTCCCACATGGAGATGCGCCCGGTAGCGTCCCGATTGTGGTGGATATCCGCCAATGGAAAGTTGAAGACCACCAATATATTGTATGCATCGAAATAGTGGCGAAGTTTCCTGGAAGTGATGAGTATACCATAAAGTAATTTCTGAATCTTCGGGTAATGAACCTTAGATTCAGAAAGGACTTCGCTGATGAAGTAGACTTGTCGGTGCACCCCAAAGGCGTGGCCTTCCTCCTGGCGTTCAACCACGATTGCCGTGCTGACGACGTGAGTAGTCACGGAGATGTAGAGTAGCAGATTCTCACCTGGTTGGGGAGCCGTCAGGATGGGGGGCGACTGCTAATGATGCTTGAGATCTTGCAGCGCATGGTTTGCCTCCTCGGTCCATTGGAACTTTTCGCGGCGCTTGAGTAATTTGAAGAAGGGTAGTCCCCTTTCTCCAAGTCGGGAGATGAATCGATTCAAGGCTGCCATGCAACATGTGAGCTTCTGGACGTCCTTGATCATCCTTGGAGCATCCATGGCTATGATGGCGTTGATCTTCTCCGGGTTAGCTTCAATTCCTTAGTGGCTCACAATGAACCCGAGTAGGTTTCCTTGAGGCACGCCAAAGACGCACTTTGTCGGCTTAAGCTTCCATCAAAACTTCTGCAAGTTGTTGAACATTTCTTCAAGATCGGTTATGAACTTGTCGTGGGATCTGGTTTTGATGACCACATCATCCACATAAGCTTCAACGTTGCGGTGTAACTGGTAGGTGGCTCCTGCGTTCTTCAACCCTAATGACATTGTAGTTTATGCGTATGCTCCAAAGGGGGTGATGAACGCTGTTTTAATCTGGTCTTCTTCCTTGAGAGCTATCTGATGGTAGCCCGAGTAGCAGTCGAGGATGGAGAGCAAGACGCAACCAGCCATAGAGTCGATGACTTGGTCGATGCGTGGAGCGCGAAGGGGTCCTTCGGGCAATGTTTATTGAGATCAGTATAATCCACACACATCCTCTATTCATTGTTATTCTTTTTCAGGACTAGTACAGGGTTGGCTAACCACTCTGGGTGGTACACTTCTTTAATAAAACCAGCCGTGAGTAGTTTTGCTAGCTCTTTCTTGATGGCCTCCCTCTTGTCGAGGGCGAAGCGTTGTAGTCATTGCTTCTTCGGAGTGGCTTTAGGGTCAAGTTTTAGGCAATGCTCAATCAACTCCTTGGGCACCCCTGGCATATCCGCTGGTTTCCACGCGAATATGTCCCGGGTAGCCCTAAGGAAGCTGATGAGCGCGCTTTCCTATTTGTCGCCTAAGCCGCCCCCGATCAAAGCAGTCTTGGACGGGTCACCTTCTTGTAGTTGGATGGCCTTGATGCCGACGTCGTTGGGGTTGGGTTTAACCCTCGACTGGCTAGGCCACTGGTTGGAGATCTCCATCTCTGAGTTGGTCAGCTTCTGCGCGGCCACGAGTACTTCTGCGGATGGCTCTGGCACGCGTGATGTCGTGGCGTAGTCGATTGCTTCCTGGTCACAGTCGTACAACTTCTTCAGGTCGCACGGAGTGTGAGTACGCCTGTCTTGCCTGGCATTTTGAGTAGTAGGTAGACGTAGTGGGGCTCAGCCATGAATTTGGCTAGTGCCGGTCTGCCAAGGATGGCATGGTATAACGAGTCGAAATCCGCCACCTTGAACTTGATGTACTTGGTGCAGTAGTTGTCTTTTGTCCCAAAGGTGACTGGCAGGACCACTGAACCGAGTGGTGTAGCCGCGTTACCCAGGACGATGCTGTAAAAAGTAGCTTTGCTGGGAGTGAGCATCTTGGAGATGTCCAGTTACATCTTCTTGTGAGTACTCGCGAAGAGCAGGTTGAGGCCGCTTCTGCCATCGATGAGTACTTGGGTGAGCTGTGAGCCCGCCACGACTGGGTCTAGGATGAGCACGAATGTTCCCGGCTCGGAGAAGCTGGTCCATTGATCATCCCTGGAGAAGGAGATTGGGACCTCACTGTATCTCAGATGCCTTGTCGTGGTCGGCTCCACAGAGAGTATTTCGCGCAGGGTTAGCTTCTGCGCGCGCTTGGAGGGGAATCCACCATCTCCGCCAAAGATGATGTTGACGACATTCTTCGGATCCTGGAAGTCTTGAGTCCCCAACTTGTCACCTTCCTCGTCATCCTCCTTGTCCTTTCGCTTTCCTGCTTGAGGGAGGGGTGGTGCATTGAGTGACTTGCGGATGGTAACGCACTCGAAGATCGTGTGTCGCGACTTCGGGTGTATGGGGCATTATTTGTGCATGACTTTCTCAAATTTTGAGTCATTGTTCCCCATCTTCTTGCCACACGGATTGCGCTCGATAGCGGCAACTTCTTGGTCGGGCTTGCACTTTCAAGTATTCCCCAAGTGGTTCCGCTTGCTCTTGTCAAAGTGGCCGTTGCCATTGCTTTGCTTGTCGTGGTTGCACTTGTGGAAGCGATCGTTCTCCTCGTCCTCTTGGTCAGCCCACCATGCCATCATGTTGTGCAGCTCTACAGCAGTAGTCGGGCGATTGCGTCCGAAGTCATGGTACGTGTGCTTCGAGAAGAGCCCGTTTTGGAAGCAGCGCATGACGTCCTCATCGATGATGTTGGCGATGGTGGCGCGCGTCTCGAAGAAACGCCGGGTGTAGGACCTCAGGGTCTCGTTCATCTATTGCTTCACTTGGGACAGATCATGGCGAGTACCCGCTCTGATCATGGATCCTTAGAAATTGTCGATGAAGGCCCATTTGAGGTCCTCCCACGAGTTGATGGAGTTTGGCTTGAGGCTTTCAAGCCACGTGAGGGGTGCGGACTCCAGTGCCACAGGGAAGTTGAGAGCTTTTGTGGAGTTGGATCCCCCTGAAACTTCGATAGCAACAGAGTAGCATCGAATCCACTAGCGCGGGTGTTGCTTACCATCATACTTCGGGATTCCGATTGGTTTGAAGTCCTTTGGATAGGACTTGTCTGTGATGCTGGTGGTGAAGGCGGGGAAGCGGTCGCTATCATCGTCGTCGTGGCACCTGCCGGTACGGTCCCTTCTCCTTGATTCAATAACACGCCGCGCGACGTGGTCTTCATTAATCTTCTGCCTGAGGTCGATCATGGGAGCGTTGTGAAGGCTGGCCTCGAGTGGATCTTGGCCTTGATGCCTTGAACCACACTGGTTGCGAGTGGATTGTTGTACTTCTTGTTCATTGTTGCCACGCACAGATGGGTGGCCCTCATTGCGCTGGCGGTTGTCATTCCTCTGGCTCCCGATGCCTCTTCCGGGGGTGCGACTGACCAGCGCGGTTTCGCCATGGTGCTCAGACCTCGAGGGCGGATTCCGAGTGGAAGACACTAGATTTTGCCCATCGAGTTGCACGAGCGCGCACTGGGTCAGATACTGCAGCCTTTGTATCCGAGGGTTGGGTGGGAGTTGTTGGGCTAAGAGGGCTTCTTCCGATATGGAGCAAATTGGCATACGGTACATCCGATCCGCGACTTCTGCAAAAGCGTTGTTTAGATCCCTTGGTTCATGGGCGCGATTCTGTGCATTGCGCCTGCGCTGGGCACGCTTGGCTTTCTTCCCCCACCCGATCCTTCGGTGCTCCCCGTCTTCATCCTGGGGAGCATCAGCTGTGGGCTCATCGGCTGAGACGTCCGCGAGTTGCTCGTTGTTGTACTGGGGGTCCAGCTCGTCGTTCTCCGCGTTGCGAAGGGAGGCCATGCAAACTTGACAATCTGGCGAGTTAGCCGTAAGGTTGTACTCGAGTAGCTATGTGCTACTTTTTCCCTCTTCCGCGATGGGAGAGAGAGGTTTGCCCTCCTGGAAGGGTAGTTCTTGCGTGAAGGCCACAAGGCGGGACTCATAGTTGAGTAGTTCGGAGGGCTCAAAGCCCTTCCAGATACACGAAACGTCCTTGCAACGTTGATGTTATGGTTAAACCTAGATGGATACCCAAAAATGATTCGGTGTGGCCATCGGGTTGCGAGTGGTTTTCAAGGGCGGTGGCTCCCTCGTCTCCGAGTCCTTCTCGGGACTGACTTGAAGGTGTAGTACTGCGCGAGGAGTACTCTTCGTTGGAGTCCGAGTAGATGTCAAAAACGGGCCCCCCCGGCACGCGGTGGCTCCCACGTCCTTGAGCTTGAGCAGCAGATCCAAATCCTACTCCAAGTCAGAGAGGGGTTTAGATTGTGTGGTCCCCTCAGATCGGTTTGAGTCCGACCCGACTAGATTTGGTACGTCACGAGTGGAAATCGCATAGAAAACGAACATCTTTTCGATATGCAAAGCCAGATCGGGAAACAACAGATCATCGAGGTTGTCGATGAACTCATCGAGATCGCTGCTTTGAGTCGATAAAGAGGCCTCTGGCTCCCTGGAGTTGGCTAGGTGGCTGTTGAAGCCACCCGAACCGTTGGCGACGCAGATCCAAGAGCTGAAGGTGAAAGTTGTGCCCTCATCGAGCACAGCGCTGGTGAAGTTGAAGGATGCCATCGAATTCTCCGGTGGATGCTCGATGAACAACCCTACCTGGCGCGCCAGCTGTCGGTGTTTTACCTCCACGCTCACTGAGGGATAATCTTAAGGTGGTGAGTTTGTAGGTAGGGTGTTGCCGAGATCAGGAACCCGAAGGTGCAAGGAACACAAGGTTTAGACAGGTTCGGGCCGCCGAGAGCGTAATACCCTATGTCTTGTGTGGTTTGTATTGCCTTTGATGGTGATCATCCCTGAGGGGGTCCCTATCCGCCCTTATATAATCTGGGGGGACAGGTTCACATGGAAGTCCTAGTCGGGTACAAGCCCAGGAGTCCTACTCGAGTACTTCTCGGGTAGTTTCCTACCGTGTCCGACTAGTTCTACTACTGTATGAGTAGTCCTACTGCACTACGTGTAGTTACAACAGATGTAGGGCGTGGGCCATGCCCCATCCCGTATCCTAGGAGAAGTACGCCATGTGGACAGTCCCGTGTGCCCGGGTCTGACACCCCCCTCGGTATAAACTACGTAGCAGCTGCACATTAGGGCATGGGTTTTGTTTAGTTCTAGTTTTCCATCGAGAAACAGACATCTTCATTGTAACTGTGACATTGAGTCCTTTTGTTGTGAATCAGGGCCCCCGTTCTTGTTCTTCACCACTATGGCGAATAGTCCTTTTGTGATCAGAGCTTGAACCCCATACTTGTCTTTGCTTCATACACATCTGCATTTTCAGATTGCGAGCTTATACTTTCTTGCTTGTATTCTTCGATTCGCTTGCAGGATTAGCCATCTTGCTGAGGTCAATCAAGTTGTGCTTGGTTGATAACCAACGAAGCAGCGGTGTAACGGTTGTAAAGGTTTGAATCGTGACTAATTAGAAGCCCGGATCGCCAACATCGTGACTCCACCAATCGAATTTTCCATACCTATTGGAAGATCGGGCCAGTGCCACATTGAAAGGATCTTGGTGATGCCTAGACGGGGGTGAATAGACGTATCTGAAAAACCTAAAAAAATGCTTCGCAGCAATTAAATCTATCGAAACTTTCGACACTGTGTAGGAAGTTCTGATGGATCGGAACTTCCGACACTGGACCGGAACTTCCGACAAATGGAAAGTTCTTATACAAAATTTAAAATTAAACTTAAAACTCCAGAACCCTGCTAAATCAAAAGAAGCGCAATAATACTAGGAGACTTCTGCAGGTGATCTTTGCAAGCACAACAACTCGAGTACGTAGATCGGCACAAAACAAACTCTAGGTCAATAAGAACTAAATAAATGCAATAAGCACGAGACACAAGAAATTTGTTCTCGAAGTTCACTCCCACTAAGGAAGCTACCTCTCCGTTGAGGAGCTCACAAAGAGCTGGGTCTTCCACTAACCCTTTACCTCACTCAATCAACCACAAAGGAGAATTGAGTCACTTACTATGAAAATCCACAAAGGAGACGACGCTCAACCGGGTGACACCAAACCGTCTAGAAGCAAGCTTCAAGAGTAGCAAACGCAAATCAATGGATGAGGATACTTCAAGTGCTCTTGAGATGAACTTGGCTACCCTCACACTCAAATAGTGAAGTCTCACACCTCAATCTTGCTCTCACCCAAGCCCTAGCTCAAATCAACTAAAGGATTAGCTCAAGGAAGGATTTGGGGAGTGGAATGGGTGTTCTTGGAGATGTTCTTGCGTGTAGAGTCAGTAGCAAAGGAAGGAGGGAGTGTGGGGGTATAAATACCCGAGCCCCCACAACTAGCTGTTAGTGCACTGGTTAAGTGATTGCCGGAACTTCCAACATAGGGTTGGAACTTCCGACCCAGCTAAAATCAGTTGGCTGAGAACCCCTTGTCGGAAGTTACAAGGAACTTCCGATTGGTGTCGGAACTTCCGACACAGGGACGGAACTTCCAACCTAGCTAAAAACAGCTGGCCGAGAACCCCCTGTCGGAAGTTAGGTGTCGGAACTTCCGACCCCTGGTCGGAACTTCCGACACACACTGAATCAGTCAGAAAACTAGGTGCACAAGTGTGTGATTCTGTGTCTCTCTTTGATGGTTAGCATCTTAAATAAACAATTTGACACCTTCATGCTATCCATTCGCATCCCTCTTAATAGTATGGTGTTTCCTATACTCAAATTCAAAATAGAAAGTATTAAAAGATCTTCTTTTAATCTCAACACCGTTCTTTAAGCAAATTTGGCATCTTTTCTCGCTCTTTTTCATTTCATTGAATTTTAACCTGTCCATAACTTGATAAACTCATTAGCTCTTTAATTTTGTATGTCATCAACACCAAAATCCACTTAGGGGGGGGGGGACAAATGCACTTTCAATCTCCCCCTTTTTGGTGACTGATGACAACACAATTAAGGCTCGCAATAAATTCAATAAAACATTTTGAATTCAATTATATAGTTGAACTCCCCCCTTACTATGTGCATTCATCAAGATAAATTCAAAAATGACCTCAAATGCCATTTGCACATAATAAAAAAGTTTCTTCTATATTATTGCATTTGTGGGGTGCAAAGTGTGATAAATATCAACGTGATGCATATGACAAGATATATCACAACAATAAACTGCAAATAAACAAGCACCAAGTCATGAGCATCACAAAAGCAATAAGGTTCTAAGATCACACTAGCATAGAGATTCACAAATAAGTCTTACAAATTTAAAGTTTCACTTGGCACTCCACACATTACACAAATACAAGTCTCACATGTCCACAAGCACAAGAGTTTGAAGTTCAACGTTCAACGATGAAGCTAAGATTGATAAAGCGGCCACAAAACCTTCCCAAGTCGTGCCTATGGTGAGCTCACTCCCCCTTTGGCATCAAGCGCAAAAAAGGAGAGGCCCTTCCATAGCCACTACTCATCATCATCTTTATCATCTTCTTCTTCCTCATCTGTGGGTGTGTCGGTAGCAGGAATATCCTTTCTTCTTCTTCATCCGACTCCTCACAGCCACCCAAATCTTCTTCGATGTCATCATCATCCACTTGGGGAGCACCAAACATCATGGAGGGACCTCCCATCTCCTCCCAAGGGATGTAAAAAGTCGGTGGAGGAGGAATGTCCATGGGAGCACGAAGAGGAGAGTGAGGCGTGTCATACTTGGCCATAATTTTATTTTGTCTTGCCTCAATCTTGAGGAGTTTCTTATCCACATGCTTCTTGTCATCATGGATTTCTTGGGCGTTGTGACGGCCCACGTTGAAGCATGCAAACAAGCCTTGAGAGATGAAACTAAGAATTCCTTTCTTCTTTGGGGCACGACGAGGACGACCATGGGAGCTTGAAGGGCCGTGTGAGCTGGATGGACCATGAGTGCTACAAGGGGCATGTGATGGTCCTTGAGTGGAGTGGCGAGGTGCATAAGCTCCAAGCTGTAGAAGACGCTGAAGTTGACCTTTCTTAGGCTTGTATACTTGATGGCCCTTGTCGGTCAAGATATTTACACCTGTCACTTCTTTGATCGTGGCAAAGGTGTATGGTGCGCAATGACAGCCTTTCTTTGGTGAAACAGAGCAGATGATGATTTCCTCCCAAATGAAGTCAAAGACGCTAAACTCATTCTTTTTGGGAGCCATCCTAGGAAGTAGGTTCTTGGACATGTTGGAGATGTTGTCCGAGTCACCACTTTTGGGACACAGTGTGTAGCGGAAGAGTTGGTTGAGCAGCTTGTAGTAAGGTGTCAAACCATGTATTGTCCCAAACTTAATGTCATCATATGCATTGTCATACATGAAGTGAAGTTCTCCATCATCTCTCTCATGTATCTTCTCTCTCATGAGATCAGCATTAGAGAACCCAAGAATGCTTGCGAAGTAAGCATACTCAACATAGAAGGTCTTGCCTTGAATGGTCCAACGGAAGGTCTTGGTTGAGCGGTTGACATAAAGAGTTGCATAGAACTGAGCAATGACCTCCTCATTCCAATCATAGTTGAAGGACATGATTGATGAAAGATTAATTCTTCTATAAGCATCTTCTACTTCCCTTACCACCGGCAAATCAATTTCAAACAAATAATCCCAATTGATGGATTTCATCTTGGTGGTGGGATGAGATTTGCAAAGGATCACGGAGGCATACCAATCTGCATGAAAATTCATCCAAAAGCGAACATCCCCTTGCTACTCCTGGGCAAAACCGGATGGATCTTCATATCTTCTAGCATATAGATCATGCTTGCCCATTGTGTAATCTACTGGACTAGTCCCATTGTACTGTGGAGCAGTTTGTCTAATTGGGGCTGCATCCGGATGATGATCCTCTCAAGATAATCCAAAGACTCTCCTGCATCTGCCATGTGAGAGCCCGAAGCAAAAACACGCTTAATGCGAGGGCGAGCACCTTGAGCAGAAGTTCCCTGTGGATTAGGTCTTCCACGACCACGAGAGCACAAAGAAGCCTTGGGAACTGCCTTTCTCTTTCCAGTGCAATGAGCCAGAGGTGAAGCTTCTTGAGTTGCTTCGGAATTAGATGAAGGAGATGATTCAATTTCGGGTGAAGAAGCCCTCTCCTTTACTCTCTTTTCACGAGCCATCTGAGTATATAAGATGAATATTAGGATGGATAAAAAGGACAGAGTCAAATGAGTCAAGATTGTGCAACTCAGGCACCTATCGGAACTTCCGACCTGGGGTCTGAACTTCCGAAAGAGCCCGAGCCAGCACAATCTTCCATGGATTGAGAGATTTTGCCCACCAAACTTGACAAGATTCTAGGCAAGAGTTCTATGATGCATTTAGAAACTATCCCCAAAAGGAAATCATCAACTTCCGTCTACATTGAGAGATCAGGCGACGGGGATTTTGAATGAAATACCTTAAAGATTTCCCGCGCGAATCGAAGAAGAAGTGATGGGGATCGGATGTTCCGAAGGGTGGAGAATCCAAAGAACTCCAAAGCAATGAAACCCCACGGTTGAAACTTGATTTCCCCGTGAGAGACTGAGAGGGGAGAGCTGGAGGCATCGGTGGTCTTTGAACGAGTGTGGAGTTAGGGTTTGGAGGGGTATCCAACGGGTATATATAGGACTTAGTTGATTGTTGGAAGTTTCGATGGGCAATCGGAAGTTCTAACGACTATAAAAATTTGAATCCTGAGGACCCTCGGTCGGAAGAATAATAAAACTTCCGACGATTGTTGGAAGTTCCGAGCTCGTGTCGGAAGTTCCGATGAATATTAAAATGGCCTCCCGAGGACCCTCTGTTGGGACAATCCTGATACTTCGAATGGGTGTCAAAAGTTCCAAACTTGGGTCAGAAGTTCTGACATATCCCTTTCTTTAGCTCCATAAAGATGGATTTTGAGATTGAATGAATTTGGGGTTTCTAAGAGATATGTCTTGTAGAGATATGAGACAACTTGACACTTCGAGGTCAGCCACAATCAACAATACATAACAATGATCCCAAGAGTCAAGTTTTGATCTAAAGATCAAAATCCAAGTATTTTAAAACAGCTAAACACAAGTAAATTCATTTTTCTTATCTAGGCAACAATCAAGTATGTGCAACAAGTCAAGCCAAGTTACAAGAATCCAAGATATTTAGTTCACTCCTCAAAGCACAAAACCTTTGCTCATCTAGAGGCTTAGTGAAGATATCGGCAAGTTGTCGTTCGGTGCTCACATGACGTAAAGCAATATCTCCCTTAGCCTCATGATCCCTTAAGAAATGATGTCTTATATCTATGTGCTTTATTCGGGAGTGTTGCACCGGATTGTTTGCTAGCTTGATAGCGCTCCCATTGTCACATAAGAGCGGAATATTGCTAAACTCACAACCGAAGTCACTCAACATTTGCTTCATCCACAAGAGTTGGGCACAACAAGCACCCGCTGCAACATATTCAGCTTCGACGGTGGATAAAGCAACCGAATTTTGTTTCTTAGAGCTCCAAGACACTAGACCCAAGAAATTGGCAAGTCCCCGTGCTACTCTTTCTATCTACCTTGCAACAGGCATAATCCGAATCGAAATAGCCAAGTAGATAGAAAGTGGAGCCTTTGGGATACCACAATGTGGCAGAACCACCTGAATTAATCCGGCTCAAGCGCGCTAACCATCACCACGAGGGCAATAAGGGCTAACTCGCACTTCAAACGGAATAATCCATTGGTCTATCGGGTAACCTCCCGATACAACCACGGTTTTTGCCGATGGAAACCACACATACATGTACTCACACGAAGGTGAGCCCAGAGGATACAACATTCCATAAATTTTACACCACAGGGTTCATCATAAATTATTATTACAACTGAGTTCGAAATTTGTAAAACAAGGTACTTCAGAGTTTAAAAGTAATTGAGTTCTTCAGAGTTCAATGCAGCAAAAAAATAACGATAACCTACTCGACGATACACGATGTCTCGATGAAGCCCATACGAGACATCACTCGGCATTATCATCGTTGGCCGGGGGCGCATCCCATTCCACTGACCAACCAGGAGGAAGGGTACATGGCCAAGTCAAACTAGCGATCAGATCCTCAAACATTTCACCTGAAAACAAGCCACAAGTAAGGCTGAGTATACTAATACTCAGCAAGGCTTACCCGACTAATGGAATATACTTAGCCGACTCCTAGACATGCAAGGCTTTTTGGCTTGAGGGGTTTGTTTTGCTGAAAAGCATATACAAGTAGGTCCTTACTTTCAAATTTTAGCTCCAGATTCTAATTTTCTTTAACCATTCTAGGTAAGCAACTAACCAATATCATACATGGTGAAAGAATTAATTTTTATCCAACAAGATTAATCATCATCATTGTTCCTCTTCTTACCGTATGTGGTAAAAGGGTCAAGCAGTCTCAATAGCCGTGAGAAACGGACGATTCGAATCGAATTTCTTAACCTTGCAAGGGAAACCTAAACACACATCACGTGGTTACTCCTAGAGTCACACGTGCAACTTTTCCCCTTTCTTCCTGGGTTGTGGATCAGGGCCACCCTCCGAGACTACAGAGCCTAGCTCTGCACCCACCATGTGCGCGCATGGAACCGAAGTTGAGAGGGTGGGATGCTGTCCACTTGCCGGTCCGATTAGGTACTTAAGCTTACCGATTACCATATTCTCGGCATGTGGTTAGTACGTTCAAAGACTTAACCACCACTACCACACACTGCGGCCTTAGCATTTTGCACTAAACAGACGGGGCCACAATCACCAACATGAACATCGCACAATAGCCCCGTCCATCGACCTTATGATTGCAGCATGTAGTAAACATTCGACTCCTATATTCTCGCGAGTGACAGGAAATCACTCGACTTTTACCGGGTCCTGTTAGCATAGCATACTATCGAACCTTATATCTAGTGTTCAGAGCATGGGTACCTAGGATCATGCAACTGAGTTTTCATCCAACTCCTATAAACTTAATGCACAAGTAGAATAGAGTATTAAGTTGCATAATTTAGAAAAACAGGGTTCATGCTCCGGGGCTTGCCTTCTTGGGTAAAGTTAGCTTGGGGCTCGTCCGAACATGGGTTCGGGTCTTCGAAAGCTTCAGTTAGATTCACTTGAGCTTCACGCTGCTCACTCTCGGACGCGGGCACCAGCTCGTACGTCCCGTTGGCGAGAGTAGTCGATTCTATATGAATGCACAAGTGTAAGTTGTAGTGACGGTATATGACGATTATTTTCCTTCGCGATAAAGTTGCAGTCCACAAAACATAGTTGTGAAGTTAATTAGTTACGATTTTCTTGGACAATCATTAATAGAGTACATCTTAAACTATTAACTTCATTAAACCAGAAGGTGCTGTGTTGTATTGAAATTTTAGTTTCTGTAGTATAAGCATGGGTTAAGCACAAACACTGATCCAGGTAACTTTTGGTGATGAAATTTTTATTCAGAGTACATTATGCATAGATAAGACAACTGTAAAAATTTCAAACATTTTCATGCAGCAGAATAATTATGAAAAATGTATTACACAGCCACTACTAGATACTAGTTATTTTTATACAGGACGAACCATGCAAGTGTTGATGCCAAAATTTTATAGGGTGTCAATCTAACTATATGTGTGTTACTATAAATTTTTCAGATTTTATTGTGCTGGATACAGAGCATAATAAATAGGACAAGATACACTTATGTTAATAAAGATTAATTTCTATAGGATGTTCTACAGGATTTCTGTGTATGAAACTTTTTATACAGCATAAACTACACTAAAGTGTCCCACAGTAAAAAGATGAACATTTTCCCAAGCACAGAAACTAATTATTTGAATTAGTGCATTTTTCCTACCACAAAATTATATAAATAGGTTACAGAGAGGAAAAAGTTTCTAAACTTTTTCTGTGGTATTTAGGCATCACTATAACAGCTCTGGAAAAGTTTCACAGCATGAAACACAATATACCACCAGGTACAAATTAGTTCTTTTATTTCATGGCATAAACAAAGTTTAACAAAACGTTTAGCTAGAGATAGGTTCTGGCCCTAATATTTTTACACTGGCCTACAAATCAAGCAACCAATCTACTGTTAAATTTTTAGATTTCGGCTTTGTCTACAACAGTGGGTACAATTAAAGTCTATTAAACCTTCCATTTAATTTATAGCAAGATTTATCAAGCAACTGAAGAAATGCATGTAACAAAAGTTGTAGATTTTCATCTAAAGATTCCAGAAAAGTTGAGTTTGTATTTTTTCGATTTTTCTACGATTTTATATGAATTTTACACGTTCGCTGTTTTTGAATTCAATGTTTAAACTTTCTTTACAGAGGGGTCCTTGGAAACTTGCGTGCAGACTCTTTTAAAGATTGCAATCGATGCAATTGCGTCCTTGGGCGGCGCTGGCATGGCGGCCGGCCAGATTCCGGCGAGGGGGCTCGTCGGCGGCGAGGGAAAAAGGGTCGGGGAGAACCAGGGAGGTGAGAGCTACCTCGGGATGGCCTTGGTCGGGGTTGGGGGTGGCCGGAGGGGGCTCGTCGGCGCGGAGCAGAGGGGCGGCGGCGGGGCGGAACGTCAGCGACGGTGCTCCGGCGAGGAGGGGAGAGCGTGGGCTGGTCGATGAGCTTCGCGGCATCGAGGGGAACCTGTTTCGAGGCTTGTCTGGGATGGAGGAGCTTCGGCGTGGGCTGTCCACGGAGCAGTAAGGAGAGGCGGCGGCGCGGGCGGTGCTCCGGCGGTTCTGGGCGATGATGGGTGGGGCAGTGAACTGCGGTGGGGTGCAGTGGTGGTGGTGGGAGACTCAGGTCTGGCAAGGGGTGGCCGGAGAAGTGAGCTCCACGGGGAGCTGGGCACGACGGCGGTAATGGTGGCGGCGGCGGCGTTCTGGTGTCTGGGCGCGCGAGGGGGACTCAGTGCGGCCTTTTGTAGGCAGCAGAGAGGCGGGAGAAGGGCGGGACATGGACTGTGAGGCACGGGCGCAGGCGACACGACGGGAGCGCGTGACTGGCCGCGGTGGGCGGCGAGCAGAGCCGGCGCGGCGTGCAGCAGGCGCAGGCAGAGGGGATTGGGCACTGAGGATTTTGCGTGGGGAGCGGGAGATCACGCGGCGCGCGGGTTGGGCGAGGAGCTGCCGCAGCTGTCCAGCCGGGCGGCGAGCGCGGCGACTGGCGGAACGCGGCGGAGACATGGGCACGGCGCGACTTGCCCATTGGGTGCGGCGGGCGGCAAGCAGAGGCGCGCGTCGCCGGCGCGCGCGTGGCGTGCGTAGACTGGGGAGGCACGCGGCGTGCGGGCGCGTGTGCGGGTGCGGTCAGGCATTGGCTTGGCGCCTAGCGCTGTCAAGCATTGCCGGTCAAGTGGCCTGCAGCGACTGCGCGGCGGGCGAAGGGTCGGGCGGAGCGAGGGTCTGGCGAAGCCGAGGGTCGGGCGAACGAAAGGGTCGGGCAAATGAAAGGGTCGGGCGAGTGAAAGGTTCGGGCGACGTGAGGGTCGGGCGAGCGGCTGCGCGTCGGACGGTCGGGCGTGGCGGAGAAGAAGGATCAAGTGTTTCTCAAATTTTTGTGTTGCAACTCAAAAATCTCTGAACACGAAAGTTGTTCAAAAAGAAAAGTTACACAAGTTTTGTTTCAGGTCAGAGTTCATTTGAGTTGTAGTTTAGAAGTTATTTTAAACGACTTGATTAAAGTAATTGTACTACGCACATATACACAACTATTTTCAATACAAAGCGAAACCAAATTTATAATTCATTTCTTTTAAATTTTTCTTAGTTGTTTATGCATCGTGTTAAGCTAATGAGGCTTATTTCGTAATTTAAACACCTGAGGTGTTGCAGCCTTCCCCCCTTAAAAAGAATCTCGCCCCGAGATTCGGACAATGAGCTTAGTGTGGGTAGTGTGTGTACCATCGGTAGAGTTGAGAAAACCAGGGAAATTTTGATTTAGATAGCTTTTAGTTTCCCATGTGGCTTCTTCCTCAGTGTGATGATTCCATTGAATTTTGTACATTTTAATCACTTTCCTCCTAGTGCTCCTTTCTTTTTGATCCATGATTTTGATAGGATATTCGACATATGAGAGGTCGGGCTCTACTAAGATTTCCTGTTCTTTAATAACCTCGGTAGGGACTCGAACACACTTCTCGAGTTGAGATACGTGAAAGACATCATGGATGGCTGCAAGCTGAGGGGGCAGTCGAATTCTATAGGCTACGGGTGTGACAACCCTGGTAATTACATTTCCAAAATCAATGTCATTAGCCTAACTCTATGATTAAACCAACTAATGAAAGGGTGGAAAGAATTAAAACGAGTTCAGTTGGAATTCAAATTTAATTTGAGCACATTGGGTTACTTTTGAACTTTTAAATTTAACTTTCAAACCATAAGCCAAATGAGATTTTGCCTGAAACCAAAGTTGTAGAACTTTTTATTTTGAACAACTTTCGTGTTCAAAAGTTTTTGAAATTCAAATCAGAAAGAGGAGAAAATGCCCTGTTTGCACCCAGCTCCCTGAAACTTTTCGAATTCTTGCATCCAGGCCCCTCGCCCCCCCCCCCCTCTCTCTCCTCCGCGCCCGACCGCCGCGCGCCAGGTGGCCGGCGTCAGGCCAGTGGCCGCCGCACCACCCCGCCACGGCCGGCTTTGCCCCGCCCCCACGCCGCGCGGCCAGTAAGCGCCCGCGCGTGCTGCCGCGCCCAGCCGCCGCCCGTCGCGCCCAGTCGCCGCGCTCCGCCGTGCCGCCCCGGCCCCCGCGCCCCGCCAGTTGCCGCGCCCGCCCTCCGCCCGAGCCGCTGCCGCTGCTGCACCACCACTCCGCGCCCCGCGCTATCCCACCGCGCCCGCGCCGTATCTCGGCCGCCCAGGCGCCGCGCCCGCGCTGCCGCCCGTCGCGCCGGCGTTCTGCCGCCGCCCGCCGCGCCCTGTGCGCACCGTGCCGTGCCCCCGCCCCGCGCGCTGCCCAGGCCTCTCCGCACCCCCTCCGGCCCCTATAAAAGCCGAGCTCCGACCGCCCCGCGCGAGCCACGCACCGGAACGCACTCGCCGTCACCATTGTCGCCGCCGAGCACCGCCCGTCCGTGGACAGCCCTCCGCCGCCGCCCACTGTCCAAACTAAGCCCCCAGCCACCACTACATCACCCCACTGAAGCTCGCCGACCCGCCCAACGCCACCCAGAGCCACCGGAGCACCGCCGCCCGCGCTGCCGTCGCCGCCGCCGCCCCTGCTCGTCGTGGACAGCACGACCCCGACCCCCTCCGTCCAAGCCGAGCCCCTGTGCAGCTTCCCCACGCGCCACTGAAGCTCACCGACCGGACCACACCGCCCCAAGCCCGCCGGAGCACCGCCGTCGACGCGTGCCGCGCCGCCGCCGCCTCTGCTCCAACGCCGGCGAGCCCTTCCCGGCCGTCCCCCACCTGAACAACACCCCCACAAGGTAGCCCTTGCACCCCTGAACCTTTCCCGACCCTCGCCCCTCGCCGCCGGCGAGCCCCCTCGCCGGAATTTCGGCCGGCCGCCGTACCCGAGCCGCCCGAGGACCCAATTGCAAGAATTTAAATCTTTAGAAGGGTCTGCGCGTAAGATTCAAGGACCTAGTTGTAAAAGAAAGTTTCAAACCTAGATTCAAATTCAGTAAACTTGTAAAATTCGTATAAAATCGTAGCCAATTCAGAAAAATGCAAACTTAAATGTTCTGGAATCCTCAGAACAAACTCTACCACTTTTGTTACAAAAGGTTTCTCAGAATCTCAAAATATTTTGCTCTACATTAAATAGAAGCTTTAATGGACTTATTTTGTACCCACTGTTCTAGAACAATGCTGACCCTAAATTTTGGGCAGTGAATTAGTTGCTTGATGGTTAGGACTGTGTAAAAAGATCAGGCCCAAATTCCATCTCTAGCTTTACTGTTTGTTAAACTTAGTTTTATTTCATGTGTAAGTAGAATGTTTTATCCCTGCAGTTAGGTGGTGAGTCACCCATTGAAACTTTTCCTATGCTAATGTATTGGTACCTAGAAGCCAGAGAAAAATTAGGAGACTTTTTATCTCACAGTAACCTACTTATTTGATTTATATGCTAATAACATACATTAAATCAAGAAAATAGTATCTTAGCTTGGAAAATTCTCAAATTTTTACTAGGAGTTACACTGTGGTGGCGGTTACTGTGTAAAAAGTTCCATGGACAAACACCCTGTGTAGGGTCCTGTAAAAATGAATCTTTGAATAGCCTAGGTGTAGAATGTCATATTTTCTATGCTCTGAATACTGCATGATAAATCCTACAAAAATTACAGTAGCTTCTGCATGCTTAAGTGAGAGCTCTGTAAAAATCTTAGACTCATTTGTTGCACCAGTTGTTCTGTACAAAAAGAACAAGGATCTAACAGCAACTATGTAATGTATTTTTCATAATTAATCTGTTACATAAAATTGGCTGAAAATTTTACAGTAAGCACATCTTTCCTTGGTGTGCCTAAATCCAAAATTTCATAACCAGAAACTATCCATTGTAGTAATTACTCGTAAATCGTATCAAGTACCATTACCACAACTTAAACTTGTGCATTCATGTAGAATCGACGACTCTCGCCGACGGAACTTACGAACTGGTGCCCGCGTCCGAGAGTGAGCAGTGTGAAGCTCAAGCGAATCTAACTGAAGCTCTTGAAGACCCGAGCACAAGTTCGGAAGATCCCCAAGCGAACTGCGAAGGCAAGCCCCGGAGCATGACCCATTCTTTCCGAAATTATGCAACTCATTACTCTTGCTTGTGCAGTAAGTTTATAGGAGTTGGATGAAAACTTAGTTGCATGATGTCAAGAACCCTTGCTTGAAAACTAGATGTAAGGTTCGATAGAATGCTGTGCTAATAGGACTCCGGTAAAAGTCGAGTGATTTCCTGTCACTCGTGAGAAAATAGGAGTTGAATGGCTACTACACGCTGCAATCATAAGGACACGGACGGGCTACGGAACGATGGTTACGATTGAGGCCCGTCTGTCTAGTGAAAAATGCTAAGGCCGCAGGGTGTGGTAGTGATGGTTAAGTCTTTGAACGTACTAAACACATGCCGAGATTATGGGAATCGGTAAGCTTAAGTACCTGATTGGCCCGGCAAGGGGACGGCATCCTACCCTTTGAACTTCGGTCCCATGTGCATATGGCGAGTGCAGAGAGTGGTCACGACCCGGTGCCGAACCGTGGCGTGGGGCTCTTGTACTCTCGGAGGGTAGCCCCGATCCACGACCCGGAAAGAAAGGGGAAAAGTTGCACGTGTGACTCTAGGGAGTAACCACGTGACGTGTGTTTGGGTTTCCCTTGCAAGGTTAAGAAATTCGATTCGAATCGTCCGTTTCTCACGGCTATTGAGACTTCTTAACCATTTTTACCCACAGAGTAAGAAGAGGAACAATGATGATGAATGAATAGGTTGGATGAAAAATTTAATGCTTCACCATGTATGCTTTAGATAGCTGCTTATCTAGAAGGGTTAATGAAACTAGAATCTGGAGCTAAAAGTTGAAAGTAAGGACCCACTTGTAGATGCTTTTCGGCAAAACAAACCCCTGAGCCAAAAAGCCTTGCATGTCTAGAGTCGGTGGAGTAGTTTCCACTACACGGGTAAGTCTTGCTGAGTATTAGTATACTCAGTCTTGCTTGTGACTCGTTTTCAGGTGAGACCTTCGAAGACATGATTGCTAGCTTGACTTGGCCCTGCACTCTTCCCCCTGGTTGGTCGGTGGAATGGGATGCGCCCCCGCCCAACGGAGATAAGACCGAGTGATGTCTCGTACGGGCTTCATCGAGACATCCTGTATCGTCGAGTAGTTCTCGTTGTTTATTTCCGCTGCAACTTAAAACTCTGAAGAACATATTTATGATCATTGAAGTACTTGATTTCTAAACTCAAAACTTGGTCTGTAATATTTACTTATGCTAATGTTGTAATATTTGCTGGAATGTGGTATTCTCTGGGCTCATCGTCGCATGAGCATTTGTATGTATGGCGCTCGATCCGTTCACCGTGGTTGTATCGGGAGGTTATACCCGACAGACCAGTGGATTACTCCGTTTGAAGTGTAAGGTTAACCGAGAATGCCTAAATGGTGATGGTTAATACACTTGAGCCGGATTAATTCAGGTGGTTCTGCCACAACGGGTCCACAGCTCTCGATGATTTCGTAGGGACCAACATAACGGGGAGATAGTTTTCCTTTGACTCCGAATCATTGTACACCCTTGGTTGGTGAAACTCGAAGGTAGACGTGGTCACCAACTTCAAATTTTCAGTGGCTTTCTCCTTCTATCGAAATAGCTCTTTTGCCTGGATTGTGCGGCTCTAAGGTTTTCTTGTATTACTCTCACTTTTTCTTCTGCCTCGATTACCAAGTCTGGTCCAAATATTTTGCGTTCTCCGGTCTGTGACCCACTCAAAGGGGTTCGACACCTTCGTCCGTATAAGGCCTCAAATGGTGCCATTTTGCCTAAGGTCTTGATACATTTTGTTACTGCCGGGGTGAATAGAAAATTTGGAAAGGTGTGCCTCATCCAGAATTTTCTTACGGAGCTCATGACTCTTCGGAACGACTATGCGACTTTCGAACCATAGAACTCCCTTATGGTCCTGGCGGAAACATTTGTATTTCTCTTCTCCTAGAGAGAGTTTTTGTTTGATGATCTTAACTCCTTCATCGTGCAGTTGTGCCATGATGATCTGATCATGAAGAGTGGGCTCGACTGAGATGTGATTCAGAGTGCCTTGGGAAATCATTTCCAAACTAAGCTTCCTCATTTCCGAACATAATGTCTCATTATAGATTTCCACTGATAGGCAATGGCGATGGGCCTTACGGCTGAGTGCATCCGCGACTACATTAGCCTTGCCGGGGTGATAGTGCACCTCGAGATCATAATCCTTGATTAATTCTAGCCATCTTCTTTGTCTCATATTCAGATCGGCTTGGGTGAAGATATATTTGAGACTCTTGTGATCGGTGTAGATATTACAACGAGTTCCCATGAGATAATGCCTCCATATTTTTAGAGCATGAATACTTGCTGCTAATTCGAGATCATGGGTCGGATAATTCTGCTCGTGGGGCCGAAGGGCTCGTGAAGCATAGGCGATAACTCGATTTTCTTGCATAAGCACACAACCAAGACCAGTGCCAGATGCGTCACAGTAAACATCGAACGACTTGGTGTTATCGGGTTGAGCTAACACAGGAGTTGTAGTCAAATGTTCTCGGAGAGTGAGGAAAGCTTCTTCACACTTGTCATCCCACGCAAACTTTACTCCCTTTTTCAATAGTTCAGTCATAGGCTTAGCCATCCTGGAGAAATCCGGAATGAAACGGCGATAGTAACCGGCTAAGCCAAGAAAACTGCGAATCTGATGAACAGAGGTAGGAGGTTTCCAATCCATCACTTCTTGTACCTTGCTGGGGTCAACGGCTATGCCTTGGCTGGAAATAGTGTGACCCAAGAATTTCACACTATCCAACCAGAATTCGCACTTAGAAAATTTAGCATAGAGCTGATGGTCTCTGAGACGCTGAAGAACAATGTGCAGGTGTTTAGCGTGCTCTTCCTTGTTCTTGGAATAGATAAGGATGTCGTCAATGAAAACTACAACGAATTTGTCGAGCTCGGGCATGAATACCGAATTCATGAGATACATGAAGTAGGCAGGGGCATTGGTGAGACCAAAGGACATGACCAAGAATTCATATAGTCCATATCGTGTGGAAAAGGCGGTCTTAGGAATATCGCATGGACAAATCTTTATCTGATGATATCCCGTTCGAAGATCAATCTTTGAGAAGACTCCATCTCCAGATAATTGATCAAAGTGAACGTCGATGCGGGGAAGTGGGTATTTATTCTTAACGGTTACCGCATTGAGAGGTCGGTAGTCCACACATAATCTTAAACTGTCATCCTTTTTCTTTACAAATAGGGCTGGACATCCCCAAGGTGATGCGCTAGGACGAATGAAGCCTTTGTCCAGTAGTTCTTGGAGTTCTGTTTTCAGTTCGGCCAATTCCTTAGGTGGCATCCTATAGGGTCTTTTGGAGATAGGTGCAGTGCCTGGTTGCAGTTCAATAACGAACTCAATGTCCCTATCTGGTGGCATTACTGGCAAATCGTCCGGAAAAACATCGGCATACTCGCATACCACTGGAATATTCTCTAGGTTGATCCCTTCCATCACGGAAGCACAAGAATTCGTGCACTCCCGGAACGGTAGGTAAAGGGTAGTGGTTCCGTGACTAGGTGAATTTATTTCAACAGCTCGGGAAGAAAGGTCCAGTATGACTCCATGCATAGTCATCCAATTCATTCCCAAAATAATATCCATGCCTTCAAGGGGTAAGAGAACGAGGTCCGTGTTGATGATTTTACTACCCAATTTTATCGGTACCAGCCTTATTATTTGGTTGGAAGCAATTTTTCCACCCGGTGTTGATATCATATATGACCCTTTTGTGTGACAAACATCAAGGCCTACTTTTGCACCAAACTTTGCACTAATGAAACTATGTGATGCACCAGAATCAAACAATATAACTACAGGCTTGTTATGGATAGACAATGTACCCGTCATTACTGGTGCTCCTTCAGGAAGTTCTGCAAGAGTGGTGAAATTGATCTGTCCTTGTTTGACCTGAATGGTCTGCCTCTTGCCTTTGTTCTTATTGTTCTGGTTAGAGCCTTGGCCCTAAATTGGCTACCTAGGCCGAGGGCATTCTCGGGCAAAATGACTGGAACTTCCACAGTTGAAACAACGATTTTTGTCACTTGGACGACCGGGCTGTTTATTATCTAAAGGTATCGCTACTAGCATACCTAATGAACCTTTCTTGGGTGTGGTGCATTTGGCATGGTCTATCTTTTCCTAAACAGGCGAGCGAGTTCGTGTTCGTAGGACTGTGCCGGCGTCAGTAGTTCTGCTAACTTGACATCAACCTCATGGGATGAATTCTGTGCAGGTAATTTCCCATCTGGTCAAGTCTATGCCGCATGGGTCACGCTTGAGAGTCCAGCACTTTACTTGGTGATCCTTAAGTTTCATCGGAAGTTGTGATGGGGGCAATAAGGAGTCTGAGTAAACGTCTCTTGTGTCCATCATCCTGTTATTGAGCTCTGGATAGCCTGCAACCTGAGGATGGTGGACATTACACCCATCCCCTTGATGGTGTTGTTGCTGCAGGCATTGAAAAATCGCTTGCTGCCCCTTGACAAGCTGACGAAGCAACTCGGTTTGAGCGGCCATTACTTCCACTAAACTAGGTGGTGGCTGTGGTTGGGATCCACTAGCACTAGCATCGAAACCATCCGGGTTTCCATGGGTTGCTCCAACCATCTGAAAGGTGAATGTTCATCATTAGCAATGTGATCCATATTGCTTCCATGATTCAAAAGGATTAGCTTGGAAAAGTAGACTTCCGAAAGATCAGGGATAGAATCGTGGACAGAATACTGTTGGCCATAAAAAACTTATAACTCCTGGTAAGTTCATCCAAAATTTCTCATATTTTTGCAGTGGGCAGGGAATTTAGGTATGTACAACTTTGGTATTCAACTCAGATGCTAAACCGATGGCCAAAATGGTCGAAAGATTCACTCTTTGCGTCGCTGGTTTGGCTGTTTTTCAGTGGAATGGGTTATAGTATCTTGCCTATAACTCAAACTAGAAAGATCCAATAGTGCCGAAATTTTGTGAGAACCTAGATCACAAAATGTAGGACAAGTTTGGTATTCAACACTCAGTCCATAAATGTAAAGAGACATGGGTAAAAATTCTGACAAGTTTCTGCAATTGCAGATTCAACTGCTTTCCCATATCATAATCAAACCACCAGGTTTTTATAGCCATGGCCTACATGATTAGAGTATCCAATGGTCAAGTTGTACTCATCACAAAAGAGGTACTCAACTCTTAGATAGCCTGTTACAACACTTGACAAAAGTTAGGCTACACTATCGAGGAGTATATGCAAAAGTCCTCCTAGGTCATCGGCTAGAAATTGTCGAGGTTGTTGACGGACGACTCGCTGTGAGTAGGAGAGTGACCTCCCATCGGAGGTGGCTGCGGTGCCTCACCCTCAAAGTCCATACTTGAGACACCATCAATCTTCTGTGGCTCCTCCTCATCGTCCTCCATAGCCACCACGTCGGGAGGGGCATTCTTCTCATGGTGCCACTGAATGTGCTCATTAGCATCCTCCAACTCAAGGTTCAGATCATGGAGCTGCTCCTCCAAAGTGTGCTATCATGTCATCTCTCTCGCCCATGAGAGTGTCGTGCTCCTGAACTTGGCCCTCAAGTTGGCCAATCCGGGTGTCTCTGTCCTCAAGTTCCTCACTGAGTTCCTTAATTTGCTCATCTCTGGTATCTGCCATCATGTGGTAGGCCTGTGCAAGATCAGTGACCTTCAATTCCCACTTCACGGAACAGGCCCACCGCCCTCGACTACACATCCCCATGGCCTAGCCATGGCAGCACTTGCACCCGCCATTAGCTAGATGTGAACGAATTCAAGACGGTGGGGAGTATATTCCGGCCTCGGTTCAATCCAGTACTTAAGCTTACCGATTACCATATTCTCGGCATGTGGTTAGTACGTTCAAAAACTTAACCACCACTACCACACACTGCGGCCTTAGCATTTTTCACTAAACAGATGGGCCTCGATCATCAACATAAACATCGTACCATAACCCCGTCCGTCAACCTTATGATTGCAGCATGTAGTAAACATTCAACTCCTAAATTCTCGCGAGTGACAGGAAATCACTCGACTTTTACCGAGTCCTATTAGCATAGCATTCTATCGAACCTTACATCTAGTGTTTAGAGCAGGGGTACCTAGGATCATGCGACTAAGTTTTCATCCAACTCCTATAAACTTAATGCACAAGTAAAGTAGAGTAATAAGTTGCATAAGTTTAGAAAAAATAGGGTTCATGCTCCGGGGCTTGCCTTCTTGGGTAAAGCTAGCTTGGGGCTCGTCCGAACTCGGACTCGGGTCTTTGAGAGCTTCAGTTTGATTTACTTGAGCTTCACGCTGCTCACTCTCGGACGCAGGCACCAGCTCGTACGTTCCGTCGGCGAGAGTAGTCGATTTTATATGAATGCACAAGTGTAAGTTATAGTGATGGTATAAGACGATTGTTTTCCTTCACGTCAAAGTTGCAATCCACAAAACATCAATTTTTTTTTTGAGGGGAAGTTACTTAGTTAAGATCTCTTGGGGCAATTGTTAATAGAGTATAACTTAACTATTAACTTCATTAAACAAGAAGGGGTTGTGTTATATGGGAAACTTAATTTTTTAAGCACAACATGGATTAAACACAACTTTTGGATTAGGTATCTCCTCGTGATGAAATTTTTATTTAGAGCACATTATGCAGAGACAAAAGCACTATAAAAATTTCAGACGTTTTCACGCAGCAGAATAATTATTAAAAGTGTAATACACAGCTACTGCTAGAACTTAATTATTTTTATATAGAACCAACCATTCATATATTGAAGCTAAAACTTTTACAGGGTGTTAATCTATTCCTATATGTGTTACTGTAAATTTTTCAGATTTTACTGTGCAAGATACAAATCATAATAATTAGGACAAGATACAACTATTTTAATAAAGATTAATTTCCACGGGATGTTTTACAGGGTTTCTGTGTATGAAACTTTTTATACAGCAAGAGATACTCTAAAGCACAGAAACTAATTATTTGAATTAGTGAAATATTGCCTACCACAAAATTATATAAATAGGTTACAGAAAGGAAAAAGGTTCTAAACTTTTTTTGTTGTATTTAGGCATTAATACAGCAGTTCTGAAAAAGTTTCACCACATGAATCACAACATAACAGCAGTTACCATTTAGTTTATTACTTCATGCCATAAACAAGTTTTATTAAGAAGTTTAGCTAGAGATGGGTTCTGGCCCTAATATTTTTACACTGGCCTACAAATCAAGCAACCAATCTAATGTTAAATTTTTAGATTTCGCTTTTGTCTACAACAGTGGTGTTGGCGCTAAAAATCGGCGAGGAGTCGGCCGATGGTCTTCAGCGTCGGACACACGACCCGGGACAATCTGATTAGCTCCTGTTCGGGTTATTGCCCTGGTGCGGTTCGCGCGGCGTGCCAGTCAATTTGACCTGTTGATTGACAAGGAAATAAAAGTATTAAATTCCGAGCGTCCCGATCGGCTGGTGTTCGGATCTGTCCCGAAGAGCGCGTCGGCGAATCGGCCGATTTGCTATGAAGATGGCCGGCTATGGATTTGCTGATAATCTCGTAATAATTGCAAAGAAAACTGCTGGAGCGACTTAAATAATTATTACAGATGCAACACTTGAAATAGATCTAATCGGCTATATGACGATGAACGAGGAAGAGCGATGATAAAGCCGACAGTTCCAATCTCAAGTTGGATAACCGGTGATAATACTAGAACAACAGGTAAAACCTATAATTCTAGTAAATATCGATAACTGGTGAATAAATCTAAACGAAACCACAGCGATACGCCCGAGGTTAAAGATCAGATGTTACTCGATAAGTGGAATCTACCAATTGGCCGGAGATCGAGTCGATGCAGCCCTGCCAATCCGTACGAACTCGTGAAAGAAGAAAAAGTATTGGCGAAGTCGCCGACTCGAAAGTAAAGTACTAGGAAAAAGTAGATGTGTTTTGTTGATTGATTGTGTTGTTTTTTTCATGAAGCCCTGACGACTCCTATTTATACCCTAAAACCAGGACTCCTGGTCGATTATGACTTGTTACAATCTTATTAAAAACTGCTATATCTATAATATTCTTATAAAGGAAACGGACTCCCGCAGAATCTTCTGCCGCCGTTTGTTAATCCAATCAGGACACTTTTCTTTTGCCTCTTGACCGAATCAGCATTATTCCATTGACCAACATTAGGCCACTTTCAACCGAGATCCTCTACTGTGATCCCAATCTTGTTGGCGCAAGTTGCATTGCCAATCGGCCGATTCCCAACTGTAACCTCAATCGGCCGATTTTTTACTGTAGCCTTTAGATCTGCCACATCGGCCAATGTCTTCTCCTGACACCGATTCAACACGTGTCAAAATCTGGCGTCAACACATGCCCCCCAGTTTTGGAGTAAAACATAGTTTTTACTTCGAAACTCTTTTCTTTAATCTTTTCTCCGAAACGGGCGCAGTAAAAATCTCCTTCCATTTTGCGGTCTTCTGCATAATGATTGCAATTTCCTCGGACCGGGCGCTCGAGACTGTTCCCCTGGAATTCGTGTAGACGGCGCGGCAAAAATCCCGCCTTTACCCTTTCTCTCTCGGATTATCCTTAAGTACTGGCATTCTCCGCCCACTTTTCTTCACGAGCCTAGTATTTTCCTCCAGCGAACCACTGTTCATCTTCTTCTGACGAGCCGATCGTACCGGTTCCTGAGACGAGGGAAGCACTCCCATCGGCGCAAGCAAGAGAGATCCGCTTCAAGGAGGTAGTAGACTTATCACCGGAATCGGCCGATTCCCTTTTACTGCTTGCTAATCCTTGTCTTTTTTCTTCCACAGGAACAAGACACTCCCAAAAATAGCCTTTTCTCCTTTGCGGTCTCCTTGCCCGACGATGAAGAAGTCGCTTCGCGCCAAGTTCCGTCGAGCTCTATTTCTGATGATGTCCGCGCCAAGCTCGAGAGCATGCGGATTCTCCTCCAAGATGATATCGGCCGATTGGTGGAAGATGCTTCGCCGATTCGGCGGCTTCTTAGTGACATCAAGGGCCCAATTCCGGAAGAAGCAATAGAAACCTTGGAACCTGCTGCATATATAGAATCTATACAGACCTCAGTTTTCAGGGCCCTGCGTCATATGGCCGATCGTGCCCAGCTAGCAAAGACCCAGGAGGAAGCCGATTCCTACAAGAACCGAGCCCAAGAGGTAGACCAACGGATCAACTTCCTCGAGAGCTCGCGCCAGGATATCGTCGGCATGATAGATCGCCTCAAACGGAGGAGAGCAGAGCTAGCCAAAGAGATGGAGCAAGTAACCAAAGACATAGCTGCTGAAGAAAAGAAGCTTCAAGAGCTCCCATCCGTCATCGCCGGGCTGAAACAAGAAAGACAGAACTTGGCCTGTGAAGCGATAAGACTTCATCGCCATATGCCAGATATTCCCGGATCGGCCGATGACAACCAAAGAGTATTAGACTCGGCCGATCAGATTAGGCAACGAGCTATCGCGACCATAGATGCCCTCCTTGGGTTGCAAAGAATGTAGTAAACATTTAATGCTCCTTTAATGTTAATTGCCGATTTGGTCTTGGACCACTTCTTTTGACAGCTTTGCATTTATGAATGCTTTTACTCTGATAGGACGTGTCCCACCATCTATTTACCTCCTTCTGTCTATAAGTATGAGATCCCACATCTTTTCTAGAGGCATATGCATTACCCATCTTCTCCTCCCCCAATAACTGGATCTTTTATCCTCCCAAGCTGGACATCAAGATGTCTTCTTCTTCCTCATCCTCTGTCAACCAGGTACAAACCTTCCTCTGTTTCTCCCTTTGACATCTCAATCGCTCTGATGCTGGGTAGCTTTTCATCTCTGTTTAGTCAAAACGTCTCAGTTCCAGTTTGGAACGAGCGATCGAAGTTATGCATTCAGACGAACCACTGTCGCAGGCAGACATAGATCTAATAAGAGCTCACTCTGAAGAACTTAAAGGTCATGTTCCTGCTGATGTCCAGAAGTATTGGGACCGTATAAATGCTCACTGCTCCAAGAGATTGCCAGCTAAAAAGAGTGTTCCACTCCCTCTTGAAGCCACCATGGAGAATCTGAAGGAGAAGAAGACCCGCCTTCTGATAGAACTGGGCCGGATCGAGAGAGAAATCAAGAGCAAGCGTAATCAATAGATATATTGGTATTTTTTATTCTAAGGGTGACTTGTACCATGTCGGCCATGTACTCTGTTGTTTTCATCAAATAATGAATTGGTCAGACCAAACCAAAAATATTTCCTCCTCAAGGCGATGTCATTTCTACATCGGCTATGTAAACAAAAGTCGATAGGAGTCGGCCATGTTGTCTTGATATATCTTATTGCAAGTTATGCATCTATCCAAATGCTTGGATAGTATCTCTTCAGATATCTTCCGTTTAAAGCTCTTGGAAATTCTTCCCCTTCGATAGTTTCTAAAATATATGCATTTCCCTGGAGCGCATCGGCCGATTCTATACGGCCCTTCCCAAGTGGGCGACCATTTACCGAATTTGGGATCTTTGGATCCTATCGGCAGCACCAACTTCCATACCAAATCTCCTTGGGAGAATTGTTTAACCTTAACCTTTTTGTCGTACCATCTGGCCACCCTTTTCTTGTTTTCTTCGATGCTAATCAGGGCCCTCAACCACTGACCCGCCAAGTCATCGAGTTCATCCTTCATGAGGAAGGAATAGTCATCGGCCGTCAACTAATCTTGAAGCGATATACGCGTTGACCCCGTCCTTAATTCCCAAGGCAAGACTGCCTCGTGACCATATACCAGCTGATAAGGAGATATCTTAGTAGCTCCGTGGCAAGCCATCCTATAAGCCCAAAGAGATTCAGCTAGAGACATGTGCCACTTTTTGGGTTGTTCCTCTATCTTCCTTTTGATCAACTTGATTATCCCCTTATTGGACGATTCGGCCTGGCCATTGGCTTGAGCGTAGTATGGAGAAGAATTTAATAATTTAATCCCCATATCGGCGGCGAATTCTCCAAATTCTCCAGAGGTGAACATCGTTCCTTGATCAGTTGTGATAGTCTGAGGAATACCGAATCGATAAACAATATGGTTCTTAACGAACTCGATCATATCGGACGATGTCACGTTCCTTAAAGGAACTGCCTCCACCCACTTAGTAAAATAATCGGTGGCTACCAATATAAACTTATGCCCTTTGCTTGATGGAGGGTCAATCTGTCCGATGAGATCTATTCCCCAACCTCTGAACGGCCACGGCTTGATTACTGGATTCATAGCCGATGCTGGCGCGCGCTGCACATTGCCAAACTTCTGACAGTCTTGGCAACCTTTATAATATTTGAAACAATCCTCAAGAATCGTTGGCCAATAATATCCATTGTTTCTGATCATCCATTTCATCTTGGGAGCCGATTGATGGGCTCCACATACGCCTTCATGGATTTCCCCCATTAGGACCTTTGCTTCTTCTATTCCCAGGCACTTGAAAAGAACCCTATCAATCGTCCGGTAAAATAAATCATCTTCAAGTAACACATATTTTATGGCCTGGAAACGCATTCGCCGATCCACCTTCTGGGACGGGTCCTTAAAGTAATCAGCAATCTCCTTTCGCCAATCATCGGCCGCGAGCTCCAAAATCAAGGCTCCCTGAATCGGCCGATATCCGGATGCATGTTGGGCCAGCCTGTTGGCCTCCTCATTATAATTTTTGGGGATGTGCTCAATTATTGCAGACATGAATTCCTTTAACAGCTGGAGGCAATCTTCATAATAAATCCTCAATATATCATCTTTGCACTCAGATTTCCCCGTTAACTGATCTACGATGAGCATGGAATCTCCAAAAATCTCGACTGCATCAGTTTCGACTTCCCTTAATAATTGGATACCTTTTAGGACGGCTCGATATTCTGCCTGGTTATTAGTTGCGGACGCTTCTATCGGTAGAGAGAAATCATAGCTTGCCCCCCGAGGCGATACAAGAACGATGCCGATTCCCGATCCGGCCCCACATGAAGAACCATCGAAGTATAGAGTCCATGGAACCGGTTCGACGACAGCGATTTCTGGTCCACAATGCTGAGCTACGAAATCGGCCATGACTTGACCCTTGACAGCTTTGGCCGATTCGTACCTTAAGTCGAATTCTGACAGAGCCAGGATCTATTTTCTAATCCGCCCTTTCAAAATCAGCAATGATAGCATATATTTCACCACATCATCTTTGCATACAACTATGCATTCTGCCGATAACATATAGTGCCTGAGCTTGGTACACGAGAAGTATAAACACAAGCACAGCCGCTCCACCGGGGAATATCTTGTTTCGGCGTCCAGGAGTCTTCTGCTGGCATAATATACCAACCGTTCTTTCCCTTCGAACTCCTGTACCAACGCCGATCCAATAGCCTATTCATCAGCCGATAAGTATAATTTGAACGGCTTACCAGGCTCTGGCGGGACTAACACCGGAGGCGAAATCAGATATTGCTTGATATCTTCTAACACTCTGTGTTGTTCTTCCCCCCATACGAATTCCTGGTCGGGCTTCAATTTCAACAAAGGGGTAAAAGCTCGAATACGCCCGGACAGGTTGATATGAATCTTCTGATAAAATTGACCTTGCCGATGAGGGATTGTAGCTTAGTTTTATTCTGTGGGGCTACAACTTTGTTGATGGCGTCTATGGTCTTCCGGCTAACCTCTATCCTGCGCTCATGGACCATGAATCCCAAGAATTGCCCGGCCGATACACCGAATGCACACTTGTTCGGGTTCATTTTCAACCCATGCTTCCTTGTGCATTCCAGTACTTCTTGTAAATCGGCCAGATGTTCCTGATGACCTTTTGACTTGACCACAACATCATCAATGTAAATTTCCACCGATGCACCAATGAGCTTGTGAAAGATATAGTTCATGGCCCGCTGATATGTAGCACCGGCGTTCTTTAACCCAAAGGTCATTACAACCCACTCGAATAAACCAAGGTGACCCGGACACCTGAAAGCCGTTTTTGAGATATCTTCTTCGGTCATTAATATCTGATTGTACCCAGCGTTACCATCCATGAAACTAATGACTTTGTGTCCTGCGGCAGCATCTACCAAGACATCGGCCGTTGGCATCGGATATCCATCCATTGGTGTGGCCTGATTTAGATTCCTGAAATCGATGCATACGCGCAACTTTCCGTTCTTCTTATACACGGGTACAATATTAGAAATCCATTCGGCGTAGCGGCATTGCCGAATAAATCCTGCTTCAATCAATCTTGTGATCTCGGCCTTTATATCAGGTAGAATTTTAGGATTGCACCGTCGCGTAGGTTGCTGATATGGCCAATATCCTAATTTTATAGGTAACCGGTGTTCAACAATGGACCGGTCTAGACCAGGCATCTCATGGTATTGCCAAGCAAAGCAATCCTTAAATTCTTTTAATAAACTTATCAATTTACACTTATGTCCAGGATCCAAGCTAGCACTAATATACGTCGGCCTCGGCTTGCTACCATCTCCCAAGTCCACCATCTCTAATGAATCGGCCGACGTAAATCCATGCCCAAGCTTTCCGTCTTCTCTGACGAATTGGTCCATCTATTCTGAATCTTCAGAGCCGACTGCTTGGATCGGCTGTAGACCAAAATCGGACACCTTCAGGAAATCAGTGTCCCAAGTCCTGCTAGATATACACCTGACGTGTTCACAGCTCCATTGTTGCGTGTCGGCTGCTGCGACGCTGTAGGCGGAATCGGCGGTGACTATCTCTGTGCTGTCGTCGACCCATTGCACGAGGTATTGGTGCATTGTAGATGGGACACAGCAATTCGCATGTATCCAGTCGCGACCGAGCAACATGTTGTAGGACCCCTTACCATTAATAATGAAAAAGGTAGTAGGAAGGGTCTTACTGCCGATGGTGAGGTCGACGCAGAGTGCTCCACGGGCGGGAGACACGTTGCCCTCGAAGTCCTTGAGCATCATGTCCGTCTTGGTCAGGTCTTCATCACTTTTGCCTAACTTCCGGAACATGGCGTATGGCATGATGTTGACTGCGGCGCCTCCATCCACTAGTAGCCTGGTAACAGGTCGTCCGTTAACGTGCCCTTTGAGAAATAATGCCTTGAGATGTTGCCATTTTTCATCTTCTGGTTTCTCAAAGGTGGCCGTCATCGGCTCTAATGCCAACTGCGCCATCTGCTCTTCCATTCTTGTCGCCTTGTCTCGATCGGCAGGCGCCATGAACTCCATCGGCAATATGAACACCATGTTGACATCAGCTGCCAATTCTTGACTGTCCGCTTCCTTGCTGTTGTTTTTCTTGGGGCGCCAGACCCGAGACTTGACGTTTCTCTTTTCCAGCACCTGCCTCTGCTCTTCTTCTTGTTGCTCCCATTGGCGCAGGCGTTGGATCCTCCATTTCTGGGATTTGGATAGTCCATCAGGGCACCACTTGGGGTTTACTGGCTTGGCCGATGATTTGGCGCGCTCCCAATTTTGTTCCCTTCCTAGGGGGTTTTCATCTGACACCCTGTCATCGGCCATCTCTTCCAGCCGATCGTGTACGCTGATTCTGCCCCCCAGTCGATCCTGTTGGTTAATCTTGCTTTTCGATCGGTGATACCGGTCAACTCTGCCCCCCAGCCGATCATGCACTGAAAGGCGCCGTCCTTCTCGTTTGCGCCGATTTCTGCTGATCGGCTCTGATTCCCTATCTCTGGAGTGCGAACTTTTGAACGGACGATCGTTGCGGCTTGATCTGTTGCACTCAGGACAGTTATCGGCTGATGGCAATCGAAGATCGTTTTCCCAGCAATGGATGAAGAACGGACATTGCCAGTGATCCTCATGCCGGGTATCATCTCATCGTGGTATCTTGACCATTCCTGCTGCCGCCGATATTTGCTGAGCAAGAATTGGGAGGTAACGGATCTACGCGATCGTTCTGATCCTTCACCCTTGTCTTCAGCCCGCCTTTTCCCTTTGACTTCATCCGCCGTGACTTGCTTCCTGGGATCGACGGCGCCACTTCTTCTTGCCGATTCCGACGTCAGCACCTTGGTTTGAAGTGAGTTTCTTCCCGTGTCAACCATGTTGGCCGGGAAAGGATGCTGGTCTATCTTCATCGGCTTTGCCGGTTTGGCCGGGGTTTCAAACTTGAGCCTTCCCTGTTCGATGACCGATTGTATTTGCTGACAGAAGATCTTGCATTCATTCGTGTCATGAGACGTGGCATTGTGCCACTTGCAGTACTTCATCTTCTTGAGCTGATCGGCCGAAGGGATGGTATGGTGTGGTGATAGCTTGATCTGCCCTTCCTGAAGTAGTAGGTCAAAAATCTTATCGGCCTTTGTCGTATCAAAGCCGAATGTCTCTGGTTCTTTCTTTCCGAAAGGGCACGATATTGGCTTCTTGCCTTTTACCCATTCTGCTAGGCCGATTTCTTCCTCTCCCTCCGATTCAGACCCTTCTAGATACGCCACCTTCTTCTGGAAATTCCTCCGCTGCTCAAACGGACGGACTTCCTGACCTGCCAATCGGTGAACGATCTGGCTCAGGCTTTCAAATTCCTGTGAGGCATACCTTTCCTTGATTTGTGGCAAGAGGCCTTGGAAAGCGATATCGGCCAACTGGGCGTTGGTCAGAGCCAGACTATAGCATTTATTCCTGATCTCTCTGAACCTCTGTTTGTATCCAGTTACCGGTTCATCGCTCTTCTGCCTGAGGCTGGTCAAATCTGAGAGCTTCATCTCATGTACTCCTGCGTAGAAGTACTTATGGAACTGCTTTTCTAGATCGGCCCAAGTAACAATGGAATTAGGTGGTAAAGTTGTGAACCACTGGAAGGCCGATCCAGACAGAGACGATGAAAACAGACGCACCCTCAGAGCATCTTGCGTGGCGGCTTCACCGCACTGGATGATGAATCTGTTAATGTCCTCCACAGTAGATGTGTCGTCCAGCCCCGAAAACTTGGTAAAATCAGGAACCTTGTACCGGTGGGAAACGGCAGCAGGTCGTAGGCCGATGGGTATGGCGTCTTGTATGTATAAGTCTGCACTTTCAGCTTCAACCCAAACTAGTCCTAAATTACCTCAGCTATTCTTGCCGTCCAATCCACCTGCTGCTGATGAACAGCCATTCGAGGTGCCGGCATATGTTGGAGGATTGGCGTTGGGACGGCCGAGTGATGGATCGAAGCATGCGGCAAATTTTGTTGCGTCATGGCCGTCTGAGCGGTTGACAGTTGGTGGCGAAGCGAATCCGCCGCCCCGTCGTATATCGTCATCGGCGCCGTGCTTCGGAGTGCTTCTATAGCGCCTGCCCCCCTGCCGATTTCTGACGGGACTGGTTGAAACTGGGGGATCGTCGGCCGGACGGCCGATTGGAACGGCGCCTGGATTGGATAGTTCCCTTGTCCAGTTGATTGATCGGGAAAAGTTGCCATTGCTGATACCCCCGAAGGCACTGAGTTTGTGGGCAGCGATTGCATAGAGGCAATCTGGACAGGCTGAAGCGGTGCTTGCGATGGGAAACATGGTGCACCATTATACCTTGAAGACACTGGAGGCAACGGAGTGTTGTATCCCTCGCGTTGCGTCGACATCGGCTGAGGAGCCGAGTGGGACGTGCCTAGTGAGCTTCTGGCTGGAGGTGCAATCGGCGGGGCATACGCTGGCCCCTGATATCCTTAGGCTGCTCCGCTGAGCAGAGAGCTGATGACGGCGTTATACACCATGTTGGTCATCACTGAGGATTGGTCGATAAAAGCCTGATAGACAGACTGTTGGATCATATCGGACATCTTGCCCGAATCCTCAGCAATGGTGATGTGGCGGGGAACAGGAAGAGGAGCTTTCTTGACTGCTTCCCCGCTTCTGGTATGACTGAACGACTACAGATACATCCTCTTGTAATCCTCCAGATGTTTAGCCAATTCTTCCTTCTGTTCGTCCTTGAGATCCGCTTCTGTGACCTTAATGATATCATTCTCGGAAACTTCTGAGCTCTTTGACATATTGGATCTTGAAGTTTGGTCCCACCGGGTGTGCCAAAAGTGTGTTGGCGCTAAAAATCGGCCAGGAGTCGGCCGATGGTCGTCAGCATCGGACACACGACTCGGGAGAATCTGCTTAGCTCCTGTTCGGGTTATTGCCCTGATGCCGTTCGCGCGGCGTGCCAGTCAATTTGACCTGTTGATTGACAAGGAAATAAAAGTATTAAATTCCGGGCGTCCCGGTCGGCTGGTGTTCCGATCTGTCCCAAAGAGCGCGTCCGCGAATCGGCCGATTTGCTATGAAGATGACCGGCTATGGATTAGCCGATAATCTCGTAATAATTGCAAAGAAAACTGCTGGAGCGACTTAAATAATTATTACAGATGCAACACTTGAAATAGATCTAATCGGCTATATGACGATGAAAGAGGAAGAGCGATGATAAAGCTGACAGTTCCAATCTCAAGCTGGATAACCGGTGATAATACTAGAACAACAGGTAAAACCTATAATTCTAGTAAATATCGATAACTGGTGAATAAATCTAAACAAAACCACAGCGATGCGCCCGAGGTTAAAGCTCAGATGTTACTCGATAAGCGGAACCTACCAATTGGCCGGAGATCGAGTCGATGCAGCCCTGCCAATCCGTACGAACTCGTGAAAGAAAAAAAAGTATTGGCGAAGTCGCCGACTCGAAAGTAAAGTACTAGGAAAACGTAGATGTGTTTTGTTGATTGATTGTGTTGTTTTTTTCACGAAGCCCTGACGACTCCTATTTATACCCTAAAACCAGGACTCCTGTTCGATTACGACTTGTTACAATCTTATTAAAAACTGTTATATCTATAATATTCTTATAAAGGAAACGGACTCCCGCAGAATCTTCTGCCGCCGTTTCTTAATCCAATCAGGACTCTTTTCTTTTGCCTCTTGACCGAATCAGCATTATTCCGTTGACCAACATTAGGCCACTTTCAACCGAGATCCTCTATTGTGATCCCAATCATGTTGGCGCAAGTTGCATCGCTAATCGGCCGATTCCCAACTGTAACCTCAATCGGCCGATTCTTTACTGTAGCCTTTAGATCTACCACATCGGCCAATCTATTCTCCTGACGCCGATTCAACACGTGTCAAAATCTGGCGTCAACAAGTGGGTACAATTAAATTCTATTAAACCTTCCATTTAATTTATAGCAAGATTTAGCAAGCAACTGAAGAAATGCATGTAACAAAAGTTGTAGATTTTCTTCTAAAGATTCCAGAAAAGTTGAGTTTGTATTTTTCCGATTTTTCTACGATTTTATATGGCAAGGGGTGGGAGACTCAGCTCTGGCAAGGGGTGGCCGGAGAGGTGAGCTCCATGGGGAGTTGGGCACGACGGCGGTAATGGTGGCAGCGGCGGCGTTTTGGTGTCTGGGCGCGCGAGGGGGAATCAGTGCGGCCTTTTGTAGGAAGCAGAGAGGCGGTAGGAGGGCGGGACTTGGACTGCGAGGGGCGGGTGCGGGCGACACGACGGGAGCGCGTGACTTGCCGCGGTGGGCGGCGAGCAGAGCCAGCACGGCGTGCGGCGGGCACGGGCAGAGGGGATTGGGCACTGAGGATTTGGCGTGGGGAGCGGGAAATCACGCGGCGCGCGGGTTGGGCGAGGAGCTGCCGCAGTTGTATTGCCGGGCGGCGAGAGCGGCGACTGGCGGAACGAGGCGGAGACACGGGCACGGCGCGACTTGCCCATTAGGGGCGGCGGGCGGCGCGCGTGGCGTGCGTGGACTGGGGAGGCATGCGGCGTGCGGGCGCGGCCACGCATTGGCTTGGCACCTGGCGCTGTCAGGCATCGCCGGCCAAGTGGCCTGCGGCGACTGCACGGCGGGCGAAGGGTCGGGCGGAGCGAGGGTCTGGCAAAGCCGAGGGTCGGGCCAACGAAAGGGTCGGGCGAATGAAAGGGTCGGGCGAGTGAAAGGGTCGGGCGACGCGAGGGTCGGGCGAGCGGCTGCGCGTCGGAGGGTCGGGCGAGGCGGAGAAGAAGGGTCTGCAGCGGAAATAGAAGAAAATGCAGGGACCTTCCATTCAAGTGTTTCTCAAATTTTTGTGTTGCAACTCAAAAATCTCTGAACACAAAAGTTGTTCAAAAAGAAAAGTTACACAAGTTTTGTTTCAGGCCAGAGTTCATTTGAGTTGTAGTTTAGAAGTTATTTTAAACGACTTGATTAAAGTACATGTACTACGCACATATACACAAGTATTTTCAATTCAAAGTGATACCAAATTTATAATGCATTGTGTTAAGCTAATGAGGCTTATTTCATAATTTAAACACCTGAGGTGTTACAACATCACTTGGTGCAAAATGCTGCGCCTACAGCTCCACAGAAGGCCCCTCAGCCAAGGCGTTGGATTATCAGGCCCCAACAGTAGCAAGGCGTGGTACGACCCCTTGTGCCTCAGCAAAATGGACCAAAGCCCGCTACTCAGCAGTTTCTTCGAACGAGCATCACCAATCGCTGTTTCAAGTGCGGGAGTTCCAGTCATTTTGCTCGAGAATGCCCTCAGCCTAGGCAGCCAAGTCAGGGCTAAGACTCTAACTAGAACAATAAGAACAAAGGCAAGAGGCAGACCCTTCAGGTCAAACAAGGATGGATCGATTTCACCACTCTTGCAGAACTTCCTGAAGGAGCACTAGTAATGACGGGTACATTCCCTATCCAAAACAAGCCTGCAGTTATATTGTTTGATTCTGGTGCATCACATAGTTTCATTAGTGCAAAGTTTGGTGCAAAAGTAGGCTTGGATTTTTGTCACACAAAAGGGTCGTATATGATATCAACATCGGGTGGTACAATTGCTTCAAATCAAATGATAAGGCAAGTACCAATCAAGTTGGGTAGTAAAACCATCAACACAGACCTTGTTCTTTTACCCCTTGACGGCATGGACGTTATTTTGGGTATGAATTGGATGGCTCTACACGGAGTCACACTGGACCTTTCTTCCCGAGCTGTTGAAATAAATTCACCTAGTGACGGAGCCACTACCCTTTACCTACCGTTCCGGGAGTGCACGAATTCTTGTGCTTTCGTGATGGAAGGAATCAAACTAGAAGATATTCCAGTGGTATGCGAGTATGCCGATGTTTTTCCAGATGACTTACCAGGAATGCCACCAGATAGGGATATTGAGTTCATTATTGAACTGCAACCAGGCACTCCACCTATCTCCAAAAGACCCTATAGAATGCCACCTAAGGAATTGGCCGAACTGAAAACACAACAAAAAGAACTACTCGACAAAGGCTTCATTCGTCCTAGCGCATCACCTTGGGGATGTCCAGCCCTTTCTGTAAAGAAAAAGGATGACAGTTTAAGATTATGTCTGGACTACCGACCTCTCAATGCGGTAACCGTTAAGAATAAATACCCACTTCCCCGCATCGATGTTCTCTTTGACCAATTATCTAGAGCTAGAGTTTTCTCAAAGATTGATCTTCGATCTGGATATCACCAGATAAAGATTCGTCCCTCCGATATTCCTAAGACCGCCTTTTCCACACGATATGGACTATATGAATTCTTAGTCATGTCCTTTGGTCTCACAAATGTCCCTGCCTACTTCATGTATCTCATGAATTCGGTATTCATGCCCGAGCTTGACAAATTCATCGTAGTTTTCATTGACGACATCCTTATCTATTCCAAGAATGAGGAAGAGCATGCTAAGCACCTGCACATTGTTCTTCGGCGTCTCAGGGACCATCAGCTCTATGCTAAATTTTTTAAGTGCGAATTCTGGTTGGATAGTGTGAAATTCTTGGGTCACACTATTTCCAGCGAAGGCATAGCCGTTGACCCCAGCAAGGTACAAGAAGTGATGGATTGGAAACCTCCTACCTCTGTGCATCAGATTCGCAGTTTTCTTGGCTTAGCCGGTTACTATTGCCGTTTCATTCCGGATTTCTCCAGGATTGCTAAGCCTATGACTGAACTATTGAAAAAGGGAGTAAAGTTTGTGTGGGATGAGAAATGTGAAGAAGCTTTTCACACTCTCAGAGAACGTTTGACTACAGCCCCTGCGTTATCTCAACCCGATAACACCAAGTCGTTCGGTGTTTACTGTGACGCATCTGGCACTGGTCTTGGTTGTGTGCTTATGCAACAAAATCGAGTTATCGCCTGTGCTTCACGAGCCTTTCGGCCCCATGAGCAGAATTATCCGACCAATGATCTCGAGTTAGCAGCAGTCATTCATGCTCTAAAAATATGGAGACATTATCTCATGGGCACTCATTGTAATATCTACACCGATCACAAGAGCCGATCTGAACATGAGACAAAGAAGATGGCTAGGATTAATCAAGTATTATGATCTCAAGGTGCACTATCACCCGGCAAGGCCAATGTAGTCGTGGATGCACTAAGCCGCAAGGCTCATTGCCATTGGCTATCTGTGGAGTTCTATAATGAGACATTATGTTCGGAAATGAGGAAGCTTAGTTTGGAAATGATTTCCCAAGGCACCTTGCATCACATCTCAGTTGAGCCAGCTCTTCACGATGATGAGGACATCAACACCAACGATACATCCACTCCGACACAAGTACCTATTGCTGGTCCTATTACTCGTACTCGTGCGCATCAACTTAATCACCAGGTGAGTTCAAATCTAAACTCATGTACATCATGTTTAGACCATGGAGACCCGTGTACTCTTGTTTTGCTCTGATACCAACTAATGGCGACCCGCTAGGGTTTGATTCCCGATCTTTCGATGAGACTTGCTGGTTTCTATCGTCGTTTTGTGAAGGACTTCAGCACTATTGCCGCGCCTTTGAATGAGCTTACAAAGAAGGGAGTGCCTTTTAGTTGGGGTAAAACACAAGAGAACTCCTTCAACACGCTGAAAGATAAGTTGACACATGCACCTGTCCTCCAACTCCCTGATTTTAATAAAACCTTTGAGCTTGAATGTGATGCTAGTGGCATTGGTTTGGGGGGTGTTTTGTTACAAGAAGGCAAACCTGTTGCTTATTTCAGTGAAAAATTGAGCGGACCTGTTCTGAATTATTCTACTTATGATAAGGAATTGTATGCTCTTGTTCGCACATTAGAAATATTGCAGCATTATCTATGGCCCAAAGAGTTTGTTATTCATTCAGATCATGAATCTTTAAAATATATTCGTAGTCAAGGAAAATTGAACCGTAGACATGCTAAGTGGGTTGAATTTATTGAATCTTTTCCTTATATTATTAAGCACAAGAAAGGGAAAGAGAATATAATTGCTGATGCATTGTCTAGGAGATACACCTTGTTGAACCAACTTGATTACAAAATATTTGGATTGGAAACGATTAAGGATCAATATGTTAATGATGTTGATTTTAAAGATGTGTTGCTGCATTGTAAAGAGGGGAAGGGATGGAACAAATTCATCGTTAGTGATGGGTTTGTCTTTAGAGCTAACAAGCTATGCATTCCAGCTAGCTCCGTTCGCTTGTTATTGTTGCAGGAAGCGCATCGAGGTGGCTTAATGGGGCATTTTGGAGCAAAGAAAACGGAAGATATACTTGCTGGCCATTTCTTTTGGCCAAAGATGAGAAGAGATGTGGAGAGATTTGTTGCTCGCTGCACGACATGTCAAAAGGCTAAATCACGATTGAATCCACACGGTTTGTATTTGCCTCTACCTGTTCCTAGTGCTCCTTGGGAAGATATTTCTATGGATTTTGTGTTAGGATTGCCTAGGACTAGGAAGGGACGTGATAGTGTGTTTGTGGTTGTTGATAGATTTTCTAAGATGGCCCATTTCATACCATGTCATAAAACTGATGATGCTTCTCACATTGCTGATTTGTTCTTTCAGGAAATTGTTCGTTTGCATGGTGTGCCCAACACAATTGTTTCTGATCGTGATGCTAAATTTCTTAGTTATTTTTGGAAGACTTTATGGGCTAAATTGGGAACTAAATTATTGTTTTCTACTACATGTCATCTGCAAACTGATGGTCAAACTGAAGTGGTTAATAGGACTTTGTCTACTATGTTAAGGGCTGTTTTAAAGAAGAACATTAAGATGTGGGAAGATTGTTTGCCTCATATTGAATTCGCTTATAATCGATCGCTGCATTCTACTACAAAGATGTGCCCATTTCAGATTTTATATGGTTTCTTGCCTCGTGCTCCTATTGATTTAATGTCTTTGCCATTTTCTGAAAAAAAGAATTATGATGCTACTAAGCGTGCCGAATTGATGTTAAAACTGCATGAAACAACTAAAGAAAACATAGAGCGCATGAATGCTAAATACAAGATTGCTGGTGATAAAGGTAGGAAGGAACTAAAGTTTGAACCTGGAGATTTAGTTTGGCTGCATTTGAGAAAGCAAAGGTTTCCTGAATTGAGAAAATCTAAATTGCTACCTCGGGCTGATGGACCATTTAAAGTGTTAGAGAAAGTCAATGATAATGCATATAAGCTCGATCTGCCTGCGGATTTTGGGGTTAGTCCCACATTTAACATTGCAGATTTGAAGCCATACTTAGGAGAGGAAGATGAGCTTGAGTCGAGGACGACTCAAATGCAAGAAGGGGAGGATGATGAGGATATCAACACCAACGATACATCCACTCCGACACAAGTACCTATTGCTGGTCCGATTACTCGTACTCGTGCGCATCAACTTAATCATCAGGTGAGTTCAAATCCAAACTCATGTACATCATGTTTAGACCATGGAGACCCATGTACTCTTGTTTTGCTTAGGAACCAAGGAGGCGACCGAAAGGGAAACGGATTCGCGCAGGCTGGATTCGGACAGCAGAACAGTACCAACTTGTGACAGACACCACGGTCGCATATGAACTCGGATTGGGGCGTTCAAGTACTTCGTGGAAAGCTTATGAAGTCTTCTTTCAAACGGATCTGGCCTCATATCCATATCTGTTACGAGTCGGCCGAAATCGTAAAATTAATACAGAGTTATTTTCTGCACATGGTGCTGCGTCACCCTGTTTTGGCCCAATGGGCCGTGTATCAAGTTGAGTCCAATACGGACGCGTCCTAGGGTTGGAGTACGACCCCAGCACCCCTGTGGTCATCCTCCCACGTACTTATACCCCTTAGCCCCCACCAAGGATGCTTGGGTTTTGTTTAGATCAAGTTGAGCCTTCGCTACTTGCTTGCAAGCGCGCGTGCTGGATCAGCCGCCCGTCTTCTTGTCTTCGGAACCCCACCATTATTGAGATTGCGTCTGAAACCTTCATTTACATCTAGTAAATTCAGTACTTGTCATACTTGTTCTTGCTAGTGATGTGGACATCACCAGAATGGATACACCCACATGTAATAAACACACATGGAAGGTATGGAGGACCAAAGAAGTTGACTGGGGACCAAGCCTAAGTCTTCCCAATGTTCTCCATCAGGCCACCACGTCACTTTTGGTGCAAGGAAAGAAAGAGTCCATGTCCAACACGTTTTGGAGGCTGGATTCGGACTGCAGAACAGCACCAACTTGTGACGGACACCACGGTCGCATACGGACTCGGATAGGGACGTTCAAGTACTTCGTGGAAAGCTTATGAAGTCTAGTTTCATATGGATCCGGACTCAAGTCCATATCTCTCCTGATACGTCCGCAATGACCAAAATACTACCGACTGGTTTTCTGTCTAAAGGTGCTGCGACATCTTAATTTGGCCCGATGGGCTTTGTATCAAGTCGGGTCCATTAGGGACGCGTCCTAGGGTTGGAGTGCGACTCAAACACCCTCTTGGTCGTCCTCCTAGGTATTAATAAGGGTTAGAGCCGCCATGAACAGATGGGGGGTTTTTGTTTTGTTGAAAGTTTAGCCATTGCTACTTCCTTGTAGACGCGTGTGTCGACTAGACCATCCGTTCTACTCGATTCGGAACCCCACCTTGTTGATTCCAGATTGGTTATTATCTCCATATTTGCAATTGAGTTGCTTGTTCTACTTGTTCTTGCTGGTTCTTCGATTGCTTGCAGGACAGGTGCCCTAGTGGCCGGGTGTCGCGCTCCACAAGATCGCGGCAGCCATTGGAGGTGGTGTATCGGTTGCTAAGGCGCAACGTCCTTGGAAGGCTGTAGTCGGGCCGTGAACGTCGCCTCCATCTCAAATCGAGTTATCCCCCGCCTCTCATCGAAAGATCGGGAACAAACCCTAGCGGGTTCACATTAGTTGGTAATCAGAGCAAGGTTTATCGGTGAGAGACTTATCTTTGCTATTTTTTTTCCTATAGTCCAGAAAAACCAAAAAAAAAGGTACATTAGTTTGCCGGCAATCCTATAAACCCTTTGAGCCTTTGCTGGTACTACTTAGTTAGGGCTTGTTGAGTTTTCGGTTGCATCGGTTGCGTCGTGTTGCTGGTCTTAGTTTAATCCTTTAGAGTTTCGAGTTCTTGTCACCTCTTTTTGTCTCGGAGTTTCAACTCATCAGTGGAAGAAAACTTTCATTGTTTCTGTGTTCGGTCTCCGATTTGCGAGTTTTAGTACAATCTGGAAAGCGTAACTCGTGATCTTTCCAACGGATCTGACCTGGGTCACAAACTCCATCTAAGTGCTCCAGAATCGACTTGGAGATTTGTGCGTCTGGCTGCGTGAAACAAGTTTCGTCAATCTGAGTTGGTAGCAGCTATATGCAGTAATCCTGTTGCGTTGTTTGTCAAACAAAGGATTTTAGTCCTCTACAAAAAAAAAGAAGAAAAAAAGAAAACAAAGTGAAAAAAATAGAAAAGAAAAGAAAAGAAACGAAAAAGAAGAAAGGGGCTGATCCATCTTTTGTGTTCCTGCTGTTTCGGTTGGTGCTTTGTGACTTCATTTCTGTCCAGGCTCGCGCCTCTAGTACGGTCTATGCTAGGACCAGCACAGTACCACCGTTGAACAATTATTCAGCTTGCTTTTCTGACTAACGTGGTGCTAGTATTTTCCCTTGATCAGCCCACCTACAGCTCCACATACTCGACTATAGCTTGACAGCTTTCTGTTGCTAAGGCACCGATACACTTCTTTCAAGGTGCTTGACTTGTTGGTTGCCGACTCATCCTGTTTTGCTTGGTAAGAACTGGTAAGAGCTCGTATTAAACAAGTTGAGTTTGAGAGAATTACAACCGACACATTCTAGTAGTTGACAGGAGGATACATATTATTTTTGTGTTCTTGTTTTCTACTGATCATGGCAGGTGATACAGTGATTTTTGAGCGGAGCAAACAACAACAAAATATTCTGGACATTATTCAATGCTTGCCTTTATATCCTGGTGAGTTTGATCCTAAAGCTTACATTGATTGGGAGCTAAAAGTAGATAATGAATTTGATGAGCATGACCTGTCGGAGAAACAAATGATTTATATTGCCTCTAATATTTTAACAGAAAATGCTTTGCTAGAATGGAAATATATTTGTAGGCATAACATTATTCCGCAAACTTGGAAAGAATTCAAAATACATTTTAGAGATGCCTATATTCCTGCATATTATGTTGATCATTTGCTTACCAAACTAGAGAAATTAAAACAGGGTAGTAGGACTGTGAAACAATACTACCATGATTTTAAAATTTGTATCATGTTTGGTGGATTGGATGAATGCATGGAAGATGTTATGAATAGGTTCATGAGAGGGCTCAATTCTGAAATTCGAAACTTGTTAATTGGCAAGTCCTATTGCTATATCGGTCAATTGTTTTGTCTTGCTCTCCATGCTGAAAAAGAAATTCTTTCATTTGTGAATACTTGCAAGAATGATGTGACTCATAGTGTCCAAACTTTGTCCACTCTACATGCTAACAAAGAGCAACGAATAGTGGAACCTGCTGCTGATTCAACTTTTTCACAAGATGAATTCCTTGTTGTTTCTTATGATAAAGAGGACTTGTGTGCTAATACTTCTTTTACTCATATACCAGAATTAATGAATAAGTGTGATATTTTTGGTTTGGAACCATACGAATGTGCTGTAGATAATCCTTCTCATCCTATTACTTGTGTACAAGATGAACTGAAATTGTTGTCTTCTTTAAATACTTTGGGTTATATTGAATTTAATATTCTGTGTAATCTAAATTGTCTAAAAGAGAAGGTTCAAATAGATTCTAATTTGCCAAGTCTAAATCATTGTTCGCTTCATGCAATTGGAAAAAATGATATCAAAGGAGAATATTTGGTGCATAAAGTGTATATCTGTTCTAATCTGAAATATCCTTTTGGGCTACAATACCATGAGCAAATAGGGGGCTGCATTAACACTAATAATATCTTGCAAAGTTTTTCTAGTTTTTCTCTTATGCAACAGGATCAGCCTGAAGAACGGGAGCATTGTTTGTTGTGCCCATGCAGCATAGTCGTCGCTCCATGTTCCAACAACAAAGCAATCACCTTTGAATGCCGTTGGAGCAAGTCGAGGACGACTTGCAGCCAAGAAGGGGAGAATGATGTGGACATCACCAGAATGGATACACCCACATGTAATAAACACACATGGAAGGTATGGAGGACCAAAGAAGTTGACTGGGGACCAAGCCTAAGTCTTCCCAATGTTCTCCATCAGGCCACCACGTCACTTTTGGTGCAAGGAAAGAAAGAGTCCATGTCCAACACGTTTTGGAGGCTGGATTCGGACTGCAGAACAGCACCAACTTGTGACGGACACCACGGTCGCATACGGACTCGGATAGGGACGTTCAAGTACTTCGTGGAAAGCTTATGAAGTCTAGTTTCATATGGATCCGGACTCAAGTCCATATCTCTCCTGATACGTCCGCAATGACCAAAATACTACCGACTGGTTTTCTGTCTAAAGGTGCTGCGACATCTTAATTTGGCCCGATGGGCTTTGTATCAAGTCGGGTCCATTAGGGACGCGTCCTAGGGTTGGAGTGCGACTCAAACACCCTCTTGGTCGTCCTCCTAGGTATTAATAAGGGTTAGAGCCGCCATGAACAGATGGGGGGTTTTTGTTTTGTTGAAAGTTTAGCCATTGCTACTTCCTTGTAGACGCGTGTGTCGACTAGACCATCCGTTCTACTCGATTCGGAACCCCACCTTGTTGATTCCAGATTGGTTATTATCTCCATATTTGCAATTGAGTTGCTTGTTCTACTTGTTCTTGCTGGTTCTTCGATTGCTTGCAGGACAGGTGCCCTAGTGGCCGGGTGTCGCGCTCCACAAGATCGCGGCAGCCATTGGAGGTGGTGTATCGGTTGCTAAGGCGCAACGTCCTTGGAAGGCTGTAGTCGGGCCGTGAACGTCGCCTCCATCTCAAATCGAGTTATCCCCCGCCTCTCATCGAAAGATCGGGAACAAACCCTAGCGGGTTCACATTAGCTAGTTCTTCGATTGCTTGCAGGACGAGTGCCCTAGTGGCCGGGTGCCGCGCTCCACAAGATCGCGACAGCCATTGGAGGGGGTGTATCGGTTGCTAAGGCGCAGCTTGGAAGGCTGTAGTCGGGCCGTGAACGTCGCCTCCATCGACCAATCGAGTTATCCACGCCTCTCATCGAAAGATCGGGAATCAAACCCTAGCGGGTCGCCATTACACGACCAGATCATCATGGCACAACTACATGATGAAGGAGTTAAGATCATCAAACAAAAACTCTCTCTAGGTGAAGAGAAATACAAATGTTTCCGCCAGGATCATAAGGGAGTGCTATGGTTCGAAGGTTGCATAGTCGTTCCGAAGAATCATAAGCTCCGTAAGCAAATTCTTGATGTGGCACACCTTTCCAAATTTTCTATTCACCCCGGCAGTAGCAAAATGTATCAAGATCTTCAGCAAAATTTCTGGTGGACTAGAATGAAAAGAGAAATCGCTAAATATGTCTCAGAATGTGACACATGTCAGAGAGTAAAAGCCAGCCACTTGAAAGTAGTCGGTACACTTCAACCTTTGCCTATACCCTCATGGAAATGGGAAGACATAAGTATGGATTTCATTGTTGGATTGCCAAGTACCGCACAGAAACATGATTCCATATGGGTTTATCGTTGATAGGCTCACAAAGACGGCACATTTTCTTCCGTTACACACCACCTATACCGCCAAGAAATATGCCGAGATTTATCTTGACCGCATTGTTTGCCTACATGGAGTGCCTAAGACTATTATTTCCGATCGTGGTACTCAGTTTGTAGCGCGCTTTTGGGAACAATTGCAAGCTTCCCTTGGTACTAAATTGATTCGAAGCTCAGCCTATCATCCTCAAACTGACGGACAAACTGAAAGAGTAAACCAAATTCTTGAAGACATGCTTAGAGCTTGCGTCATTCACTATGGCAAGAGTTGGGACAAATGCCTACCCCTAGCAGAGTCTCATATAACAATAGCTATCAAGCGAGTTTGAAAATGGCACCATTTGAGGCCTTATACGGATGAAGGTGTCGAACCCCTTTGAGTTGGTCACAGACCGGAGAACGCAAAATATTTGTACCAGACATGGTAATCGAGGCAGAAGAAAAAGTGAGAGTAATACAAGAAAACCTTAGAGCCGCACAATCCAGGCAAATGAGCTATTTCGACAGAAGGAGAAAGCCACTAAAATTTGAAGTTGGTGACCACGTCTACCTTCGAGTTTCACCAACCAAGGGTGTACAATGATTCGGAGTCAAAGGAAAACTATCTCCCCGTTATGTTGGTCCCTACGAAATCATCGAGAGCTGTGGACCCGTAGCCTATAGAATTCGACTGCCCCCTCAGCTTGCAGCCATCCATGATGTCTTTCACGTATCTCAACTCGAGAAGTGTGTTCGAGTCCCTACCGAGGTTATTAAACAACAGGAAATCTTAGTAGAGCCCGACCTCTCATATGTCGAATATCCTATCAAAATCATGGATCAAAAAGAAAGGAGCACTAGGAGGAAAGTAATTAAAATGTATAAAATTCAATGGAATCATCACACTGAGGAAGAAGCCACATGGAAAACTAAAAGCTATCTAAACCAAAATTTCCCGGGTTTTCTCAACTCTACCAAAGGTACACACACTGTCCACACTAAGCTTATTGTCCGAATCTCGGGGCGAGATTCTTTTTAAGGGGGAAGGCTGTGACACCTCTGGTGTTTAAATTGCTAAACAAAGTCTCATTAGCATAACAATATGATTAACTAACTAAGAAAAGTTTAAAAGAAATGAATTATAAATTGGTTTTGCTTTGAATTGAAAATAGATGTGTATATGTGCACAAGTACATGTACTTTAATCAAACAAATTAAATAACTCTCACCTCAACGCACTTGGTGGCGAAATTTAATAGACACACCATCGATGACAGGATAAACAAAAGTCTAGTTGAAGCCAAGGAGAGAATACAAATTTTTGCCCAGGAAATGACGTGCCCTCCGAGTCATACTTTTTGAGTTTTTAAAATAACTTCTAAACTAGAACTCAAATGAACTTTGGCCTGAAACAAAACTTGTGTAACTTTTCATTATGAACACTTTCATGTTCAGAAATTTTTGAGCTGCAACAAGAAAATTTGAGAAACACTTGAATTTGCAAACCAGCCCCTGCCTTTTCTTCTATTTTCACTGCAGACCCTTCTTTCTCCGTTCCGCCCGACCCTCCACCGCGCAGTCACCGCTGACCCTCCGCTTCGCCCGACCTCCGCCCGCCGCGCAGTCACCAATGGCCACTTGGCCGACGATGCCTGACCGGCGCTTGGCGCCAAGCCAATGCCTGGCCGCGCCCTGCTCTCACGCGCTCCTCCCCACACCGCGCTCCGCCCCAGTCCGTGCACGCCACGCGCACGCCGGCGATGCACGCCTCTGCTCGCCACCCGCCGCGCCCAATGGCCAATCCTCGCGTCGCCCGACCCTTTCACTCGCCCGACCCTTTCATTCGCCTGACCCTTTCGTTCGCCCGATCCTCGGCTTCGCCAGACCCTCGCTCCGCCCGACCCTTCGCCCACCGCACAGTCGCCGCAGGCCACTTGGCCGGCGATGCCTGACAGCGCTAGGCGCCAAGCCAATGCCTAACCGCGGCCGCACGAGCCCCCTCGCCGGAATCTGGCCGGCCGCCATGCCAGCGCCGCCCAAGGACACAATTGCATCGATTGCAATCTTTAAAAGAGTCTGCACGCAATTTTCCAAGGACCCCTCTATAAAGAAAGTTTAAACTTTGAATTCAAAAACAACAAATGTGTAAAATTCATATAAAATCATAGAAAAACCGAAAAAATACAAACTCAACTTTTCTGGAATCTTTAGATGAAAATCTACAAATTTTGTTACATGCATTTCTTCAGCTGCTTACTAAATCTTGCTATAAATTAAATGGAAGGTTTAATAGACTTTAATTGTTCCCACTGTTGTAGACGAAGGCGAAATCTAAAAATTTAACAGTAGATTGGTTGCTTGATTTGTAGGCCAGTGTAAAAATATTAGGGCCAGAATCCATCTCTAGCTAAACTTCTTAATAAAACTTGTTTATGGCATGAAGTAATAAAACTAAATTGTAACTGCTGTTATGTTGTGATTCATGTGGTGAAACTTTTTTAGAACTGCTGTATTAATGCCTAAATACCACAAAAAAAGTTTAGAACTTTTTTCCTTTATGTAACCTATTTATATAATTTTGTGGTAGGAAATATTTCACTAATTCAAATAATTAGTTTCTGTTCTTGGAAAATGTTCAACGTTTTTCTGTAGCACACTTTATATTATCTCTTGCTGTATAAAATGTTTCATACACAGAAACCCTGTAAAACATCCTGTGGAAATTAATCTTTATTAAAATAGTTGTATCTTGTCCTAATTATTATGCTTTGTATCTTGCACAGTAAAATCTGAAAATTTACAGTAACATATATAGGAATAGATTAACACCCTGTAAAAGTTTTAGCTTCAATATATGAATGGTTGGTTCTGTATAAAAATAACTAAGTTCTAGCAGTAGCTGTGTATTACACTTTTCATAATTATTCTGCTGCGTGAAAATGTCTGAAATTTTTACAGTGCTTTTGTCTCTGCATAATGTGCTCTAAATAAAAATTTCATCACCAGAAGTTACCTAATCCAAAAGTTGTGTTTAATCCATGTTGTGCTTAAAAAATTAAGTTTCCCGTATAACACAACCCCTTCTTGTTTAATGAAGTTAATAGTTAAGTTATACTCTATTAATAATTGCCCAAAGAGATCTTAACTAAGTAACTTCCCAACAAAAAAAAATCAATGTTTTGTGGATTGAAACTTTGACGTGAAGGAAAACAATCGTCTTATACCATCACTATAACTTACACTTGTGCATTCATATAGAATCGACTACTCTCGCTGACGGAGAGTGAGCAGCGTGAAGCTCAAGTAAATCTAACTGAAGCTCTCGAAGACCCGAGCCCGAGTTCGGACGAGCCCCAAGCTAGCTTTACCCATGAAGGCAAGCCCCGGAGCATGAACCCTATTTTTCCTAAACTTATGCAACTTATTACTCTACTTTACTTGTGCATTAAGTTTATAGGAGTCGGATTAAAACTTAGTCGCATGATCCTAGGTACCCCTACTCTGAACACTAGATGTAAGGTTCGATAGAATGCTATGCTAATAGGACTCGGTAAAAGTCGAGTGATTTCCTGTCACTCGTGAGAATTTAGGAGTTGAATGTTTACTACATGCTGCAATCATAAGATCGACGGACGGGGCTATGGTACGATGTTTATGTTGATGATCGAGGCCCGTCTGTTTAGTGAAAAATGCTAAGGCCGCAGTGTGTGGTAGTGGTGGTTAAGTTATTGAACATACTAACCACATGCCGAGAATATGGTAATCGGTAAGCTTAAGTACTGGATTGAACCGAGGCTGGAATATACTCTCCACCGTCTTGAATTTGTTCACATCTAGCTAATGGCGGGTGCATGTGCCGCCATGGCTAGGCCATGGGGACGTGTAGTCGAGGGCTGTGGGCCTGTTCCGTGAAGCGGGAATTGAAGGGAAAAGTTGCACGTATGACTCGGTGAGTAACCACGTGACGTGTGTTTAGGTTTCCCCTGCAAGGTTAAGAAATTCGATTCGAATCAACCGTTTCTCGTGGTTATTGAGACTGCTTGACCCTTTTACCACATAGAGTAAGAAGAGGAACAATGATGATGATTAATCTTGTTGGATGCAAAATAATTCTTCCACCATGTATGATATTGGATAGTTGCTTACCTAGAATGGTTAAAGAAGACTAGAACTTGGAGCTAAAATTTGAAAGTAAGGACCTACTTATATATGCTTTTCGGCAAAACAAACGTCTCAAGCCAAAAGCCTTGCATGTCTAGGAGTCGGCTAAGTATATTCCACTAGTCGGGTAAGCCTTGCTGAGTATTAGTATACTCAGCCTTGCTTGTGGATTGTTTTCAGGTGAAACTTTCGAGGACATGATCGCTAGTTTGACTTGGCCTTGTACCCTTCCTCCTGGTTGGTCGGTGGAATGGGATACGCCCCCGGCCAACGGTGATAATGCCGAGTGATGTCTCGTACGGGCTTCATCGAGACATCCTGTATCATCGAGTAATTGTCATATTTCTTTCCGTTGCATTGAACTGTGAAGAACTCAATTATTTTGAAGTCTGAAGTACGTTGTTTTACAAATTTGAACTCCGTTGTAATAATAATTTGTGATGAACCTGGGATGTAAAATTTGTGGAATGTTGTATCCTCTGGGCTCACCTTCGCGTGAGTACATGTATGTGTGATTTCGATCAGCAAAAACCGTGGTTGTATCGGGAGGTTACCCGACAGACCAGTGGATTATTCCGTTTGAAGTGCGAGTTAGCCCTGATTGCCCTTGTGGTGATGGTTAGCGTGCTTGAGCCGGATTAATTCAGGTGGTTCTGCCACAGATACCTCGGTGGCTGAGCACCCAAGGGTCCAGCTGGCGCCTTCCTCTTCTTTTCAGCACGATGAGCCTCAATACAATCCTCTTGAGTGATGGCCATATTGACTAGCTCATTATATGTATCGGCCTTGACAAGATTCAGCCATTCCTTGAGTTTGGTACTCAGACCTCTGCGGAAATGATCACGCTTCTTAGCATCCGTGTCTGCGTGATAGCCCGCGTACTAGCACAGATTGTTGAAGGCCTGAGCATACTGAAGTACAGTGCGGCTACCCTGAGTGAGTGCCAGAAACTCATTTTGCTTTCTTTCCATAAGACCTTCTAGGATATGGTGTGCTCGGAACGCAGTTTTGAATTCATCCCAGGTGACAACGTGATCAGCAGGGAGTATAGCAAAGTAGTGGTCCCACCAAAGATGAGTTGTACCATGAAGCTGCTGCGCAGCAAAGCGAGCCTTGTTTGCATCCGAACATGGGGCCACGAGTAGAGAAAACTTGGACTCGATGGTGCGAATCCAAGCGTCCGCATCCAAGGGTTCCTCTGTTTTGTGAAACTAGAGAGGCTGGGTCCCAAGGAAATCCGTGTAACCGGCAACTTGAGGTTGGTGAACATTGTGTCCAACCCGCTGTTGGTGCTGTCCTTGCACGAGCTGACGAAGCATCTCGGTTTGAGCGGCCATTACTTCCACCAAGCTGGGTGGTAGCAGTGGTTGCTGTTGTGATTCACTAGCACTAGCACCGAAACCTTCCGGGTTACCACGGGTTGCTCCAACCATCTGAAATGTGAAGGTTTATCATTATCAATATGATCCATATTGCTTCCACGATTAAAAAAGATTAGGGCGGAAAAGAGTAGACTTCCGAAAGATCATGGATAGAATCATGGACAGAACACTGTTTGCTACAAGAAAACTCATAGCTCTCCGTAGGTTCATCCAAAACAGCTCATGTTTTGGCAGTGGGTAGGGAATTTAGAGATGTACAACTTTGGTATTCAACTAAGACGCTAAATCGATGGCCAAGATGGTCGAAAGATTCATTCTTTGCTTCTCTATCTCGGCTGTTTTTCAGCAGAACGAGTTATAGTATCTTACCTAGAACTCAAACTATCAACATCCAATAGTGCTCAAATTTTGTGAGCTTTCAGGACAAGAAATTCTTGACAACTTTGGTATTTAACTTGCTGCTCAGAAGGATCATCTTCAACGGGTAAAAGTTTTGGACAAGATCATGCCATAGGATATGAACTAGAGGATGAAAGTTGAATATTTCTGGAAGCAACTTTAAAACTCCATAACTCCAATTTGAGTAATCCAGAAATTCTCAAACTTCACTAAAACATTCCAAAGGTATTAGCGAACAATTTTGTTAGTCTACTCCAGAGCTAGATCAGGCTCTAAGATGGTCTTTCTCTTAAGGTTTTACTTTACTATCTACCCAGAAATTTCAGCGAACAGTGGGCCAAGATTTCGTGCACCAGGGAAAATCTACCCAGCCAAAAATTACCAAATTTTAACAGTAGCTGCCTAAGTGAATTTACAACAAGTTTTGTGATGAACACTTTTGCAGAAAACTGTAGTAAGATGGCATAAGAATTTATGTGGTAGAAGTGCTTATTTTGGACAGAAAACTGACATCTCAAGGTCTTTGTTGTTTCTCATTATCCATATGCTCAGAATTTTTCAAATTTAGACCAGAGGTAGAATACAAACTTTGGAACAAAACTTTCAACATGAGTTTCTCCAGAAAGGATCATTTTCTAAGCTCAATAAATCTATCTTTTCCGATAAGGTGACAGATTTGCTAGATAATCCTTATGCAAAGACAATCTTGTGCACTCATGAATCTTACCACTCTCAAGCATCACATTTCAATTTCAGATTTATATAGTCATGATGCATGCACGTCCTATTCATCCTCACAGAATAAAATAATTGCCAAATAGCTTTGGTCTTACGAAGTTAGTTTCGGTGGCATACACAATACGTCTCTCACTATAATAGCTAGTCGAAAATTCTCTAACCGTTCTTTAACTTATCGTAATCATGGTTAGTGTACCTGCAGAAGATTGATATAGCATATATATATATATATATATCCATTGAACCTTTCATACCAGCACTCATGAAAGCGTCCGCATTCATTACCGTTCACTATAGAAACGGCAACCGTACAATTCCCGCCGTACAGACGATGTTAACATACGCTATCAAGATAGCGTATTCACGGGGGGTACCGTCTTGAGACGGGGGTATGAACAGCGATCGCCATACCCTACGCCAAACCTTCTACTCCCAATATAATCAACTAATAGTTGGTATATTGGCAGCACCTCAAGTAAGCCACTGCTTGAGGGCAGCGTTCGGCTCGCATCACCGACAGGAAGGCCAAGCTCTCTCAGTTGGCTGAGGATTCTTACCTTCTTACCTTAGCGATGAGTGCGTCGTTATAGAAATTAAGGGTTGATTGTGCATAAAAGTAAGTTTTGACAGAAAGTAATGTGCTGGGAGTCAGTTGATAATATTCATAAGTTAGATAGCCGCCTAGTAACTTTCCCATAATCCCTTAGGGCTTTACGAACTAGGTACCATCCTTAACGAACCAACGCATTTTGCAAACACAATTTTTGTGGTCAAGTTTTATGAAAACAAGTTTTTAAGGCTTGTTGCATTCTCTGGCGTATGCATTTCGGCTCTAATACCAGCTGTGGCAGAACCACCTAAATTAATCCGTCTCAAGCGCGCTAACCATCACCACGAGAGTAATCAGGGCCAACTCGCACTTCAAACGGAATAATCCATTGGTCTATCGGGTAACCTCCCGATACAACCACGGTTTTTGCCGATCGAAACCACACATACATGTACTCACACAAAGGTGAGCCCAGAGGATACAACATTCCACAAATTTTACACCACAGGGTTCATCATAAATTATTATTACAACTGACTTCAAAATTTGTAAAACAAGGTACTTCAGAGTTTAAAAGTAATTGAGTTCTTCAGAGTTCCATGCAGCGGAAAAATAACGATAAACTACTCGACGATACACGATATCTCGATGAAGCCCGTACGAGACATCACTCGGCATTATCATCGTTGGCCGGGGGCGCATCCCATTCCACCGACCAACCAGGAGGAAGGGTACACGGCCAAGTCAAACTAGCGATCAGATCCTCAAATGTTTCACCTGAAAACAAGCCACAAGCAAGGCTGAGTATACTAATACTCAGCAAGGCTTACCCGACTAGTTGAATATACCTAGCCGACTCCTAGACATGCAAGGCTTTTTGGCTTGAGGGGTTTGTTTTGCCGAAAAGCATATACAAGTAGGTCCTTACTTTCAAATTTTAGCTCCAGATTCTAATTTTCTTTAACCATTCTAGGTAAGCAACTAACCAATATCTTACATGGTGAAAGAATTAATTTTTCATCCAACAAGATTAATCATCATCATTGTTCCCATTCTTACCGTATGTGGTAAAAGGGTCAAGCAGTCTCAATAGCCGCGAGAAACGGATGATTCGAATCGAATTTCTTAACCTTGCAAGGGAAACCTAAACACACGTCACGTGGTTACTCCTAGAGTCACACGTGCAACTTTTCCCCTTTCTTCCTGCGTTGTGGATCAGGGCCACCCTCCAAGACTACAGAGCCTAGCTCTGCACCCACCATGTGCGCGCATGGAACCGAAGTTGAGAGGGTGGGATGCTGTTCACTTGCCGGTCCGATTAGGTACTTAAGCTTACCGATTACCATATTCTCGGCATGTGGTTAGTACGTTCAAAGACTTAACCACCACTACCACACACTGCGGCCTTAGCATTTTTCACTAAACAGACGGGGCCTCAATCACCAACATGAACATCGCACCATAGCCCCGTCCGTCAACCTTATGATTGCACCATGTAGTAAACATTCAACTCCTATATTCTCGCGAGTGATAGGAAATCACTCAACTTTTACCGGGTCCTGTTAGCATAGCATACTATCGAACCTTATATCTAGTGTTCAGAGCATGGGTACCTAGGATCATGCAACTAAGTTTTCATCCAAGTCCTATAAACTTAATGCACAAGTAGAATAGAGTATTAAGTTGCATAATTTAGAAAAATAGGGTTCATGCTCCGAGGCTTGCCTTCTTGTGTAAAGTTAGCTTGGGGCTCGTCCGAACTTGGGTTCGGATCTTCAAAAGCTTCAGTTAGATTCACTTGAGCTTCACGCTGCTCACTCTCAGACACGGGCACCAGCTCGTACGTCCCGTCGGTGAGAGTAGTCGATTCTATATGAATGCACAAGTGTAAGTTGTAGTGATGGTATATGATGATTATTTTCCTTCACGATAAAGTTGCAGTCCACAAAAAATAGTTATGAAGTTACTTAGTTACGATTTTCTTAGGCAATAATTAATAGAGTATATTAAACTATTAACTTCATTAAACCAGAAGGGGTTGTGTTGTATTGAAATTTTAGTTTTCGATGTATAAGCATGGGTTAAGCACAAACACTGATCCAGGTAACTTCTGGTGATGAAATTTTTATTCAGATTACATTATGCAGAGATAAGACTACTATAAAAATTTCGGACATTTTCATGCAGCAGAATAATTATGAAAAATGTATTACACAGCCACTACTAGATCCTAGTTATTTTTATATAGGACGAACCATATAAATGTTGATGCCAAAAACATGACAGGGTGTCAATCTAACTATATGTGTGTTACTGTAAATTTTTCAGATTTTATTGTGCAGGATACAGAGCACAATAAATAGGACAAGATACACTTATGTTAATAAAGATTAATTCCTACACGATGTTCTACAGGGTTTCTGTGTATGAAACTATTTATACAGCATAAGCTACACTAAAGTGCCCCACAGTAAAAAGATGAACATTTTCCCAAGTACAGAATCTAATTATTTGAATTAGTGCATTTTTCCTACCACAAAATTATATAAATAAGTTACAGAGAGGAAAAAGTTTCTAAACTTTTTCTGTGGTATTTAGGCATCACTATAATAGCTCTGGAAATGTTTCATAGCATGAAACCCAATATACCACCAGGTACAAATTAGTTCTATTATTTTATGGCATAAACAAAGTTTAACAAAAAGTTTATCTAGAGATGGTTTCTGGTCCTAATATTCTTACACTGGCCTACATATCAAGCAACTAATCTACTGTCCAAAAATTAAATTCAGAACTGGTCTACAACAATGGGTATAATTAAAGTCTATTAAACATTCCATCTAATTTAGAGCAAGATTTAGCAAGCAACTGAAGAAAAGCATGTAACAAAAGTTGTAGATTTTCTTATAACGATTCCATAACAGTTGAGTTTGTATCTTTCTGATTTTTCTATGATTTTATATGAATTTTACAACTTCGCTGTTTTTGAATTCAAAGTTTAAACACAGGTTTACAGTTATGCCCCTAGAAACTTGCGTGCAAACTCTTTTAAAGATTTCAATCGTTGCAATTGGGTCCCTGGGCGGCGCTGGCACGGCGGCCGGCCAAATTCCGGCGAGGGGGCTCGTCGGCGGCGAGGGGAAAAGGGTCGGGGAGATCCAGGGAGGTGAGAGCTACCTTGGGGTGGCCTTGTTCGGGGTTGGGGGTTGCCGGAGGTGGCTCGTCGGCGCGGAGCAGAGGGGCGGCGGTGGTGCGGGAGCGTCGGCGATGGTGCTCCGGAGAGGAGGGGAGGGCGTGGGCTGGTCGATGAGCTTCGCAGCGTCGAGGGGAACCCGTTCTGAGGCTTGGCTCAAACGAAGGAGCATCGGAGTGGGTTGTCCACAGAGCAGCAGGGGAGCGGCGGCGGCGCGGGCGGCGCTGGCGGTGCTCCGGCGGTCGAGATGATCGAGGAAGAGGCCGGTGAGCTTTAGTGGAGGGAGGGCAAGCTCGCTGGGTGATGGGTTTGGGCAGTGGGAGGCTGGAGGATGGGGCTCCACGGGCGGGTGGTGCACGGCAGCGGCAATGGCAGCGGCGGTGGCGTTCTGGGGGTTGAGGCGCGCGCGAGTGGCCTTGTGTCGCCTTTTATAGGCTGCAAGAGGGAGGGAGAGGACCGGGCAACGCTGGGGAGGGGCGGTACGACGGGGGCGCGTTACTAGTCGCGGTGGGTGGCGAGCAGAGCCGGCGCGGCGTGCGGCGGGCGCGGGCAGGGGATTGGGCGCCGGGGATTTGGCGTGGGGGAGGGGGAGATCACGCGGCGCGCGGGTTGAGCGAGGAGCTGCAGCAGCTGGCTTGCCGGGCGGCAAGCGCGGCGACTGGCGGGACGCAGCAGGGCCACAGGCACGGCACGGACTGGCCATTGGGCGTGGCGGGCGGCGAGCAGAGGCGCGCGTCGCCGGCGTGCGCGTGGCGTGCGCGGACTGGGAGGAGCGCGTGCGAGCAGGGCGCGGCCAGGCATTGGCTTGGCGCCAAGCGCTGGTCAGGCATCGCCGACCAAGTGGCCAGCGGCGACTGCGCGGCGGGCGGAGGGTCGGGCAAAGCGGAGGGTCAGCGGCGACTGCGGGGCGGAGGGTCGCGCGGAACGGAGAAAGAAGGGTCTGCAGTGCAAATAGAAGAAAAGGCAGGGGCTAGTTTGCAAATTCAAGTGTTTCTCAAATTTTCGTGTTGCAACTCAAAAATCTCTGAACATGAAAGTTGTTTAAAATGAAAAGTTACACAAGTTTTGTTTCAGGCCAAAGTTCATTTGAGTACTAGTTTAGAAGTTATTTTAAAAACTCAAAAAGTATGACTCGGAGGGCACGTCATTTCCTGGGCAAAAAATTTGTATTCTCTCCTGGGCTTCAACTAGACTTTTGTTTATCCTGTCATCGATGGTGTGTCTATTAAATTTCACCGCCAAGTGCGTTGAGGTGAGAGTTATTTAATTTGTTTGATTAAAGTACATGTACTTGTGCACATATACACATCTATTTTCAATTCAAAGCAAAACCAATTTATAATTCATTTCTTTTAAACTTTTTTTTGTTAGTTAAGCATATTGCTATGCTAATGAGACTTTGTTTAGCAATTTAAACACCCGAGGTGTCACACACAAGCCAAGGTTAGGACTGTGTACCAAATATCTCAAAATTCTCTTAACAGCTATTAAGTGACAATCCTTGGGATTGGGTTAAAATCTTGCACACATGCGCACACTAAGCATAATATCGGGCCTAGATGCACAAAGGTAAAGAAAAGAGCCAATCATGGAGCGATATACCTTTTGATCAACCGACTTCCCTTCTTCATTGAGATCAAGATGACCATTTAATGCCACGGGTGTCTTGATGGGCTTGGCATCGGCCATATCAAACTTCTTAAGCATATCCTTCACATACTTCGTTTGACATATGAAAGTCATTTCCTTCATTTTCTTGACTTGAAATCCAAGGAAGAACTTTAATTCACCCATCATGGACATTTTAAACCTCTTGGTCATGATCCTACTAAACTCCTTACAAAGTTTCTTATCAGTACAACCAAATATAATGTCATCGACATATATTTGGCAAACAAAGATATCCTTATCAACTTTGTGAGTAAAGAGAGTAGAATCGGCTTTGCCCATTACAAAGTCGTTCTTGAGAAGAGAATCCTTAAGGCATTCATACCATGCTCTAGGAACTTCCTTAAGCCCATAGAGCGCCTTATGGAGCTTGTACACATGATGGAAATCTTGGATCTTCAAGGCCCGACGGTTGTTCTATATACACCAACTCGGATAGGGGCTGTTCAAGAATGCACTTTTCAGGTCCATTTGATAAAGCTTGAAATCATGGTGAGTAGCATAGGCTAATAGTATACGAATTGACTCAAGCCTAGCTACGGGTGCATAGGTTTAACCAAAATCCAAACCTTCAATTTGGGTGAAACCTTGTGCATCTAACCATGCCTTGTTTCTTGTGACGACACCATGTTCATCTAGCAATTACCCAATCCGGATCATCAAGTGCTTCATTTACCTTGAGAGGTTCCAAAGAGGAAACAAACAAGTAATGTCCACAAAAAGTTGCTAAACGTGAACGAGTAGTTACCCCTCTTTGAATACTTCCAAGAATATTGTCAACAGGATGACCCCGTTGAACGCTTTGATGAACCCTTGGATGAGGCACTTGTGATTGAGGTTGAATGGGTCGATCATCATCATCTTCAACTCATGGAGCATCTTCTTGAGCTTCCCCACCTTGTTCTCCCCCTTGATCAATGCCATAAACTTGACTTTGATCTTGAGTTTGTTGAGAGCTTGGTGGTTCAACTCTTGTGGATGATGATGGATCATTGTTTCTTTCTTCAACCAGAGTTTGAGCTTGAACTTCATGAGGCCTCACTTCTCCCAAGCCCATCCTCATGATTGATAGACTTGGGGGTTCCTCCTTATCTACAAGGTTTTTATCAACTTGCTCTACTTGAGAGCCGTTAGATTCATCAAAAGTTACATCCACTGTGATCTCAACACAACTGGTGATTTTGTTGAAGACACGATAGGCATGTTCATTAGTACCATAACCAAGTAGAAACCCTTTATCAACCTTTGGTGTAAATTTTGAGCTTTTTTGTTTTCTTATTAAGTATGAAACACTTACTCCTAAAAACTCTAAACTAGTGCACCTTGGGTTTGTTACCGATGATTATCTCATAGGGTCTCTTGCCCAAGTATTTGTGGAGGTAGAGGTGGGTGATGGCATGACAATCCGTAATGATTGCTTCGGCCCAAAAGATATCCGGAGTCTTCTACTCATCAAGAATTGTTCTTGCGGCTTCAATCAACGTCCTATTCTTCCTCTCTACAGTACCATTTTGTTGAGGTGTGTATGGAATGGAGAATTCATGCTTGATTCCTTCTTCTTCAAGAAATTCTTCAACATTGGTGCTCCAGAATTCCGAACCATTGTCACTCCTTATGTTCTTGATCTTCAACTCATATTCATTTTGAGCTCTTCTAATGAACTTCTTGATTACCTTGAGCCTCACTTTGTCTTGCAAAAAGAATACCCAAGTGAATCGAGAAAAATCATCAACAATGACAAGACCATATTTGTTACCGCCAATGCTTAAGTATGCAATGGGTCCAAACAAATCCATGTGTAGAAGCTTCAATGGTCTTGATGCAGTCATGATGTTCTTGGCGGGGTGTGGAGCACCAACTTGCTTCCTGGCTTGGCATGCGCTACACAACCTATCTTTCTCAAAGACAACTTTTGTTAGTCCTAGGATGTGCTCGCCCTTTTGAAGTTTGGCCAAGTTCCTCATCCCAACATGGGCTAGTTGGCGATGCTAAACCCAACCAAGGTCAGATTTTGCCACTAAAAAAGTCTCGAGCTCAACTTTCTCCATAGAGAAATCAACAAGGTAGACTTTGCCCTTCAAGCAACCCATAAAAGCAATAGAGGAATCATCCCTTCTAAAGACGGGCACACCCTCATTAGTAAAGAGACAATTGTAGCCCATCTCACAAAGTTGCGAGACTGACAACAAATTGTACCCCAAAGTTTCAACCAAATAAACATTTGAAATAGAGTTGTCATTTAAGAGAGCAATTTTACCCAAACCAATCACATCTCCTTTGCTATTATCTTCAAAGACAATAGTTTCTTTAGGTATGTTATGAAGCTCTAGGGATGTGAAAAAGTCCTTCTTCCCGGTCATATGATTTGAGCACCACTATCAAGCAACCATGCGGTGTCGCTCGAGGAGTAGACCTACAAAACAAGTTAAGCTTTGAATTTAGGTACCCAAAAAGATATGGGTCCTAGAGGATTAGATGGATACACTTTTGGAACCAACACACTCCTAAGAATTGCCCTCTTAGTGTAAGATCCAACATACTTGACCACTATTTTACCATTGTGGTCCATTGTCACCATGTAGTCGGTAGTGTAGCTTGGTGATGGCTCATGAGTGACAACCTTAGTCTTGATGGGAGCTTCAACCTTCTTTTTGACTTGAGAAGGAGTTGTGGTGGTCACACCATGTGCTATGTTCATCCGGTACTCAAGGTTTGCTCCTTTTGTGAACATGACACATTCCTTACCTTTGACCATCTTCCGATCATTTACCTTTTCTTTCTTGTAATGTCCAAGTCCTTCCTTATTGTTTGGATATCTTCCATCCTTGTAGTTTACCTTAGGCTTGGGATTGGCATTACCTTCATATCCATTCTTTACTAATATGTTCAACCTCTCAAGTTGAGCATCCTTTGCTTGGATCAACTTTTCTAGCTTAGCCATGTTAGTAACACAAGCTTGTACATCAACTTTATAATATTTTGAGCATCCTTCACTTGTGGAGATATTAGAGTCAAGAGTTTCTTTAGAATTGGTTTGGTGCTTTCCCAAAGGGCATTATAGCTAACTTCAAGACCTTTGTACTTAGTCGTTAAGCCTGAGAAACTTTCTTGAAGTTCATTATGAGTGGCCTTTAGGGAAGCTAGATATTCATTTATCAAAGTGGTCTCCTTTGACATCCTCTCCTTTGAATCATTAGCTATAGATAATTCAATATCTAATTTTTTAACCTTCACCTTTTCATCGGCAAGAGCCTTCTCTAAGGCAAGGTTTCTCTCCTTCTCAAGGATGTGCAAGTCTTCTTGCCTATCGAGACACTCCTTTTTCTCCAATTTCTCCATAAGCTTTTTAATTTCTTTAAAACCTTTCTTTCCAAATTCTTTTATCATGAATGCTTTATGTTGCTCTTCCTCAACATCAAAATCATTTTTTTGTACTACTAGATGTGGTGGAAGGATGAGAGCAAGAGGTGGATGATTCTTGTACCTTAGTCCCTCTCGCCATAAGACAAAAAGGAGTGTCATCTTCATCATCGGAGATGTTGTTGAAGAGTTTCCTTGAAGACTTGGGCATGGCTAGAGTTGCCATACCTTTATGATCGGAGTCTTCATGACTAGACTCCCACTCTTGACCAACATGAGCATTACCTTGATATTTCTTCTTGTAGTCCTTGCTCTTCTCCTTGTACCTCTTCTCATCCTTTTCTTTGTTCTTCAATTGAGGGTAATCGGCAACGTAGTGGCCCACTTCTTTGCTGATGGGTCAAGGGACCCGGGGTCCTCAGCAGGCCCACTTCCCATCGACTGGTTCAAGGCCTCGCCTGGGACGGGCCCTGTCCGTAAGAAGCAACCAATTCATTTGGGCCATATTAGCCCAGAAACCCGAATGGCTGCTTAGTTGAGGTGGCAAACGCCTCTATCCCCGACTGGCTACTCAGTCAGGGCGACCAGGGCCCGTGTCCCCGACTGGCTACTTAGTCGGGGTGGCAAAGGACTCTATCCCCGACATACTACTAAGTCGGGACGACCAGGGCTCGTGTCCCCGACTGGCTGCTCCATCGGGGTGACCAAGGCCCGCCTCCCCGACTGTAAAGTAGCCTGACGGGTCCAGGCACCCAAGGATCCCAGCGGGCCCACTTCTCGCTGGGCAGCCCAAGGGCGCGCGTAGAACGAGTACCAGTCTACATCTACGACTACTTCGACTACATTACGACTACTTCGACTACATCTACGACTACTTCAACTACATCTACGACTACTTACTGGTGACTACATTGACTACACCTTAATCGGGTACATAAAAAAGGCTCGACTACCAAAGTCCAGTAATGGCGCATCCGGTGCGTTTGGCACTGGATCCGCCTCTGGCGACAACTTCATCTGGGCCGCCTCGGCCAACAACCCTGACTACTCGGTCGGGGTGACCAAGGCCCATGTCCTCGACTGCAAAGCAGTCGAGGGCTGGATCCGTACCTAGGCTCCGACTAGGGGTTTTGATTGAGTTCCGCCCAACGCGTGCCCACCTCCTCGACTGGTAGGGCAATGGAAGGCGGGACTCAGCTCGCCAGCAGGCCCCAGGAGTAGGCGCGGAAAATAAGGATGGGCCTTGGGGTCAACTTATCATACACGGCCAACCACCCCCACCACAAGGGTTACAGTCCTCTCTGCTATGGCAACAGGATGCCACTATTCTACCTGCCCGTCCTCGCAAAGGGATGGGCAGAGCATCATCGTGATACGGCCGGAATGCCCTAGTCATGACGAGGTGACCGGGAGAGGTGCTAGAGATGGGGCGTGATAGCCGTACCGTACCTATCGACGCCCCACGACCTTCGATCGATGGAGCATAACGCACAGGGACAAGACGAGACGGCCGTCCTACAATGCAGGATTTGGGCGATGGTCGACTCTAGGCCCCAATTGACAGGAGCTGGCGGCCCCGGATGGTGAAGCGAGGAACTCTCTCTCTACCTCATTTCTTCTACTTTAGCACCCCTGTAAAGGAGATCTCCCATGGGCTATAAGAGGGAGGATCACCCGCCTAGGACAGGGGGGATCAAAAATCAAATCTCCCAGTCTCACGACTTCCACTTGAAAGCTTCTAACTCCCCCAACTCTCATGAGCACCTAGGCTCAAGCAATACACCCTACTGACCCCCGACTGGACGTAGGGCATTTTGCCAAAACTAGTATAAATCTTGAGTCATTGTGTGCTAGGCCACATCCGATCACGACGCGCGATACACATCTTCGAGTAGTTTTAGGTGTCGTCATTTTCTGGAACCAACAGTTTGGCGCTGTGGCAGAACCACCTGAATTAATCCGGCTCAAGCGCGCTAACCATCACCACAAGAGCAATCATGGCTAACTCGCACTTCAAACGGAATAATCCACTGGTCTGTCGGGTAACCTCCCGATACAACCACGGTTTTTGCCGATCGAAACCACACATACATGTACTCACACGAAGGTGAGCCCAGAGTATACAACATTCCACAATTTTACACCACAGGGTTCATCATAAATTAATATTACAATGGAGTTCAAATTCTTAAAACAAGGTACTTCAGAGTTCAAAATAAATGAGTTCTTCAGAGTTCAAGCAGTGGAAAAATAACGACAACTAATCGACGATACAGGATGTCTCGATGAAGCCCGTACGAGACATCACTCGGAATCACCACCGTTAGCCGGGGGCATATCCCATTCCACCGACCAACCAGAAGGAAGGGTACAAGGCCAAGTCAAACTAGCAATCATATCCTCGAAAGTTTCACCTGAAAACAAGCCACAAGCAAGGCTGAGTATACTAATACTCAGCAAGGCTTAGCCGACTATTGGTATATACTCAGCCGACTCCTAGACATGCAAGGCTTTTGGCTTGAGGGGGGTTTGTTTTGCCGAAAAGCATATATCAGTAGGTCCTTACTTTCAGATTTTAGCTCCAAGTTCTAGCTTTCTTTAACCATTCTAGGTAAGCAACTATCCAATATCATACATGGTGGAAGAATTATTTTGCATCCAACAAGATTAATCATCATCATTATTCATCTTCTTACTATATGTGGTAAAAGGGTCAAGCAGTCTCAATAACCGCGAGAAACGGACGATTCGAATCGAATTTCTTAACCTTGAAAGGGAAACCTAAACACACGTCAGGTCATGTGGTTACTCCCAGAGTCACACGTGCAACTTTTCCCTTCGATTCCCGCTTCACGGAACAGGCCCACCGCCCTCGACTACACGTCCCCACAGACCACGGTACGTCGGGCTGTGGCGGCAAATGCACCCGCCATTAGCTAGATGTGAACGAATTCAGACGGTGGGGAGTATATTCCGGCCTTGGTTCAATCCATTACTTAAGCTTACCGATTACCATATTCTAGGCATGTGGTTAGTACGTTCAAAGACTTAACCACCACTACCACACACTGCGGCCTTAGCATTTTTCACTAAACAGACGGGGCCACAATCATCAACATAAACATCGTACCATAGCCCCGTCCGTCGACCTTATGATTGCAGCATGTAGTAAACATTCAACTCCTAAATTCTCACGAGTGACAGGAAATCACTCGACTTTTACCGAGTCCTATTAGCATAGCATTCTATCGAACCTTACATCTAGTGTTCAGAGCAGGGGTACCTAGGATCATGTGACTAAGTTTTCATCCGACTCCTATAAACTTAATGCACAAGTAAAGTAGAGTAATAAGTTGCATAAGTTTAGGAAAAATAGGGTTCATGCTCCGGGGCTTGCGTTCTTGGGAAAAGCTAGCTTGGGGCTCGTCCGAGCTTGGGCTCGGGTCTTCGAGAGCTTCAGTTAGATTTACTTGAGCTTCACGCTGCTCACTCTCGGACGCGGGCACCAGCTCGTACGTTCCGTCGGCGAGAGTAGTCGATTCTATATGAATGCACAAGTGTAAGTTATAGTGATGGTATAAGACGATTTTTTTCCTTCACGACAAAGTGCAATCCACAAAACATCGATTTTGTTGGGAAGTTACTTAGTTAAGATTTCTTTGGGCAATTCTTAACAGAGTATAACTTAACTATTAACTTCATTAAACAAGAAGGGGTTGTGTTATATTGGAAACTTAATTTTTTTTTTAACCACAACATGGATTAAACACAACCTCTGGATTAGGTAACTTCTGGTGATGAAATTTTTATTTCGAGCACATTATGCAGAGACAAAAGCACTGCAAAAAAATTTAGACATTTTCACGCAGCAGATTAATTATGAAAATTGCATAACACAACCACTGCTAGAACCTAGTTATTTTCATACAGAACAAACCATGCAAGTATTGACATCAAAAATTTTACAAGTAACTAATCTATCCATATATGTGCTACTGTAAATTTTTCAGATTTTACTGTGCAAAATAAAAAGCATAATAAATAGTACAATATACACCTAGTTTAATAAAGATTAATTTCTACAGAATGTTTTACAAGGTTTCTTTGTACGAAACGTTTTACACAGCAAGAGTTACTCTAAAGAGTGATACAGTAAAAAGTTGAACATTTTTCAAGTACAGAAACTAATTATTTAAATTAGTGCAATTTTTCCTACCACAAAACTATATAAATAGGTTATAGAGAGTATAAAGGTTCTAAACATTTTCTGTGGTATTTAGGCTTTAATACCACAGTTTTGAAAAAGTTTCACTACAAGAATCACAACATAACCGCAGTTACAAATTAGTTTTATTTCTTCATGCCATAAAAAAGTTTCATTAAGAACTTTAGCTAGAGGTGGGTTCTGGTCCTAATATTTTTACACTGGATTACAAATCAAGCAACTAATCTACTGTTAAATTTTCATGTTTAGACTTTGCCTACAACAGGGGGTACATTTAAAGTATATTTAATATTCCATTTAATTTAGAGCAAGATTTAGCAAGAAATTGATGAAATGCATGTAATAAAAGTTGTAGATTTTCATCTAAAGATTCTAGAACAGTTTAGTTTGTACTTTTCTGATTTTTCTACAATTTTATATGAATTTTACAAGTTCGCTATTTTTGAATTCAGAGTTTAAACACAGGTTTACAGGTATGCCCCTGGAAACTTGCATTCAGACTCTTTTAAAGATTTCAATCGAAGTAATTGGGTCCCTGGGCGGCGCTGGCATGGTGGTCCGCCAGATTCCGGCGAGGGGGCTTGTCGGCGGCGGGGGAAAAAGGGTCGGGGACATCCAGGGAGGTGAGAGCTAACTTGGGGTGGCCGGAGGTGGCTCGTCGGCGCGGAGCAGAGGGGTGGCGGCGGGGCGGAACGTCGGCGACGGAGCTCCGGCGAGAAGGGGACAGCGTGGGCTGGTCGAGGAGCTTCGCTGCGTCGAGGGGAACCCGTTTCGAAGCTTGGCTTGGATTCGGCGTGGGCTGTCCACGGAGCAGCAAGGAGCGGCGGCGGCGCGGGCGGCGCTGGCGGTGCTCCGGCGGTTCTGGGCGACGATGGGTGGGGCAGTGAGCTGTGGTGGGGTGCTGTGGTGGTGGTGGGAGACTCAGCTCTGGCAAGGGGTGGCCGGAGAGATGAGCTCCACGGTGAGTTGGGCACGACAGCGGTAATGGTGGCGGCGGCGGTGTTCTGGTGTTTGGGCGGGCGAGGGGACTCAGTGCGGCCTTTTGTAGGTAGCAGAGAGGCGGGAGGAGGGGCGGGACTTGACTGTGAGACGCGGGTGCGGGCGACACGACGGGGACGCATTACTGGTCGTGGCGGGCGGCGAACAGAGCTGGCACGGCGTGCGGCGGGCGCGGGCAGGGGACTGGGCGCTGAGGATTTGGCATGTGGAGCGGGAGATCACGCGGCGCGCGGGTTGGGCGAGGGGCTGCAGCAGCTGCCTTGCCCGGCGGCGAGCGCGGCGACTGGCGGGACGCGGCGGAGACATGGGCACGGCGCGACTTGCCCATTGGGCGCGGCGGGCTGTGAGCAGGGGCGCTCGTCGCCGGCGCGCGTGTGGCGTGCGCGGAATGGGGAGGAACGCGGCGTGCAGGCGCGCGTGCGGGCGCGGTCAGGCATTGGCTTGGCGCCTAGCGCTGTCGGGCATCGCCAGCCAAGTGGCCTGCGGCGACTGCGCGGCGGGCGAGGGTCGGGCGAACGTAAGGGTCGGGCGAACGAAAGGGTCGGGCGAACCGAGGGTCGGGCGAGTGAAAGGGTCGGGCGAACGCAGGGTCGGGCGAGGCGGAGAAGAAGGGTCTGCAGCGAAATAGAAGAAAAGGCAGGGATTGGTTTGCAAATCCAAGTGTTTCTCAAATTTTCGTGTTGCAACTCAAAAATCTCTGAACACGATAGTTGTTCAAAATGAAAACTTACACAAGTTTTGTTTGAAGCCAAAGTTTATTTGAGGTCTAGTTTAGAAGTTATTTTAAAAACTCATTTCGTTGAAACTTCTCTTAATTATTTATGCACCGTGTTAAGCTAAAGAGGCTTATTTCATAATTTAAACACCTGAGGTGTTACAGGCGCCGTCTGTGTGGAGGACATCGTGCGTCCACCGTCTCTCAGGGTTCCGAAAAATGCTCTTTCGGGGTTCCGAAGGGGAAACTACTCGGGTACATAGTGTTAGACCGCGGCATTGAAGCCAACCCCAAAAAGATCACGGCCAGGGCGACCAAGGCTCGTGTCCCCGACTGGCTACTTAGTCGGGGTGGCAAAGGCCTCTATCCCCGACTAGCTACTCAGTTGGGGCGACCAGGGCTCGTGTCCCCGACTAGCTGCTCCGTCGGGGTGACCAAGGCCCGTCTCCTCGACTGTAAAGTAGCCTGACGGGTCCAGGGACGATCCCAGCGGGCTCACTTCTCACTGGGCAGCCCAAGGGCGCGCGTAGAAAGAGTACTAGTCTACATCTACGACTACTTCGACTACATCTACGACTACTTCCTGGTGACTACAACGACTACACCTTAATCGGGTACATCAAAAAGGCTCGACTACCAAAGTCCAGTAACTGCGCATCCGGGTGCGTTCGGCACTGGATCCGCCTCTGGCGACAACTTCATCTGGGCCGCCTCGGCCCACAACCCTGACTACTCGGTCGGGGTGACCAAGGCCCGTGTCCTCGACTGCAAAGCAGTCGAGGGCCGGATCCGTACCTAGGCTCCGACTTGGGGTTTTGACTGTGTTCCGCCCAACGCGTGCCCACCTCCTCGACTAGTCGGGCAATGGAAGGCGGGACTCAGCTCGCCAGCAGGCCCCAGGAGTAGGTGCGGAAGATAAGGATGGGCCTTGGGGTCAACATATCGTACACGGCCAACCACCCCCTCCACAAGGGTTACAGTCCTCTCTGCTATGGCAACAAGATGCCACTATTCTACCTGCCCGTCCTCGCAAAGGGATGGACAGAGCGTCATCGTGATACGGCCGGAATGCAGCCGTCATGACGAGGTGACCGGGAGAGGCACTAGAGATGGTGCGTGATAGCTGTACCGTACCTATCGACGCCCCACGACCTTCGATCGACGGAGCATAACACACAGGGACAAGACGAGATGGCCGTCCTACGACGCAGGATTTGGGCGATGCTCGACTCTGGGCCCCAATTGACAGGAGCTGGCGGCCCCGACTGGTGAAGCGAGGAACTCTCTCTCTACCTCATTTCTTCTACTTTAGCACCCCTGTAAAGGAGATCTCCCTTGGGCTATAAAAGGGAGGATCACCCACCTAGGACAGGGGGGATGGAAAATCCAATCTCCCAGTCTCATGACTTCTACTTGAAAGCTTGTAACTCCCCAACTCTCACGAGCACCTAGGCTCAAGCAATACATCCGACTGACCCGACTCGACGTAGGGCATTTTGCCCAAACCAATATAAATCTTGAGTCATTGTGTGCTAGGCCACAACCGATCACGACGAGTGATACACATCTTTCAGTAGTTTTAGCTGCCGTCCATTTTTGGAATCGACATTAGCACTCATAGCATCTTCTTTGTGATGGCTTCTTCTTATCATCACTACCTTTCTTGTAGTACTTCTTCTTCATGAACTTCTTGAAGTTTCTCAACACCAAGGCCACCTCTTCATCGGTGGAGCCTATATCATTTGAATCTTCCTTCCTTGACCTTAGTGCCTTGGGGCTTGATTCAACTTTGTCACTTGAGCTAGCATTGAGTGGTACTTTTTTGTTCACTTTGTGGCTAGGTGACTTGGCTACATCCCTCTCAACCAACTCTTGATGAAGAAGTTCACCAAGAAGTTGATTAGGTGTCTTTATCTTGAATTTGGGATCTCTTCTAATCATTGTCACAAGAGTAGGGTTCCTTGGTGTGAAAGCCCTAAGCAACTTCTTTGTCACCTTGTGATCTTCTCACTCCATGCTTCCAAGAGATCTAATGTCCGACACAAGGACCATTAGTCTATCATACATTTGCCTCATGGTTTCTTCGTCATGCATGACAAAGTGCTCTAGCTCTCCTTGCAACAAATCCATTTTGCCTTCTCTAACTTCATCGGTCCCCTCATGAGCTTCTCTCAATGTGTTCCAAATTTTCTTGGCTACTTCAATATTGCAGACCTTGATGAATTCTTGGGCACAAAGGGAACTTGTGATGACCCTCACGGCTTGCGCATTGTGGAAGTAGTCTTGAGCTTGTTCGGCCGTGGGTACACCGTTCGTAGGAGTCACACCTATAACCACAACTTCCCAAATAGAGGGGTGAAGCCCGTAGAGATGCATTTTCATGTCATAAAACCACTTGGGATAATTCGTCCCATCAAAGAAAGGAGGTTTTTCCAAGTGGACAAATTGAAATTGAGAAGTAAGATATTGAGATGAAGCATAGTTATGAGGAACTTGATGTAACCCGAAGAAAGGATGTTTCTCGCTTTCTTCCTTGATTCGCTTCATTATCAACTTCTCAGCCTTCTTCTCAATTTTGGCCTTCATCTTCTCTTTTCGCCTTCTTCTTGCTTCCGATGTCTCACCCCCGCTTTCATCACTTGAACTTGAGTCGGCATCATGAATGGAGGGTGAACGACTTGTTTACCCAAAAGGATTTCCGGCACCATCTAACCCGATACCGACATCGACTTGAGCACCGACGGTTGTGGCGGCGTCGGCACCATTCCCAACTATAGACATCTTGATATCCCTTAGCGGTTAAGCCTTAATCAAGAGATTAGGCTCTGATACCAATTGAAAGGATCTTGGTGATGCCTAGAGGGGGGGTTGAATAGGTGTATCTGAAAAACCTGAAAAAATCTTCGCAGCAATTAAATCTGTCGGAACTTCCCACACTGTGTAGGAAGTTCCGATCCATCGGAGTTTCTGACACTGTGTAGGAGAACTTCCGACACTGGACTGGAACTTCCAACAAAAGGAAAGTTCTTATACGAAATTCAAAACTAAACTTAAAGCTGCAGAACCTGGCTGAATCAAAAGATGCGCAATGATACTAGAAAACTTCTGCAGGTGATGTTTGCAAGCACAACAACTCGAGTACCTAAATCGGCACAAAACAAACTCTCGGTCAACAAGAACTAAATAAATGCAATAAGAACGAGACACAAAAGATTTGTTCCCGAAATTCACTCCCACTAAGAAAGCTACGTCTCCGTTGAGGATCTCACAAAGAGCCGGGTCTTCCACTAACCCTTTACCTCTCTCAATCAACCACAAAGGAGGATTGAGTCACTTACTATGAAATCCACAAAGGAGGGGTAATACAAATTTCCCGGGGCGCACACACACGAGAGGACGCTCCACCGGGTGACACCAAACCGTCTAGAAGCAAGCTTCAAGTGTAACAAACGTGAATCAATGGATGAGGATGCTTCAAGTGCTCTTGAGATGAACTTGGCTGCCCTCACACTCAAATAGTTAAGTCTCACACCTCAATCTTGCTCTCACCCAAGCCCTAGCTCAAATAAACTAAAGGATTAACTCAAGAAAGGATTTGGGGAGTCGAATGGGTGTTCTTGGAGGTGTTCTTGCGTGTAGAGTCAGCAACAAATGAAGGAGGGGGTGTGGGGGTATAAATACCCGAGCCTCCACAACTAGCCGTTAGTGCACTGGTTAAGTGATTGTCTGAACTTCCAACACAGGGTCGAAACTTCTGACCCAGCTAAAATCAGTTGGCTGAGAACCCCTTGTCGGAAGTTACAGAGAACTTCCGATTGGTGTCGGAACTTCCGACACAGGGACGGAACTTCCGACCTAACTAAAAACAGCTGGTCGAGAACCCCCTGTTGGAAGTTACTAGGAACTTCCGACGGGTGTCGGAACTTCCGACCCCTGGTCAGAACTTTCTACACACACTGAATCAGTCAGAAAACTAGATGCACAAGTGTGTGATTCTTCATGCATCCGGCCCAGGTGGGGTTGGCCGAGGCCCAATAAATTAAGGTTGCCCGGACCCCAACAGTTCTTAGGCACACCCACTCGGGGAAAGGCCCAATCTCCCTAAAAGACTAGTCCAATAGGGGAAGGGTGGCTCTACCTTTTAAGGTGGCTTCCTCCTCCCAAGCTAAGCAAGATGGAATTATTCAGAGGCTCACACGATCACCGCCCGACTACAACTGGGCCACTCGACCCCTTTTGTTGCGTCTTTGCCAGCGGGTAATAGTGGAGGATGTCCTCATCATTCCCACCTCCTTAAACAAGGGCTCAACTCTGATACCAAATAATGCATCCGGCCCAGGTGGGGTTGGCCGAGGCCCAATAAATTAAGGTTGCCCGGACCCCAACAGGTCTTAGGCACACCCACTCGGGGAAAGGCCCAATGTCCCTAAAAGACTAGTCCAATAGGGGAAGGGTGGCTCTCCCTTTTAAGGTGGCTTCCTCCTCCCAAGCTAAGCAAGATGGAATTATTCAGAGGCTCACACGGTCACCGCCCGACTACAACGGGGCCACTCAACCCCTTTTGTTGTGTCTTTGCCAGCGGGTAATAGTGGAGGATGTCCTCATCAATTCTATGTCTCTCTTTGATGGTTAGCATCTCATATAAGCACTTTGATACCTTCATGCTATCCATTCGCATACCGTACGGTGTTTCCTATACTCAAATTCAAAATAGAAAGTATTAAAAGATCTTCTTTTAAGCCCAACACCGTCCTTTAAGCAAATTTGGCGTCTTTTCTTGCTCTTTTTCATTTCATTGAATTTTAACCTGTCCATAACTTGATAAACTCATTAGCTCCTTAATTTTGTATGTCATCAACACCAAAACCCACTTAGGGGTGCCAAATGCACTTTCACACATCAAGTGGTATCAGGATTCAAGTTAACCGTGAGGTATATGTTCGTGTTCCCCTTTAGATTCATCTCGTTTTCATTACCTACGGTCCACAAAAAGCCAAAAAAATTTACACTTTCCGCTATCCTATCACCTGTTTTAGCCTTTGCAATTTCATTTCAGATTCATTTTGTTGAGTTTGTGTCCGTGGTCGAGTCGTTGTTGCTGGTTTAGTGTGTTCGTGGTCGTATTTTCAATCGTCCATCGCTATTTTTGTTTCCACCGCTATCCCATCCACCTTTGCCCAAACAACAAGTCGAGCCCTCACATTAATTGACTTGCCCCCGCCAGCCGCCTTGTGTGAACTGTCGCCGTGTAAGCCCTAGATAGGTTGCAAGCCGCTGTGTTTTTCGCCTTGCATCGCAGCCCTCCTTATTTCATCTGGCGATACGTATTGCTGCATACACCAGGGAAGCTTTGCCATAAGTTGTTTGCTTGCTGAGAGGCTTTGCTCAGTCGTGTTTCTACGTTGGCGCACAGGGACGCTTTGCCCTAGCCGCGCCGACACGTTCTGCCTTGTTTTTGACCTCCAAAAACCCTGATTCGGAGGCCCTTCCTTAAAACAGGCATAACTTTTGCATACGAACTCGAAGCATGGTGAATTTTTTTTTTGAAATCGGCTAACATTAAATTTTGCATCCAACCGTGATAACTGAAACACATATACTTTTGTCAGTACAGATTCACCTTGCAACTGTTACACTCAAGCTTGACAATAGATTGTACCGTCCTGTTGGCTTTGGGAAGAACACTTGCAAGACGGTGGTAAGCCGCTTGAGCTATTGCACTCCGCTTTCACTACCACCCGATAGTTGTTAGTTGATAGGGATAATACTTTGTTGTTATCTTTGTTGTCTTCTAACCATGTCAGGAGGATCAGGGAAAGGAATGGAGTCCCCTTCGGACTTCAACGAGTGTGTGTCCAAGGATGAGCTTACAAGGCTTCTTGATGACAAGCGCACCTACATCAATGCGAAGTTTGAGGAGCTGATGAAAACTGCTAATAATTTGGTCACCCGGATTGAACATGTTGAACAACATCCTCCTCCATGATGGTCCCGACATCAACCACCTGAGGGTGAAGAGGAAGAGGACGATGATGCTAACCTTGATGCTGATCGTCTTCGGCGTAATCGTCATGGTATGGGAGGTAATCATAATCGTGGTAATAATGATCATTTTGCTAAAATAAAGTTTACCATGATTCCTTTTACTGGTACTGTTGACCCTAAGGCTTATTTACATTGGGAACGTACTGTTGAACAAAAGTTTAATTCTCATTTGGTTCTAGCTGAGCATAGAGTTAGACTTGCTCCTAGTGAGTTTACTAGTTTTGCTTTATTTTGGTGGAATGACCTTTGCACTGCTCCTAACAATGCTAATACTATACCTCAGACTTGGAATGCTTTAAAACAACGTATGAAATCTCGCTTTGTGCCTCCTTGTTATCAACGTGATATGCGTTAGTTGCAAACTTTAAATCAGGATGATAAAGGGTAGAGGAATATTATCAGGAGCTCATTATTGGTTTAGCATGTTGTTACATACATGAGGGTGATAAATGAACTCTGCATCTATTTGGGGGAGTTAGGTGAAGTATTAGGATAAATAATAAAATAGGGAAAGGGAGATGTATAGGGAATTTCAAGAACAATCTTATCCCCAATAATGGAAGTTTATTGGCGGTTGCATACTGTTGGAGGTTCTCTAGCATCTGAATTTTCGCAAGTTGCAGTTAGATATTGTAACACCCTAGGTGCTTAAAATGCTAAAATAGGATCATGCATATGGCATCATACATAATGAACAAGAAAAATTCAAACAAAGCATTTCATCCATGAGTGCACGTGTATGTACATAGTTATGTATGTGCATATGTATGTGTGTAGACGTGCTTAGTATAGGTACTCTATAATTTTCCCCAAAATCCACTCAACATGTCTAGCAAAATATATTCACCTATCCTTCTTGACATGATCTATAAAAATGAACTAGAAATCTTGACCAAAATTTAAATTTTGGACATGGAGTGACAAGTAGTTCAAATTTTAGTAAACTTGAAATAATTTTTAAACCAGGGCTTAAATCAAGTTTGGCTTAAAACAAAAGTTTTAGATTTTTAAATTTTCTACAACTCTTATGTTGATAGTTTTTCATGTTTCTTACAAAATTTTGAAGAAAAATCGCTGCAAACATTCAACCCTACTCTTTTCTCTCTCTTCTCTCTCCCCTGTTTTCTTCCTCCCCCGACCAGAACAGGGCCGACGAGCCACGTCGCCGCCGATTCACTGGCCGGCGCTAGGCGCCAAGCCAACCGCGGCCGCGCCCCCGACTAGCCCACGACCAGCCCCGGCCACGCTATCTCCCTCCCCACGGCTAATGCCCCTTGCCCAATCCGGCTCCGGCCACGCGGCCGCCGATGCCTGACGGCAGCTCCGCGACACCGTCGCCCTGCTTGCGCCCCTGTCCCTCACCCGGTCGCCCAATGGGCAGCAATTCCTTCGCCCAAGCCACTCCTCGCCCCCTCCCTCCCCAGCGGCTACAAAGGCAGTTCGGCCTCCCCCTGTGCCTCGTTCCCGAACTTCCCCGGCGGCAACCAGTGCTATGAAACCCCCTTCACACTGAGCTCCCCCTCCGAGCCCGCTCTTGCCTCCACCAGCCCCCTGAACGAGTTCCCCACCTCCCACCGCACCTTCCCCAACCGCCAGCCCACGACCCCAGCCACCTCCCTCACCGGAGCAAGCTCGCCGCCGCGGCCCGGAGCCGCTGCACCGTCGAGCCCCCTCCTCCCGACCACCTCCGGCTCCACAACCTACAGAAAACCAGTCGCAGGTGAGGCCCCGATGCTCGCCGGCCACCTCTCGTCGCCGGAAAAGCCCTCCCCTCGCCGGATTTTGGCCTCCACCTTGGCAGCTGCGCCCAGGGACTACATTGTAAACATCAAGTTCTTTTTAAGGTGTTTTGTCAAACATCCAGGGACCTGTTCGTAAGACTAAAGCTGGGTAGATGTGGTTTGAATCTGTGAACTTGTAAATTCATTTAAAAACAGTATAACAATCATAAAAATGTAAACTAAAATTTGTAGAGTTCCTTGTGACAAGATCTACAACTTTTGTACAGGATTTTGGCCAGTTTCAAAATAAAATTTGTTCTAGAATAAATATTAGTTTTGTTAGCTTTTATTTGTATCTCCTATACTAGGCATGTACTGACAGCAGTTTAGATTCTTGATAACTAGCCTTGTGTAAAAATTTTAGGACCATACATATGTTGGAATCATAAGGTCGACAGGCGGGTTTTGGTGTGATATTCATAATGATGGTTGAGGCCCCGTCTAAATAGCAAAATGGCTAAGGTTGAAGTGTATGGTAGTGGTGGTCAAGTTTTTGAACGTACTAACCACATGTCGATAATATGACGATGGGTAATCTTAAATACCTGGTTGAACTGGGGCGTGGAACATACCACTCCACCATCTTGACTTCGTTCCCATGTGGCCTCATGGTGGGTGCATAGCGGGGCTCTATACTCAAGGGCGGTGGGCTGCGAAACGTGGAAAAAAGTTTCACGTGTGACTTTAAGAGTAACCATATGATGTGTGTTTAGGTTTGCGTTGCAAGGTTATGAAATTCGATTCAAATCGTCTGTTTCTCGCTACCATTAAGACTGCTTGATCCTTTTACCACATAAAGTAAGAAGAGGAACAATGATGATGATTAATCTGGTTGGATGCTTAAATCGATTACTTCCACCATGTGTGATGTTGGATAGTGCTTATCTAGAATGGTTAATCAAACTAGAACTTGAACTAACATTTGAAAGAAAGGACCTACTTTTTGTTGCTTTTCGGCAAAAACAAACCCCTCAAGTCAAAAGCCTTGCATGTTTAGGAGTCGGCTATGTATATACCCATAGTCGGGTAAGCCTTACTGGGCATTAGTATACTCAGCCTTGCTTGTGGCTTTATTTTCAGGTGAGACTTTTGAGGATATGGTTGCTAGTTTGACTTGATCGTGTACTCTTTCTCCTGGTTGGTCGGTGGAATGGGATGCGTTCTTCTCCTGGTTGGTCGGTGGAATGGAATGCGTTCCCGGCCAATGATGATTGCGCTGAGTGATGTCATGTACGGGCTTTATCATGATATCATGTATCGTCGATTAGAACTATCGTTTATTTCCACTGCATTGTTAAACTCTGAAATACTTATTTTATGAATTCGAACTTGGTTTGTAATAATAATTCATATCGAACTCTAATGTAAAATTGTGGAATGTTGTAATCTCTGGGCTCACCTTCGAGTGGGTTGTATGTATACTTTGTTTCGATCAAAATCTAGTGGTTGCATCGAAATGTTACCCAACAAACTGTCGAGTTACTCCGTTTTAAGTGTGAGTTAGCACGGATTGCTTTATGGTGATGGTTAGCGCACTGAGTCGGGGTTCTGCCACAGATATATAGGATAAACTTATTTTTTTCATTTTTGTGAAAGATACTAAGAGATACTATGCTATTACTGGAAGGTGTTAATACAGTTTTACCTCCCAAGTTTTTTTTTTCCAAATTTTGGATCTCCAAAGCACAAGAAAATTTACAGGGTGGAGACTCGTATATGTTGCAACTACTCCCTCCATAAATATAAGCATTACTTAAGTTTCCCTTCTAAAATCACGAGTGCCATTAATGCATTCACCCCTCCTGAAATTAACTTTCCCCATCTCCGACGGTGCACTCAAATTAAGCATAGCACATTAGGCTGTTACGCTATGTGATTCATCGTTTAAATCAAAGTCGTATTAATTCTTCTCTTCCAATCTTAATTTGTCCTACAAAAATATGCTTTTTGTAGGTCGGGGAGTAAATAATTGTATGCTCTAGCATCTGAGTTGAACATGATTTCATGAAGTTTTAGTGAAAACAGCTTTGAATTTCAAAATAAAAAACCGTGCCATGGATTATACAGTTGGGGCCAATCTGCTAAAAGTAGCTCCATAGCTAGCTAAATTATCTACAACAAATTTCTTTCAGCTTCATCAAACCTTACGAGGAGCTACTGCTATTTGATTCAAGGGGCAACTGCACAACACAATACGCACACTAATTGGAAAACAGATTCTATCTAAAATAATACCCGAACAGATAACCGGAATCAGAATCAGAACCAAGATCAAATTCCACCAAAAGTATGAACTGGAATCTAATTTCATGGATTGAATCCAACGATTTGTAGGCGAACGATTTCAGTGGTCGCTATAGTACACTTTTCTGGTATAGAATTAGGCATTCATCAGTGGGAAACTGGCCAACTGGCCGTAACCATGTGCATGCAGTACATATTGCTCTCAGACTGAGAGCTATGTGTATGTATCACCAGAACCCTGCGATTACGATAAAAGAAATGGTTACAACACCGTATGGGGCTTGTGATGCATCTGCACTGTCTAATCCATGACAGGCATCAGCCCTTGTCGAGTCATATTAACACAGGCCTCATAAGGGCTCTATGGCGGACACCGTCCGCTCGACAACCGGTGGCACAGCATCCACCTTGTACCGGAGGCTCTGTCATGAGGCAAAATTAGATGAATCATCACTAGAATAGATTGATATCATTACTATTTTGAATGAGGAACCACAGTATCCTTGGTGTTAGTTCAATGTGGTCATGAAATAAGAAACTGCAGTATCCATTGGTATTAGTTCAACGTGGCCATGACATAAGATACTTGAGTTCGTGCTCATTAACAAGGAAATGCTCGAATTTTTGTATCAATTCAGGAGCAAACACTAGGAGCCTTGGAGATGAACCATCATAGGCAATTGAAAACGTTTCCAGTGTGTGGGAATCATGTTCCACTGGAAAAGAGACTTTAAGCATGGCATTAACTGCAATGGTATACGCAGGGCATCATTTGTGACATACCTTTTTGAAGAATGACGAATATGAATTGTCCCATACAAGTTTGTAGGATCCTGCTGAAACAGTGCAAAAATTGCCCTGTGCAGAACAAACCAAATGCATGTGAAACATTAGAAGAAATGCAGGGCTGATCAAGCGTAATCTTCGGTAGAGAGATTTTCACTTTAGGGGAACTTAAAACCATACAATTTGTTTGGAGTCACTGTCAACTAGTGCAGGCATCAATAATGAGACAAACATACTCAACAGACCAAACATTTCAGAATTCCAATATGTAATATTATCTGTAGACATCATCTGGTAAGTAGGTATGACAGCTTTCTAGTGATGAAAACGTTGATGCTCAGGATGTATCTACTCTTTTGTCAAAACGCTTTTGGCTCAACCCCACCAATTTAAACATTTTCCGTTGAACCCATTCTGTCAATCCATGAATGTGAAACCTTATTTCTAAAACCTTTCCTGTACCTGACACTGGAAAAATGGAATATCTGAATCAAGAAAAGGAGCAACCAGGAAAGAAAACTTACTTGGTCAGCTTCATACCGTCGGTAGGGAAGAATTAGCTGCAATAAATAAAATTCTATTAGAATTGACACAATATGAACAAACAAAATACTTTTTGAGAAGCAGCCATAAAAAAGAAAATATCATGCCATGTTGTGAACTGTGGATATCTTATAAAATAAAATAATAAAGATAATGTAGTTCTTAAAACGAGAGGAAATAACACAGGACGGAGGGTAAACAAAATGTTGGTCCAAGTAAAACATACTCCAATATAAGGCTGTCCCCAATGAATTCGTGTAGAACAATATCAGGAATCCATAGAAAATTTAGTTTTGTTTTTTTTCCACAAACAGATGGTCTGTTTTAGCAGACGCTTTTATAGTGTAACGTTCAGCACCCCAGATGAGGGAGCTACTGGCCGTGTTCAAACCCTGGTGGCAACAAATAAAGGTCCCTCGTTATCAACCCCCCAAAAATAGTGTCGCGCCAGCCTGTAGTAACGGTGCAACCCTATAGGTGTAGTGGCAGTGGTCCCCGGCTCAGGTAACGGTGCAATCCTATAAGGGTGAAGCTAGGATCCTGGGCCTTTTCTCAGCTGGTTGACTGAGCTTCTTCTTAGTGCAATACGTTTTCTAAAAGATACTTTTCACTTTGCACTGAAAGTTTTGTTACTGCTCTTCTGTTACGATGTAAATTTTTTTTCTCGAACAAGCAGGAGAGCCTCATGCCATTATCTTATGCATAAGGAAACCCAAACACATGACTAGTCACACCAACACACCCACCCAACAACTCACACTATGCAGAAATAAAAGGTGCCACCCTCAGTGCAATTTTTTTCACTAGTACCATCAGATGAAATCTCGCCAAACAAGGTTAAATAGATTGGACACATCATATAAACAAAATTAAAAAGTAACCCTAATCATAGGATACTGTAACTTGAAAACAAGGTGTTTTGCGCCAATGCCATCAACAGCTCTTACATAGCTTATCAGAAACAAGAGAATGCTCCAACTGATGGAAATACAATAGAATGCCAAAGGCAAACCACACACTTGGTGTGTGGTAAAAATGACAAGAGATATACCCCTCATAACAAGCAAACCATTTTTGTAAAACCACAAAACTATACACAGGCTATTAAAATGGATTAATCCTATCAATGTCCATGAACAGAGATGTCTTCTCGATATTTCAGTTTCATTTATGAACAGAATATCAGATCCTAGTGAACAAGAAACTTACAGTTTTCTCCCCTGAAGGGCTAATGTACTCCACATGAAATCCAATGTCCTGCCAACATCAAATATTTCTCTTAAGGGATTATGAAAAAAACGATTAACTACTAAAGCATTACAAAGGCTGCACAATCCTTGTTAAAATTACAGGTGCTGTTGCTTCTTTGACTCAAGAAACATGAAGCATTAGCCAGCACTTTTATTTCGACAATAGTATGAAAATTTTCCTTTTTTTAGTAGTAGCTAAAGAAACTATCATTTATTATCATAAGGATTATAATTAGGACAGCTATCACAATATCACAGTGATATTATTGGAACAATGATATCAGCATTCTAGGCTTTAGCATTTCTTTTCATTTCATCTCATCCCATCTTTTATTGAAGTAATCTATTTCACCTAAGCCACAAATATGTCATCGTACGTAATAAGAACCACTGAAGCCTTCTCAACAACAAAAATGTGGTTTGCATAGTTAGAAAAATAAAATACACAATAAGAATCATCTTCTGTTCCATAGAGTACAGAATCAGCGTAGTACCAATACCATGTTGAGGGCCCCTTGTTGCAAGGAGAAGTCCCATGCAATGTATGAGTTTACGGCTTCAACACTCAAAATGACCTAAAAAATGTGAATGACAAAACTTAAGCAAATTGAGACAATCCATCAATAAAATATCAACTACTTAACAATCCAGATAACTACTCCATGTGTAGAGAAACACCGCACACCCTAATCAGGGGGGGTGACCTTCATTATATAGCCTAATAGGCTAGGGTTACAATATACAAGGCCTATGGGCTGTACACCCAATATGGGCCGACTATTACATTCTAACACCCGCCCTCAGTCTAAGCAGGAGTGTCACGAACACAAAGACTGGACCTAAAATCAGTGAACAACTGTACAGGTAACCCTTTGGTCATAATGTCCGCGAACTGATGAGACGATGGAACATGGAGCACCCGAACCTATCCCAAAGCAACGGACGAAGTGAATATCTATCTCAATATGCTTCGTGCGACGATGATGAACTGGATTGACGGTCATGTAGACAGCACTGACATTGTCGCAGTAGACGATCGTCGCCGAAGAGATGGGTGCGTAGAGCTCCTGAAGTAACTGACGAAGCCAACAAGTCTCAGCCACAGCGTGCGCAACAGCACGATACTCAGCCTCCGCACTCGAACGAGAGACCGTAGTCTGTCGTTTGGAGGACCAAGAGACTAAGTTGTCGCCGAGGAAGACACAGTAGCCTGAAGTGGAGCGCCGAGAGTCTGGACAACCAGCCCAATCAGCATCGGAGTAGGCAGTTAAGCTGGTGATGCTGCCGGTGCCGATGTGAAGCCCGGTGGACAAGGCACGCTTGAGCAACGCAAGGTGAGGCTCTCGCGGGTCATGCATGAAGAGGCAAACCTGCTGAACTGCATAGGCGAGGTCCGGACGAGTCAACGTGAGATATTGTAGTGCACCGGCGAGGCTGCGGTACTGAGTGGCGTCCGCCACCGGAGTGCCGTCCGTAGCGGAGAGCTTGGCATGAGTGTCAACAGGAGTCGCCGTAGGATGACACTTAGCCATGCCGGCGCGCTGGAGCAGGTCCACAGCGTACTGGCGCTGAGACAGGAAGAGGCCGTCGGCAGAACGCGTGACTGAGATCCCGAGGAAGTGATGAAGATCCCCGAGATCTGTTATGGCGAACTCGGAGTGAAGGAGCTCGGTGATGCGACGAAGAAGCAGAGTCGACAAAGCTGTCAGGATGATGTCGTCCAAATGATGCATCCGGCCCAGGTGGGTTGGCCGAGGCCCAATAAATTAAGGTTACCCGGATCCCAACAGTTCTTAGGCACACCAATTCAGGGAAAGGCCCAATCTCCCTAAAAGACTAGTCCAATAGGGGAAGGGTGACTCTCTCTTCTAAGGTGGCTTTCTCCTCCCAAGCTAAGCAATGTGGGATTATTCAGAGGCTCACACGGTCGCCGCCCGACTACAACTGGGCCACTCGGCCCCCTTTGTTGCGTCTTTGCCAGCGGGTAATAGTGGAAGATGTCCTCATCATTCCCACCCCCTTAAACAAGGGCCCAGCTCTGATACCAAATGATGCGTATAGATTGGTAGGATGCGTATAATGTGATCGATGTATTGCATTGAGCCCCTTGGGCGGTATATATGAGGGTACATGGTTTGGTTTGAAGGGCAAGTAGCCTCTCCTAGAGATAAGAAAGGTTATCCCGGGATTACAATCAATCATAAACTAACCATATCCGGAGTTGCCTAATATACCTATATACGCTAACATCCTCTCGCGGTCGTAGCGTTCGTAGACACGAACGGTAAGACTGGAGAACAACAAAGAGATATCCCCCCGCAGTCGGAACGCTGGAGTAGCTCATGCAAATGGTAACCCCTTAGTGCCGAGGTAGCCGAAGTCGAGGTGATCGTGGTCGAAGCCGTGGTGGAGGGCGCAGGTCCAAAGTGTCGACATAGGCGCACGAGTGCACAACGTCAACAGCTTCTTGCCAGACATGTTCAGCAGGACGGTGCGGCTGGATGGCGATGGTGACGGCGCAGCTTAAGAGCGCGACTTACTATCGTCCTTCAGCACATCGGCGGCAGTGTCTGCAAGTTTGCGGCGTGAAGCGCGGACTCGGATCGATAGCCAGCATGACAAGGACCGAACGCCGAGGGTGGCAGCCCGGGTGGCGCCGGGTGGTCGACCGGAGACGCCGAGTTCTGGCCGAAGAACCGCGGGTGGCGCTGAGTCGCCGCCCCGTGGCGCCGGGGGGTGCTGAGTGGCCGATCGGTGGCGCCGACGCTGAGTCGCCGACTGGTGGTGCCAGGGGGCGCCGAGTGGCCGCTAGTTAGCCGGGGGTGCCGAGGGGGCGCCAGGTGGTCCGGGCGCCGCCGCAGCTAAAGACGGCGACACCGGCGGTAGAGGCTCGATCACGAGCGTCATCGCTGCAACCTGGGAGGGCGCAGCAGCAACCTCGTCCTTCGGGGGTGTCGACGATGAACGGTGACGAACGGCAGGGCGACGCAACCTGATCAGAGAGATCAGGGAAAAAGAAAACAACAGCAGCAGGCGAACCATGGGTACATTCTCAGGGTACCCCTAACGGTGTCCCCCTCCCTTATCCCTTCCCCCCTTGGTCAACACGGGCAGAAAAGAAAAGGAGATGGGGCAGAGGAGGGAGTGGGCTGTTGGCGCTGCCTCCTTGATTCCGGCGCGGCGGCGTGCCCTCCGCTGATGCGGGGAGCGGCCGGGGCCCGCGCGTGGGTCGGGAGGTGCCCGGCGGCGAGGAGCTGGGGGTGCCGAGATGGGGTGGAGCCCTCACGATGGCGCGGCCCGCCGGCGACGACAGAGGAGCAACGTGGTGGAGGAGCGTAGAGGCCGGGGCGGAGCGGGGTGGCCCCGCTGCAGCTCGTCCCGACGGCGGATCTCGACGGGCGGCGCCGGAATCGACCGGCGGCGCGATAACCCGGCCCGATCTCGCGGCTCCAATGGCGCAGCGGCCTAGCGCACCTCGTGCCTCCTCCGCAGCCGCGCGATCGCGCACAGGGCAGCGACGGCGCAGGAGGAGAGAGGGCCAGCACGGGGCCGTGCGCACGGGGGAGACGGCGTGGAAGGGGCGACGAGGGAGCCGACGAGATCACATCACCACAGGAGGTCGGTCCTTCTGCTGTGCTTGACCACGACGGATCAGAGGGATCCACCGCGCATCCTACAAGGGCGCTGCCCCCGACGGAGATCGATCTCCCCGGGGGCGGCGCAAGGGCAGCGGAAGCCGGAGGCAAACCTAGACTCGTGATACCATGCGCCGGTTGTGGTGGAGGAATTCGACGACGACGTCATGAGCGCGGCGTCAGGGCGGCGGCGCGATCCGCGCGGCGGCCTGGAGCGGTGCAGGGCAGGGGCGGCGGCGCGAGGGTGCGCGCGGCCTGGCGGCGGCGCGGGGGTGCGCGCGGCCTGGGGTGCCCGCGCCGCCGCCTGGGGTGGGGCGGCAGCTCGAGGGCGCGCGCGGCCTGGGCTGGCGGCGGCGCGAGTGCGCGCGCGCGGCCAGGGCTGGTGCGGTGGCGCACGTCCTCACGGAGGACGCACGGGCAGGGGAGGCGCGAGGGCGGAAGGGAAGGAGAGGAGGCCTAGGGTTTGAATCTAAACTCGTGATACCATGTAGAGAAACACCGCACACCCTAATCAGGGGGGTGACCTTCATTATATAGCCTAATAGGCTAGGTTACAATATACAAGGCCTATGGGCTGTACACCCAATATGGGCCGACTATTACATTCTAACACATGACTTAATAATAGGATTCAAAAGGGAAATGCCAACAGGAGACAAGAAGCAACAGGTATCTTATTTACCAATAAATAGAGCATATAACTGAGGTCAACTAGATATGTACCTCATGTGTCTTTCCAGCTGGAATAATAGTTTCTTTGTACTCATCACATTTCCTACCAAAAGAGTAGGGGGGGAAGGTATTTCAGTTCTGCAAAACCTCTCGTACTTCTTATTACTAAGCTAAAGTGCTTAGGGGCAAAATGCATGAAATTACTGCTAAATTGAGAAATTACCTTGCATCCACCGCACCAGCATCCTCAGCGGATATAAAGAATGGTGCGTTCACAAAGACCTCGCTGAAGAGTGTTGACTCATTAGTTTGAAAGAAAAATAATGAAAATAATTTATAAAAATTTATACACAATAAATATTTAATGCTAGTTAGCAAGCTGAATCTGCATCACATAGACATGATATGATATTTAAAGGCAGGCACTCCATTTTTTTTCTTTAGGCCATAGGAACGAATTACATCATTGGAAAATTTTTAAGCACAGCTTCACTTGTGCACTCTAGAACACATTCCAATGGTTTTGCTAATATTTTGAGATCTACTTTGAGTTGTCAAACTAACAATTGGTTTTTAAAATGAGGTATACTTTTGCCACTACTTCGAGGTCTAATCTTCTATGATTGCAAAATGCACCTTCATGAAATATATTTTTATCGAAACAAAGTTCCAAAAAAATATATAAAATGGCAATTTTAACGGGCATTTTGGAAAAACAGTTCTGAAATTTTCTCAAACAGTATAAACATTTCAGTCTTAGAGCAATTTGAGCAAAATGTCCTCCATATTTAAAATTTATGTTCATGTCCTCCATATTTAAAATTTATGTTCATGTTTATACCTTAAATATGTTAAATATATAAAAGGCTCTCTATATTCCCATGAGGCTCTATATTCCTATGAGACTATATTCCTACATGGCCCTCCATAAATATATGGCCATCTCAACAGATTGTATTGTCTCTCTCCCTCTCTCTCTCAATTCTCCAAAGTTAGTAACATGGAATCAGAGCAGGTTTTAGCTAATCGCTGATCCAAATTTTTTTTTCTGCCGCCCGTCGCGGACCCATTGGCCGCCGTTGCAGCTTCTCTTCATGCCGCATGTCGCAGCTTCTCTTTTTCGTCGCCGTCGCGGCTGCTGCCCGTTGCGTCACTCTGCGGCCTGTCGCCGTCGTCGCTGCTTCCTCGTTTCGGCGCCAGGACCCGCCATCGCGGACCCCCTATTTCCGCTCTTAGCTGACAAGGACGACCGCCTGCTGCGGCTTCCTCTCCGTCACCGATTCTGCTGCGGATCGGCCCGCTTCTCATCGTCGGTTCCAATCCGCGCTGATTGGGCTCCATTTGCGCCGATTGGTGGACTGCATCCTGGTCTTCGTCAGCATTTTAATTCCGCCTGCTGCGAATCGGCTGGTGATTTCTTCCTCAGGCCGCCTGCTTCCCTGCTGCTGCTGTTGGTAACTCATCTGCTGTTGGCTCGTGACTCTGCTGCTGGTCTGCATCTTCTGTCCAGTGATTTCTTTTGGTAACTCATATCCTCTACTGGTTCCCCATTACTGTCTGGTTTTGTTACCTTCATCTGTGTTTGGTGGTAGTTCTCTTCTGTCAGTCATGTCTATCAACACCATTGTTATCAATATTATTTTGGATGGTCAGAATTATCCTGAGTGGGCTTTCTGTGTAGAGACTGCATTGAGGGGTTTCATCTATACTTCCACTTGATTGATGATCCTCCTACTGTAGTGGCAGATCCTAGCAATGCTAATGCCATCCAAACTTGGGAAATCAATGAAGGTAAAGTGATGGTTAATAGTGTTAAGCAATCTATGATTATGAGTCTTAGGAAGTTCAAAACAGCCAAGGCCATTTGGTCTCATTTGAAGGAACGCTATAGTTCAGGATAGTGGTGCCCTTTTGCATACTCTCATGCAGCAAACACATGCAATCGAGCAGAATGAAATGACCATCGATGAGCATTACTCTGCTTTTGATCGTCTTGTGGGCTCTCTGACTTCTATGATAGGTGACTGTACAGCAGATAACTGTCCAGCACATCAATTTATTGAGAAATTTTTTGTATATCATTTGTCATGGGAGTCAGGGAAGAGTTTGATTCCATTCCTAAATGGCTGCTTCATGATTCATCTGATTAGACCATGGCTCGTGCTTTGTCTGACCTTCTTGCTGAGGAGACTCGCCTTCGGTCCATGTCTGCTCCTCCTATGTCTGTGTCTTACACTGTATTGGCTGCTTCTCAGAGGTATAGTGCACCACCTAAAGGTACATCTTCAGAACCATGTAAGCATTGTGGCAAGACCAATCATAGTTCAGGGAACTGTTTCTCTCAGCATCCAGAGAAATTGGCTGATTTTCGTGCACGTCGTGTGGATCGTGCGGCTAGAGGTCATGGTACTAGTTCTACTCCTAGAGGCTCAGTGTCTGTTGCTGCTACTTCACATATCAGTGCTCCTTAGTCTTCTTGGGTTCTTGATTCAGGGGCTTCTTTTTATGTGACCTCTGACCAGTCCCAGCTTGTTGCTAGAGCAAGCCAGATGCTGATGGTGCTTCTATACAGACAGCAGATGGTACATCTTGCTATATCACTCATCATGGTTCTCTTTGTACTTCTAATTTTTCGGTGCCTGATGTCTCTTCTTTCAGTTGGACAAATAGCAGATCACAATTGTTTTGTTGGATTTGATGACTCATCTTGTTTTATTCAAGATCGTCGAATCGAGGCTGTGATTGGGACTGGCCATCGCCGTAAAGGTTCCTCTTGCCTCTATGTTCTCAACACCCTGCGTCTTAGTCATCTGCTCGTGTGTCATCTGCCGCTTCGTCATCCACCTCGTCCTTCGCCAAGTGGCATCATCGTCTTGGTCATCTTTGTGGATCTCGGTTGTCTACCTTAATAAATAAAGGATGTATAGGTCATACATCTCTCCAGTCTAGTTTTCATTGTAAGGGTTGCAAGCTTGGAAAACAAATACAACTCCCATATTCATCTAGTGTTTCTCATTTTGCTAGACCTTTTGATCTTATTCATTCAGATGTATGAGGTCCTGCACCTTTTGCTACAAAGGGTGATCACAAATATTATGTCATTTTTATTGATGATCATTCTCGCTATACTTGGATTTATTTTATGAAACATCGTTATCAACTGTGTTCCATTTACCAATCTTTTGTTTGCATGGTTTACACACAGTTTTCTACTCCTATTAGAGTTTTTCGTTCTGACTCTGGTGGTGAGTATCTGTCTAATGTTTTTTGCCAGTCCTCTAAGGGTACTATTGTTCAGCTCTCTTGTCCTGACGCTCATGCTCAAAATGGTCTTACTGAACGCAAACATCGCCATATTATAGAGACAGCTCGCACACTTTTGATTTCAGCTTTTGTTCCTTCTCAATTTTTGGATAAAGCTGTTTCTACTGTTGTATATCTCATAAATAGGCAACCCTCATCCAAGCTGTCTGATAAATGTCCTGGTGAGGTACTTTTTGGCACCCCTCCTAGCTATGACCATCTCGGAGATTTTGGATGTACATGCTATGTTTTGTTTGCTCCTTGTGAACGTACTAATTATCTGTGCATTCTGCTGAATGCATTTTTCTGGTTATAGGCCTGAGCATAAAGGTTATCGCTGCTATGATCCTTCTTTTCGTCGCATACGTATCTCTCGTGATGTGACCTTTGTTGAAGATCGTCCTTTCTTTTATAACCCCTCTACACAGCCCTCATCTTCACCCACAGAGTCCACATCTTTGATGTGTCTTTCTCCTATTTCCATCACGCCTCCTACACATACGCCACCTACACCTACACCACCTGAACATGCGCCGCCTACACCTCCTCCATCACCTTCATATGCGCCACCTATACCTCCACCACCTACACATGCGCCAACTCCACCACCTCCACCTCATCTTTTTTCAAAACCACTTGTCACACGTGCTTTCAGTCGTCGTCTGAAAACCCACAGCAAACTTCCTTCTAGTTCTACCACCTCGGCCAGTCCTGATGTGCCCGCTGTTGATGGTTCTAATAATAATATTGATGAGTCACATATTGTTTCTGATGAGACAGGCTGGTCCCAAGATATAATCTACGAGATCGCAGTACTATTCGTCCTGAAGACAAGTATGGTTTCCCCGTGTGAATGCTATTACTGGTGAGCCAATCACTTATCAGGAAGCTGCAAGTATTCCAGAGTGGCAGCTTGCTATGACTGAGGAGCTTGCTGCCCTTGATCGTACAGGAACTTGGGATCTTGTTCCATTACCATCACATGCCGTGCCTATCACATCTAAGTGGGTATTCAAAATTAAGACCAAGTCAAATGGTTCCATCGAGAGATATAAAGCTTTTCTTGTAGCAAGAGGTTTTCAGCAGACTTAGGGACGAGATTATGATGAGACATTTGCTCCAGTTGCTCATATGACTACTTTTCGGAATTTGATTGCAGTGGCTACCACTTCTTCATGGACTCTCTCTCAAATGGATGTTAAGAATGCTTTTCTTCATGGTGATTTGCATGAGGAAGTTTATATGCAACCACCCCCAGGTGTTGATGCTCCTTTAGGATATGTCGTCGTCTTCGACATGCTTTATATGGTCTTAAACAGGCTCCTCATGCCTGGTTTGAGCGTTTTGTCTCTGTGATACAGGCTGCTGGTTTTACACCTAGTGATCATGATCCTGACTTATTTATTCATCTCTCCACGTGGCCGTACTTTGCTTCTTTACGTGGATGATATGTTGATTACGGGTGATGATGCGGAACACATTTCTGTTTTAAAGAAGCAACTTGGTGAGCAATTTCAAATGTCAGATTCGGGTCCTCTAAGTTATTTCTTAGGGATTGAGGTTCAGCACTCTCCAAAGGGATACTTTCTCTCAGTCTAAATACAGAGAAGGATCTTATTGATCGTTCAGGCATCAGCGATAATCGGACGGCTGCCACGCCTATGGATCTACACCTGCAGCTTCGTCCCGCTGATGGTACACCTCTTGAAGATCCCTCTCGATATCAGCATATTGTGGGCAGTCTTGTTTATCTTACTGTCACCAGACCTGATATTGCTCATGCTGTCCATAATTTGAGTCAGTTTGTGAGTGCTCCTACCTCCGTTCATTTTGGACATTTACTTCATGTGCTAAGATACTTAAGGGGGACCTCATCTCAGTGTTTGTTCTATGCTCGTGATAGTCCGCTTCAGCTTCATGTTTACTCGGACTCCACTTGGGCGAGTGACCCAACGGATCGTCGTTCCATCACAGGATACTGCATTCTTCTTGGCTCATCTCCTCTTGCATGGAAGTTAAAGAAGCAAGCAGTTGTATCTCGGTCTAGTACAGAGGCAGAACTTCAAGCATTGGCTACTACTAATTCACAGATTGTATGGCTTCAATAGTTGTTGGCTGATTTTAGTATTTCATGTGATGCCCCCACACCTCTTCTCTGTGATAATACAGAAGTCATACAAATTGCCAATGATCCTGTGAAGCATGAACTTACAAAGCATATTGGAGTTGATGCCTTCTTTACTCGGTCTCATTGTCATCAGAAAACCATTGCTCTACAGTATGTGCCCTCTGAGCTGCAGTTAGCAGATTTCTTTACTAAAGCACAAACTTGAGAGCAGCATCGGCTTCATCTACTCAAACTCAATGCTTCAGATCCTTCACTTACACCTTGAGTTTGAAGGGGGGTGTTAAATATATAAAAGGCTCTCTATATTCCAATGAGGCTCTCTATATTCCTATGAGACTTTCTATATTCCTACATGGCTCTACATAAATATATAGCCATCTCAACAAATTGTATTGTCTCTCTCTCAATTCTCCAAGGTTAGTAACAAAATGTACTTGTTTTATGACCCTTTTCTTTACCCTTTCAACAAAATCTACAATTTTATGATATGTACCTTGATAGTCATGGACATTCTATTGAGTTTTCTCAATTCTCTCAAGTCAAGTGGTTATGAAATAACAAAGTGGTAAAGAAATAGATATTAGAAGAATAGTGGAAAATGAGATAAGGGTGTTTTGCAACGGCACGGAGGGGAAGTACTACCAGGACAGAGCACCAGGGAGTGGAAAAAAGAAATTTTATTGATAGAGTATATGATCTCACGTAGTTCTTCTCTACCAGCTAAACATTAACACTGAAGTTTCAAATATATAATTTGTGAAGCCCTAGAGCATCGATGATGGCAACAATGCATATCAGTATGCTATGAATGTAGAACGGAAGTGTACATTTAATGCTGAATAATTACCCTATGAATTCGGTGAACTTCCAAAACTCCTCGGTGTAGATAATTACAGCTTGCTGCAGCACAGCAATGTCATCCTGCTCTCTGTTCAGTTTTAGTGGCACATAATTAGAATTAGAAAGATTATGTTGCAGCTAAAAAGGAGCAAAGTCCCTACAGTCTTCTCTAAAGCACTAAAAGAGCAGTCCAAATGAGAACTTCTCACATTTTCCTTTGTTCATATCGTGCCAAAGAGACATGCAGATACAACCGAATAGCAAGCACAAGTTTTGTAAGGGTGTACAGTGCTGGGCCGTATCGTTCTCTTTGCTCTTCCATAGGCCTGGAAAGAAATTTCAGATTGCCATCAGCAGTTCAGCATTATGCATGCAGTTGCTTGATTGCTTCACATAAACCATTTTAGATGTGTAGGGCACGATTTGCTATTATTCATTTCAATTTTTCAATGAAAACATATGCATACATACCCATTGTCATCATTTATTTGTCGAATAAAATCCAATAAAACCTGAGGTAGAAGAAACAAAATGTCAAATTATGTTGCTGTTTAACACAGAATGCTGAAAGGCATAGTAAATATTTACTAAAGTATCTTATTTTGGTAATGATATATTGAAAAAAAGAAGTATGCAGCGATCCAAGTTATCTAACCTAATAAAAAAACAATCTTTAGCAAATAAACATAACATTTGCATGAAGGAGATGGTGAACACAGCTCTAATTTCACTAACCTGTGGAACACCAACCAAATACCTAACAAGAGTCTTATAAACACCTGTCGCGGAACCAAGTTGTGCTAGTTGCACCCTCCTACAGATTAAATTATAAAAAGGAAAGTATCAAAATTTATTGATAACAAATGTATGTGGACAGTGGACTTAGCAGGTAGGCAACCTTTCCATTTGCTGTTTCCACAACAATGCATATCGATCACGAATGCTTCCACCAGCACTAACTAAAGTGTCTACCTCCACTTGCTTATTCCTTTCTGAGCGTTCTCGTTGTTGCCTGATTAGTGTGCCCCGAAAATCCTGGGGCATGTATGTCATAACTGCATAACATTGTAAAAAAATGATTAAATGTCATTTGCTAAGAAGCTGTAATTGTACTCAAATGTAGAACTAAGTGATGAACTTTCTAAGGTTAAGCAGAAACGTTGTTACTACCATCAAATTTTCAGTTCTGATATAAAAAACATCGAACACTTTCAAATAATCAGCAGAAAGTGATGTTTTTTATGATCTATTCAGTATATAATGGAAGTATGAAACATGTCATATTATGATTTGCATTGAGTAGATCTGGGAATATCAATCATAAGAATCAAAACATAAATTGCAGAAATTAATGTAGATCAGCCCAGCAATCCATCAGAAGATATCCAAATCATCTATACCATAACTGAAATGGTAAACAGGCAAACAGCACAAAACCATCAACTGCTTAATTGAATAAATATCCAATGCCTAGTCAGAATATAAGAATTAAGACTCATTAATAAGTATTCACGTTTATTTTGCTATTAATGAAGTGCATCACAGGAAAAGAAACCAAAGTAAAAAAAAATCAACCTGTATTGAAAACATTGTCAGCATTTTTTATCTGAAATTGTTCTAACTTCTTCAACATGTCCTTCAATTTAGCTTCAATATCATCAAGTTTAGAAACTATCTCAGCGTCTTCTGGAGTGGACTTCTGTTGAAGCTGCTTACATGTAAATGACAATTGTTGACTACCAACAAAGCAAAGGCAGAACTCATACATAGATGTAGCTAAAAAGCTAAGCTTACTGCAATGGGACGATGGGATGTATTGAGCAAAAAAAGAATTTCTTCCATTTGTTCTCTGTTCTTCCACAAATTCTCATCAATTTTGTGGGCAGGTATGCCCGCTGCTTCTTGTTCCAAGAGTTCCTCATCTTTCACATGCAAGATGGATGAAAGAATTATATTACAAAATGCTTTTTTCTGAACAAGATGACATAATATTTAATGGTCCAGAAAGCTGCCTTTAAAATCTTATGCTGCCAGGCATCTTTGCACTATCTAGAAATGTAAGCTCATGAGTGTTCATGTAATTCCTGCTCCCAGTACAGTCTTCTTATTTTTCATGAAATTATTATTTTACTTCATCTTTTCTTGTCATGCTCGCTCATGCATTTTCATTTGTTTGCTTTTTCCAAAATTGAAAGGTATATGAGCACTTTTGAAGTGTCCCTTGTATCTTCTGGCAAACCCTATTTACCCATCTGTAAACTCTTGGTTGCATAAGAAATTGGGGCACACTATATTTCCGTGATTTTGTCTGTAGGACACTAAATATTTGTTTTGTCTGTAGCACTCGTTTTTGGCTGACAAGAAATTCTTTTTCAGTGTCTGATAGGTTGGTTTTATTTCGCGTCCTGCAGACAAATTGCCCAAATTGCATAAAGTTTGCAGGGGACCATCATGGCAGTTAATATTTCCACTCTGAATGGATAAAACTGCAAGAACATACTAACTAATTGAGTATTATTGTATAATTTATAATTATGTGATCCAGACAAAGCCTCACAAAATCATTCGGGGCCTCGTCACAGTTCCACTTTTCAAATAGTTTCCAGGAAGCATAGAGTTTTAACCATGTGCAAACAACCCATGAGAACACCTAGTTTTTACATAATTCAGCTATAGTGATTACAAGCTAAAAATGGGCTATTAGAATACCATTTTACCTACCAAATGCCATCAATGTGGGGCTCTCTCAATTTCTAAATTGAGTATTTAGCTGGGAAGGCCACAAGCATTTAGTGGAAGCACAAGAAGCAGCTCTGCCAGCTACGGGTGGTAGCTAAGGGCTGCTGGCATATCAGGGATAATGTGGAGTATGGCAATTAACATGTAAACTCAGCCCTAAGTAGTCCAATAAATATAAGGAAGCCATTATAAGTTCATCACCCATTTGATAAAGGAAATCTGGGAACAGTAGCATCCCATGATCAAAAATCGACAAACATGATATACCCTCTAATTCATTAGATGCCTCATTGCAGAGTCCGCATGTTCGGCCCAGATAAGCGCGGGCTGAAACCACCATCATAAGGAAACAGCTGCAACCGCAACCATGCAACCACAAGGATGCCACGACTTCATATGAAATTCAGCTTCAAAACAATGACAACAGACAGCAGCAAGAATACTGTGATCAACCAAGCCACAACTTTACCCAAGCTAGTGGTCACTTGTACATGTCTAGCAAGTAGAACTGGCGGATCCAAAATAGCCGTATACCACTATGGATCAAATGAGGAGGAGTTGGTCGCGCAAAGAATAAATTCACTAAACAGTAGTTAAACAGGATCAAGCTTGTTGACTATTTTAGCTTCAAAACCGTTAATTTTCTAGTCATTCATTCAGTAACCCATTGAATCGAAGCTACAGCTCCGTTACTGGAGACCTGATAGTACAAAAAACAAACTCCTAAAACTAATTGGAGGACCTCTCCCACATCCTTACGCTTCATCAAGAAGCAATCTTAAGCTGCTTTCAGCAACCCGAGCAAGCAATTCCCTAATCGCCACCAGATTCCACAAAGCAACCCGCCTGTAGAAGCAAATACTAAGTCTACCAACAACATCCCGCGCAGGAGAAGCTGAACCCCCGTTTGAACAGTTGAAAAAATGGCGAAGAGATCGAGATTATGCAACGCCTAGGGAAAGAGAGCAGCGGATCGCGGGTGAAGATAAGCGAGAGAGGGCGCAGGCGCTCACCGGGGGCGATGGGAGCGACGGCGGCGAGGTCGGCGGACAGGGTGCGGAGCCGGGCGGCGAGGTCAGTGGCGGGGTCGGGCAGCGGGGCCAGCGGGTACTTGTCATAGTAGCGCGCGAGGTAGGCCCGCGTGATAGGCACGAGCCCCTCCGTCGTCGCCATCGCCGGCGCGGCGGGCGAGCTGGTAGGCTGGCGGCGGCGAACGGAGGTGGGAGGTGGCGTGGGGAAAGGGGAAGGCAGGGAAGGAGGGCCGAGGGGGCAAGTAAAATGGACGTGCTGCTACGGTTGGAGCGGAGGGAGGCAAACGGGGACGGTGCGGTCACCGGGCGGTGGGGTTTAAGAGGGAGGAGGAAGAAGCAGAGGAGGTTTGGTGCATCGCGGTGGCGTGGCTGGGCCGCCGCACCGACCGACGTTGCTGCCGTGTTGGACAGGGCTCGCCGCTAGAGAGTGGGGAGAGTTTCACTGATTGGAAATTTATAATATGAAGTGATTGGACATTTATCTATAATACGAATAATAAGTAACATTTATGGCGGAAGAATTCCGCGGCACGGGAATAGCTCTGCCGTAGGAACGAATTGCTACGTGACACGTGGTGTCATCGTGTCTTCTTTTGTTTTGCACTGTGCTACTTTCGTTACAGCCTGTGTCAATTTTGGTTCTCTTCGTGGACCGTCGTTGGTGCCAGCCTAATTTTTCGCTTCCCTGTTACTGGCCCAAAAGCTAATCCTGTCGTAGCTCACCTTTTTTACCGTCATCAGGCCGGCATGCCTGCTCAAGTTTTGCTGTTGTTACGGGCCGTATTGGGTCATCATGCGCACGTGTGCCAATGTCTTGCTACCATTTTGTAGTGTTATCGTTCGGTTGGGTAGCACAAGGCCTGCGGTTGGTTAGACATGTGATAGAAGTAGAAGGCCTTTCTACACTGCTATTATGGTACTAATAACATCTTACGGCGGAAGAATTCCGCGGCACGGGAATAGCTCTGTCGTAGGAACGAATTGCTACGTGACACGTGGTGTCGTCATGTCTCCTTTTGTTTTGCACTGTGCTGTGTCAATTTTGAGTCTCTTCGTGGGCCGTCATCGGTGCTAGTCTAATTTTTCGCTTCCCTGTTGCTAGCCCAAAAGCTAATTCTGTCACAGGTCACCTTTTTTACCGTCATCAGGCTGGCATGCCTGCTCACGTTTTGCTGTTGTTACGGGTCGTATTGGGTCATCATGCGCATGTGTGCCAATGTCTCGCTACCACTATGTAGTATTATCGTTCGCTTGGGTAGCACAAGGCCTGCCGTAGGCCAGACATGTAGTAGAAGTAGAAGGCCTTCTACGCTGCTATTATGGTACTAATTTTTCTCTAGACATCATGTAATCAGTTTTCTATTGTCCCTGCAATGCATTGCCATAATTTCTCATCCAGGAAGTCGATCCTTTCGGTTAGAGGGACCAATCATTCCCTACCATGGTGTTTGCACGGTGCATGGAGTTGAACAAAGATTGACTTTAAAATATTGATGCCATTGACTCCAAAATAGTAACCTTCAGCTATGTATGTAACTACCAGTACGAGACTAAGGTCCAAGGAAGTACCATATAAAGGGATCATCGAACATAGGAAAATAATATAAATATTTTTTGCATGAAATAAATCATGCGTATACCCTATAGCCTTAACTGATCCATGGGTATGCTTTGTGCTACAGTCCCACACACATCTTAGGCTAGGCCAGCTCCGTGCTGTTCGTCAAGCTTAAATCAAATCGCACATGATACATACTTCACGGGCGCAGCGAAGCGCGCAGCTCATTCTAGTCTTCTCTCACGATGCAGGATTTCTTGGCCAACCTAGTGACCCAAAACCCAATCCATAATTAGTAGGGTAAAAACCCTATAGAGCCAACCCAAAAATAATATGGTGCAATAACTAGTTTACAAAGTGGGTCATCGGGTTACGCAAAAATCAAGAGTAGCGTAAGCTTCTTTCCTCTCCCCGACAAACGTTTCGCCGTCTGGTGAATTCCGCCGCTCGCGTTGCTTGTTAGCACCACCACCATCATCCATGGCTTTCTCCGGCGTGCCTCCGGCCGTGCTCTCGTCTAGTTCGGGTCGCCGCGATGGCCGCGCACCGGCCGGAGACAACGACATTCGCACCTCTCGTGCCGGCGCAGCAGCTCGAGAGTGAAGGTCGCAGCAACGCTGGGAGGCACTGGTGGAGATCATCTTCCTCCTCAACGGCGGGACGTACCTAGGTCCCCGGTGCCGCCGTTTGCCCGTTCCATCTGCATCACGTGGAGGCGCTGCTGGGCTGCTGACGCAATACCGTCCGTCATCGAGTTCATCCTCGAGGAGGACATGCTCAAGGATCACTGCGACGCTGGCTGCGGACGATGACAGCAACAACGGCGGCGGGAAGCACGGCGCGCCGCCGCCTTAGCGTGCAGGCAGACGGTGCACGAGGACGAATCTAAATACCGGCAAACGGAAACTTACCCTCGAGTCACCAGCTGCACAATCCAACTCGACACACGGAGCGTGCAGTACAGAGGCTGTCAAAACTCCATGGGATCTATCAGCAGCCTAATCAAGCACCAACACGGCAGAGAAGTGCAAGTGATTAGTAGCAAACCAAACAAGAAGAAGCAGGGCACAGCATGGAAGGAAACAGTGGAATAACTTAACAGCCATAAAACTTAGATAAAAATGAAGTGAAAGAGCAATCGGAAAGATAAATCAAAACATGCAAAACGGCAGTCATAAACAAGCAGCGCTCAAAAAAACAAGATTCGCCCCATGCAACCCAGGACGAAGGGCAAAAGGCTAAAGAAGCACCGCTCCACGTCAAGCGAAAGGAAAGAAGTCAGCTCGCATCTAGCATAAAAAAAACAAGCAACCTTCGGCAAACCGAAAAGGCGAGCAGGACCACACAGAGATGAAGTCAACAGACCCAATAAACAAAGGGGATGAGCACAGCCGGCAGAGCAATAAACAAAAGAACAAGCTAGGCCAACCAACGATTGGAAGGAAGAGTAGGCGCACGTAAACAGCACAGCAAGGAAAGGAAGATCGAAGAGGGCAACAAATCTCAAAGGTAGAAACGAAAGAACACAAGAACCAGGGAGCAGCGGAAGGCAGCAAAGCTTACCCTGGAAGGCAAACGGAGCAAAAAGAAGGGCAGTGAAAACGGGAGGACAGAACTTATCGAAGTGGATCAGCGGCTAGGGCAGCCGGGGCGCGCCACGGTTGCGGCAGCACACCAACATGCGAGCCACGCGGAGGTCTCCAGGGCCGGCAACGCAGCACACGGAGATAGCCGTCAAACCGCCATGGAAATAGTAAAAATTTAGGCAGCCCGCCTCGCCGGCGACTCCAACCTACCGACGAAAATCGACGCACCAAAACAATCTTGCCGACGTGGCTGGCTTGCCGACCGCCAAGCCCGCCCGGATTGTTACTATAGATACATAGCTTCTGGTGTTTTTTGCGTCTACCCAAAACACCGAAACCCAAATTTGCGTAGGATTGGGTCGACCCAAAACCAAACGCTAATAAACTGGGTATGGTGGGTTAAGATTTGGGTCAACCAATGCCGACCCACCTGCATCCTAAATCTTCTCTGTTTGGAAACTTAAATTAGCCTAGATTTCTATTTATAAAATTAAAATCTTTTCCATTCAAAAAATTATTCGGAACTCTTAAAATCTGTATTTGGATCTCAAAATCATTTCAGGTGGTCCATCAGCCGTCCAAATCCCGCTAGTACAGCACCCTTTGCCGATGTGCCTTGCCACGTGGGACCTACCATTTTTCTTATGAGCCCTTGCACAGGTCAAATTTGACCGGTCACCTCAGCTAGGTTGCCTCTCCTTCCCCTCCCACAATTGATTCTTCGAATTCTCTCATTTGATGTGCATCTGGAAATTCAGAAATAGGTGTCTAACACAACTTATGTTCAGCCTCTTAAAACACTTGTTGGCAGCATGAAAGCTTTGCCCCTACTATCAAATGATGCATACAGGTTCCATGGACACCAATTTGTACAATGTGCTCTAATCCTCCTATCATTCCTTCACAACATTATCTCTACTCTTTCTTTCAAACTGTATTTTGTGATAACTTGCCCCAATACCTCAATAGAAGGAAATAACACCCCCATCTTAAAAATAGGATTGTGTCTTCTGGCTTAAAGGATTTGAAGTTGAATCTTTTGCCTTTAGCTGATTCCGGTAGCTCCAAGTCATCATTTGTTGAAGCATCATCATTATCTAAATCATACACAACTAAATTTCCATTGCCCTTTCCTGCACCTTGATCTAAGTACTCCTCTTCTACATTGTCAACAAACTGGTCATGATCACCAACTTCTACCTCATAATCACCATCAACAAAGTCAGGTCACCCTCATCATCACTTTCACTCTCAGCCCTGAAGGTTGGGTCTTAGAATCATTCTTACTGCACTCGATGCTACTATAGAATTCTGGCAGTTTCTCACCCTCTTTGTCCTCAACATAAGTTACCTTAGTGGGGCTAAGAACCTTGGGTTGTACAACAATTAGGTCTAGCACAATGTCATCAAAATTCTTGCCAACATGATCGTGGTGATCAAAATACAACACAAAGTTCTTAACAATATGAGTGATATGTTTCATGACTATTGTTTCTTCATCTGAACTTACAATCCTTAAGTCATCAGAGGCACATACCAAGCAATAACAAATAGATTCTAAAGTTTGGTGCAGAGACTTCATATTCTAGCATCCCAATAATCTCTTCAATCCAAAAGAAAGAGACCAACTTTCTCTATTACAATGATCAAAACCAAAAAACAATTGTATCCACGTAGGTAAGGTTCACCCCAACCCCACCAAAAAGAAAAATCCAAAATGAGGGACATCTAATGAGAGCTCTGTCGATTCAGGGCCTACAACGAACATGCCATACCTCAATTAATGCGCAACAAATCAAGCTAAATACAATGCAAGCAAAATCAGGCAATATTGTTACCTATGAGCATTCCATACCTAGCTCTAGCTTGAAGCACATCAAATTAGAGCCCTTTGCGCCCACAAATTGACCTACTCCTACATAACCTTAGTTTCAACCACGGCAAAGGATTACGGTGCATAGTCATGTGTATGTGTAGGTTCCCCTCCCGCGCGCTGAATAGGAGCCATGGAGCACCTGCCTGCTCCAACGTGCGATGCTTCGTGGAGCTCGAGTCCTCCTCGTGTGCTGCTCGCAGCCACGTCGGCAAAGAGTGTTGTGCTGGTGAGATTTGGACGGCGGATGGACCCTTAACACGGCTTAGGAACCCAAATATATGCTTTGAGTGTATGAGGGCCTAAGTGAGATAGCGGGGCATGTTTGTGAATCTGAGGTGCATTTTACTCTAGTTTCCAACATTAGATATGTCTACATTATTCTTAGCATGTCATCCTCCTTTTATTTAGAACAAAGTGCATGCCCGTGCGTTACTACGGGTGGTAAAAATTATATTCTCATGCATATTCCAATATTATACACATATTATAATTGCCCAAGGATTAGTAAGTCCATATGGTAAATATAACTCAGCTTCCACAAATTACTTCACACCATATAGCTATTGATATTGTCAGACGACAATACTAAAAGGAAGAAAAACAGGAAAAGACATCGTAACTTCTATCAGTGATGAAAAAAATTACCTAAATGGAGCAAGCACCAAGCAGAATATATGTCGAGCTTATCAGTTAAACATATTATATAAGTAAACATCCTTTCTATCTCATACTTTACACTATATAAATTTGTAGTCCCGCAAAATTTATTCCATTTCTTACAGGATCGTTGCATTTTACATGAAGAGCATTAGCTTCAAACAAGTCATGGTATGCCCATGTATTTGCGAAATTATCCCGCTGTCTATCACCCAAATGTGCCCTCATCTTGATGAACTATTTACACACAAAAGGAAACAACACATAATGTAAAAGCCTCTGTATATATACTGCTTCTGCAAAATTAACACATAATGAACACTCATTTCGACACAAATTAGCAAAAATAGAAACAACAAACCCACCTCCGGCTGGCAAACCTTCTGAGCCCGTAGCACCAAACTTAATTTCTTTGGTGTTCTCCACCTCGATCCTGCACCAACTCATCCTTGATTCTGCTGCATGATGTGATGACCTTAAAAAGGTACATCGAAGTAACATCAGAGGACCATGCTCTTTTAAATGGGCATATTTCTTTTTCTTATAGGGATATGCAAGACTATTCAGTATTGTAAGTTATTAAATGGATAGTAATAGGAGAGGGTAAATGACTGCAACTCCCAGTCCAGCCTACACGGACAGCCATAGCCTCAGTGACAAACCTTAAACTCACACAGGTTTTGGTCAACGACAATATATATAAGCATTGATCTTCTCTAGATTGGAGCACCCATGTTCATGACGGCGATGCATTTGTCTAGCCTCAGCAGTCAGCTCCCTGAACCCGTCTACCGTCTCCAGAGCCGGCCTCAAAGTCCCCGTCGCTGACATCGTGCAGCACGTCGGCCGCCTACAGCCCACGCCACCCGACCCCAGCTGACCTCTGCCCGCGCCGCTGCCCGCAGTGAGCGAGGCACACACAGAGAGCTCGAGCTTCTCAAGCACCGCGAACGCGGTGGCGGCGGGACGTCAAGTGATGCTGTTCAGTCGCACGCAGTGGCGGCGCTGGTTCACCGGACAGGCGTCCTGCTTGTCGGCGTCCACCTCTATCTCACTGTCTCCGCTTTTCTTGTGGCTGTGGCCTTCTCGTCCACGTCTCGCTCTTCAGGGTACATGTCGTCCTCCACAACCAGCCGAGAGCTCTCGTGGCAAGCCCACCTGCATACGGGTTGCAAGCCCACCTGCATACGGCCAGGGCTCTCGTGGCTGCCGCCTGATGCTGCATCGCCAGAGGTAACCGCGTTGTCCTTGCTGCGCCGCGCTCGAACTCATAGAAGTCGCGCTCTGTGGCAAGCGACAAGGATTACAAAACATATGGAATGTGGACGAGGATGGAAGAAACAGCAAAGAGGCTAATTAAAATCCGAGAGGAACGTGCGACGTGGGAGGGACCGATCGCGAGGCCCACTTGGCAGCGCCAATTTCATGATCGCAGGAAGCGAGACCGTGGGACCAAGCGAAACGACGGACAACACGTGAAGGTAAGTTATTTATTAGTATTCTCTTCGTCCGAAGTTATTAGTTATTAGAACTTTCTTCATCCGATTTTATTATGCACCTAGACATAATATATTTTTAGATGTATATATATTTAGAAAATCCAAACGACTAATAATTTTGGATGAAGGGAGTAGAGTGACAACACCGCATCCACTATGTAGCAATACACAGTCTAGTCTTTTATTGTCCACAAGCTTGTACAATTAGATCGGGGGCAACCTATGATATTTTATAATTTGTAGAGTTGGTAGATTATAAAAGCTCGATCAACGATAGATGATGTTTAGATCACAATTTAGAAAATAAAAGTTAAAACCTACGTGGACGCGGATCCAAACAGACTCTAATTTATATGTACCATGTTGAACATTTTTATATTATTTTTTCAATTCCATGAAATAGAATTACATGAATGAACAGTTATTATGGCCTGATAGTTTAGAGTTAAAACAAAATACAAAAAAGCAGGCTTCTCAATAATTCAAGTTACGGAGAGTCTTACTGAGAGCAGCAGGCAACAATCTTTAATTTAGATTATAGGGAGGCGCGAACCATCGTGAACCATGTATGGAGCCAAAGTTTTGGCAGCCCTCATTCCGTCCTCTACTATTTGTTATGACTTGACTAATCCATTGAGCCATGTGTTAAATCAACTATACCAAATGGAAAAGAAAAGAAGGATTGTGCAGGAGGCATCGGCGCACGGTTACCTACAGGCGGTGACGGGAGAAAAAGGGCAGGTGGTGGGACGGCGAGGGCGGGAATATACCGCTGCCTTCGGTTCCGGTTATGCCTCGTCGTTGAATTGATTCCTGCCTTCCAACAACATAATTGACGTGTCGCCGTGCCGGATGTTCCGGGCTATTTTTGGTAGGTTTTTTTCAAAAAAGATATATCAACCACTCAGTCATATAATAAAGAAGCACTGGTACAGGAAGACTCACCAGTCCCGGTTGGCAAACCTCTGTTGTCCCAGTTTCCCAACCGGGACCGTCAATCTGGGACTAGAGGCCATATATATAGAAAAAATCCATTCTACACGTGCATAGCAAGTGGGATTCACCACTAAAGTGCAACAAAGTGAAACATGCATAGATACATACATACAAAATGCAACAAAGTTTTATATGATATCTATACTATATTTACTACTTCTATCAAAAATATGTCCATCATAGTGGAATTTACCATCTGGTTTGACGACTTGCTCATAAATAAATCCTGCCATGGCTTCTTGAATCGCCAAAACCTTTCTTGTGGAAGGAGCTAATCCCGCATCCTATGGATCTATAAAAAAGTGAAAAATATTAATTATGATAATTTTTAAAATTAGTTGAAACATTGCAAAATATTGTTTATTACTTACTTCCGCTTTCCAAGAAGTATATATCTTGTAAGGACCTACAAGAGTGTGAATGTTCTCGCAAACATAGTATGCACATAAATTATTGCCCTGTGCCTTCCTCAAGCACTTTAAGACAAAAGAAGTCATCAGGTATCCATGTGAATATATAATAAAATAAATGAAACATGCGCAGAAGCATTCAGTACGTACCGGAAAGTCTGTCTTTAATCTATGTTCGCCCGTGAAACTACATGATTCTTTTTCACTTAACTTTTCCCAAACCCTCGGCATGACCGAGAACGAATAAATATATTGATCGCTAAGCGCATGTAAGGAATTCTCACAATTAGTAATTATATTTTCAACAAGTCGGTCATGTCTTGGTAAAGTTATGTTAATTAGTATCCAGTGATTTCTGCAAGATTATACAGAGCCACTTTTTGTTAGGATTAGAAAAATTCAATTGTACAAAAGTAAAAGGGTTACATGGAGAAAACACTCATTGAAAGTTGTAAGGAAACACTATATTTTCCTTGTAATTCTGAATAGATAAGAACTTGCATAAGTTATCAAATGTTTCTTGAGGGTTGTCCTTTAGAGTCTTGCAATTCACAACCGCTGGGTCGATGAAGCCCAGATGAAAGTAGTCATTCTTCCTGCAAGTTTGAATCTCCATTCTACATGATACAAATGAAATAATGAATCTATAGATTGAGGGCATGTAATAAGATTCGCTAATTATGTAAATAAAAATTAAAGAACACCACTTACAAAAGCCAAGTGCTAACAAAACTGATGTCGAGAGCGTCTTGATGGTATAGTTGGTATAATTCTTCGAAATACAACTACATCACATCCTCGCCACGAAAGTAATCTTCATCTTTAATCCATACACCCAGCATGTAGTCGTTACGGCTAGACGCGAGCATGTAATAATCATGTAGCCTGCGCATTTGCGTTGGAAGCACATGCACGACTTCCGAGGGAACAACGCTCTTGCGAAACTCATATTTTCATCTAGCAACTCCGGGTGTGTTTCAATTTCATCACGCCCTGCAATCTGAGCGCCGAGAGACACGAGGTGCCCAGAAAAGCAATTAGCCCTTGTTGTTCTATTGGTAGCACGAGGAGCGGTTCAATTGATTGCTTTTTTTGGCTCCGAGCTGTGGAACATCAGAACCCAGCAGATTTCTTCTTCTTCTCGTATGACTAGGTAATTGAGCGGTCGTAATCTGATGGTGGAATGAATTTCCTCCTATTTGCATCGGTCATTTTTAAGAAAAAGGCTGAATCTGCTGGATTTATGGGTACCTTCTTCTCTGGCTTCTTCGGTTTGAAGTGCTCGTCAACCGCTTTCTTAGCTTCCTCACAGCATTCCTCATAAGTTTTCTCCCACGGTAGCTTAGCAGACTCCTTAGCTTTCTTCTTCGTTGGCTCCTTCTTCTTCGGAGGCTCTTTAACTGATGATTGCTTCTTCGGCGGTTGCTTTTGCTTCTTTGCTGGTGGCGGTGGAGGTGAAGGAGGAGACCGCTGCCTAGGAGGAGGTGACTGAGGAGAAGCTGACTGCCCAGGAGATGAAGCAGGTGACCGTGGACTCATGGTTGGTGCCCTTGAAGGAGAATGTTGTGGTGCAGCTGGCGGAGACGGTGGACTCGTGTTGTGTGCCTAGGAGGAGGTTGCCGAGATGCTGGCCTTGATGCCTGATCAGTAGGCTTGAGGAGGATGTTGCCCTTCTCCCACAGGATCCAACCATGAATGGCCTATGCTAGATTCGTCTCCCCGTCACCTTCAGGAATGTCGAGCTTGAGCGTCTCATAATCCCTGCACACCTCCTCCACACCTACTTTAGCGTATCCAACACGAATCAGTTGTCCATGGTAGACGTCTCCTGGTTGGGTTGGCGCAATAGTACCGTAGCCAACTATGAAGATTATGCCCTTGTGTTTACTTTGCAGCGCACAAGGTGTCCGTTGAGTGATATCATCCACAGGATAGCGTTGCTGGCCGGTTTCAACTATGTTATCGACAGCGTTATCGATAGGGAGCTCCGTGCAAGCGCAACTGCTTCTTCGCCGAGACACATTAGCTTCATTGACATTAGGCACCGAAGCCGGTTGTGATTGCTGCCGCTGACTCATTGCTATGGCAACTTGTCGTTTCACTTCATCCGCCACTCTGGCATCGTTAGATAACAACTGTTCTTCGAGCCTTCTCAAGAGCGCTTGCTCCTTGTTCTTCCTTCTTTGTCGGCTTCTGTAAGAGTCAATGTATTGGCTGAACCCATATTTCCACAGAATTACGCCATTGCCTCGTGCTCGACCCGGATGTTCTGGATTCTCAAGGGCATAAGTCAGCTAATCTTTTTCTCTATCAGGCTGGAATATTCCCTTGGCAACTTCTTCTATGGCCTTTTGTAGTCTAATGGCTACTCGCTGAATTCTTTCACCAAAAATGCACTCGCCATTCTCTGGGTTCAAGGTTCCGCCATGACCATAAAACCAGTTCCTCGAACATTGAAGCCAGTTGATGGTCGCAGGTGTGATACCTCTAGCAAGCAAATCTTGCTCCATCTTCTCCTATTTTGGGATTGCGACCTTGTAGCCACCTTGCCCTAGAGTGTGGTGATATTTTTTCTTTGATGCATTTTCTTTGTTCCTTTGCACACACTGAATACCAAGCTCCGGACACTTGCATGCCACAAATGCATCCCAGTGGTCCTTCTATTTTCCAAGTGCTCCTGTAAATGTTTGCGTTTTCCCTTGCTTGATGTAATCCTTAACCAAACCCTTCTTGAAGGTCTGAAATTGTGTGGCCATCTTCCTGAAGGTCCAGTCCTTAACTAATTCTTCAGAACCTGGTGGAAGTGTGAAATTATTCTTTAATTCACGCCATATCTGTTCCTTATCTCTTTGAGGCACCACTACACTTTGCTCATTTGCATTATTGGATTTGCACAACCTAAAGCTGATCAGGATATGGTCCCTCACAAGACTTCCACATTTTCTTATGTATTTCTCTGCAGCATTGGCGGGAGTCATGGGTTCACCATCATGTGCCACTTCTGTGATAATGTATTGCCCTTCCAATTTTCTGATCGGGCCTCATTTGACTCTTTTATGCTTCTCCGATGCCGAGGGCTACAAATAAAAGGCATATTATTATTCATGCTCAATGTCATTGTCTATATTTTATCATATATATATACATATAGAAGAATGAAATGTTAAATATATATACATTCTCGGTTTGTTGATCAGCACCATCATCAGATTGCTCAATCCCGTCACCGGACATATTAAGGTATATGTTGGTATCGCTGGCATCATCATCACCTGCTTCTTCTTCTTCGACATGACGATGAGCATCAGCACCGACTTCTTCTTCTTTGACATTACCATCGGCAATCGTGTTCATTAGGAACTGATTAGAAACTTCATCCTCTCTCGGGTCCATCTTAACTAGTAATAGAATACAAATAAAAAAATCAAGAATTTATGTAAAATAATTAACACTAAGTAACTACACAATTTCTAAGGACTTTTACGGAATTAACAATAGACTTTAGGGTTAGTTGTGTAAAATAACGGTAAGGATCAGCCCTATAAAATTTCTAAGGACTTATACATAAATAACTATAGACTTCAGGGTTAGCTATGAAAAATAACGCTAAGGATCAGCCATATACAATTTCTAAGGACCTATACATAAGTAACAATAGACTTCAGGGTTACTTATGTAAAATAATACTGGATCAGCCCTATACAATTTCTAAGGACTTATACATGAAATTTCTAGAAATATACATTAAAGTAAATATACATGAAATTTTCAAGAATTTAATCTAGTCACCGAAGTCACTATCAATTTTCTACAAATTAATCTAGTCACAATAGCCACTATACAAATTTTCTAGAAATTTTTTTAGTCATTAAAGTAAATATACAAATTTCTAGAATATTTTCTAGTCATTAAAGTCACTATGCAATATACATGAAATTTTCAAGAACTATATCTAGTCACTAAAGTCACTAAATTTTCAATATACGAATATCTAGAAATTTTCTAAAAATGTACATTTCCGTAGGGAGGTGGGCACGCGAGGCCGACCAGGGGACGAAGGCGGGGGTGCCGATGTGGATCGGACGTCGGCACGCGAGGCCGAGCACGAGGGGCAAGGCGGTGGTGGTGGCGAGGACCGGACGTCGACGTTGGCGCACGAGGGATTACATAAATGAGAATTTTCTAGTTAGTTAAATTTTCATACACATACACTGCACACATCATACGCACACGTGCATACCCACACACCATGCATATATACACACACCATACACACACCTCAATTTAAAAAAAACACATACAAAACTCACACACACGGCCCACACGGGCCCACTCACACACCCACGCACACACCACGCACACAGACACAATGCACACACACTGCACGTCTCGGCGGCTGGCGCGCTTGCCGGGGGCGGCACGGCACGTACGGGGATGAGGGAGGCTGGGCCGGGGGCGGTGTGCATGTGGACGCGTCGCGGTGGATCGGAGATGGCCGGCGGCGGTGCTCAGGACGACGGGGCGAGAGGGGCATGAAAATAAATCTAGATAATTGAGTACTAATCAAAAGATATCTAAAAATTATATTTGAACATGAAAATTAAGTAGAAAACTATGAAATTTATAAAACACAACGAACAATGATGAAGTACATATAATTGAAATATACAAATTGTTCATCGGATATTTATAAAATGATACATAATGATTCTAATACATTAAAGATCAGCATCTACTGGTATGGTAACTGTCTTCCTCTTCACATATGTTCTTTGATTATGATCGCGGCGCAAGTATGAAGCATCCTCATTGGCTAAAAGGATGCATGGATCAGCTTTCACCGCGAAAGGAGGAATCTCAACAAACTTATTATAATCCTCTGACTGGTCTATCTTGTCCTCGACTCTAATGATGTTTCTTTTTCCTGAAAGAACCATGTGCTGCTGTGGCTCATCTGTTTGCTTTGGCCCTTCTTTGGCTTGCTAGACATGTCCTTCACGTTGAAAACTTGAGCGACATCCTGGGCCAGGACGAATGGCTCGTCTCTATACCCAAGATTGTTGAGGTCCACTATTGTCACGTACTGATCTTTTGTTACCCCTCCTCCAGTCAGCTTCACCCATTGGCACCGAAATAGAGGTATCTTCAAAATGGGTCCATAATCCAGTTCCCATATCTCCTCTATGTAACCATAATATGTCTCCTTTTTACCGTTTTTGTCTATGGAATCCATACGGACACCGTTATTTTGGTTGGTGCTCTTTTTATCTTGGGCTCTGGTGTAAAATTTGTTCCCATTTATCTTGTACCCTTGGAATGTTAGGATACTCCAAGATGGTCCCCTCGCCCACCATGCCAGCTGTTCTGGTATATCCGGGTTATGCATTAGATGCTTCTGCAACAACCTGGCGAAAGAATCCATGTGTCGACGTGTAATCCAGGCCTTAGACTTTTCTGGGAATTCGGAGCATAGAATCTTCTTATGTTTTAATGGCGACCCGCTAGGGTTTGATTCCCGATCTTTCGATGAGAGGCGTGGATAACTCGATTGGTCGATGGAGGCGACATTCACGGCCCGACTACAGCCTTCCAAGCTGCGCCTTAGCAACCGATACACCCCCTCCAATGGCTGTCGCAATCTTGTGGAGCGCGGCACCCGGCCACTAGGGCACTCGTCCTGCAAGCAATCGAAGAACTAGCAAGAACAAGTATGACAAGTACTGAATTTACTAGATGTAAATGAAGGTTTCACACGCAATCTCAATAATGGTGGGGTTCCGAAGATAAGAAGACAGGCGGCTGATCCAGCATGCGCGCTTGCAAGCAAGTACCGAAGGCTAAACTTGATCTAAACAAAACCCAAGCATCCTTGGTGGCAGCTAAGGGGTATAGGTACGTGGGAGGACAACCAAAGGGGTGGGGTGCTGGGGTCGTACTCCAACCCTAGGACGCGTCCGTAATGGACTCAACTTGATACACGGCCCATTGGGCCAAAACAGGGTGACGCAGCACCATGTGCAAAAAAGGACTCTGTATTAATTTTACGATTGCGGCCGACTCGTTATAGATATGGATATGAGGCCGGATCCGTTTGAAAGAAGACTTCATAAGCTTTCCACGAAGTACTTGAACGCTCCAATCCGAGTTCATATGCGACAGTGGTGTTCGTCACAAGTTGTTACTGTTCTGCAGTCCGAATCCAGCCTGCGCGAATCCGTTTCCCTTTCGGTCGCCTCCTTGGTTCCTAAGCAAAACAAGAGTACACGGGTCTCCATGGTCTAAACATGATGTACATGAGCTTAGATTTGAACTCACCTGATGATTAAGTTGATGCGCACGAGCATGAGTAATAGGACCAGCAATAGGTACTTGTGTCGGAGTGGATGTATCGTTGGTGTTGATGTTCTCATCATCCTCCCCTTCTTGCATTTGAGTCGTCCTCGACTCAAGCTCATCTTCCTCTCCCAAATATGGCTTCAAATCTGTAATGTTAAATGTGGGACTAACCCCAAAATCCGCAGGCAGATCGAGCTTATATGCATTATCATTGACTTTCTCTAACACTTTAAATGGTCCATCAGCCCGAGGTAGCAATTTAGATTTTCTCAATTCAGGAAACCTTTCCTTTCTCAAATGCAGCCAAACTAAATCTCCAGGTTAAAACTTTAGTTCCTTCCTACCTTTATCACCAGCAATCTTGTATTTAGCATTTATGCGCTCTATGTTTTCTTTAGTTGTTTCATGCAGTTTTAACATCAATTCGACACGCTTAGTAGCATCAAAATTCATTTTTTCAGAAAATGGCAAAGGCATTAAATCAATAGGAGCATGAGGCAAGAAACCATATACAATCTGAAATGGGCACATCTTTGTAGTAGAATGCAGCGATCGATTATAAGCGAATTCAATATGAGGCAAACAATCTTCCCACATCTTAATGTTCTTCTTTAAAACAGCCCTTAACATAGTAGACAAAGTTCTATTAACCACTTCAGTTTGACCATCAGTTTGTGGATGACATGTAGTAGAAAACAACAACTTAGTTCCCAATTTAGCCCATAAAGTCTTCCAAAAATAACTAAGAAATTTAGCATCACGATCAGAAACAATTGTGTTGGGCACACCATGCAAACGAACAATTTCCCGAAAGAACAAATCAGCAATGTGAGAAGCATCATCAGTTTTATGACATGGTATAAAATGGGCCATCTTAGAAAATCTATCAACAACCACAAACACACTATCACGTCCCTTCCTAGTCCTAGGCAATCCTAACACAAAATCCATAGAAATATCTTCCCAAGAAGCACTAGGAACAGGTAGAGGCAAATACAAACCGTGTGGATTCAATCGTGATTTAGCCTTTTGACATGTCGTGCAGTGAGCAACAAATCTCTCCACATCTCTCCTCATCTTTGGCCAAAAGAAATGACCAGCAAGTATATCTTCCATTTTTTTTGCTCCAAAATGCCCCATTAAGCCACCTCGATGCGCTTCCTGCAACAATAACAAGCGAACGGAGCTAGCTGGAATGCATAGCTTGTTAGCTCTAAAGACAAACCCATCACTAACGATGAATTTGTTCCATCCCTTCCCCTCTTTACAATGCAGCAACACATCTTTAAAATCAGCATCATTAACATATTGATCTTTAATCGTTTCCAATCCAAATATTTTGTAATCAAGTTGGTTCAGCAAGGTGTATCTCCTAGACAATGCATCAGCAATTATATTCTCTTTCCCTTTCTTGTGGTTAATAACATAAGGAAAAGATTCAATAAATTCAACCCACTGAGCATGTCTACGGTTCAATTTTCCTTGACTACGAATATATTTTAAAGATTCATGATCTGAATGAATAACAAACTCTTTGGGCCATAGATAATGCTGCCATGTTTCTAATGTGCGAACAAGAGCATACAATTTCTTATCATAAGTAGAATAATTCAGAACAGGCCCGCTCAATTTTTCACTGAAATAAGCAACAGGTTTGCCTTCTTGTAACAAAACACCACCCAAACCAATGCCACTAGCATCACATTCAAGCTCAAAGGTTTTATTAAAATCAGGGAGTTGGAGGAGAGGTGCATGTGTCAACTTATCTTTCAGCGTGTTGAAGGAGTTCTCTTGTGTTTTACCCCAACTAAAAGGCACTCCCTTCTTTGTAAGCTCATTCAAAGGCGCGGCAATGGTGCTGAAGTCCTTCACAAAACGACGATAGAAACCAGCAAGTCCTAGGAAACTCCGCACTTGCGTGATAGCCTTCGGTATAGGCCATCCCTGTATAGCTTCCACCTTGGTTTGATCAACCTCGATTCCTTGTGGAGTCACGACATAGCCAAGAAAAGACACTCGATTGGTGCAAAAGGTGCACTTCTCAAGGTTACCAAATAAACGTGCATCTCGTAAAGCATTAAAAACAACACGTAAGTGATCAAGATGTTCAGCGAAAGATTTGCTGTAAATCAATATATCATCAAAGTAGACAACAACAAATTTCCCAATGAAAGCACGCAAAACCTCGTTCATTAATCCCATGAAAGTACTAGGTGCATTAGTTAACCAAAAAGGCATGACTAACCACTCATATAACCCGAACTTAGTTTTGAAAGCAGTTTTCCATTCATCTCCCAATTTCATACGAATCTGGTGGTACCCACTACGCAAATCAACTTTGGAAAACACAACAGCACCACTCAATTCATCAAGCATATCATCCAAACGTGGGATAGGGTGTCGATATCGAATTGTGATATTATTAATAGCCCTACAATCAACACACATACGCCATGTTCCATCCTTTTTAGGCACTAAAATAACCGGGACAGCACAAGGACTAAGAGACTCACGCACATAACCTTTGTCGAGTAGTTCTTGCACTTGTCGCTGAATTTCTTTAGTTTCTTCCGGTGTCCTGTATGGCGCACGGTTTGGCAACGATGCACCAGGAATAAGGTCAATTTGGTGCTCAATCCCTCGTATTGGTGGCAGCCCCGCTGGTATCTCACTTGGGAACACATCAGAATACTCCTGCAAAAGGTTAGCAACAGCTGGGGGCAAAGAATGCTGCATATCGTGAACTGAAATCAAAGCATTCTTGCACACCAAAGCATAGGCAACAGAAGTGGAAGCAATCAATTCATTAATATCAGAATTAGTAGCAAGCAAGCAATGTCCTTTCAATCTTATCTCATCTTCCCTGCTACTAACAGATTTGGCATTCTTATCGATCTCAGTTTTAGTTCTCTTAGCTTTAGCAACATCATCACGCACAATAGATTCAGGTGACATAGGAAGCAAAACGATTTTCTTATCATGATGTATAAGAGAATATTGATTTGATCTACCATGATGCATGCCATCGGTATCAAATTGCCATGGTCTACCTAGCAGAATATGACAAGCTTCCATAGGCACAACATCGCATTCAACAACATCATGATATGAACCAATAGCGAAATTAATTCGTACCAATCTCGTTACCTTGACCTTACCACTATTGTTGAGCCACCGAATGTGATATGGATGTGGGTGCGGTTTTGTTGTAAGTGCAAGCTTCTCGACCATATCGCTGCTAGCCAAGTTGTTGCAGCTACCTCCATCAATTATCAAACGGCACGAACGCTGTTTAATAACACACTTTGTTTGGAATAGTGTATGCCGTTGATTTTGCTCCGCCTTTTCCATTTGTGCACTAAGTACATGCTGCACAATGAGGCTCTCATAATGATCTGCATCCTCTGCACCAATCTGCTCTTCTGGTTGTTCCTGAGTACCTGCATGGTCAGCAGCAAGCAAAGCAAGTGTATCTTCATCAAAATCACTAGCAGAGGAATACCCACAATCTCCTTTGATCACCAAAACACGCTTGTTAGGGCAGTCACGTTGCACGTGTCCAAAGCCCTTGCATCAATGGCACTGAACATCTCTTGTCCTTCCCGTGGAGGTAACCGAAGATGCACTCGTGGCTGGTTTCTGGACAGTCGTAGTTGCTGAATTTGTCGGGGGAGCACGTGTCTTGTCGTTGGATGGAGCGGGTATTGTCGGCCGACTCGGGAATGTAGAAGGTGCAGGAGCTCGTCCGGTCAATGAGGTAGATGTGCGCGGCTGCCATGATGAAGATTTTCCTGCAGAAATATTAGTTCTTGTACTAGCACGTCATCCCAGCACTTCCCTTTCAGCTTTACAAGCAAGATGGAACAAACGGGTTACGTTAGTATAATCTTTATAAGCAAGGATGTCCTGAATTTCTCGGTTCAAACCTCCCAAAAATCTAGCCATAGCAGGTTCCTCATCCTCCACTAAATTACAACGCAACACACCCATTTGTAATTCCTGATACTATTCTTCTACACTTTTATTACCCTGTCTCAATTGTTGCAATCTATGTAACAGATCACGCGCATAGTGAGAAGGAACAAATCTAGCCCGCATGACCCTTTTCAAAGCATCCCAGATTTGTGGAATATTATTAGGATTTTTCTTAGCATGTTCTATCCACCAAACAGAGGCAAAATCAGTAAGCTCACTAGTAGCAGCCCTAACACTTATATTCTCAGGAAATTCATGACATGCAAACTTTTGATCAACAACAATTTCCCAAGTAATGTATGCATCAGGATCGTATTTTCCATCAAAAGAAGGTATCTTAAATTTTATTTTACTGAAAGCATCATCATTATTATGTACCTCACGTTATCGATGTCCACCCATACCTCTCCGATTAGTTCGCAGTCGTCGGCGACTAGGAGCATCTTGGTCATCTTGTTCAGTATCAGCGACATAATCATCCCAATTATCCTCGACAAGCTCATCCTTCTTGTTTTCTTCCTCATGCCCATTTGCAGTTCTGGCATGCATCTCATCAAAACGTCTCAAAAGAGCAGCAAGACTTTGGTCAATATGAGCGACCGACGTCTCCAGTCTTGTAAGCTTGGTGTTGGTGGCAAGCTGTGTGGCCTCCAACTGCCCAATCTTATCATTTGGCACCAGCATATCTTTAGCAAGCCCATCTACATGCCTCCTCATCATATTTTCAAAATGTTGTATGATTCCCTTTGTACGAGGAGAGTGACCTAAACTCCCATCATCCTCTGATCCTGTCATGGTTAGATGAACAAAGGAAACACGAAAATAGGTGAAGAAATAAGATCCTACAACTAATGGGATGTAGCTACTGCAAGACGCTCACTCTCAACCTGTTACACAAGCTCTTACCAATTCTTACCTTGCTCAACAGGAGGGGACGGCAACCAACAAGTCTGCAACCGTGGGATGAGGTGTATCGATGCCGCAACAACAGGACCTGTCAAGCTGTAGTCAAATATGTGGAGCTATAGGTGGGCTAGCACCACGTTAGCTACAAAAAGCAAGCTGAAGAATCGTTCAACGGCGGCACTATGCTGGTCCTAGCCTAGACCGTGCTAGAGACGCGAGCCTGGACACAAACGAAGTCACGAGACACTACCGAAGAACAAAAATGATGCACAAAGAACAGCTCATTTTCTTCCCTTTTTCTTCTTCTTTTTTTTCTTTTCCTTTTTTTTCTTTTTTTCTTTTTTTCCAGGGGATCCTCAAAACTGGTTATATAACCTAAAAGACTTCAAAAGAGCCACACACCACACAAACTTTTCTCTCTCTCTCTCTCTCTTGAGTAAGCCGAGACTATATGTATGCGTGCAAAGTTGCGGTTTGAGTAAGCCGAGACCACTTCTGTCTTTCTGGAACGCTACAAAATATGCAGTACAAGTGCGAATAGCAATCTAATTTTATAACACGGCGCAATAACCAATTCGGACACGGAAACCGATTCCTACTCGAATCCAGCACCACGTGCGATTCGGTCACAAACCAACACAGAATCTAACTCAGACTTGAACACGAATATGGACTCGGATTCCGCCAACACGGAGTATGTATGGTAGCGCACGGTTGTGACTAGAACGTGACAAGAACTCGAAACTCTAATGGACTAAAACTAAGACCAGCAACTCGACGCAACCGAAAGTTCAACAAGCCCTAACTAAGCAGTGCTAGCAAAGGCTCAGACGAGTTTATAGGATTGAAGGTAAACTAATCTACTATTTTTTTGGCTTTTCTTGACTGTAGGAAAAATAAAACAGCGAAGAATTAGAAGTCTCTCACTGAAAAACCTTGCTCTGATACCAACTAATGGCGACCGCTAGGGTTTGATTCCCGATCTTTCGATGAGAGGCGTGGACAACTCGATTGGTCGATGGAGGCGACGTTCACGGCCCGACTACAGCCTTCCAAGCTGCGCCTTAGCAACCGATACACCCCCTCCAATGGCTGTCGCGATCTTGTGGAGCGCGACACCCGGCCACTAGGGCACTCGTCCTGCAAGCAATCGAAGAACTTGCAAGAACAAGTATGATAAGTACTGAATTTATTAGATGTAAATGAAGGTTTCACACGCAATCTCAATAATGGTGGGGTTCCGAAGACAAGAAGACGGGCGGCTGATCCAGCACGCGCGCTTGCAAGCAAGTAGCGAAGGCTAAACTTGATCTAAACAAAACCCAAGCATCCTTGGTGGTGGCTAAGGGGTATAAGTACGTGGGAGGACGACCATAGGGGTGCTGGGGTCGTACTCCAACCCTAGGACGCGTCCGTAATGGACTCAACTTGATACACGGCCCATTGGGCCAAAACAGGGTGACGCAGCACCATGTGCAGAAAAGGACTCTGTATTAATTTTACGATTGCGGCCGACTCGTAACAGATATGGGTATGAGGCTGGATCCTTTTGAAAGAAGACTTTATAAGCTTTCCACGAAGTACTTGAACGCCCCAATCCGAGTTCATATGCGACCGTGGTGTCCGTCACAAGTTGGTACTGTTCTGCCGTCCGAATCCAGCCTGCGCGAATCCGTTTCCCTTTCGGTCGTCTCCTTGGTTCCTAAGCAAAATAAGAGTACACGGGTCTCCATGGTCTAAACATGATGTACTTGAGTTTAGATGTGAACTCACCTGATGATTAAGTTGACGAGCACGAGCACGAGTAATAGGACCAGCAATAGGTACTTGTGTCGGAGCGTGGGTGTTGATGTCCTCATCAGAGTAGTTTATTGTTGATTTTCCGCTGCATTGAACTCTGAAGAACTCAATTACTTTGATCTCTGAAGTACCTTGTTTTACGAATTCAAACTCAGTTGTAATAATAATTTATGATGAACCCTGTGATGTAAAATTTGTGGCATGTTGTATCCTCTGGGCTCACCTTCGTGTGAGTACTTTGTATGTGTGGTTTCGATTGGCAAAACCGTGGTTGTATCGGGAGGTTACCTGAAAGACCAGTGGATTACTCCGTTTGAAGTGCGAGTTAGCCCTGATTGCCCTTGTGGTGATGGTTAGCGCGCTTGAGCTGGATTAATTCAGGTGGTTCTACCACAAAACAGATCCATGGTCCTGTTTACAGAGTTGTAGATCTCCACTTAAGGATTCCAGAACATCTTAGCTTGTATTTTTAGGATTTTTCTGTGAGTTATTTTGCATCTTTAAAGTTAATAGATTGGTTTTTGAGTTCTTGTTCCAGGTTTACAGATGAGTCCTTGAGATTTATAGAAAGCTCCTCAGAAGATTGAAATCTACGCAGATGGGTCCTTGGTACAGGGAAAATGGCTATTGCCGGCCAAAATCCAGCGACTAGGGTTGCCGATGGTGAGGGGTGAAGGTGGGAGATGCAAGAGAGGAACAAACCACACCTGTTTGAGGTCTTGGGTGGGGAAGGGATGGACCGAGGCGGCCTGCCGACTGTGGCACACAGCCGACGGCGGGGGCGGATGGCGGGGGCGATGGTCCGATGAGGGAAACGACGCGGGGAATGGCTGTGCAGCTTTGGAGTGAGGTGGAGAAGGTGGGGGAATGGTTGTTCTGGGCAATGTGGGGGCGGAGTGGTGCGTCCGCACGGTGGGGTGACTCGGCGGAGTTGAAAGTTGGGGGCGACGAACTGAGGTGCCTCGGGGTGGCTTTTATAGGCGTTGGACGGGGAATGGCAGAGGAGCTGGGCGCGACTGATCGGAGGGAGTGGGGGCGCAGCCGGGACAAGGTCGCGGCAAGGGCGCGGCTTCGCTGGCGTGTCGTGGCTCGACTGTCGGGCATCGTCGGCCACGTGGCGCGCGCGGGCTGGCCGGGGCGGGATACGGGGAGAGGCAAATCGCCTGTAGTAGGCTTGGTCGGTGGCTGGTCGGGCCTGTTTGGGATTCGCGCCTTGGCGCGGCTTGCCGTCGCAGGGATGCCCTGCCGCGTGGCGGCGCCTCACTGCCGGCTAGAGCCGAACAGGGGAGGGGAGAGAAGGCAGAGGGAGGGAGAGAGAAAGGGCCGGGACTCAAATTGAATTTTTCCTAAAATTTCAAACAGGAACTTGAAAAACTCTAAACACAAAAGTTGTAGGGAACTTGAAAATCTACAACTTTTGTTTTAGCCCAAAGTTCATTTATGCTACGGTTTAAAGGTTATTTTGAAATTACAAAAACAAGCATTTAAATGACACGTTATTTCATTTGAATTTTTGCACTGTTAGCCTTTGAGTTCAACTAGACTTTTGTTGTTCTTGTTATGACAAAGGTGCCATTAAAATTATAGGTTCCAATATGATCAATTTTGAAAGTTACAAGAGTTTGCTTGTACGGGTTCAATTGTTTTATGCAGACATACATATACACAATTTCATTTGCCTGCAAGGTATATTTGATAGGTTGTTTCATACTTCTCTTGCTCATTTGTGACTATTTTCATGGTTTGGATCTTTATTTAATCATTTAGACACCTAGGGTGTCACAGCCTAACGCCCTTAAAAAGAATCTCGTCCCGAGATTCGGATGAAAACTAAGTGCAGAAGGTGTGTACCTTGGATGGAACTAAGAAAACCAGGAAACTTTTGATTAAGAAAATTTTCTGTCTCCCATGTGGCTTCTTTTTAGTGTGATGGTTCCACTGGATTTTATACATTTTAACCACCGCTCTTCGGGTACTTCTTTCCTTCTGGTCAAGGATTTTGATGGGTTGCTCAACATAAGAGAGATCTGGTTCCACCATGATTTCTTGTTGTTCCACAATTTCGGTAGAAATTCTGACACATTTCTTTAGTTGAGAGACATGAAAACGTCATGGATGGCTGCAAGCTGCGAAGGAAGTCGCAACCTATAGGCCACGGGTCGACATTCTTCAATGATTTCATACGGAACAACATATCGAGGGGCTAACTTTCCTTTCACTCCAAATCGTTGCACACCCCTAGTTGGTGAAACCCGAGGTAAACATGATCACCAACGTCAAATTTCAAGGGTTTTCTCCTCTTGTCAAAATAACTCTTTTGTCTAGATTCGGCAGCTTTAAGATTTCCTTGGATAACTTTCACTTTTTCTTCTACCTCTACTACCAAGGCTGGTCCAAAGATTTGGCGCTCTCCAGTTTGTGACCAGCTCAACAGAGTTTGACACCTTCATCCATACAATGCTTCGAAGGGTGCCATTTTCAGGCTTGCTTGATAGCTTTTGTTATAGGAGAACTCTGCTAAAGGTAAACATTTGTCCCAATTCTTGTCGTACTGAATGACACAAGCTGTAAGCATGTCTTCGAGAATTTGATTTACTCTTTCTGTTTGGCCATCGGTCCGAGGATGATAAGTTGAGCTTCGGATTAATTTGGTACCAAGGGATTCTTGCAATTGTTCCCAAAAGCGTGCTACGAACTGAGTGTCATGATCAAAAATGATTGTCTTTGGTACCCCGTGTAGACAAACAATTCGATCCAGATATATCTCAGCATATCTCTTGGCCTTATAAGTGGTGTCAACGAGTATAAAATGAGCAGTCTTTGTAAGCCTATCTAAAATAACCCATATAGAGTCGTGTTTCTAAGATGTATTGGGCAAACCAACAATGAAATCCATACTGATATCTTCCCATTTCCAGGATGGTACTGGCAGAGGTTGAAGTGTACCAGCTACTTTTAGGTGGCTAGCTTTCACTCGCTGACAAGTGTCACACTCTGCAACATATTGGGCAATTTCCCTCTTCATCTTGGTCCACCAAAAATTTTGCTTGAGATCCTGGTACATTTTGCTACTGTCTGGATGAATAAAGAATTTGGAAAGATGTGCTTCATCAAGAATCTGTTTTCAGAGTTCGCGATCTTTCGGAACGACAATGCGATTTCCAAACCATAAATTTCTTTGTGATTCTAATGAAAACATTTGTACTTCTCCTCTCCTTGAGATAGTTTCTGCTTGATGATCTTAACACCCTCATCGTGTAATTGTGCTATGATGATACGGTCATGAAGAGTGGATTCAATAGAGATGTGATTCAAAGTTCCTTGAGGAATTATTTCCAACCTAAGTTTCCGCATTTCAGAGCATAACGTCTCATTGTATGATGCGGCAGATAGGAAATTGCAATGAGCTTTGCGGCTGAGTGTATCCGCGACTACATTAGCTTTGCCTGGATGGTAGTGCACCTCAAGATCATAATCCTTGATTAATTCCAACCATCGTCTTTGTCTCATATTCAGATCAGCTTGTGTGAAGATATACTTGAGACTCTTATGATCAGTGTAAATATTGCAATGGGTGCCCATAAGATAGTGCCTCCAGATCTTAAGAGCGTGAATGATGACTGCTAACTCTAGATCATGTGTTGGGTAATTCTTTTCATGGGGCCGAAGTGCTCGTGAAGCATAGGCAATAACTCGGTTGTCTTGCATAAGTACACAACCAAAACCCGTATCAGAAGCGTCACAGTAAACGTCGAATGGTTTGGTAGTGTCAGGTTGAGCTAAGAATGGGGCTGTAGTCAAGTGTTTACGAAGAGTGTGGAAAGCTTTTTCACAATCTTCATCCCACACAAATTTTTCTCCCTTCTTCAACAATTCGGTCATAGGCTTAGCAATTCTGGAGAAATCCGGAATGAAGCGGCGATAATAACCAGCTAAGCCAATAAAACTACGAATTTGATGAACAGACGTGGGAGCTTTCCAATCCATCACCTCTTGAACTTTACCGGGGTCAACTGAGATACCATTATTGGAGATAGTATGGTCCAAAAATTTCACACTATCCAACCAAAATTCACATTTGGAGAACTTAGCATCTAACTGATGGTCTCTGAGACGTTGGAGAACAATGTGCAAATGTTTAGCATGGTCCTCCTCGTCCTTGGAATAAACAAGAATGTCGTTGATGAAGACCACTACAAACTTGTCAAGCTCCGGCATAAAAACCGAATTCATGAGATACATGAAATAGGCAGGAGCATTTGTGAGACCAAAAGACATGACTAAGTACTCATATAGCCCATATCAAGTGGAGAAAGTGGTCTCTGGAATATCACATGGTCGAATCTTGATTTGATGATATCCAGAACGAAGATCAATCTTGGAAAAGATTTTTGCTCCAGATAACTAATCGAAAAGAACATCAATGAGAGGAAGTGGATATTTGTTTTTGATAGTCACTGCATTGAGAGGTCGGTAGTCTACACATAACCTCAAACTATTATCTTTCTTCTTCACAAAAAGAGCTAGGTAACCCCAAGATGAGGCACTGGGACGAATATAGCCTTTGTCTAGAAGTTCTTGCAACTGTATTTTCAATTCTGCTAATTCTTTGGGTGGCATTCGATAGGGTCATTTAGAGATAGGTGTTGTGCCTAGCTACAGTTCAATGACAAACTCTATGTCTCGATCAGGTGGCATGCCGGGTATGTCATTTGGGAAAACATCGACATACTCGCGTACTGCCGGGATTTCTTCTAGTTCTGAATGGACCTTAGTAAGAGCACATGCATTTGTGCATTCTCGGAAAGGCAAATATAGAGTGGTAGTTCCTTGGGTCGGGGAATTGATTTCAACGGCTCGGGAGGCAAGATCTAAGGTTACTCCATGACAAGTCATCCAATCTACTCCCAAAATAACATCGATGTCATCAAGTGCCAAGAGGATCAAATCGGTGTCGATGACTTTGCTATCCAATTTAATTGGTACATTTCTTATGAGTTGATTGGAAGAAATTTTACCACCCGTTGTAGCTATCATATATGACTTTCTCGTGTGACAGGAATCCAAACCCACTTTTGCACTGAATTTTGCACTAATGAAACTATGTGATGCACCAGAGTCAAATATTATAACAGCGGGCTTGCGGTGGATAGAAAATGTACCCGTCATGACTGGTGCGCCATCAGGAAGTTCTGCCAGAGTGGTGAAATTTATCCGCCCTCGCTTGACCTGAACAGTCTGCTTCTTGCCTTGGTTTTTGTGGTTGGTACTGGAGCCTTGGCCTTGAGCTTGATGTTTGGACTGAGGGCAATCTCGAACAAAGTGAGTAGAACTCCCACAGTTGAAGCATTGGTTTTGTTGTTCTGGCGGGGTGGCTGCTGGGTATTCTGCCTTGGACCATTTTGCTGTGGAGCAGGGGGTCTTGCTACACTCTGTTGCTGAGGAGGCCTGATTATCCAACGCCCTGGCTGAGGGGCATTCTAAAGAGCTTTAGGTGCTGCATTCTGCACTATTCGATACCTCGGTGGCTGAGCACTTGAGGGTCCGGCTGGAGCCTTCCTCTTCTTCTCTGCACGATGGGCCTAGATGCAATCCTCCTAGGTGATTGCCAAATTGACCAGCTCGTTGTATGTGTTGGTTCTGATAGGATTAAGTCGCTTTTTGAGCTTGGTATTTAGACCTCTGTGGAAATGATCACGCTTCTTGGTATCCGTGTCAGCATGATAACCCACGTACTGAGAAAGATTGTTGAATGCCTGGGCGTATTGAAGTACGGTGCGGCTACCTTGTGTAAGCGCCAGAAACTCATTTTCTTTTCTTTCCATGAGATCTTCAAGGATATGGTGGGCTCGGAATGCACCCTTGAATTCATCCCAAGTAACAACATGATTCGCCAGAAGCATGGCAGAGTAGTTGTCCCACCATATACGCGCAGTACCGCGAAGCTGCTGAGCGGAAAAGCGAGCTTTGTTGGCCTCAGAACATGATAGTGTCAATAATGCAAAATTGGATTCAAGGGTACGAATCCAGGCGTCTGCATCCAAAGGTTCCTCCGTCCTGTTAAACAGAGGGGGCTGCGTCCCAAAGAAATCCAAGTAACCAGCAACTTGAGGTTGGGGTGCATGGTGCACACCCCGCTGCTGATGGTGGTGCTGCTGCCCCTAGACAAGTTGTCGTAGCAATTCGGTTTGAGCGGCCATCACCTCCACCAGACTGGATGGTGGTGGGGGGGGGCGACGTCGGCTGCGACCTGTTGCCGCTCGCTAAGAATCCATCAGGGTTGCCACGAGTTGCTGTGGCACCAGCTATGGCTCTGATACCAGCTGTGGCAGAACCACCTGAATTAATCCGGCTCAAACGCGCTAACCATCGCCTCGAGGGCAATCAGGACTTACTCGCACTTCAAACGGAATAATCCATTGGTCTGTCGGGTAACCTCCCGATACAACCACGGTTTTTGCCGATCGAAACCACACATACATGTACTTACATGAAGGTGAGCCCAGAGGATACAACATTCCACAAGATTTTACACCACAGGGTTCATCACAACGGAGTTTAATTTCGTAAAACAAGTACTTCAGAGTTTGAAATAATTGAGTTCTTCAGAGTTCAATGCAGCGGAAAATAATAACGATAAACTACTCGACGATACAGGATGTCCCGATGAAGCCCGTACGAGACATCACTCGGCCTTATCACCGTTGGCCGGGGGCGTATCCCATTCCACCGACCAACCAGGAGGAAGGATACACGGCCAAGTCAAACTAGCAATCATGTCCTCAAAAGTTTCACCTAAAAATAAGCCACAAGCAAGGCTGAGTATACTAATACTTAGCAAGGCTTACCCGACTAGTGGAATATACTTAGCCGACTCCTAGACATGCAAGGCTTTTGGCTTGAGGGGTTTGTTTTGCCGAAAAGCATATACATGTAGGTCCTTACTTTCAAATTTTAGCTCCAAGTTCTAGTTTTCTTTAACCATTCTAGGTAAGCAACTATCCAATATCATACATGGTGGAAGAATTAATTTGCATCCAACAAGATTAAACATCATCATTGTTCCTCTTCTTACTCTATGTGGTAAAAGGGTCAAGCAGTCTTAATAACCGCGAGAAACGGATGATTCGAATCGAATTTCTTAACCTTGCAAGGGAAACCTAAACACACGTCACGTGGTTACTCCCAGAGTCACACGTGCAACTTTTCCCCTTTCTTCCTGGGTTGTGGATCAGGGCCACCATCCGAGACTACAGAGCCCGGCTCTGTACCCACCATGTGCGCGCATGGAACCGAAGTTGAGATGGTGGGATGCTGTCCACTTGCTGGTCCGATTAGGTACTTAAGCTTACCGATTACCATATTCTCGGCATGTGGTTAGTATGTTCAAACGCTTAACCACCACTACCACACACTGTGGCCTTAGCATTTTTCACTAAACAAACGGGGCCTCAATCATCAACATAAACATCGTACCATAGCCCCGTCCATCGACCTTATGATTGCAGCATGTAGTAAATATTCAACTCCTAAATTCTCGCGAGTGACAGGGAATCGCTCGACTTTACCGGAGTCCTATTAGCATAGCATTCTATCGAACCTTATATCTAGTGTTCAGATCATAGGAACCTAAGTTCATGCAACTAAGTTTCCATTCAACTCCTATAAACTTAATGCACAAGTGAAGTAGAGTAATAAATTGCATAAGTTTAGGAAAATAGGGTTCATGCTCCGGGGCTTGCCTTCTTGGGTAAAGTTAGCCTGGGGCTCGTCCGAACTTGGGCTCGGGTCTTCGAAGGCTTCAGTTAGATTTACTTGAGCTTCTCGCGGCTCACTCTCGGACGCAGGCACCAGCTCGTACGTTTCGTCGGCGAGAGTAGTCGATTCTATATGAATGCACAAGTGTAAGTTATAGTGATGTTATATGACGATTATTTTCTTTTACGATAAGGTTGCAGTCCACAGAACATCGATTTGGTTGTGAAGCTACTTAGTTAAGATTTCTTTGGGCAATTGTTGATAGAGTATAACTTAAACTATTAACTTCATTAAACAAGAAGAGGTTGTGTTGCCGGGTGGCGAGTGCGGCGACTGGCGGGACGCGGCGGGGACACAGGCATGGCACGGCTCGTCCATTGGGTGCGGCGAGCGGCGAGCAGAGGCGCGCGTGCGGCGGCGTGCGTGTGGCGTGCGCGGACTGGGGAGGAGCGCGACGTGCGAAGGGGAGGATGGCGTGCGGGCGCGGCGTACGGGCGCGGCCAGGCATTGGCTTGGCGCCTAGCGCCGGTCAGGCATCGCCGGCCAAGTGGCCTGCGGCGACTGCGCGTCGGCATAGGGTCGGGCGAGGCGATGGGTCGGGCGAAGCGAAAGGGTCGGGCGAAGCGAAAGGGTCGGGCGAAACGAAAGGGTCGGGCGAAACGAAAGGGTCGGGCAAAGTGAAAGGGTCAGGCGAAGCGAAAAGGTCGGGCGAACGGCTGCGCGTCGGAGGGTCGGGCGGAACAAGAAGAAGGGTCTGTAGTGGAAATAGAAGAAAAGGCAGGGCTGGTTTGCAAATCCAAGTGTTTCTCAAATTTTTGTGTTGCAACTCAAAAATCCTGGAACATGAAAGTTGTTCAAAATGAAAAGTTACACAAGTTTTGTTTCAGGCCAAAGTTCATTTGAGTTCTAGTTTATAAGTTATTTGAAAAACTCAAAAAGTACAATTCAGAGGGTACGTCATTTTCTAGGCAAAACTTAGCATTCACTCCTAGGCTTCAACTAGACTTTTGTTTAACATGTCAATAACGACATGCCTATTCAATTTTTATAGCCATGTTTGCATCAATGTGAAAGTTATTTGAATTGTTTGATTAAAGTACATGTACTTATGCACATATACACAACTAGTTTCAAACCAACGCAAACCAATTTATAACTCATTTCTTTTAAACTTTTCTTAGTTATTTATGCATCGTGTCAAGCTAATGAGGCTTATTTCGTAATTTAAACACCTGAGGTGTTACAGTTGCCCCAATCATCTGAAACATGGAGGTTTAATATCAGCAAAGGCTTCATAAATCTCCCATGATTCAAAAAGATAGTATGGGAAAATAAAATATAAATCTTGATAGGCCTGTTACAGACTCTGTGCACTCTGCGGCTGGTTAGGAGACAATTCCTAGCTCACGTTCTGTTTATCTGAAACCTTCCAAAGGTTGGTAGTGACTAGAAAATGTAGCGACCGAAAACCATGGCATTCAAAACACCTCCGACTACTCCATCTCCGACTGCATTTCCGACTACCAGGACTACCAATCCGACTACTATGGCTCCCTCATCGACTACATCGACTAACATACGGTTTTTTCGACTACATTGCCGACTGCTTCGACAACATCTACTACTCCTTCGTCTACATCTTCGACTGCTTGAACTGTATCATCATCGGCTATGGCTACAGTTTAACTACATTGTATACTAGTACCTCAACTGGACATCTGACTGCAACTATACCTCCAACTGCTTCACTCGCACCTCTGTCTAGTTCAATTATAACTTTGGCTACACTGAATCGATGACTGCTTCGACTACTTAAGTTATACTTTCGTTTACTACGACTACACCATGGCCTATTTTTACTGTATCTACGACTCGTCCGACTACTTTTTCGATACAACGATTACTTTTCGGGCTACTTGAGTGACACTTTCGATTACTCTATCTGCAATTTCAACCACTTTGACTACTTCTTCTCTGATTTGCAACTGCTTGTCAACATATACATCCAGTCTTTCCCTAAAGTCTACCTACTTCGAGTGTTCTTAGCTTCTAGGCTACACTCCTGGTAACTAGCGGTCCTCAACTCTAATTTAGCCTATTACTACCTGCACAAAAGTTAGGCTACACTAAGAGGAGTGTAAACAAAAGTACTCCAAAGTTGTCTCCTAGTAGTCGTTAAGGTTCTTGATAGATGACTAGCTGCGCGCCGGGGAGTGAGCTCCCAACTGTGCGGGCTGCGGGACTACCATATCGTAGTCAAGGTCAGATACACCCTCTATTTCCTCTGGTTCTTCCTCAATGTCAATGGCCATCATGTTCGGTGGAACGTGAAGGGCGACCTGCTGTGCGTGATGCATGTCAATATGTTCATTAGCATCCTCCAAATCGATGTTGGGGTCATGGATCTGTTCTTCCAAGAACTCGATCATTGCCTCGCACTTGTCCTTCAAGCTAGCCAATTCTTGTGTCTCTATCACCAATCTCCGCAACTAAATCTTGCATCTGCTCATCCCTTAGGTTAACTGCCCACTAAAAGGACTGAGCCAGGTCTATCACCTGTTCCATCCCTTTACTTTGAAGTGCTTGTACTCGATATAGTGCATTCATGCACCGGGCTGAAAAGATGATAGTCTCGACTGGAATTTGATCGGCCAAGTGAGTCAAATGAGCAAACCTGTCCAGCCATAGCGGATCACTCTCGTTGACTGTCGGAAATAGACCCGCTGGAGCCAGAATCACCTCCAAGGGGTGCTGCTCACAAAATGTGGTTAGAGCCTTCATTGCTGCAGCCTCCCACGAATCAATGAGGCGGTGCCCGACTACTTCTATCTCAATAGCAAGCCACGCAGGGTTGAGTGGGTGCTAGGGAATGGTCATGTGCACCCGGCACCGATGGACACCTATCTCCATAAAGTCTTGCCCCACATAAAGAGGCGGGTTCGGGTAACCAGCGATGCTCAACACACCCCACAAGTTTGAGGGGAAACCCTCCCAATGCAGGCACGCTGAGTATGCATGGCCCTCCTCATCAACCACCATAAGAACTGGCTCGGCCATCTGCTTCACAAGCTTAAAAGGTGAGATAACAAAAATTGATGCTCATTCAAATAAACAAATCTAGACAGTGCACAAAAATGAGCATAAGCAGTCGCAAAAGTAACCAGAGCATTCCTAAAGTACTCGTGCCCACTTTACTGGTCAAACCCAAGGCTGAATCATACTTTAAGATAGCTATATCCTTAGATTAGACTGAAACACAGGAATTAGTTGAACTTTGGTTAATGGTTTAACTGTTTTAGGTGGATTTTTGCACAGTTCATCAATAACTCAATCAAACCCAAAGCTAGATCATACTTTAAGATAACTATATCCTTAGATTGGACTAAAAACAACAGAAACTTGGTTGAACTTTAGTCAATGATTTAGCTATTTTGGGGTGTATTTTTGTACAGTTCATCCATAACTCAATTTGAATTTAAGATATGCAGCATGCACGACCTTTCCGTCCTCACAACTTCTCAGTGGCCATCAACTTGACCTTACGGAGTTAATTCAGTGGCTTAATTAGTATGTCTCTCCCTATAACAACTAGTCGAGCTCTCTTCGTTCATAACCTATTGTACTTGCAGTTAGTGTTCCCACAGGAACTCTCATAGGTATCCTAATACATATTGCCACCTATACATATTTCCATAGGGCTTTACGAACTAGAGATAATCCTTAACGACTCCAACACATTTTTTGAATAGTAGTTTCGGGGTCAAGTTTTAGAAAACTCATTTTTAAAGTTTGTTGCAGACTCTGGCGTATGCTTTTCACTCTGATACCAGCTGTGGCAGAACCGCCCGAATTAACCCGGCACAGGCATTCCAGCTGACGGTGTTTTACCGCCACGCCCATCGAGGGATACCCCCGAGGTGGTGAGTTTTGTTGGTTGGGTGTCGCCGAGATCAGGAACTCGAAGGTGCAAAGGAACACAAGGTTTTAGACAGGTTCGGGCCGCCAAGAGCGTAATACCCCACGTCTTGTGTGGTCTGTATTGCCTTTGATGGTGATGGCCCCGAGGGGTGCCTGTCCGCCCTTATATAGTCTGGGGGAACAGGTTTACATAGAAGTCCTAGTCGGGTACAAGCCAGGAGTCCTACCCGAGTGCTTCTCGGATAGTTTCCTTCCGTGTCCGACTAGTCTAACTACTGTACAAGTAATCCTACTGCAGTATGAGTAGTTAAAACAGATGTAGGGCGTGGGCCATGTCCCATCCCAAATTCTAGGTGAAGTGTGCCACGTGGCCATTCCCGTGTGCCCGGGTCTGACACTAACCATCATCCTTGTAGATGAACCGGCCACCATGCACTTCAAACAGATTAACCTGACAGTTTGTCGGGTAGATCCCGATGCAACCACTCAATATTTCGATCGAAACCAAGCATACACATAACTCGCATGAAGGCAAGTCCAGAGATTACAACATTCAACAGATTTTATAAGCACCAGTCGGACATGAACTATTACAAGTCGAAAATACCACTCGAGTACTTTTAAAGTTCAACAAACAAACTTTATTCAGAGTTTTACTGCAGCGGAAAGAATAACACGATCAACTATCGTCGGTAGGGTCATTACTAGTCGGGGAAGGATCCCATTCAACTGTCCAACCAGTCGGCAAAGCACTCGGCCAAGCCAAACTAGCAACCATATCTTCAACAGACATACCTGAAAACATTGCCACAAGCAAGGCTGAGTATACTAATACTCAGCAAGGCTTACCCGACTAGTGGTATGGAAATACTGACTACTAATCATGCAAGGCTTTAGGGTTCTAGGGTTTTCCTTTTTGCTGAAAAACAACAAAGAGTAGGTCCTTAATTTCATATTTTAGCTTTCAATATTCTAGTTCATTTAACCAGTCTAGATGAGCATCTATCTCTAAGCCAACATGGCGGAAAACATTTAATCATCCAACAAGTTTAATCATATCCATTGTTCCTCTTGTAACTCTACTCGACTTTTACCGTACCTATTAGCATAGCATCTACTCGATCTTATTATTCCATTAGTCATTACAAAGGTACCTATGATCAAGCTAGGGTTCCAATCAACTCCTATGAACTTTAGATGCACAGGAAAAAAGGAACAACAGTTGCATAAATTTAAAAAAAACTGGGATCATGCACCGGGGCTTTCCTTCTTGTGAAAAACTAGCCGGGGGCTCCTTCGAACGTTGGTCCGGATCTTCAGCGGCTGCTGCTGGATTACCCTGAGCTTCTTGCTGCACACTCTCGGACTCAGGCACCAGATTGTAGATCCCATCAGCGAGAGTAGCCGAGTCTATATGAATGCACAAGTCTGAGTGGTTTTACTGGTACAAGCTTGCTTTATAATGTAGTCAAACCTAAGTTAAGTAGTCAAGTACTTTATTTACTTTTTCCTGGGCAGTCATTTATCGAGTACTTAGTTGTATTAACTGACTCCATTAAGTGAGCGGGTGGTTGTGCATCTTGTACGGCAATTTTTAAAAGGGAGCATTGGTTGACCCAAACTACTCGCAGGGGTAGTTTCTGGGTTGAAAAACCACTCGTAAAGGTAGTTCCTGAGTTGAGATTTTTATGTAGAGCTTGTTACTTAATTACAACCTTACTGTAAAAGTTTTAGTTATTTTTATTCAGCAAGTTATGATGAAAAGCTTATTACACGGCTACTGCTAGATTCAAGATCTATTTGCACAGAACAAACCATGCAAGAAACTGGTGCTCAACTCCTTACTGATCGAGCCTACTCGAATGTGTAGTTTACTGCACATTTTTGTAGATTTTTCCTAAGCAAGAACCAGAGGTTAAAATTTTAGATTAAAAGGGATCTAGCTTATAACAAAAGCACTCGAAACCACTGGTTGTGCTTGTATTTAGAGTATGAAATTTTTATGAAAGGCTAAACCCTTAGCACTAAGGCTACGATCCAAGTTTCAGGAGCAGTTCTTTCTTGAATCTCTTGGAACAATTAAAAGCCATTTAAACTTGATTTAAATCCACATCTAAAATCATGTGGAAAAAGATCCAAGGTTCTGTTTACAAAGTTGTAGATCTCCACTTAAGGATTCCAGAACATCTTAGCTTGTATTTTTAGGGTTTTTCTATGAGTTATTTTGCATCTTTAAAGTTAATAGATCGGTTTTCGAGTTCTTGTTCCAGGTTAATAGATGAGTCCTTGAGATTTACAGAAAGCTTCTCAGAGGATTAAAACCTACGCATATGGGTCCTTGGTACAGGGAAAATGGCTACTGCCGGCCAAAATCCGGCGACTAGGGTTGCCGATGGTGAGGGGTGAAGGTGGGAGATGCAAAAGAGGAACAAACCGCACCTGTTTGAGGTCTTGGGTGGGGAAGGGATGGATCGAGGCGGCCTTCCAACGGTGGCACAGAGCCGGCGGCGGTGGCGGATGGCGGGGGCGATGGTCCGGTGAGGGAAATGACGCGGGGAATGGCTGTGCAGCTTCGGGGTGAGGTGGAGAAGGTGGGGGAATGGTTGTTCTGGGCAATGTGGGGGCGGAGTGGTGCGTCCGCGCGCAGGGGTTGACTCGCCGTAGTTGGAGGTAGGGGGAATGGCGGAGGAACTGGGCGCGACAGAACGGAGGGAGGGGGAGCGCAGCCGGGACAAGGTCGCGGCAAGGGAGCGGCTTCGTCAGCGCGTTGTGGCTCGACCGTCGGGCATCGTCAGCCGTGTGGCGCGCGCGGGCTGGCCGGGGCAGGATATAGGGAGGGGCAAATCACCTGTAGCAGGCTCGGTCGGTGGCTGGTCGGGCCCGTTTGGGGTTCGCGCCTTGGCGCGGCTCACCGTTACAGGGATGCTGTGACAACCCTGGTAATTACATTTCCAAAATCAATGTCATTAGCCTAACCCTATGGTTAAACCAACTAAGGAAAGGGTGGAAAGAATTAAAACGAGTTCAGTTGGAATTCAAATTTAATTTGAACACATTTGGTTACTTTTGAACTTTTAAATTTAACTTTTAAACCATAAGCCAAATGAGATTTTGCCTGAAACCAAAGTTGTAGAACTTTTTATTTTGAACAACTTTCGTGTTCAAAAGTTTTTGAAATACAAATCAGAAAGAGGAGAAAACGCCCTGTTTGCACCCAGCCCCCTGAAGTTTTTCAAATTCTTGCACTTCGGTCCCTCGCTCACCCCTCCCTCCTCTGCTGCGCCGCGCGCTCGCCCGACCGCCGCCGGCCACCTGTCCCCCAACGCCTGCGCGGCACCAGGCGCCGAGCCAACCCACGGCGTCCTGCTGCACCGCCCCCGCTCGCCCAACCGCGGCCGCGCCTTCTTCTCCCTCCCGCACGCCTCGCCTCTGCCCAACCCGTTGCTGCTCCCTGCGGCACCGCCCCGTGCTGCCCAGTCGCTGGCCGCCGCCCCCTCCACCAGTGCTCCGTCGTGCCGCCCGAGCTCCCCAACCGCCCGCCAGCGTCGCCTACACGCGACGTCGCGCCCCAGGCGCGCCCAGCGCACGCACGCCACGCGCACGACGCGCCTCTGGCCACTGGTCGCCGCCGGCCGCCCCCAATGGCGCCCAGCCTCGCCGGTCCCTCCACCCCACGCCCCGGCCGTGCCACGCCCACCCCCACGAGCTCCACCGGCCATAAAGCCCGGCGCAGCGCCCCTCCCTCCTCTCCCTGTTCCTCCTTCTTCCCCGCAGAGCAGAGCCGAGCTCCGCCCCACGCCGCCGCCGTGGAACTCCCTCCTCCGCCCCTCCTCGACCCGAGCTAGGCCCCAAAATCGCTCTCCTACCTCCGCGCGAAGCTTCCCAGCCCAAGCCCCGCCGCCCAGCTCGCCGGAGCTCGCCGGAGCAGAGCTCCACCCGCCGCCGCCCCCCCCGGTAGCCGTGGGCAGCCCTGCTCAGGCCGCCTCCGCCCCAACCGTGACCACCCAAAGGTAGCCCCCAACCTCCTCTTGCTCCTCCCCCACCTTGCCCTCGCCGCCGGCGACCCAGCTCGCCGGAATTCGGCCGGACAGGATGCTCCCCGCCGTGATTTGCGACCAGGGACCACATTGCAAACGCCCAAATCTTTCTAGGGGGTTTTCTGCTAATTTTCAGGGACCCCTCTGTAAAGAAAGTTTTAACCAAATCAGTGAACTTGTAAAATTCGTATAAAATCGTAGAAAATTCAGAAAAATGCAAACTCAACTGTTCTGGAATCCTTAGAAGAAACTCTACAACTTTTGTTACACAAAGTTCCTCAGATTCTCAATATATTTTGCTCTAGATTAAATGGAAGGTTAAATGGACTTCTTTTGTACCCACTGTTGTAGATCATTGCTGACTCTAATTTTTGGGCAGTGAGTTACTTGCTTAATGTTTAGGACTGTGTAAAAAGATCAGGACCAAAAGCCATCTCTAGATACACTTTTTGTCCAACATTGCTTTATGCCATAAAGTGATAGAACTAATTATTCCTGCTGTTCTGTGATGTTTAATGTCATGAAACTTTTTCTGTGTTGTTGTAGTGATACCTAGAGGCCATAGAAAAATTTAGAAACATTTTTACTATATGTAACCTGTTCACATGAATTTGTGGTAGGAAAACTTCACTAATTCAAAATAATTAGTAAAGCCCTTATAAAATGTTCATCTTTTTTCTATGAAACACAATAGAGTAGCTCAACATGTACAAAAAGTTTCAAACATAGAAACCCTGTATAACATCCTGTAGAAAATAATCTTTAATAACATGAGCGTAGCTTGTCCCATTTATTATGCTCTAAATAATGTACAATAAAATCTGAAAAATTTACAGTAGCACAAATATGGTTATAGCAACACCCTGTAAAATTTGTAGCATCAATACTTACATGGTTTGTTCTGTATAAAAATAACTAGATTCTAGCAGTGGCTGTGTATTACATTTTTCATATTTAACATGCTACACAAAAATGTCTGAAATTTTTACAGTGATCTTATCTCTGCATAATGTACTTTGAATAAAAATTTTATTACCAGAAGCTAACTAGATTAGTAATTGTGTTCAACTCATGTTTGTGTTTAAAAAGAAACTAAGTTTTCAATATAACACAACCCCTTCTTCTTTAACGAAGTTAAATAGATTAAGATAAAATCTATTAACGATTGCCCAGGAAATGTTAAAGTAAATAACTTCACAGCAAAACTTATGTCTTATGAACTGCAACCTTATCGTGAAGGAAATCATGTCGTTTAACATCACCACTACTTAAACTTGTGCATTCATGTAGAAACGACGACTCTCGCCGACGGAACGTACGAGTTGGTGCCCGCGTCCGAGAGTGAGCAGCGTGAAGCTCAAGTGAATCTAACTGAAGTTGCCGAAGACCCGAGCCCAAGTTCGGAAGAGCCCCGGACTAACTTTTCGCAAGAAGGCAAGCCCCGGAGCATGAACCCTATTTTCTCAACTTATGCAACTTATTACTCTACTTTACTTGTGCATTAAGTTTATAGGAGTTGGATGAAAACTTAGTTGCATGATCCTAGGTACCCATGCTCTGAACACTAGATACAAGGTTCGATAGAATGCTATGCTAATAGGACTCGGTAAAAGTCGAGTGATTTCCTGTCACTCGCGAGAAATTAGGAGTTGATTGTTTACTACACGCTGCAATCATAAGGACGACGGACGGGCTGTGGTACGATGTTTATGTTGATGATTGAGGCCCGTCTGTCTAGTGAAAAATGCTAAGGCCGCAGTGTGTGGTAAGTGATGGTTAAGTCTTTGAACGTACTAACCACATGCCGAGAATATGGTAATCGGTAAGCTTAGTACTGGATTGAACCGAGGCCGGAATATACTCCCCACTGTCTTGAATTCGTTCACATCTAGCTAATGGCGGGTGCATCGGCCGCCATGGCCCGGCTGCGTCCGTGGTGCATGGGGAGGTGTAGTCGAGGGCGGTGGGCCTGTTCTGTGAAGCGGGAATTGAAGGGAAAAGTTGCACGTGTGACTCTAGGGAGTAACCACGTGACGTGTGTTTAGGTTTCCCTTGCAAGGTTAAGAAATTCGATTCGAATCGTCCGTTTCTCACGGCTATTGAGACTGCTTAACCACTTTTACCCACAGAGTAAGAAGAGGAACAATGATGATGAATAAACTTGTTGGATGAAAAGTTAATGCTTCACCATGTATGATATTGGATAGTTGCTTACCTAGAATGCTTAAAGAAAGCTAGAACTTGGAGCTAAAATCTGAAAGTAAGGACCTACTATATATGCTTTTTGGCAAAATAAACCCCTCAAGCCAAAAGCCTCGCATGTCTAGGAGTCGGCTAAGTATACCCCATTAGTCGGGTAAGCCTTGCTGAGTATTAGTATACTCAGCCTTGCTTGTGGCTTGTTTTCAGGTGAAACCTTCGAAGAATTGATTGCTAGTTTGACTTGGCCTTGTACTCTTCCCCCTGGTTGGTCGGTGGAATGGGATGCGCCCCCGTCCAACGGTGAAGATGCCGAGTGATGTCTCGTACGGGCTTCATCGAGACATCCTGTATCGTCGAGTAGTTCCCGTTGTTTATTTCCGCTGCAACTTAACTCTGAAGAACTTATTTATGTTAATTGAAGTACTTGTTTTCTAAACTCAGAACTTGGTCTATAATATTTACTTATGTTAATGTTGTAATATTTGCTGGAATGTGGTATTCTCTGGGCTCATCGTCGCATGAGCGTTTGTATGTACGGCGCTCGATCCGTTCACCGTGGTTGTATCGGGAGGTTATACCCGACAGACCAGTGGATTACTCCGTTTGAAGTGTAAGGTTAACCGAGGATGCCTTAATGGTGATGGTTAATACACTTGAGCCGGATTAATTCAGGTGGTTCTGCCACAGCTGGTATCAGAGCCGTAGCTGGTGCCACAGCTGGCAACAGCGGACACCAGAGCCGAAATACATACGCCAGAGAATGCTACAAGCCTTAAAAACTCATTTTACTAAAACTTGACTAGAAGGTTGTGTTGCGAAATGCGTTGGTACGTTAAGGATGGTGCCTAGTTCGTAAAGCCCTAAGGGATTATGGGAAAGTTACTAGGTGGCTATCTAACTTCTATATATATTATCAACTGACTTCCAGCACATTACTTTCTGTCAAAACTTACTTTCATGTACAACCGACCTTAAATTCTGTAACGACGCACTCATCGCTAAGGTAAGAAGGTAAGGATCCTCAGCCAACTGAGGGAGCTTGGCCTTCCTGTCGGTGATGCGAACCGAACGCTGCCCTCAAGCAGTGGCTTACTTGAGGTGCTGCCAATATGCCAACTGTTAGTTGAACATATTGGGAGTAGAAGGTTCGGCGCAGGGTATGGCGATCGCTGTTCATACCCCCGTCTCATGACGGTACCCCCGTGAATACGCTATCTCGATAGCGTATGTTAACGTCGTCTGTACGGCGGGAATTGTACAGATATCGTTTCTATAAGTAAACGGTAATGATTACGGACGCTTTCATGAGTGCTGGCATGAAAGGTTCATGATATATATATGCTTGTCGATTTTCTGCAGGTACACTAACCGCGATTACGATAAGTTAAGGAACAATTAGAAAGACTCGACTAGCTATTATAGCGAGAGCCGTATTGTGTATGCCACCGAAACTATCTTCGTAAGACCAAAAGTATTTGGCAATTATTTTTCTTTGTGAGGACGAATAGGACGTGCATGCATCATAACCATATATATCTGAAATTGAAAATGCCTTGTATGAGAGTGGTAAGGTTCTTGCGTATCTAAGCGTGGTTTGCATAAGGACTATCTAGCGAATCTGTCACAAATCTGCCATGACCGAAAAGAAAGATTTATTGACCCAAGAAAATGACCTTTTCTGGTAAAGTTCATGTTGAAAGAATTGTTCAAAATTTCGTGTTCTATCCCCTGTTCAAAAATCAAAAATTCTGAACTCATGGATAGTGAGAAATAACAGAAACATTGGAATGTCAGAATTCTGTCCATAATAAGCCCTTCTGCCTCTTAAATTTTTAGGCCCCCTTCCCGCAGTTTTCTGCAAAAGAGCACAACACAAAACTTGTTCCAAGTTTATCCAGGAAGCTGCTGTTAAAATTTGGTAAATTTTGGCTGGGTAGATTTTCCCTGGTGCACGAAATATTGGCCCCCTGTTCACTGAAAATTCTGGGTAGACAAAGAAGTGATACCTTAAGGGAACAGCCATGTTAGAGCCTAATCCAGCCACAGTGTTGAATACCAAACTTGTCCTAAATTATGTGATCTAGGTTCTCACCAAATTTCAGCCCTATTGGATCTTGCTAGTTTGAGTTATAGGCCAGATACTATAACTCGTTCTGCTGAAAAACAGCCAACCAGCGAAGCAAAGAGTGAACCGCTTGACCATCTTATCCATCGATTTAGCATCTTGGCTGAATATCAAAGTTGTACCTCCCTAAATTCCCTATCCACTGCCAAAATATAAGGAACTTTGGATGAACCTACCAGGAGATATAAGATTCTTATGGCAGACAGTTTTATGCTCGTGATTCCATCCATGACGTTTCGGAAGTCTTCTATTCCGCGTTAGATCTTTTTGAGTCATGGAAGCAACATGGATCACGTTGCTAATGAGGAACCTTCGCCTTTTCAGATGGTTGGAGCAACCCGTGGTAACCCGGATGGTTTTGGTGCTAGCGCAAGTGGATCACAACCACAGCCACAGCCACCACCTGGTTTAGTGGAAGTAATGGCCGCTCAAACCGAGTTGCTCCGCCAGCTCGTGCAAGGACAGCACCAGCAGCGGGGTGGGCACAATGCTCCCCAACCCCAAGTTGCAGGATACACGGATTTTCTAGGGACCCAGCCTCCCTTGTTTCACGAGACGGAGGAACCCTTGGATGCGGACGCTTGGATTCGCACAATCGAGTCCAAGTTTTCTCTACTTGTGGCCCCATGTTCGGATGAAAACAAGGCCCGCTTTGCCGCGCAGCAGCTTCGCGGTACGGCTCGTCTATGGTGGGACCACTATTTTGCTATGCTCCCCGCTGATCACATTGTCACCTGGGATGAATTCAAGACTGCGTTCCGGGCACACCATATTCCCGAAGGTCTCATAGAAAGAAAGCTAAACGAGTTTTTAGCTCTCACTCAGGATAACCACACTGTACTTCAGTATGCTCAGGCCTGCAACAACCTGGGCCAATACGCGGGCTATCACGCAGACACAGATGCCAAGAAGCGTGATCGTTTCCGTAGAGGTCTGAATACTAAACTCAAGGAACGATTGAATCTTGTCAAAGCCGATACATATAACGAGCTAGTCAGCATGGCCATCACTCAAGAGGACTGTATTGAGGCTCATCGTGCTGAAAAGAAGAGAAAGGCGCTAGCTGGACCCTCGGGCGCTCAGCCACTGAGGTATCGCTTGGTGCGAAATGCTGCGCCTACAGCTCCACCGAAGGCCCCTCAGCCAGGGCGTTGGATTATCAGGCCCCCGCAGCAGCCAGGCATGGTACGACCCCCGATGCCTCCACAGAATGGTCCGAGGCCCACTCTGCAACAGCCTCTTCGACCCAGCCCCGCGAATCGTTGTTTCAAATGCGGGAGTTCCGGTCATTTCGCTCGCGAATGCCCCCAACCCAGGCTGCCAAATCAGGGCCAGGACTCTAACCAGAACAATGAGAACAAAGGCAAGAAGTAGACCCTCCAGGTCAAACAAGGACGGATCAACTTCACCACCCTTGCAGAACTTTCTGAAGGAGCACCTGTAATGACGGGTACATTCTCCATCCATAACAAGCCTGCAGTCATATTGTTTGATTCTGGTGCATCACATAGTTTCATTTAGTGCAAAGTTTGGTGCAAAAGTAGACTTGAATGTTTGGCGCACCAAAGGGTCGTATATGTTATCAACACCGGGTGGAAAAATTGCTTCCAACCAAATAATAAGGCTGGTACCGATAAAATTGGGAAGTAAAGTCATCAACACAGATCTCGTACTTTTACCCCTTGACGGCATGGATATTATTTTGGGAATGAACTGGATGACTAGGCATGGAGTCACACTGGACCTTTCTTCCCGAGCCGTTGAGATAAATTCACCTAGTCACGGAGCCACTACCCTTTACCTACCGTTACGAGAGTGCACAAATTCTTGCGCTTTCGTGATGGAAGGGACCAACCTAGAGAATATTCCAGTGGTATGCGAGTATGCCGATGTCTTTCCGGATGACTTACCCGGAATGCCCCCGGATAGGGATGTTGAGTTCGTTATTGAACTACAGCCAGGCACCGCACCTATATCCAAGAGACCATATAGGATGCCCCCTAAAGAATTGGCAGAGCTGAAAATTCAACTCCAAGAACTACTGGACAAAGGCTTTATTCGCCCTAGCGCGTCACCTTGGGGATGTCCAGCCCTATTCGTAAAGAAGAAGGATGACAGTTTGAGATTATGTGTGGACTACCGACCTCTCAATGCGGTAACAGTTAAAAATAAATACCCACTTCCTCGCATCGATGTGCTCTTCGATCAATTAGCTGGAGCCAGAGTCTTCTCAAAGATTGATCTTCGTTCGGGATATCATCAGATCAAGATTCGCCCGTGCGATATTCCTAAGACTGCCTTCTCCACACGATATGGACTATATGAATTCTTGGTCATGTCCTTTGGACTCACCAATGCCCCTGCCTACTTCATGTATCTCATGAATTCGGTATTCATGCCCGAACTTGACAAATTCGTCGTAGTGTTCATCGACGACATTCTTATCTATTCAAAGGATGAGGAAGAGCATGCCAAGCACCTTCGCATTGTTCTTCAGCGACTCAGAGACCATCAGCTCTATGCTAAGTTTTCTAAGTGTGAATTCTGGTTGGATACTGTAAAGTTCTTAGGTCACACGATCTCCAGCAAAGGCATAGCTGTTGACCCCAGCAAGGTACAAGAGGTGATGGATTGGAAACCCCCTACCTCTGTTCATCAGATTCGCAGTTTTCTCGGCTTAGCCGGTTACTACCGTCGCTTCATCCCGGATTTCTCTCGAATTGCTAAGCCCATGACGGAGCTATTGAAGAAGGAAGTAAAGTTTGAATGGAATGAGAAGTGTGAGGAAGCCTTCCACACTCTCAGAGAGCATCTGACTACTGCACCTGTGTTAGCTCAACCCGATAATACCAAGTCATTCGATGTGTATTGTGACGCATCAGGTACTGGTCTAGGATGTGTGCTTATGCAAGAGAATCGAGTGATTGCATATGCCTCACGAGCCCTTCGGCCCCACGAACAGAATTACCCCACGCATGACCTTGAGCTTGCAGCCGTCATTCACGCTCTGAAGATATGGAGGCACTATCTCATGGGTACACGGTGCAATATCTACACGGATCATAAGAGTCTCAAGTACATCTTCACACAAGCCGATCTGAATATGAGACAACGAAGATGGCTAGAATTAATCAAAGATTATGACCTTGAAGTGCACTATCACCCCGGTAAGGCTAATGTAGTCGCGGATGCACTAAGCCGCAAGTCCCATTGCCATTGCTTATCCATGGAGTCCTACCATGAGACATTATGTGCAGACATGAGGAAGCTTAACTTGGAAATGGTTTCCCAAGGCACTCTAAATCACATCTCAGTTGAGCCCACTCTTCACGACCAAATCGTCATGGCACAACTACATGATGAAGGAATCAAGATCATCAAACAAAAACTCTCTCTAGGTGAGGAGAAGTATAAGTGTTTCCGCCAGGACCATAAGGGAGTTCTATGGTTCGAAAGTCGTATAGTCGTTCCGAAGAATCGTGAACTCCGCAAGCAAATTCTTGATGAGGCACACCTTTCCAAATTCTCTATCCACCCCGGCAGTAGCAAAATGTATCAAGACCTAAGGCAAAACTTCTGGTGGACTAGAATGAAAAGGGAAATTGCTACGTATGTCTCGGAATATGACACGTGCCAGAGAGTAAAAGCTAGCCACTTGAAAGTAGCCGGTACACTTCAACCATTACCTATACCATCATGGAAATGGGAAGACATAAGTATGGACTTCATCGTTGGACTACCAAACACTTCCCAGAAACATGATTCCATATGGGTTATCGTGGACAGACTCACGAAGACGGCACATTTTCTTCCGGTACACACCACCTATACCGCCAAGAAATATGCCGAGATCTACCTCGATCGTATTGTTTGCCTGCATGGAATACCTAAGACAATTATTTCCGATCGTGGTACTCAGTTTGTGGCCCGCTTTTGGGAACAACTGCAAACATCTCTTGGTACCAAACTAATTCGCAGCTCAGCATACCATCCTCAGACTGACGGACAAACGGAAAGGGTAAACCAAATTCTTGAAGACATGCTGAGAGCTTGCGTCATTCACTATGACAAGAATTGGGACAAATGTCTACCCCTAGCAGAGTTCTCGTACAACAACAGCTATCAAACGAGTTTGAAAATGGCACCATTTGAGGCCCTGTACGGACGAAGGTGTCGAACTCCTTTGAGCTGGTCACAAACCGGAGAACGTAAGATAATTGGACCCGACCTGGTAATCGAGGCAGAGGAGAAGGTAAAGGTAATACAAGCAAACCTTAAAGCCGCACAAGCCCGACAAAAGAGCTATTCTGACAAAAGGAGAAAGCCCCTAAAATTCGAAGTTGGCAATCATGTCTATCTTCGAGTTTCACCCACCAAGGGAGTGCAAAGATTCGGAATCAAAGGCAAACTAGCTCCCCGTTATATTGGTCCCTACGAAATCATTGAGAGCTGCGGACCCGTAGCCTACAAATTACGACTGCCCCCTCAGCTCACGGCCACCCATGATGTCTTCCACGTATCTCAACTCAAGAAGTGTATTCGAGTCCCTACCGAGATTGTGGAACAACAAGAAATATCGTTGGAACCCGATCTCTCGTATGTCGAACACCCAATTAAGATTCTGGATCAAAAAGAAAGAGAGACCAGGAGGAAAGTGATTAGAATGTATAAAATACAATGGAATCGCCACACGGAAGAAGAAGCCACCTGGGAAACGGAAAGCTACCTGAACCAACATTTCCCTGGGTTTCTTATCTCAACCACTGGTATGTGCACCCACGCCCACACTAAGAATTACCGAATCTCGGGGCGAGATTCTCGTTAAGGGGGGAAGGCTGTGACAACCCTGGTAATTACATTTCCAAAATCAATGTCATTAGCCTAACCCTATGGTTAAACCAACTAAGGAAAGGGTGGAAAGAATTAAAACGAGTTCAGTTGGAATTCAAATTTAATTTGAGCACATTTGGTTACTTTTGAACTTTTAAATTTAACTTTTAAACCATAAGCCAAATGAGATTTTGCCTGAAACCAAAGTTGTAGAACTTTTTATTTTGAACAACTTTCGTGTTCAAAAGTTTTTGAAATTCAAATCAGAAAGAGGAGAAAACGCCCTGTTTGCACCCAGCCCCCTCAAGTTTTTCAAATTCTTGCACTTCGGTCCCTCGCTCACCCCTCCCTCCTCTGCTGCGCCGCGCGCTCGCCCGACCGCCGCCGGCCACCTGTCCCCCAACGCCTGCGCGGCACCAGGCGCCGAGCCAACCCACGGCGTCCTGCTGCACCGCCCCCGCTCGCCCAACCGCGGCCGCGCCTTCTTCTCCCTCCCGCACGCCTCGCCTCTGCCCAACCCGTTGCTGCTCCCTGCGGCACCGCCCCGTGCTGCCCAGTCGCTGGCCGCCGCCCCCTCCACCAGTGCTCCGTCGTGCCGCCCGAGCTCCCCAACCGCCCGCCAGCGTCGCCTACACGCGACGTCGCGCCCCAGGCGCGCCCAGCGCACGCACGCCACGCGCACGACGCGCCTCTGGCCACTGGTCGCCGCCGGCCGCCCCCAATGGCGCCCAGCCTCGCCGGTCCCTCCACCCCACGCCCCGGCCGTGCCACGCCCACCCCCACGAGCTCCACCGGCCATAAAGCCCGGTGCAGCGCCCCTCCCTCCTCTCCCTGTTCCTCCTTCTTCCCCGCAGAGCAGAGCCGAGCTCCGCCCCACGCCGCCGCCGTGGAACTCCCTCCTCCGCCCCTCCTCGACCCGAGCTAGGCCCCAAAATCGCTCTCCTACCTCCGCGCGAAGCTTCCCAGCCCAAGCCCCGCCGCCCAGCTCGCCGGAGCTCGCCGGAGCAGAGCTCCACCCGCCGCCGCCCCCCCCCCGGTAGCCGTGGGCAGCCCTGCTCAGGCCGCCTCCGCCCCAACCGTGACCACCCAAAGGTAGCCCCCAACCTCCTCTTGCTCCTCCCCCACCTTGCCCTCGCCGCCGGCGACCCAGCTCGCCGGAATTCGGCCGGACAGGATGCTCCCCTCCGTGATTTGCGACCAGGGACCACATTGCAAACGCCCAAATCTTTCTAGGGGGTTTTCTGCTAATTTTCAGGGACCCCTCTGTAAAGAAAGTTTTAACCAAATCAGTGAATTTGTAAAATTCGTATAAAATCGTAGAAAATTCATAAAAATGCAAGCTCAACTGTTCTGGAATCCTTAGAAGAAACTCTACAACTTTTGTTACACAAAGTTCCTCAGATTCTCAATATATTTTGCTCTAGATTAAATGGAAGGTTAAATGGACTTCTTTTGTACCCACTGTTGTAGATCATTGCTGACTCTAATTTTTGGGCAGTGAGTTACTTGCTTAATGTTTAGGACTGTGTAAAAAGATCAGGACCAAAAGCCATCTCTAGATACACTTTTTGTCCAACATTGCTTTATGCCATAAAGTGATAGAACTAATTATTCCTGCTGTTCTGTGATGTTTAATGTCATGAAACTTTTTCTGTGTTGTTGTAGTGATACCTAGAGGCCATAGAAAAATTTAGAAACATTTTTACTATATGTAACCTGTTCACATGAATTTGTGGTAGGAAAACTTCACTAATTCAAAATAATTAGTAAAGCCCTTATAAAATGTTCATCTTTTTACTATGAAACACAATAGAGTAGCTCAACATGTACAAAAAGTTTCAAACATAGAAACCCTGTATAACATCCTGTAGAAAATAATCTTTAATAACATGAGCGTAGCTTGTCCCATTTATTATGCTCTAAATAATGTACAATAAAATCTGAAAAATTTACAGTAGCACAAATATGGTTATAGCAACACCCTGTAAAATTTGTAGCATCAATACTTGCATGGTTTGTTCTGTATAAAAATAACTAGATTCTAGCAGTGGCTGTGTATTACATTTTTCATATTTAACATGCTACACAAAAATATCTGAAATTTTTACAGTGATCTTATCTCTGCATAATGTACTTTGAATAAAAATTTTATTACCAGAAGCTAACTAGATTAGTAATTGTGTTCAACTCATGTTTGTGTTTAAAAAGAAACTAAGTTTTCAATATAACACAACCCCTTCTTCTTTAACGAAGTTAAATAGATTAAGATAAACTCTATTAACGATTGCCCAGGAAATGTTAAAGTAAATAACTTCACAGCAAAACTTATGTCTTATGAACTGCAACCTTATCGTGAAGGAAATCATGTCGTTTAACATCACCACTACTTAAACTTGTGCATTCATGTAGAAACGACGACTCTCGCCGACGGAACGTACGAGTTGGTGCCCGCGTCCGAGAGTGAGCAGCGTGAAGCTCAAGTGAATCTAACTGAAGTTGCCGAAGACCCGAGCCCAAGTTCGGAAGAGCCCCGGACTAACTTTTCGCAAGAAGGCAAGCCCCGGAGCATGAACCCTATTTTCTCAACTTATGCAACTTATTACTCTACTTTACTTGTGCATTAAGTTTATAGGAGTTGGATGAAAACTTAGTTGCATGATCCTAGGTACCCATGCTCTGAACACTAGATACAAGGTTCGATAGAATGCTATGCTAATAGGACTCGGTAAAAGTCGAGTGATTTCCTGTCACTCGCGAGAAATTAGGAGTTGATTGTTTACTACACGCTGCAATCATAAGGACGACGGACGGGCTGTGGTACGATGTTTATGTTGATGATTGAGGCCCGTCTGTCTAGTGAAAAATGCTAAGGCCGCAGTGTGTGGTAAGTGATGGTTAAGTCTTTGAACGTACTAACCACATGCCGAGAATATGGTAATCGGTAAGCTTAGTACTGGATTGAACCGAGGCCGGAATATACTCCCCACTGTCTTGAATTCGTTCACATCTAGCTAATGGCGGGTGCATCGGCCGCCATGGCCCGGCTGCGTCCGTGGTCCATGGGGAGGTGTAGTCGAGGGCGGTGGGCCTGTTCCGTGAAGCGGGAATTGAAGGGAAAAGTTGCACGTGTGACTCTAGGGAGTAACCACGTGACGTGTGTTTAGGTTTCCCTTGCAAGGTTAAGAAATTCGATTCGAATCGTCCGTTTCTCACGGCTATTGAGACTGCTTAACCACTTTTACCCACAGAGTAAGAAGAGGAACAATGATGATGAATAAACTTGTTGGATGAAAAGTTAATGCTTCACCATGTATGATATTGGATAGTTGCTTACCTAGAATGGTTAAAGAAAGCTAGAACTTGGAGCTAAAATCTGAAAGTAAGGACCTACTATATATGCTTTTTGGCAAAATAAACCCCTCAAGCCAAAAGCCTCGCATGTCTAGGAGTCGGCTAAGTATACCCCATTAGTCGGGTAAGCCTTGCTGAGTATTAGTATACTCAGCCTTGCTTGTGGCTTGTTTTCAGGTGAAACCTTCGAAGAATTGATTGCTAGTTTGACTTGGCCTTGTACTCTTCCCCCTGGTTGGTCGGTGGAATGGGATGCGCCCCCGTCCAACGGTGAAGATGCCGAGTGATGTCTCGTACGGGCTTCATCGAGACATCCTGTATCGTCGAGTAGTTCCCGTTGTTTATTTCCGCTGCAACTTAACTCTGAAGAACTTATTTATGTTAATTGAAGTACTTGTTTTCTAAACTCAGAACTTGGTCTATAATATTTACTTATGTTAATGTTGTAATATTTGCTGGAATGTGGTATTCTCTGGGCTCATCGTCGCATGAGCGTTTGTATGTACGACGCTCGATCCGTTCACCGTGGTTGTATCGGGAGGTTATACCCGACAGACCAGTGGATTACTCCGTTTGAAGTGTAAGGTTAACCGAGGATGCCTTAATGGTGATGGTTAATACACTTGAGCCGGATTAATTCAGGTGGTTCTGCCACAGATGCCCTGCCGCGTGGCGGCGCCTCACTGCCGGCTGGAGCCGAACAGGGGAGGGGAGAGAAGGCAGAGGGAAGGAGAGAGAAATGGCCGGGACTCAAATTGAATTTTCCTAAAATTTCAAATAGAAACTTGAAAAACTCTAAATACGAAAGTTGTAGGGAACTTGAAAATCTACAACTTTTGTTTTAGCCCAAAGTTCATTTATGCTACAGTTTAAAAGTTATTTAGAAATTACAAAAACAAGCATTTAAATGACACGTTATTTCATGTGAATTTTTGCACCGTTAGCCTTTGAGTTCAACTATACTTTTGTTGTTCTTGTTATGATAAAGGTGCCATTAAAATTATAGGTACAAATGTGATCAATTTTGAAAGTTACAAGTGTTTGCTTGTACGGGTTCAATTGTTTTATGCACACATACATATACACAATTTCATTTGCCTGCAAGGTATATTTGATAGGTTGTTTCATACTTCCCTTGCTCATTTGTGACTGTCTTCAATGTTTGGATCTTTATTTAATCTTTTAGACACCTAGGGTGTCACAGCTAACCTGAGGGATGAGCAGATGCAAGACTTAATTGAGGAGATTCGTGACTGAGATGCTAGAATTGGCCAGCTTGAATGCCAAGTGCAGACACTAGAAACCACCGTGGGTGAGCACGAGGCAATGATTGAGTTCTTGGAAGAGCAGATCCATGATCTCATCATTGATTTGGAAGATGCCAACGGACATATCGACATGCATCACGCACAGCAGGCAGCCCTTCACGTTCCACTGGACGTGATGGACATTGACAGCGATGAAGAACCCGAGGAGATAGAGGGTGTCTCTGATCTTGACTATGATATGGTAGTCCCGCAGCCCACACAGATGGGAGTTCACTCCCCGGCGCGCAGCGAGTCTGTTAACAATCTTGACGACTACTAGGAGACAACTTGGGAGTACTTTTGTTTATACACCTCTTAGTGAAGCCTAACTTTTGTGCAGGTAGTAATAGGCTAGCTTAGAGTTGAGTACCATCAGATACAAGGAGTGTAGCCTAGAAGCTAAGAGCACTCGAATTAGGTAGGCTTTAGAGAAGGACTGGAAGTATGTATATATTGACAAGCAGTTGGAAATCAGTGCTTCTCGGGTAGTTTCCTTTCGTGTCCGACTAGTCGAACTACTGTACGAGTAATTCTACTGCATTATGAGTAGTTACAACAGATGTAGGGCGTGGGCCATGTCCCATCCTGAATCCTAGGTGAAGTGTGCCACGTGGCTAGTCCTATGTGCCCGGGTCTGACAAGCCCCCGAGCTCTTTGTAGCCGAGTACTGCAGGCGTCCGAGTACTTCCGAAGGCGTCTTAGAGTTCTTCGCGAACTTTGTCTTGAAGGTGTCCTCCGAGTACTTCCATGGCTGCGTCGAGGCTGTGAGGTGCCCATGCCCTGAATAGTTGTCCAGTCTTCTTTATATGGGGTGCAATTAAACTCGCACTCCATATGGAGTAGCCCCCGAGCCTTAGGTTGACTTGTAGAATCAGGCTGAGGGTCAATTGAAACTTGGGTCTTCTGTCCTTGTTTTCCAACAGATTTAAAAAATAAGTCGCTGATGACACGTGTCCCGCAGCCCCCGAGCCTTGAATCCAAATCCCTGAGGTTTGGAATAAAGGGTCCAAAGAGTCGTAGCATGCAATATGGTAAAGATTTGATGGCAAACATGGGCAAATAAGTGTAGTAAATTTGAAAACCTCTTTTTTGGGATGGGGTCCCTGAAAAAATGGTGAAACAAATAACATCCCCAACAAATTCCCAAATTTACCGCTCAAACCAATCTTTTGTGCCCTAAGCCAGTGACTAAACAAGTCCTCTGGTTATTTTAAACAAACCCATTATTTCGGGATAAAATCCCTGAAATAATGGTTAAAAATCATATACCCAAGAGAAATCTTAACAAGCCTCTTGGGTCGGGCATTATCGAGTAGCTGTGCAGCGACCATCATGTAAGCATGAATTTTGAGGCTGTCCCCTGAAGCCCTTTGAAATGTTTTGTCGCAGCAAGCTCTCGAGCCAGGATCATAGAGTAGTCATAGCAGAAAGGTAGTGCCAGCCCCCGAGCCCAAGCATAGAGCAAGTAGCCGCCAGTGCATGAGCGGTCAATGAAGCCATCTAGTCGGAATCGATCCCGACTAGGATTGTAGTCAAGATAAGTAGTCGAAGAAGTCGAAATGGTATGGGACTAGTCGTAAACAAGTAAAATTCTTGTCATGGGAGCAAGACCCCTTCAATAACATAGTGTACAAGTCGAAAACAGGTAATATGTTACTGGAAAATATGGGAGCGAGGCCCCTTCAGAAAACTTGCACATGATACCGGTCGTAAACCAGTAAAACGCAGTTGTACTGGAAGTATAAGCACCAAGGCCCTTCAGAAACCCAAAATACTAGTCATGCAGTAGTAATTAGGCACTTGTAGTATGGGAACGAGGCCCCTTCAGTAAACTTGCGCGTAGTTCCAGTCGTAAATTGGTAAAACGGAGTTGTACTGGTACAATCAACTTCTTGGCACCAATATATGATAGCCTGATTTAAGGATGAAATCGACGCAAGTGTTCAAGATTCCATGAGTTTGGTACCTCCTGGCCGTCTGAGTACTGCAGGCGATAAGATCCAGGGCCTGTAACCTTGTGCACAATAAAGGTCCTTCCTATCGTGAATTGAGCTTGCGCAAACCAGTATCATCTTGGATCCGGCGAAGTACCATGTCTCCAACATTGAAAGAGCGCCATTGAATGTTCCTGTCGTGATAACGACGAACTCCTTGTAGCCCCCAGACGACTAATGAGATCTCATTAATCCATTTGCCACCCTTTTTGCTATTCTCATCATAGAGTCTTTTCTTCAGTCCATCAAGAATCAAACCGTTGGTGCGCTCAACCTAGTCGTTGGCCCGCAGATGAGCCACCGAAACATACTTTGACTTCAATGGAGCTGCGCTCACAGAAATCCCAGAACTGATGCGAGTGGAAATTGGATCCCAAATCTGTGATAATGGTGTTTGGGAAGCCAAAGCGGTGTAAGATGTCGCAGATGAAAGTAACCACTCGATCTGCCGTGAGCGCAATTGCTTTGTACTCTATCCACTTTGTAAACTTGTCGATGGCCACCAACACGTGTGTGAAACCTCCTGGCGCAGTTGTGAAAGGCCCTATCATGTCCAGGCCCCAGCATGCAAACGGCCATGAGGGTGGTATGGTGATGAGGTCATGAGCCGGCACATGAGGCTGTTTGCCAAAGAATTGGCAATTGATACACCGATGGACGAGTGCTTCAGCGTCGGCCAAAGCGGTCGGCTAATAGAAACCAGAACGAAACGCCTTGCTAACTAGTGTGCGAGAAGCAGCATGGTTCCCACACATGCCTTCGTGAATCTCTTGGAGTATTTCTTTGCCTTCCTCCGTGTTGAGACACTTCATGAGTATGCCTGATGCCGATCCATGCTTGTACAAATTGCTCCCGACTAGTACATAGCCTTTGCTGCGTCGTAACATGCGAGTAGCTTCATCACTTTTTGGGTCGACGCCGGGGGGTAGTTTGTGCTCCTGGATGTAGTTGATGAAAGTCACCCTCCAGTCGACCTCGATCATCAAGACCTCTTGATCGGGTTCCTTGGGACCCTGAACGATGGAGCCTGAGTCTGGTGTCCTGATGGAAGGGTGATGCAACTCGTGAACGAATACTCCCGGTGGGACGTTAGCTCGATCGGAACCCAGTTTGGAGAGCACATCCGCGCCCACATTGTTGTCGCGAACCACATGGTGAATTTCCAGCCCCGAGAACTTTGTCTCGAGTTTGCGTATCTCCATACATAGGCATCCATGGTGTCCTTGTTGATGTCCTATTCCTTATTAACTTGTTGAACCACCAGTAAGGAGTCTCCATAGACTAGTAGTCACTTGATGCCGAGGGAGATTGCCAAATGTAGGCCATGCAAAAATGCCTCATACTCGGCCTCGTTGTTGGAAACCTTAAATAGAATTTGAAACACGTACTTGAGCTGTTCTCCTCTCGGACTGATGAATAGTACTCCTGTACCACCACCACCGAGCTTGAGTAAACCGTCAAAGTACATGACCCAATGCTGGTTGGTTGGGGCTTCCACTTGGTTTTCCCGTCACTCAGCCATGAAATCGACTAGTGCTTGTGACTTGATGGCTGTCCGGGGTTTGAAGTCGAGTGTGAGGGCTCCTAGCTCCACCGCACACTTGGAGATGCGCCCGGTAGCATCCCGATTGTGGAGGATATCCGCCAATGGGAAGTCGGAGACCACCATGATATTGTATGCATTGAAGTAGTGACGAAGCTTCTTGGAAGTGATGAGGATGCCGTAAAGAATTTTTTGAATCATCAGGTAACAAACCTTAGATTCCGGGAGGACTTCGCTGATGAAGTAAACCGATCGCTGCACCCCAAAGGCGTGGCCTTCCTCCTTTCGTTCCACCATGATTGCCGTGCTGACGACGTGAGTAGTCGCGGTGATATAGAGCAGCAGGTTCTCACCTGGTTGGGGAGCCGTCAGGATGGGTGGCGACTGCAAGTGATTTTTGAGGTCTTGTAGCGTCTAGTTTGCCTCCTCGGTCCATTTGAACTTGTCGTGGTGCTTGAGCAACTTGAAGAAGGGTAGTCCCCTTTCTCCAAGTCGGGAGATGAAGCGGTTCAGGGCTGCCATACAACCAGTGAGCTTCTGGACGTCTTTGACAGTCTTTGGGGCATCCATGGCTGTGATGGCGTTAATCTTCTCTGGGTTTGCTTTGATCCCTCGATGACTGACAATGAACCCGAGTAGTTTGCCTTGAGGCACGCCAAAGACGCACTTTGTCGGGTTGAGCTTCCATCGAAACCGTCGCAAGCTATTGAAGGTCTCCTCGAGATCGGTGATGAACTCGTCGTGGGATCTGGTCTTGATGACCACATCATCCACGTAAGCCTTGCGGTGAAGTTGATCAGCAAGGCACAATTGGATGGCCCGTTGATAAGTTGTTCCTACATTCTTCAACCCGAAAGACATTGTAGTATAAGCGTATGCTCCGAAGGGGGTGATGAACGTCGTTTTGATCTTGTCTTCCTCCTTGAGAGCTATCTGATGATAGCCCGAGTAGCAGTCGAGGAAGGAGAGCAAAACGCAGCCGGCCGTGGAGTCGATGACTTGATCGATGCGTGGGAGCACGAAGGGGTCCTTCGGGTAGTGTTTATTGAGATCAGTATAATCCACACACATCCTCCATTCATTATTATTTTTTTGAGTACAAGTTTAGGGTTAGCTAGCCACTCTGTGTGGTAAACTGTTTTAATAAAACCAGCTGCGAGTAGTTTTGCTAACTCTTTCTCGATAGCCTCCCTCTTCTCGGGGGCAAAATGATGGAGTCGTTGCTTCTTCGGAGTGGCCTTAGGGTTGACTTTTAGGCAATGCTCGATCAACTCCTTGGGCACCCCTAGCATATCCGCTGGTTTCCACGCGAATATGTCGCGGTTAGCCCTAAGGAAGTTGACGAGCGCGCTTTCCTATTTGTCACATAGGCCGCCTCCAATCAGAGCAGTCTTGGACGACTCGCCTTCGTGCAGCTGGAAGGTCTTGATGCCAACGTCACTGGGGTTAGGTTTAACCCTCGACTGGCTTGGCCGTTGGTTGGAGATCTCCATCTTTGTGTTGGTCACCTTCAGCGCGGCCGCGAGTACTTCTGCAGATGGCTCTGGCACGCGTGAAGTCGTTGCGTACTCAATCGCCTCCTGGTCGTAGTCGTATGACTTCTTCAGGTCACTACGAAGTGTGAGTACGCCTGTCTTGCCTGGCATCTTGAGTAGTAGATACACGTAGTGGGGCACGGCCATGAATTTTGCTAGTGCCGGCATGCCAAGAATTGGGTGGTACGACGAGTCGAAATCAGCCACCTCGAACTTGACGTACTCGGTGCGGTAGTTGTCTTTTGTCCCGAAGGTGACTGGCAGAACCACCGACCCGAGTGGTGTAGCCCCATTACCTGGGACGATGTCGTACAAAGGAGCTTTGCTGGGAGTGAGCATCTTTGAGATGTCCAGTCCCATCTTCTTGAGGGTACTCGCGAAGAGCAGATTGAGTCCGCTTCCGCCGTCAATGAGTACTCGGGTAAGCTGCAAGCCTGCCACGACAGGATCTTGGACGAGCCAGAATTTTCCCAGCTTGGAAAAGCTGGTCCATTGATCCTCCTTAGAAAAGGGGATTGGGACCTCACTGTATCTCAAGGGCCTTGTCGTGGCTGGTTCCATAGAGAGAATTTTGCGCAGGGTTAGCTTCTGTGCGCGTTTCAAGGGGAACCCACCGTCTCCACCGAAGATGACGTTGACAACGTTTTTCGAGTCATGGAAATCTCGGGTTCCGGACTTGTCACCTCCTTCTTCATCGTCCTCTTTGTCCTCTCGCTTTCCAGCTTGATGGAGGGGTGGAGCGTTGAGTGATTTGCGGATGGTGACGCACTCAAAGAGCGTGTGACACGACTTTGGGTGTATCGGGCATTGCTTGTGCAGGATTTGCTCATTTTCCGTCTGGTTGTTCCCCGACTTCTTGCCACACGGGTTGCGCTCGACAGCTGCGACCTCATGGTCTGGCTTGTGCTTCTGGGGGTTTCCCGAGTGGTTTCGCTGGCTTTTGTCGAAGTGGCTGTTGTCGTTGACTTGTTTGTCATGGTTGCGCTTGGGGAAGCGGTCGTTTTCCTCGTCCTCATGGTCAGCCCATCTTGCCCTCATGTTATGCAGCTCCACGGCAGTAGTCGGGCGGTTGTGCCTGAAGTCGTGGTACGCGTTCTTCGAGAAGAGGCCGTGTTGGAAGCAGCGGATGACGTCTTCATTGGTGATGTTGGAGATGATGGCGCGCGTCTTAAAGAAATGCCATGTGTAAGACCTTAGGGTCTCGTTCATCTCTTGCTTCACCTGGGACAAGTCGTGATGAGTGCCTGCCCTGATCATGGAGCCCTGGAAGTTGTCGATGAAAGCCCGCTTGAGGCCTCCACGATTCGATGGAGTTTGGCTTGAGGCTTTCAAGCCACGTGAGGGGTGCGGGCTCTAGGGCCATCGGGAAGTAAAGTGCTTTCGTAGATTTCAAGCCCCCTGAAACTTCAATAGCAACGGAATAGCAACGAAGCCACTGGCGTGGGTCCTGCTTACCGTCATACTTTGGGATTCCGACTGGTTTGAAGTCCTTTGGGTAGGACTTGTCGGTAATGGTCGTGGTGAAGGCGGGGAAGCAGTCGCTGTCGTCGGCGTCGTAGTGCCTGACGGTACGGTCCTTCCTCCTCATGTCAATGACAAGCCGTGCGTTGCGGCCTTCATTGATCTTCTGCCTGAGGTTGATCGTGGGAGCATCCTGGAGGTTGGCTGCGACTGGATCTTGGCCGCGGTGCCTTGCCCCACGCTGGTTGCGAGGGGGTTGTTGTACTTCTTGTTCGTTGTTGCCACGCGCGGATGGGTAGCCCTCATTGCACTGGCGGTTGTCGTTCCTCTGACTCCCTTGGCCTCCTCTAGGGGTCCGACTGACCAGCGCGGTATCCCCGTGTTGCTCAGATCTCAAGAGCTGATTCTGAGTGGATGACACTGGATGTTGCCCATCAAGTTGCACGAGCGCGCGCTGGGTCAAGTACTGCAACCTTTGGATCTGGGGGATAGATGGGAGTTGTTGGACTAAGAGTGCCGCCTTTGCAATCGCATCAATCGGCGTACTGTACTCGCGATCTGCGACTGCTGCGAAGGCGTTGGTGAGATCCCTTGGTCCACGGGCGCGGTTCTGCTCGTTGTGCCTACGTTGAGCGGGTTTGGCATTCTTTGCCCGCCGGATCCTCCGGTGCTCCTCGTCTTCATCTTGAGGAGCGTCTGTTGTGGGCTCGTCGGCTGAGATGTCTGCGAGTTGTTCGTTGTCGTACTGGGTGCCTAGCTCGTCTTCTTCCACGTTGCGTAGGGAAGCCATGCAGACTTGTCGATCCATCGAGCGGTTAGCCCTAAGGCTATTGTCGAGTAGCTCTGTGCTACTCTCACCTTCTTCCGCAATGGGCGAAAGAGGTCTACCCTCTTGGAAGGGTAGTTCTTGTGTGAAGGCCACAAGGCGAGATTCGTAATCGAGAAGTTCAAAGAGCTCAAAGCCCTTCAGTACACGAAATGTCCTTGCGGCATTGATGTAATCGTTAAACCCAGATGGCTGTCTGACAAGAATTCGGGGTGGCCATTGGGTTGCGACTGGTTTTCAAGGGCAGGGCCCGCCCGACGGGTGGTGGCTCCCTCGTCTCCGAGTCCTTTTCGGATCCGGTTTAGAGATGTAGTCCCGCACGTGGAGTACTCTGCATCGGAGTCCAAGTAGAAGTCGAGAACGGGGGCCTCCCGGCTAGCGGTGGCAACCACATCGCAAATTTGGAGCAGCAGATCCAAATCCTCCAAGTCGAAGAGGGACTTGGATCATGGGGTCTTTGTAGATCGGATTGAATCCGAGTCGAGTAGATCTGTTGCATCTCAAGTTGAAGTTGTTTTGAAAACGGACGTCGTTTCGATCTGCTGGGCCAGATCCGGAAGTAGCGTGTCGTCGAGGTTGTCGATGAAGTCATCAAGATCGCCGCTTGTGGTTCATGAAGTAGCCTCCGACTGCTTGGAGTTGGCTAGGTGGCTGTTGAAGCCACCCAAACCATCAGCGATGCAGATCCAAGAGCCGAAGATGAAAGTCGTGCCCTTGTCGAGCACGGCGCTGGTGAAGTTGAATGACGCCATCGAGTTCTCCGGTTGATCTTCGATGAGCCCCCCTACCTGGCGCTCCAGCAGTCGGTGTTTTACTGCCACGCCCACCGAGGGATACCCCCGACGTGGTGAGTTTGGTTGGTTGGGTGTCGCCGAGATCAGGAACTCGAAGGTGCAAAGGAACACAAGGTTTTAGACAGGTTCGGGCTGCCGAGAGCGTAATGCCTTTGATTGTGATGGCCCCGAGGGGGTGCCTGTCCGCCCTTATATAGTCCGGGGGAACAGGTTTACATGGAAGTCCTAGTCGGGTACAAGCCCAGGAGTCCTACGTGAGTGCTTCTCGGGTAGTTTCCTTCCGTGTCCGACTAGTCTAACTATTGTATAAGTAATCCTACTGCATTACGAGTAGTTACAACAGATGTAGGGCGTGGGCCATGTCTCATCCCGAATCCTAGGTGAAGTGTGCCATGTAGCCAGTCCCGTGTGCCTGGGTTTGACACTAACCATCATCCTTGTAGATGAACCAGCCACCATGCACTTCAAATGGATTAACCCGAAAGTCTGTCGGGTAGATCCCGATGCAACCACTCAATATTTCGATCGAAACCAAGCATACACAAAACTCGCAAGAAGGCAAGTCCAGAGATTACAACATTCAACAGATTTTATAAGCACCAGTTGGACATGAATTATTTCATGTCAAAAATACCACTCGAGTACTTTTAAAGTTCAACATACAAACTTTATTTAGAGTTTTACTGCAGCGGAAAGAAAAACACGATCAACTATCGTCAGTAGGGTCATTAGTAGTCGGGGAAGGATCCTATTCCACTGTCTAACCAGTTGGCAAAGCACTCGGCCAAGCCAAACTAGCAACCATATCTTCAACAGACATACCTGAAAACATTGCCACAAGCAAGGCTGAGTATACTAATACTCGAAAAGGCTTACACGACTAGTGGTATGGAAATACCGACTACTAATCATGCAAGGCTTTAAGGTTCTAGGGTTTTCCTTTTTGCTGAAAAACAACAAAGAGTAGGTCCTTAATTTCTTATTTTAGCTTTCAATATTCTAGTTCATTTAACCAGTCTAGATGAGTATCTATCTCTAAGCCAACATGGTGGAAAACATTTAATCATCCAACAAGTTTCATCATATCCATAGTTCCTCTTGTAACTCTATGTGGCAAGAGTGTTAAGCAGTCTCAGTCACCGCGAGAAACGGACGATCTGAATCGAATTTCTTAACCTTGCAAGGGAAACCTAAACACACGTCACGTGGTTACTCCGAGAGTCACACGTGCAACTTTTCCCCTTTATCCCCGTTTTATGGATCAGGGCCACCGACCTCGAATACAAGAAGTCCACGAACCACAGACGACGCCGGGTCATGACCCCTCTTGCACTCACCATTGGGCCCATGGGACAGCGTCAAGACGGTAGAGCCTGTCCACGCACCGGCTCAATCGAATACTTAAGCTTACCGATTACCATATTCTCGGCATGTGGTTAGTACTTTCAAACGCTTGACCACTGCTACCACACACTGCAGCCTTAGCATTTTTCACTACTCAGATGGGGCCTCAACCATGAGTACTTACAACAGCCCCGCCTGTAAACCTTATAGTTGCAGTATGCGGTAAATCAATCAACTCATATAGTTCTCGCGAGTACCAGGAAACTACTCGACTTTTACCGTACCTATTAGCATAGCATCTACTCGATCTTACTGTTCAGTAGTCATTACAAAGGTACCTATGATCATGCAGCTAGGGTTCCAATCAACTCCTATAAACTTTAAATGCACATGCAAAAAGGAACAACAGTTGCATAAATTTAAAAAAAATTGGGATCATGCACCGGGGCTTGCCTTCTTGTGAAAAACTAGCCGGGGGCTCCTCCGAACGTTGGTCCGGTGTAACACCTTAGGTGTTTAAATTACGAAATAAGCCTCATTAGCTTGGCACAATGCATAAATAACTAAGAAAAATTTAAAGGAAACGAATTATAAATTGGTTCTGCCTTGAATTGAAAATAGTTGTGTATATGTGCGTAAGTACATGTACTTTAATCAAGCTGTTTAAAATAAATTCTAAACTACAACTCAAATTAACCTTGGCCTGAAACAAAACTTGTTTAACTTTTCTTGTTGAACAACTTTCGTGTTCAAGGATTTTTGAGTCACAACACAAAAATTTGAGAAACACTTGAAATTAAAAACCAGTCCCTGCCTTTTCTTCTATTTTCACTGCAGACCCTTCTTCTCCGCCTCACCCGACCCTTTCACTCGTCCGACCCTCGCGTCGCCCGACCCTTTCACTCGCGCGACCCTTTCACTCGCCTGACCCTCGACTTCGCTCGACCCTTTCACTCGCCCGACCCTCGGCTTCGCCCGACCCTCGCTTCGCCCGACCCTCGCTTCGCCCACCGCGCAGTCGCCGCAGGCCCCTTGGCCGGCGATGCCTGAGAGCGCTAGGCGCCATGCCAATGCCTGGCCGCGCCCGCACGCACGCCCGCACACCGTGTTCCTCTCTAGTCCGCGCACGCCACGCGCGCGCCGGTGACGCGCGCCCCTGTTTCCGCCCGCCGCGCCCAATGGGCAAGTCGCGCCGTGCCCGTGTCTCCGCCGCGTCGCGCCTGTCGCCGCGCTCGCCGCCAGGCAAGACATCTGCTACAGCTCGTCGCCCAACCCGCGCGTCGCGTGATCTCCCGCTCCCCACGCCAAATCCTCAGCGCCCAATCCCCTCTGCCCGCGCCCGCCGCACGCCGCGCCGGCTCTACTCGCCGCCCACCGAGGCCAGTCACGCGCTCCCGTCATGTCGCCCGCGCCCGCGTCTCACAGTCAAGTCCCGCCCTACTCCTGCCTCTCTACTGCCTACAAAAGGCCGCACTGAGTCCCCCTCGCGTGCTAGACACCAAAATGCCGCCGCCACCACCATTACCGCCGTCGTGCCCAGCTCACCGTGGAGCTCACCTCTCTGGCCACCCCTTGCCAGAGCTGAGTTTCCCACCACCACCACAGCACCCCACCATAGCTCACTGCCCCACGCATCGTCGCCCAGAACCGCCGGAGCACCGCCAGCGCCGCCGCGCCGCCGCGCCGTCGCCGCTCCTTGCTTCTCCGTGGATAGCTCACTCCGAAGCTCCGCCGTCCAAGCCAAGCTTCGAAATGGGTTCCCCTTGACACCGCGAAGCTCATCGACCAGCCCACAACCTCCCCTCCTCGCCGGAGCACCGTCGCCGACGCTCCGTCCCGCCGCCGCCCCTCTGCTCCGCGCCGATGAACCACCTCCGTCCACCCCCAACCCCGACCAAGACCATCCCGAGGTAGCTCTCACCTCCCTAGATCTCCCCGACCCTTTTTCCCTCGCCGCCGACGAGCCCCCTCGCCGGAATCTGGCCGGCCGCCATGCCAGCGCTGCCTAGGGACCCAATTGCATCGATTGAAAACTTTAAAAGAGTCTGCACGCAAGTTTTCAGGGACCCCTCTGTAAAAGAAAGTTTTAACCCTAGATTCAAAATCAGTGAACTTGTAAAATTCATGTAAAATTGTAGAAAAGTCGGAAAAATACAAACTCAACTGTTCTGAAATCTTTAGATGAAAAGCTACAACTTTTGTTACATGCTTTTCTTTAGTTGCTAGCTAAATCTTGCTGTAAATTAAATGGAAGGTTTAATAGACTTAAAAAGTACCCCCTGTTGTAGATAAAGTCTAAATCTGAAAAATTAACAGTAGATTAGTTGCTTGATTTGTAGGCTAGTGTAAAAATATTAGGGCCAGAACCCATCTCTAGCTAAACTTCTTAATAAAACTTGTTTATGACATGAAGTAATAAAACTAAATTGTAACTGCTGTTATGTTGTGATTCTTGTGGTGAAACTTTTCCAAAGCTGTTGTATTGATGCCTAAATACCACAGGAAAAGTTTAGAACCTTTTTACTCTCTGTAACCTATTTATATAATTTTGTGGTAGAAAAAATTTCACTAATTAAAATAATTAGTTTCTGTGCTTGGAAAATGTTTAACCTTTTGCTGTAGCAAACATTAGAGTAGCTTTTGCTGAATAAAAAGTTTCATACACAGAAACCCTATAAAACATCCTGCAGAAATTAGTGTTTATTAAACTAGGTGTATCTTGTCCTATTTATTATGCTTTGTATATTGCACAGTAAAATCTGAAAAAATTACAGTAACACACTTATGGATAGAATGATTCCCTGTAAACTTTTTGGTGTCAATACTTGAATGGTTTGTCCTTTATAAAAATAACAAAGTTCTAGTAGTAGCTGTGTATTACCTTTTTCATAATTTTTCTGCTGCGTGAAAATGTCTGCAATTTTTATAGTGCTTTTTTCTCTACATAATGTGCTCTAAATAAAAATTTTATCACCATAAGTTACCTAATACAGAAGTTGTATTTAATCCATGTTGTGCTTAGAAAATTAAGTTTCCATTATAACACAACCCCTTTTATTTAATGAAGTTAATAGTTTAAGTTATACACTATTAACAATTGCCCAAAGAAAACTTAACTAAGTAACTTCACAACCAAATCGATGTTTTGTGGATTGCAACTTTGTCGTGAAGGAAAATAATCGTCTTATACCATCGCTATAACTTACACTTGTGCATTCATATAGAATCGACTACTCTCGCCGACAGAACGTACAAGCTGGTGCTTGAGTCCGAGAGTGAGCAGCGTGAAGCTCAAGTAAATCTAGCTGAAGCTCTCGAAGACCCAAGCCCGAGTTCAGACGAGCCCCAAGCTAGCTTTACCCAAGTTTATAGGAGTTGAATGAAAACTTAGTCGCATGATCCTAGGTACCCCTGCTCTGAACACTAGATGTAAGGTTCGATAGGATGCTATGCTAATAGGACTCGGTAAAAGCCGAGTGATTTCCTGTCACTCGCGAGAATATATGAGTTGAATGTTTATTACACGATGCAATCATAAGATCGACGGACAGGGCTATGGTACGATGTTTATGTTGATGATTGAGGCCCCGTCTGTTTAGTGAAAAATGCTAAGGCCGCAGTGTGTGGTAGTGGAGGTTAAGTTTTTGAATGTACTAACCACATGCCGAGAATATGGTAATCGGTAAGCTTGAGTACCGGATTGAACCGAGGCCGGAATATACTCCCCACCGTCTTGAATTCATTCACATCTAGCTAATGGCTGGTGCATGTGCCGCCATAGCCGGGCCATGGGGACGTGTAGTCGAGGGCGGTGGGCCTGTTCCATGAAGCGGGAATTGAAGGGAAAAGTTGCACGTGTGACTCTTGGAGTAACCACGTGACGTGTGTTTAGGTTTCCCTTGCAAGGTTAAGAAATTCGATTCGAATCGTCCGTTTCTCGCGGTTATTGAGACTGCTTGACCCTTTTACCACATAGAGTAAGAAGAGGAACAATGATGATGATTAATCTTGTTGGATGCAAAATAATTCTTCCACCATGTATGATATTGGATAGTTGCTTACCTAGAATGGTTAAAGAAAGCTAGAACTTGGAGCTAAAATTTGAAAGTAAGGACCTACTCATATATGCTTTTCGGCAAAACAAACCCCTCAAGCCAAAAGCCTTGCATGTCTAGGAGTCGGCTAAGTATATTCCACTAGTCGGGTAAGCCTTGCTGAGTATTAGTATACTCAGCGTTGCTTGTGGCTTGTTTTCATGCGAAACTTTCGAGGACATGATCGCTAGTTTGACTTGGCCTTGTACCCTTCCTCCTGGTTGGTTGGTGGAATGGGATACGCCCCCGGCCAACGGTGATAATGCCGAGTGATGCCTCGTACGGGCTTCATCGAGACATCCTGTATCGTCGAGTAGTTATCATTATTTTTCCGCTGCTTTGAACTCTGAAGAACTCATTTATTTTGAACTCTGAAGTATCTTGTTTACGAATTTGAACTTCGTTGTAATAATAATCTATGATAAACCTGTGTTGTATAATTTGTGGAATGGTGTATCCTCTGGGCTCACCTTCGTGTGAGTACATGTATGTGTAGTTTCGATTGGCAAAAACCGCGGTTGTATCGGGAGGTTACCCGACAGACCAGTGGATTATTCCGTTTGAAGTGCGAGTTAGCCCTGATTGCCCTTGTTGTGATGGTTAGCGCGCTTGAGCCGGATTAATTCAGGTGGTTCTGCCACAGTTGGTATCAGAGCCACAACTGGTACCCCAGCTGGTACCAGAGCCGAAATGCATACGCCAGAGTTACTAGGTGGCTAGTTCGTAAAGCCCTAAGGGATTATGGGAAAGTTACTAGGTGGCTATCTAACTTATGAATATTATCAACTGACTTCCAGCACATTACTTTTTGTCAAAACTTACTTTTATGCACAACCGACCCTTAAATTCTGTAACGACGCCCTCATCGCTAAGGTAAGAAGGTAAGAATCCTCAGCCAACTGAGAGAGCTTGGCCTTCCTGTCGGTGATGCAAGCCGAACGTTGCCCTCAAGCAGTGGCTTACTTGAGGTGCTGCCAATATACCAACTATTAGTTGATTATATTGGGAGTAGAAGGTTTGGTGCAGGGTGTGGCGATCGCTGTTCATACCCCCGTCTCAAGACGGTACCCCCCGTGAATACACTATCTTGATAGCGTATGTTAACATCGTCTGTACAGCGGGAATTGTACCTCCTGTCTAAATATGAAAAATTCTGAACATATGGATAATGAGAAACAACAAAGACATTGAGATGTCAGTTTTCTGTCCAAAATGAGCAGTTCAGCCACATAAACTTTATGCCCCTTTAATACAGTTTTCGGCAAAAGTGTTCAACACAAAACTTGTTGTAAATTTACTCAGGCAGCTACTGTTAAAATTTGGTAATTTTTGGCTGGGTAGCTTTTCCCTGGTGCACGAAACGTTGGCCCGCTGTTCACTGAAATTTCTGGGTAGACAGTAAAGTGAAACCTTAAGAGAAAGACTATCTTAGAGCCTTATCTAGCTCTGGAGTTGACTAGCAAAGATGTTGACAAATACCTTAGGAATATTCTGGTAAAAGTTGAGAATTTTTGGACAAGAACTGTTGAAGTTATGGCTATTTTAGTGCACTGTCCAGAACCTGTCACTATGTTGTTAACAGTTTTTCGCTATCTCACCCCTTTGATCTTTTGTTCAGATGGCCGAGCCTGTTGCCATGATGGTGGATGAGGATGGACACGTTCACTCACAGTGTCTCCACTGGGAGGGCTTTCCCTCTATCTTGTGGGATGTTCTGCGCACCGCGGGCTATCCAATTCCCCCACGTTACACCGGACTGGAGTTTGCAGAGAATGGAGTTACCCAGTGCCGTGTTAATGTGACCATCTTTCCGCACCCGCTACACCCGGAGTGGACCGCGTGGAGATTGAGGCTGTTGGTCGCTGTTTGGCCGATACTTGGGAGCTTGCTGCCATGAGGGCGCTCACCACTTTCTGTGCGCAGTGCCCTGAGGCCGTCACGCTCACTCCTATTGGTTTGTGTCCTACTGCCCAGGACAACGACCCCTTTTGGCTCAACAGGGTGCAGCACTCACAGTACTTGGTGGACTTTCATGCCCAGGAGACCATTGAGACCTCCGTGCGATGCATGAATGCACTGTACCGACTTCAGACTCTCCAGAGTCAGGCGCTTGTGCAGCTCACTGATCTTGCACAGGCCTACTACATGATGGCAGATACCAGGGATGAGCAGATTAAGGAACTCAGTGAGGAACTTGAGGACAGAGACACCCGGATTGGCCAACTTGAGGGCCAAGTTTAGGAGCATGACACTCTCATAGGTGAGAGAGATGACATGATAGCACACTTGGAGGAGCAGCTCCATGATCTGAACCTTGAGTTGGAGGATGCTAATGAGCACATTCAGTGGCACCATGATCATAATGCCCCTCCCGACGTGGTGGCTATGGAGGAAGATGAGGAGGAGCCACAGGAGATTGACGGTGTCTCAGGTATGGACTTTGAGGGTGAGGCATTGCAGCCACCTCCGATGGGAGCTCACTCTCCTACTCACAGTGAGTCGTCCGTCAACGACCTCGACGACTTCTAGCCGATGACCTAGGAGGACTTTTGCATATACTCCTCAATAGTGTAGCCTAACTTTTGGCAAGTGTTGTAATAGGCTAACTAAGAGTTGAGTACCTCTTTTGTGATGGGTACAACTTGACCATTGGATACTCAAATCATGTAGGCCATGGCTAAAAACTTGGTGGTTTGATTGTGATATTGGAAAGCAGTTGAATCTGTGATTGTAGAAACTTGTCGGAGTTTTTACCCATGTCTCCTTACATTTTTGGACTAAGTGTTGAATACCAAACTTGTCCTAAATTTTGTGATCTAGGTTCTCACAAAATTTCGGCACTATTGGATTTCTAGTTTGAGTTATAGGCAAGATACTATAACTCGTTCTGCTGAAAAACAGCCAATCCAGCGTTGCAAAGAGTGAATCTTTCGACCATCTTGGCCATCGGTTTAGCGTCTGAGTTGAATACCAAATTTGTACATCTCTAAATTCCCTACCCACTGCCAAAATATGAGAAATTTTGGATGAACCTACCAGGAGTTATAAATTTCTTATGGCAGACAGTATTCTGTCCATGATTCTATCGATGATCTTTCGGAAGTCTACTTTTCCGCGCTAATCCTTTTAATCATGGAAGAAATATGGATCACATTGCTAATGATAAACATTCACCTTTCAGATGGTTAGAGCAACCCGTGGTAACCCGGAAGGTTTTGGTGCTGGCACAAGTGGATCACAACAACAGCCACCACCACCACCCAGCTTGGTGGAAGTAATGGCCGCTCAAACCGAGTTGCTTCGCCAGCTCGTTCAAGGACAGCACCAACAGCGGGGTGGACACCATGTTCACCAACCTCAAGCTGCCGGTTACACGGATTTCCTTAGGACCCAGCCTCCCTTGTTTCACAAGACGGAGGAACCTTTGGATGCGGACGCTTGGATTCGCACCATTGAGTCCAAGTTTTCTCTACTTGTGGCCCCATGTTTGGATGCAAACAAGGCTCGCTTTGCCGCGCCGCAGCTTCACGGTACAGCTCGTCTTTGGTGGGACCACTACTTTGCTATGCTCCCGGCTGATCACGTTGTCACCTGGGACGAATTCAAAACTGCGTTCCGGGCACACCATATCCCAGAAGGTCTTATGGAAAGAAAGCTAAATGAGTTTCTGGCACTCACTCAGGGTACCCGCACTGTACTTCAGTATGCCTAGGTCTTCAACAACCTGTGCCAGTACGCGAGCTATCACGCAGACACGGATGCTAAGAAGTGGGATCATTTCCGCAGAGGTCTGAGTACCAAACTCAATGAACGACTGAATCTTGTCAAGGCCGATACATATAATGAGCTAGTCAACATGGCAATTATCCAAGAGGATTGTATTGCAGCTCACCGTGCTGAGACGAAGAGAAAGGCGCCAATTGGACCCTTGGGAGCTCAGCCACCGAGGTATCGCTTAGTGCAAAATGCTGCACCTACAGCTCCACCGAAAGCCCCTCAGCCAGGGCGTTGGATTGTCAGGCCCCCGCAGCAACAAGGTGTTGTACGACCCCCTGTGCCTCAACAAACTGGACCAAGGCCCGTTGCTCAGCAATTCCTTCGTCCAAACATAGCCAATCGTTGCTTCAATTGTGGAAGTTCCAATCATTTTGCCCGAGAATGCCCTCGGCCTAGGCAGCCAACTCAGGGCCAAGACTCTAACCAAAACAATAAGAACAAAGGCAAGAGGCAGACCCTTCAGGTCAAACAAGGACGGATCAATTCCACCACCCTTGCGGAACTTCCTGAAGGAGCACCAGTAATGACGGGTACATTCTCTATCCATAACAAGCCTGCAGTTATATTATTTGATTCTGGTGCATCACATAGTTTCATTAGTGCAAAGTTTGGAGCAAAAGTAGGCCTGGTTGTTTGTCACACAAAAGGGTCATATATGATATCAACACCGGGTGGAAAAATTGCTTCCAACCAAATAATAAGGCTGGTACCGATAAAATTGGGTAGCAGAATCATCAACACGGACCTCGTTCTCTTACCCCTTGAAGGCATGGATATTATTTTGGGAATAAATTGGATGACCATGCATGGAGTCATACTGGACCTTTCTTCCCGGGCTGTTGAAATAAATTCACCTAATCACGGAACCACTACCCTTTACCTACCATTCTGGGACTGCACGAATTCTTGTGCTTTCGTGATGGAAGGAATCAAGCTAGATGATATTCCAGTAGTATGCGAGTATGTCGATGTTTTCCCGGATGACTTACCAGGAATGCCACCATATCGGGACATTGAGTTCGTTATTGAACTGCAACCAGGCACTGCACCTATCTCCAAAAGACCCTATAGGATGCCACCTAAGGAATTGGCCGAACTGAAAACACAACTCCAAGAACTACTGGACAAAGGTTTCATTCGTCCTAGCGCATCACCTTGGGGATGTCCAGCCCATTTTGTAAAGAAAAAGGATGACAGTTTAAGATTATGTGTGGACTACCGACCTCTCAATGCGGTGACCGTTAAGAATAAATACCCACTTCCTCGCATCGACGTTCTCTTTGATCAATTATCGGGAGCTAGAGTTTTCTCAAAGATTGATCTTCGATCTGGATATCATCAGATAAAGATTCGTCCATGCGATATTCCTAAGACCGCCTTTTCCACACGATATGGACTATATGAATTCTTGGTCATGTCCTTTGGTCTCACCAATGCCCCTGCCTACTTCATGTACCTCATGAACTCGGTATTCATGCCCGAGCTCGACAAATTCGTCGTAGTTTTCATTGACGACATCCTTGTCTATTCCAAGAATGAGGAAGAGCACGCTAAGCACCTGCACATTGTTCTTCAGCGTCTCAGGGACCATCAGCTCTATGCTAAATTTTTTAAGTGTGAATTCTGGTTGGATAGTGTGAAATTCTTGGGTCACACTATTTCCAGCGAAGGCATAGCCGTTGACCCCAGCAAGGTACAAGAAGTGATGGATTGGAAACCTCCCACCTCTATTCATCAGATTCACAGTTTTCTTGGCTTAGCCGGTTACTATCGCCGTTTCATTCCGGATTTCTCCAGGATTGCTAAGCCTATGACCGAACTATTGAAAAAGGGAGTAAAGTTTGTGTGGGATGAGAAATGCGAAGAAGCTTTCCACACTCTCAGAGAACGTTTGACTACAGCCCCTGTGTTAGCTCAACCCGATAACGCCAAGCCGTTTGATGTTTACTGTGATGCATCTGGTACTGGTCTTGGTTGTGTGCTTATGCAAGAGAATCGAGTTATCGCCTATGCTTCACGAGCCCTTCGGACCCATGAGCAGAATTATCCTACCCATGATCTCGAATTAGCAGCAGTCATTCATGCTCTAAAAATATGGAGGCATTATCTCATGGGCACTCGTTGTAATATCTACACCGATCACAAGAGTCTCAAATATATCTTCACCCAAGCCGATCTGAATATGAGACAAAGAAGATGGCTAGAATTAATCAAGGATTATGATCTCGAGGTGCACTATCACCCCGGCAAGGCAAATGTAGTCGCGGATGCGCTCAGCCGTAAGGCCCATTGCCATTGCCTATCAGTGGAAATCTATAATGAGACATTATGCTCGGAAATGAGGAAGCTTAGTTTGGAAATGATTTCCCAAGGCACTCTGAATCACATCTCAGTCGAGCCCACTCTTCACGACCAAATCATCATGGCACAACTACACGATGAAGGAGTTAAGATCATCAAACAAAAACTCTCTCTAGGAGAAAAGAAATACAAATGTTTCCGCCAGGACCATAAGGGATTTCTATGGTTCGAAAGTTGCATAGTCATTTCGAAGAATCATGAGCTCCGTAAGAAAATTCTGGACGAGGCACACCTTTCCAAATTTTCTATTCACCCCGGCAGTAACAAAATGTATCAAGACCTTAGGCAAAATTTCTAGTGGACTAGAATGAAAAGAGAAATCGCTAAATATGTCTCAGAATGCGACACATGCCAGAGAGTAAAAGCCAGCCACTTGAAAGTAGTCGGTACACTTCAACCTTTGCCTATACCCTCATGGAAATGGGAGGACATAAGTATGGATTTCATTGTTGGATTGCCAAGTACCGCACAGAAACATGATTCCATATGGGTTATCATTGATAGGCTCACAAAGACATCACATTTTCTTCCGGTACACACCACCTATACCGCCAAGAAATATGCTGAGATTTATCTCGATCGCATTGTTTGCCTACATGGAGTACCGAAGACTATTATTTCCGATCATGGTACTCAGTTTGTAGCGCGCTTTTGGGAACAATTGCAAGCTTCTCTTGGTACTAAATTGATTCGAAGCTCAGCCTATCATCCTCAGACTGACGGACAAACTGAGAGAGTGAACCAAATTCTTGAAGACATGCTTAGAGCTTGTGTCATTCACTATGACAAGAGTTGGGACAAATGCCTATCCCTAGCAGAGTTCTCATATAACAATAGCTATCAAACGAGTTTGAAAATGGCACCATTTGAGGCCTTATACGGACGAAGGTGTCGAACCCCTTTGAGTTGGTCACAGACCGGAGAGCGCAAAATATTTGGACCAGACGTGGTAATCGAGGCAGAAGAAAAAGTGAGAGTAATACAAGAAAACCTTAGAGCCGCACAATCCAGGAAAAGAGCTATTTCGACAGAAGGAGAAAGCCCCTGAAATTTGAAGTTGGTGACCACGTCTACCTTCGAGTTTCACCAACCAAAGGTGTACAACGATTCGGAGTCAAAGGAAAACTATCTCCCCGTTATGTTGGTCCCTACGAAATCATCGAGAGGTGTGGACCCGTAGCCTATAGAATTCGACTGCCCCCTCAGCTTGCAGCCATCCATGATGTCTTTCACGTATCTCAACTCAAGAAGTGTGTTCGAGTCCCTACCGAGGTTGTCAAACAACAGGAAGTCTTAGTAGAGCCCGACCTCTCATATGTCGAGTATCCTATCAAAATCATGGATCAAAAAGAAAGAAGCACTAGGAGGAAAGTGATTAAAATGTACAAAATTCAATGGAATCATCACACTGAGGAAGAAGCCACATGGGAAACTGAAAGTTTTCTAAAACAGAATTTCCCAAGTTTTCTCAACTCCACCGAAGGTACACACTCTATCCACACTAAGCCTATTGTCCGAATCTCAGGGCGAGATTCTTTTAAGGGGGGAAGGCTGTAACACCTCAGGTGTTTAAATTACGAAATAAACCGGGGGTAGTCATTACAAAGGTACCTATGATCATGCAGCTAGGGTTCCAATCAACTCCTATGAACTTTAAATGCACAGGCAAAAAGGACACAACAGTTGCATAAATTTTAAAAAAAATTGGGATCATGCACCGGGGCTTGCCTCCGAACGTTGGTCCGGTGTAACACCTTAGGTGCTTAAATTATGAAATAAGCCTCATTAGCTTGGCACGATGCATAAATAACTATGAAAAATTTAAAGGAAAGGAATTATAAATTGGTTCTGCCTTGAATTGAAAATAGTTGTGTATATGTGCGTAAGTACATGAACTTTAATCAAGCCGTTTAAAATAACTTCTAAACTACAACTCAAATGAACCTTGGCCTGAAACAAAACTTGTGTAACTTTTCTTTTTGAACAACTTTCGTGTTCAAGGATTTTTGAGTCACAACACAAAAATTTGAGAAATACTTGAAATTGCAAACCAGTCCCTGCCTTTTCTTCTATTTTCACTGCAGACCCTTCTTCTCCACCTCGCCCGACCCTTTCACTCGTTCGACCCTCGCGTCGCCCAACCCTTTCACTCGCCCGACCCTTTCACTCGCCCAACCCTCGGCTTCGCCCGACCCTTTCACTCGCCCGACCCTCGGCTTCGCCCGACCCTCGCTTCGCCCGACCCTCGCCCACCGCGCAGTCGCCGTAGGCCGCTTGGCTGGGGATGCCTGACGGCGCTTGGCGCCAAGCCAAGGCCTGGCCGCGCCCGCACGCGCGCCCGAACGCCGCGTTCCTCCCCAGTCCGCGCACGCCACGCGCGCGCCGGTGATGCGCTCCCCTGTTGCCGCCCGCCGCGCCCAATGGGCAAGTCGCGCCGTGCCCGTGTCTCCGCCGCGTCCCGCCAGTCGCCGCGCTCGCCGCCTGGCAAGACAGCTGCTGCCGCTCGTCGCCCAACCCGCGCGTCGCGTGATCTCCCGCTCCCCACGCCAAATCCTCAGTGCCCAATCCCCTCTGCCCGCGCCCGCCGCACGCCGCGCCGGCTCTGCTCGCCGCCCACCGCGGCCAGTCACGCGCTCCCGTCGTGTCGCCCGCGCCCGCTTCACACAATCAAGTCCCGCCCTACTCCCGCCTCTCTGCTGCCTACAAAAGGCCGCACTGAGTCCCCCTCGCACGCCACCATTACCGCCGTCGTGCCCAGCTCACCGTGGAGCTCACCTCTTCGGCCACCCCTTGCCAGAGCTAAGTTTCCCACCACCAGCAAAGCACCCCACCGCAGCTCACTGCCCCACCCATCATTGCCCAGAACCGCCGGAGCACCGCCAGCGCCGCCGCGCCGTCGCCGCTCCTTGCTGCTCCGTGGACAGCTCACTCCGAAGCTCCGCCGTCCAAGCCAAGCTTCGAAACGGGTTCCCCTCGACGCCGCGAGGCTCATCGACCAGCCCACACCCTCCCCTCCTCGCTGGAGCACCGTCGCCGATGCTCTGCCCCGCCGCCACCCCTCTGCTCCGCACCGACGAGCCACCTCCGGCCACCCCAACCCCGACCAAGACCATCCCGAGGTAGGTCTCACCTCCCTTTATCTCCCCGACCCTTTTTCCCTCGCCGCCGACAAGCCCCCTCGCCGGAATCTGGCCGGCCGCCATGCTAGCGCCGCCCAGGGACCCAATTGTATCGATTGAAATATTTAAAAGAGTCTGCACGCAAGTTTTCAGGGACCCCTCTGTAAAAGAAAGTTTTAACCCTAGATTCAAAATCAGTGAACTTGTAAAATTCATGTAAAATCGTAGAAAAGTCGGAAAAATACAAACTCAACTGTTCTGGAATCTTTAGATGAAAATCTACAACTTCTGTTACATGCTTTTCTTCAGTTTCTTGATAAATCTTGTTGTAAATTAAATGGAAGGTTTAATAGACTTAAAAAGTACCCCCTATTGTAGATAAAGTCTAAACCTGAAAAATTAACAGTAGATTAGTTGCTTGATTTGTAGTCCAGTGTAAAAATATTAGGGCCAGAACCCATCTCTAGGTAAACTTCTTAATAAAACTTGTTTATAACATGAGGTAATAAAACTAAATTCTAACTGCTGTTATGTTATGATTCTTGTGGTGATACTTTTCCAAAGCTGTTTTATTGATGCCTAAATACCACAGGAAAGTTTAGAACCTTTTTACTCTCTGTAACCTATTTATATAATTTTGTGGTAGCAAAAGTTTCACTAATTCAAATAATTAGTTTCTTTGCTTGGAAAATGTTCAAATTTTCTATGTAGCACACATTAGAGTAGCTCTTGCTGTATAAAAAGTTTCATACACAGAAACCCTGTAAAACATCCTGTAGAAATTAATCTTTATTAAACTAGGTGTATCTTGTCATATTTATCATGCTTTGTATATTGCACATTAAAATATGAAAACTTTACAGTAACACACTTATGGATAGATTAATTCCCTGTAAAATTTTTGGTATCAATACTTGAATGGTTTGTCCTGTATAAAAATAACTAAGTTCTAGTAGTAGCTGTGTATTACCTTTCTCATAATTTTTCTGCTTCGTTAAAATATCTGAAATTTCTACAGTGCTTTTTTCTCTACATAATGTGCTCTAAATAAAAATTTTATCACCATAAGTTACCTAATACAGAAGTTGTGTTTAATCCATGTTGTGCTTAGAAAATTAAGTTTCCATTATAACACAACCCCTTTTATTTAATGAAGTTAATAGTTTAAGTTATACACTATTAACAATTGCCCAAAGAAAACTTAACTAAGTAACTTCACAACCAAATCGATGTTTTGTGGATTGCAACTTTGTCGTGAAGGAAAATAATCGTCTTATACCATCGCTATAACTTACACTTGTGCATTCATATAGAATCGACTACTCTCGCCGACAGAACGTACGAGCTGGTGCTTGAGTCCGAGAGTGAGCAGCGTGAAGCTCAAGTAAATCTAGCTGAAGCTCTCGAAGACCCAAGCCCGAGTTCAGACGAGCCCCAAGCTAGCTTTACCCAAGAAGGCAAGCCCCGGAGCATGAACCCTATTTTCCTAAACTTATGCAACTTATTACTCTACTTTACTTGTGCATTAAGTTTATAGGAGTTGAATGAAAACATAGTCGCAGGATCCTAGGTACCCCTGCTCTGAACACTAGATGTAAGGTTCGATAGAATGCTATGCTAATAGGACTCGGTAAAAGTCAAGTGATTTCCTGTCACTCGTGGGAATATAGGAGTTGAATGTCTACTACACGCTGCAATCATAAGGTCGACGGACGGGGCTATGGTACGATGTTTATGTTGATGATTGAGGCCCCATCTGTTTAGTGAAAAATGCTAAGGCCGCAGTGTGTGGTAGTGGTGGTTAAGTTTTTGAACGTACTAACCACAAGCCGAGAATATGGTAATCGGTAAGCTTAAGTACCGGATTGAACCGAGGCCGGAATATACTCCCCACCGTCTTGAATTCGTTAACATCTAGCTAATGGCGGGTGCATGTGCCGCCATGGCCGGGCCATGGGGACGTGTAGTCGAGGGCGGTGGGCCTGTTCCGTGAAGCGGGAATTGAAGGGAAAAGTTGCACGTGTGACTCTTGGAGTAACCACGTGACGTGTGTTTAGGTTTCCCTTGCAAGGTTAAGAAATTTGATTCGAATCGTCCGTTTCTCGCGGTTATTGAGACTGCTTGACCCTTTTACCACATAGAGTAAGAAGAGGAACAATGATGATGATTAATCTTGTTGGATGCAAAATAATTCTTCCACCATGTATGATATTGGATAGTTGCTTACCTAGAATGGTTAAAGAAAGCTAGAACTTGGAGCTAAAATTTGAAAGTAAGGACCTACTCATATATGCTTTTCGGCAAAACAAACCCCTCAAGCCAAAAGCCTTGCATGTTTAGGAGTCGGCTAAGTATATTCCACTAGTCGGGTAAGCCTTGCTGAGTATTAGTATACTCAGCCTTGCTTGTGGCTTGTTTTCAGGTGAAACTTTCGAGGACATGATCACTAGTTTGACTTGGCCTTGTAACCTTCCTCCTTGTTGTTCGGTGGAATGGGATACGCCCCCGGCCAACGGTGATAATGCCGAGTGATGTCTCGTATGGGCTTCATCGAGACATCCTGTATCGTCGAGTAGTTATCGTTATTTTTTCGCTGCTGTGAACTCTGAAGAACTCATTTATTTTGAACTCTGAAGTACCTTGTTTACGAATTTGAACTCCGTTGTAATAATAATCTGTGATGAACCTATGTTGTATAATTTGTGGAATGTTGTATCCTCTGGGCTCACCTTCGTGTGAGTACATGTACGTGTGGTTTTGATCGGCAAAAACCGTGGTTGTATCGGGAGGTTACCCGACAGACCAGTGGATTATTCCGTTTGAAGTGCGAGTTAGCCCTGATTGCCCTTGTGGTGATGGTTAGCGCGCTTGAGCCGGATTAATTCAGGTGGTTCTACCACATCCGGATCTTCAGCGGCTGCTGCTGGATTACCCTGAGCTTCTTGCTGCACACTCTCAGACTCAGGCACCAGATTGTAGATCCCATCGGCGAGAGTAGTCGAATCTATATGAATGCACAAGTATGAGTGGTTTTACTGGTACAAGATTGCTTTATAAAGTAGTCAAACTTAAGTTAAGTAGTCAAGTACTTTATTTACTTTTTCCTGGGCAGCCATTTATCGAGTGCTTACCTGTATTAACTGACTCCATTAAGTGAGCGGGTGGTTGTGCATGTTGTACGAAATTTTTTAACAGGGAGCATTGGTTGACCCAAACTACTCGTAGGGGTGCTTTCTGGGTTGAAAAACCACTCGTAAAGGTAGCTTCTGAGTAGAGATTTTTATCTAGAGCTTGTTACTTAATTACAACTTTACTGTAAAAGTTTTAGTTATTTTTATTCAGCAAGTTATCATGAAAAGCTTAGTACACAGTTAGTACTAGATTCAAGATCTATTTGCACAGAACAAACCATGCAAGAAACTGGTGCTCAACTCCTTACTGATCGAACCTACTCGAATGAGTAGTTTACTGCATAATTTTTCCTAAGCAAGAACCAGAGGTTAAAATTTTAGATTCAAAGGGATCTAGCTTATAACAAAAGCACTCGAAACCACTGGTTGTGCTTGGATTTAGAGTATGAAATTTTTATGAAAGGCTAAACTCTTAGCACTAAGGCTACCATCCAAGTTTCATGAGCAGTTCTTTCTTGAATCTCTTGGAACAATTAAAAGCCATTTAAGCATGATTTAAATCCACATCTAAAATCATGTGGAAACAGATCCAAGGTCCTGTTTACAAAGTTGTAGATCTCCACTTAAGGATTCCAGAACATCTTAGCTTGTATTTTTAGGATTTTTCTGTGAGTTATTTTGCATCTTTAAAGTTAATAGATTGGTTTTCGAGTTCTTGTTCCAGGTTAACAGATGAGTCCCTGAGATTTACAGAAAGCTTCTCAGAAGATTAAAACCTACACAGATGGGTCCTTGGTACAGGGAAAACGGCTACTACCGGCCAAAATCCGGCGACTAGGGTTGCCGATGTTGAGGGGTGAAGGTGGGAGATGCAAGAGAGGAATAAACCGCACTTGTTTGAGGTCTTGGGTGGGGAAGGGATGGATCGCGGCCTGCCGACGGTGGCATAGAGCCGGCGGCGGGGGCGGACGGCGGGGCCGATGGTCCGGTGAGGGAAACGGCACGGGGAATGGTTGTGCAGCTTCGGGGTGAGGTGGAGAAGGTGGGGGAATGGTTGTTCTGGGCAATGTGAGGGCGGAGTGGTGCGTCCGCGCGCAGGTGTTGACTCGCCATAGTTGGAGGTTGGGGGCGACGAACTGAGGTGCCTCGGGGTGGCTTTTATAGGCGCTTTAGGGGGAATGGCGGAGGAGCTGGGCGCGACAAAACGGAGGGACGGGGGCACAGCTGGGACAAGGTGGCGGCAAGGGAGCGGCTTCGCCGGCGCGTCGTGGCACGACCATCGGGCATCGTCGGCCGCGTGGCGCGCGCGGGCTGATCGGGGTGGGATACGGGGAGGGGCAATTCGCCTGTAGCAGGCTTAGTCGGTGGCTGCTCGGGACCGTTTGGGGTTAGCGCCTTGGCGCGGCTCACCGTTGCAGGGATGCCCTGCCGCGTGACGGCGCCTCACTGCCGGCTGGAGCCGAACAGGGGAGGGGAGAGAAGCCACAGGGAGGGAGAGAGAAATGGCTGGGACTCAAATTAAATTTTTCTAAAATTTCAAATAGAAACTTGAAAAACTCTAAACACGAAAGTTGTAGGGAACTTGAAAATCTACAACTTTTGTTTTAGGCCAAAGTTCATTTATGCTACGGTTTAAAAGTTATTTAGAAATTACAAAAACAAGCATTTAAATGAGACGTTATTTCTTGTGAATTTTTGCACCGTTAGCCTTTGAGTTCAACTATACTTTTGTTGTTCTTGTTATGACAAAGGTGCCATTAAAATTATAGGTTCAAATGTGATCAATTTTGAAAGTTACAAGAGTTTGCTTGTACGGGTTCAATTGTTTTATGCACACATACATATACACAATTTCATTTGCCTGCAAGGTATATTTGATAGGTTGTTTCATATTTCTCTTGCTCATTTGTGACAGTCTTCAATGTTTGGATCTTTATTTAATCTTTTAGACACCTAGGGTGTCACAGCTAACTTGAGGGATGAGTAGATGCAAGACTTAATTGAGGAGATTCGTGACCGAGATGCTAGAATTGGCCAGCTTGAAGGCCAAGTGCAGACACTAGAAACCACCGTGGGTGAGCACGAGGCAATGATCGAGTTCTTGGAAGAGCAGATCCATGATCTCATCATCGATTTGGAAGATGCCAACGGAGAAATTGACATGCATCACGCACAGCATGTAGGCCTTCATGTTCCACCGGACGTGATGGACATTGACAGCGATGAAGAACCCGAGGAGATAGAGGGTGTCTCTGATCTTGACTATGATATGGTAGTCCCGCAGCCCGCACAGATGAGAGTTCACTCCCCGGCGCGCAGCGAGTCGTCTGTCAACAATCTTGACGACTACTAGGGGACAACTTGGGAGTACTTTTGTTTATACACCTCTTAGTGTAGCCTAACTTTTGTGCAGGTAGTAATAGGCTAGCTTAGAGTTGAGTACCATCAGATACAAGGAGTGTAGCCTAGAAGCTAAGAGCACTCGAATTAGGTAGGCTTTAGAGAAGGACTAGAAGTATGTATATATTGACAAGCAGTTGGAAATCAGTGCTTCTCGGGTAGTTTCCTTCCGTGTCCGACTAGTCGAACTACTGTACGAGTAGTTACAACAGATGTAGGGCGTGGGCCATGTCCCATTCCGAATCCTAGGTGAAGTATGCCACGTGGCCAGTCCTGTGTGCCCGGGTCTGACAAGCCCCCGAGCTCTTCGTAGCCGAGTACTGCAGGCGTTCGAGTACTTCCGAAGGCGTCTTTGAGTTCTTCGCAAACTTCGTCTTGAAGGTGTCCTCCGAGTACTTCCATGGCTGCGTCGAGGCTGTGAGGTGCCCATGCAAATTCCCAAAATTACCGCTCAAACCAATCTTTTGTGCCCTGAGCCAATGACTAAACAAATCCTCTGGGTATTTTGAACAAACCCCTTATTTCGGGATAAAATCCCTGAAATAATGGTTAACAATCATATACCCAAGAGAAATCTTAAGAAGCCTCTTGGGTTGGGCATTATCGAGTAGCTATGCAGCGACCATCATGTAAGCATGAATTTTGAGTCTGTCCCCTGAAGCACTTTGAAATGTTTTGTCGCAGCAAGCTCTCGAGCCAGGATCATAAAGTAGTCATAGCAGAAAGGTAGCGCCAGCCCCCGATCCCAAGCATAGAGCAAGTAGCCACCAGTGCATGAGCGGTCAATGAAGCCATCTAGTCGGAATCGATCCCGACTAGGATTGTAGTCAAGATAAGTAGTCGAAGAAGTCGAAATGGTATGGGGCCAGTCGTAAACAAGTAAAATTCTTGTCATAGGAGCAAGACCCCTTCAATAACATAGTGTACAAGTCGAAAACAAGTAATATGTTACTGGAAAATATGGGAGCGAGGCCCCTTCAGCAAACTTGCACATGATAGCGGTCGTAAACCAGTAAAACGGAGTTGTACTGGAAGTATAAGCACCAAGGCCCTTCAGAAACCCAAAATACTAGTCATGCAGTAGTAATTAGGCACTGGGAGTATGAGAGCGAGGCCTCTTCAGTAAACTTGCGCATAGTTCCAGTCGTAAACCGGTAAAACGGAGTTGTACTGGTACAATCAACTTCTTGGCACCAATATATGATAGCCTGATTTAAGGATGAAACCGACACAAGTGTTCAATATTCCATGTGTTTGGTACCTCCTGGCCGTCCCAGTACTGCAGGCGATAAGATCCAGGGCCTGTAACCTTGTGCACAATGAAAGGTCCTTCCCATCGTGAATTGAGCTTGGGCGAACCAGTATCATCCTGAATCCGGCGAAGTACAATGTCTCCAACATTGAAAGAGCGCCATTGAATGTTCTTGTCATGATAACGATGAACTCCTTGTAGCCCCCAGACGACTGATGAGATCTCATTGATCCATTTGCCACCCTTTTTGCTGTTCTCGTCATAGAGTCTTTTCTTCAGTCCATTAAGAATCAAACTGTTAGCGCGCTCAACCTGGCCGTTGGCCCGCAGATGAGCCACCGAAACATACTTTGACTTCAATGGAGCTGCACTCACAGAAATCCCAGAACTGATGCTAGTGGAAATTGGATCCCAAATCTGTGATAATGGTGTTGGGGAAGCCAAAGCATTGTAAGATGTCGCAGATGAAAGTAACCACTCGATCTGCCGTGAGCGTTGCGATTGCTTTGTACTCTATCAACTTTGTAAACTTGTCGATGGCCACCAACACGTGTGTGAAACCTCCTAGAGCAGTTGTGAAAGGCCCTATCATGTCCAGGCCCCAACATGCAAACGGCCATGAGGGTGGTATGGTGATGAGGTTATGAGCTGGCACATGAGGCTGTTTGCCAAAGAATTGGCAATTGATACACCGGCGGACGAGTGCTTCTGCGTCGGCCAAAGCGGTCGGCCAGTAGAAACCAAAATGAAATGCCTTGCCAACTAGTGTGCGAGGAGTATCATGGTTCCCGCACATGCCTTCGTGAATCTCTTGGAGTATTTCTTCGCCTTCCTCTGTGCTGACACACTTCCTGAGTATGCCTGATGCCGATCCACGCTTGTACAAATTGCCCCCGACTAAAACATAGTAGCTTCATCACTTTTTGGGTCGACGCCGGGGGATAGTTTGTGCTCCTGAATACCAAGCTCAAGGAGTGACTTAATCCCATCAGAACGGACACATACAACGAGCTGGTTAATTTGGCAATCACCCAGGAGGATTGCATTTTGGCCCATTGTGCAGAGAAGAAGAGGAAGGCTCCAGCCGGACCCTCGAGTGCTCAGCCACCGAGGTATCGATTAGTGCAGAATGCAGCACCTAAAGCTCTTCAGAATGCCCCTCAGCCAGAGCGTTGGATTATCAGACCCCCTCAATAACAGGGTGTGGCAAGACCCCCTGCTCCATAGCCAAATGGTCCAAGGCTGAATACACAACAGCCAACCCGCCAGAGCAACAACAACCGATGCTTCAACTGTGGGAGTTCTACTCACTTTGTTCGAGATTGCCCTCAGTCCAAACATCAAGCTCAAGGACAATGCTCAAATACCAACAACAGAAACCAAGGCAAGAAGCAGACTATTCAGGTCAACCATGGGCGTATCAATTTCACCACTCTAGCAGAGCTTCCTGATGGCGCACCACTATTACGGGTACATTTTCTATCCACCGCAAGCCCGCTGTTATATTATTTGACTCTGGTGCAGCACATAGTTTTATTAGTGCAAAATTCGGTGCAAAAGTAGGTTTGGATTTCTGTCACATGAGAAAGTCGTATATGATAGCTACACCGAGTGGTAAAATTGCTTCAAATCAACTCATAAGAAACGTACCAATTAAATTGGGTAACAAAGTCATCAACACCGACTTGAACCTCTTGGCACTTGAAGACATCGATATCATTTTGGGAGTAAATTGGATGACTCGGCATGGAGTAACCTTAGATCTTTCCTCCCGAGCCATTGAAATCAGTTCCCCAACCGAAGGAGCTACCACTTTATTTTTTCCTTTCCGAGAATGCACAAGTTCATGTGCTCTCATTAAGGTCCACTCAAAATTAGAAGAAATTCTGGTGGTACGCGAGTATGCTGATATTTTTCCGGATGACTTACCCGGCATGCCACCTGATCGAGAAATAGAGTTTGTCATTGAACTGCAGCCAGGCACAGCACCTATCTCTAAACAACCCTATCGAATGCCACCCAAGGAATTAGCAGAATTAAAAATACAGTTGCAAGAACTTCTAGACAAAGGTTATATTCGTCCAAGTGCCTCACCTTGGGGTTGTCCAGCCCTATTTGTGAAGAAGAAAGATGATAGTTTGAGGTTATGTGTAGACTACCAGCCTCCCAATACGGTGACTATCAAGAACAAATATCCACTTCCTCGCATTGATGTTCTTTTCGATCTGTTACCTGGAGCAAAAATCTTTTCCAAGATTGATCTTCGTTCTGGATATCATCAAATCAAGATTCGACCATCTGATAATCCAAATACCGCTTTCTCCACTCGATATGGACTATATGAGTACTTAGTCATGTCTTTTGGTCTCACAAATGCTCCTACCTACTTCATGTATCTCATGAATTTTTTTTTTATGCCGGACCTTGACAAGTTCGTCGTGGTTTTCATCGACGACATTCCTATTTATTCCAAGGACGAGGAGGACCATGCTAAACATTTGCACATTGTTCTCCAACGTCTCAGAGACCACCAGTTATATGCTAAGTTCTCCAAATGTGAATTCTAGTTGAAAAGTGTGAAATTTTTGGGCCATACTATCTCCAGTAACGGTATCTCAGTTGAGCCCGGTAAAGTTCAAGAGGTGATGGATTGGAAAACTCCCACTTCTTTTCATCAGATTCGTAGTTTTCTTGGGTTAGCTAGTTATTATCGCCGCTTCACTCCAGATTTCTCCAGTGCTAAACCTATGACCGAACTGTTGAAGAAAGGAGAAAAAGTTGTGTGGGATGAAGATTGTGAAAAAGCTTTCCACACTCTTCGCGAACACTTGACTACGGCCCCAGTCTTAGCTCAACCTAACACTACCAAACCATTTGACATTTACTGTGACACATCTGGTACGGGTTTGGGTTGTGTACTTATGCAAGACAATCGGGTTATTGCCTATGCTTCACGAGCACTTCGGCCCCATGAAAAGAATTACCCAACACATGACCTTGAGTTAGCAGTTGTCATTCACACTCTCAAGATTTGGAGGCACTATCTTATGGGCACCCATTGCAATATTTAAACCGATCATAAGAGTCTCAAGTATATATTCACACAAGCCGACCAGAATATGAGACAAAGATGATGGTTGGAATTAATCAAAGATTATGATCTTGAGGTGCACTATCATCCTGGCAAAGCTAATGTAGTCGCGGATGCACTCAGCCGCAAAGCTCATTGCAATTGCCTATCTGCCGCATCATACAATGAGACGTTATGTTCTGAAATGCGGAAACTTAGGTTGGAAATGATTCCCCAAGCAACCTTGAATCACATCTCTATTGAACCCACTCTTCATGACCGTATCATCATGGCACAATTACATGATGAGGGTGTTAAGATCATCAAGCAGAAATTATCTCAAGGAGAGGAGAAGTACAAATGTTTTTATCAGGATTACAAGGGAATTTTATGGTTTGGAAGTCGCATTGTCGTTCTGAAAAAATACGAACTCCAAAAGCAAATTCTTGACGAACCACATCTTTCCAAATTCTCTATTCATCCCGATAGTAGCAAAATGTATCAGGACCTTAAGCAAAACTTCTAGTGGACCAGGATGAAGAGAGAAATCGCACAATATGTTGCAGAGTGTGACACTTGTCAGCGAGTGAAAGCTAGCCACTTAAGAGTGGCTGATACACTTCAACCTCTACCAATACCCTCCTGGAAATGGGAAGATATCAGTATGGACTTCATTGTTGGTTTGCCCAATACATCTCGGAAACACGATTCTATATGGGTTGTTGTAGATAGGCTCACGAAGACCGCCCATTTTATTCCCGTACATACCACTTATAACGCCAAAAGATACGTTGAGATATATCTGGATCGAATTGTTTGTCTACACGGTGTACCAAAGACAATCATTTATGATCGCGGCACCCAGTTCATAGCACACTTTTGGGAACAACTGCAAGAATACCTTGGTACCAAATTAATCCGAAGCTCAGCTTATCATTTTCAGACCGACGGCCAAACTGAAAGAGTAAATCAAGTTCTCGAAGACATGCTTAGAGCTTGTGTCATTCAGTATGACAAGAATTGGGACAAATGTTTGCCTTTAGCAGAGTTCTCCTATAACAACAACTATCAAGCAAGTCTGAAGATGGCACCATTCGAAGCATTGTATGGATGAAGGTGTCGAACTCCATTGAGCTGGTCGCAAACTGGAGAGCGCAAAATCTTTGGACCAGACTTGGTACTAGAGGCAGAAGACAAAGTGAAAGTTATCCAAGGAAATCTTAAAGCTGCCCAATCTAGACAAAAGAGTTATTTTGACTAGAGGAGAAACCCGTGAAATTCGACGTTGGTGATCATGTCTACCTTCGGGTTTCACCAACTAGGGGTGAGCAACGATTTGGAGTGAAAGGAAAGTTAGCCCCTCGCTATGTTGGTCCGTATGAGATCATTGAAGAATGTGGACCCGTCGCCTATAGGTTATGACTTCCTTCGCAGCTTGCAGCCATCCATGACATTTTTCATGTCTCTCAACTAAAGAAATGTGTCAGAATTCCTACCGAAATTGTGGAGCAACAAGAAAACATGGTAGAACCATATCTCTCTTATGTTGAGCAACCCATCAAAATCCTTGACCAGAAGGAAAGAAGTACCCGAAGAGCGGTGCTTAAAATGTATAAAATCTTGTGGAACCATCACACTGAAGAAGAAGCTACATGGGAGACTGAAAGTTATCTCAATCAAAAGTTTTCTGGTTTTCTTAGTTCCATCCAAGGTACACACCTTCCGCACTTAGTTTTCATCCGAATCTCGGGGCGAGATTCTTTGTAAGGGGGGTAGGCTGTGACACCCAAGGTGTCTAAAAGATTAAATAAAGGTCCAAACCAGGAAATCAGTCACAAAAGAGCAAGAAAAGTATGAAACAACCTATCAAATATACCTTTCAGCCAAATAAATATGTGTATATGTATATATACATAAAATAATTGAACCGTACAAGCAAACTCTTGTAACTTTCAAAATTGGTCACATTTGAACCTATAATTTTAATGGCACCTCTGTCACAACAGGAGCAACAAAAGTCTAGTTGAACTCAAAGGCGAACAGTGCAAAAATTCACATGAAATGACGTGCCATTTAAATACTTGTTTTCGAAATTTCAAAATAACTTTTTATGCTTTGCTCAAATGAACATGGTCATAAAAGAGAAAATGTATGTCTTATAAAGTTGAACAAAATTGGTAATCAAATGTTTTTGATTTGACCCTGGGAAGAATGAGTTTTAGCTTCTTTTTCCACCCAGACCCCTGCTATTTTGTTTTTCACACATCAGTCCCATCATCTTCTCCCTCCTCTCTCTTCCCCTGCTCTATCCCATCGCTGGCAGGCCAGCGCGAACCGGCGCAACCGAGCCCGCCGGTCATGTGGTCCTGCTAGTGCCTTGGAAATCTTCCGAGGCCCCATCAAATCTTGCGCTACCCCCTCAGGAAGCCTCCACGCGACGTGTTTCCTCTGTCACAGGCGCTGCTGGCGCCACGGCGAGCCTCCGCCGGCGCCAGCTAGGCCATGCGCCCCCGGTTTTGCCCCTTGTCTCGCCTTCCCCTGAGGCTCGAGCCAAGGCCACCATCCCCCCTCCAGCGCCTATAAAAAAGCCCACCCCAAGGCACCTGTGCTCGTTGCCCCAACCTCCAACTCCGGCGAGCAGCTCCCCGTGCGTGGACACACCACTCCGCCCCGACATTGCCCGAAACAACCCTTCCACCACCTTCTCCACCTCACCCCGGAGCTGCACAGCGGTTTCCCCGCGCCATCTTCCTCACTGGATCGTCGCCCCCGCCATCTGCACCCACCGCCGGCTTTGTGCCACCGTCGGCAGGCCGCCTCGGTCCATCCCTTTCCCACCCAAGACCTCAAACAGGTGTAGTTTGTTTCTCTCTTGCATCTCCCACCTTCACCCCTCACCATCGGCAACCCTAGTCACCGGATTTTGGCCGACAGTAGCCGTTCCCCTGTACCAAGGACCTATCTGCGTCAATTTCAATCTTTCTGAGAAGTTTTCTGTAAATCTCAGGGACTCATCTGTAAACCTGGAACAAGAACTTGAAAACCAATCTATTAACTTTGAAGATGCAAAACAACTCACAAAAAAATACTAAAAATACAAGCTAAGATGTTCTGGAATCCTTAAGTGGAGATCTACAACTTTGTAACAGGGCCTTGGAGTTGTTTCCACATGTTTTTAGTTGTAGATTTGAATCAAGATTAAATGGCTTTCATTTTGTTCCAAGAGTTTCAAGTAAGAACTGCTCATAAATTTGTGATGGTAGCTTTAGTGCTAGGAGTTAAGTCTTCCATAAAAATCTCATGCTCTGAATCCAAGCACAACCAGTAGTTTCAAGTGCTTTTGATATAAGCTGGATCCCTTATAAACTAAAATGTTAACCTCTATTTCTTGCACAAGAAAAATCTACAAAAATGTGTTGTAAACTACTCATGTGAGTAGGTTTGTGCAGTAAAAAGTTGAGCACCAGTTCATACATGGGTTGTTCTAGGCAAATATATCTAGAATCTAGCAGTAGCCGTGTAATGAACTTTTCATAATTAACCTGATAATTAAAAATATCTAAAACTTTTACAGTAAGGTTGTAATTAAGTGACAAGCTTTGCATAAAAAACTCAACCCAGGAACTACCTTTACGAGTAATTCTGCAACCCAGAAACTACCTCTGCGAGTAGTGTTGGTCAACCAATGCTTCCTGTTAGAAATGACCGTTTACAACATGCAAAACCACTCACTCACTTATTGAAATCAGTTAATCCAGATAAGTACTCGATAAATGACTGCCCAGGGAAAAGAAAATAAAGTGCTCGACTACTAAACTTAAGTTTTGACTACTTTAGAATGCAATCTTGTACCAGTAAAACCACTCATACATGTGCATTCATATAGACTCAACTACTCTCGCTGACGGGATCTACAATTTGGTGCCCGAGTCTGAGAGTGAGCAGCACGAAGCTCAGGTTAATCTAACAGCAGTCGCTGAAGACCTGGACCAATGTTCGGAGGAAGCCCCGACTAGTTTTACACAAGAAGGCAAGCCCCGGTGCATGATCCTAGTATTTAAATTATGCAACTGTTGTTCCTTTTGCCTGTGCATTTAAAAGTTTATAGGAGTTGATTGGACCCCTAGCTTCATGATCATAGGTACCTTTGTTGACTATTAGAACAGGAAGTGCAAGTAGATGCTATGCTAATAGGAACGGTAAAAGTCGAGTAGTTTCCTGCTACTCGCGAGAACTTGAGGAGTTGAATGTTTTGCCGCATATTGCAACTATAAGGTTGACGGGCGGGGCTGTGGTAAAGTACTCATGGTTGAGGCCCCGTCCAAGTAGTGAAAAATGCTAAGGCCGCAGTGTGTGGTAGTGGTAGTTAAGTGTTTGAAAGTACTAACCACATGCCGAGAATATGGTAATCGGTAAGCTTAAGTACTCGATTGAACCGATGCGTGGACAGGTTTCACCGTCTTGACACTATTCCATGGGCCCAATGGTGAGTGCAAGAGGGGTCATGTTCCCGCATCGCCCATGGTTCATGGACCTTTTGTACTCAAGGCCGGTGGTCCTGATCCATAAAACGGGAATAAAGGGGAAAAGTTGCACGTGTGACTCTTGGAGTAACCACGTGACGTGTGTTTAGGTTTACCTTGCAAGGTTAAGAAATTCGATTCGAATCGTCTGTTTTCTCGTGGTAATTGAGACTACTTAATATTTCTGCCACATAGAGTAACAAGAGGAACTATGGCTATGATGAAACTTGTTGGATGATTAAATGTTTTCCACCATGTTAAAATATGAAATTAAGGACATACTCTTTGTTGCTTTTCAGCAAAAAGAAAACCATAGAACCTTAGAGCCTTGCATGCTTAGTAGTCGGTATTTACATACCACTAGTCAGGTAAGCCTTGCTGAGTATTAGTATACGCAGCCTTGCTAGTGGCAATGCTTTCAGGTGTGTCGGTTGAAGATATGGTGTCTGGTTTGCCTTGGCCGAGTGCTTTGCCGACTGGTTGGACAGTGGAGTGGGATCTGTCCCCGGCTAGCAATGACTCTACCGACGCTAGTTGATCGTGTGTTTCTTTCCGCTACAATTTAAAACTCTGAATAAAGTTTTATGTTGAAAACTAAAAGTACTCGAGTGATGTTTCGACTTGTAATAATTTATGTCCGACTAGTGAATATAAAATCTGTGGACTCTTGTAATCTCTGGACTTGCCCTCATGCAAGTTATGTGTATGCTTTGTTTCGATCGAAATATTAAGTGGTCGCATCGGGATCTACCTGACAGACTGTCGGATTAATCCGTTTGAAGTGCATGGTAGCTAGTTCATCTTCAAGGATTATGGTTAGTACACTTGAGACGGGTTAATTTAGGCGGTTCAGCTAGTATGCTATGTTACTGAAGGGGCATTGCTCCCATACTCCCAGTATAACTCCGTTTACTGGTTCACGACTAGTATTACGTACAAGTTTACTCAAGGGGTGTCACACCCTAAAATATTTAATTTTAGGATGTGAATGTCTTTAAGAATGTGTTCATCCATCTTTAGGGTTTTTGAGAATTTTCAAATATTTCTGGCAATTATTCTCTTTCTTCCATAGAGCTAAATCCATTTATTTGAAAGTTCTAAAATCTTTTTCTCAAATTCTAAGTATTTTATTTGGATTCCTCGTGTCCCAAATTACCTCCAAAGTTTTCCTTGGAAATTTTAGGATTCTTCTGCATATATTTTTCATAGTTTAAAATATTTATCTGGACTTTTCTAGATTTATTTTAAGCCTGAAAATATATTTTGGAAAATGAATTCCTTTTCTTTTCACCTCGAGCTGGACTCAATTCATTTTTGGTCCAATTCGCTCAAGACCCTAGAACCGTGCCATGCAAAAGCTTAAGCTCAACCACCGTCCTGATCTCGTCGTTCGTTGTTTTTCTATCGACAAAAAGTAAATTCAAAGTTTCTCGTTGAAGCCGAAGCAAACACCCTTGTTTTCACCTTTTGCCTTTCCTTTCCGACGCTTAATAGCTCATCAAATCTACCTGACCGACACTCACCATCGACCGCCTTCCTTCACCAAGTTGGAGTTATCCAGAAGCTTTTCCGCTTCCCCTTTCTTTCTTTATCTCCTCGTAGTCGGACTGAGCCGTTTCTTTGTTGTCCATCCTTTTAACTCTGTCCTCTCCAACCCCTTAAGATGCCCCATCGAGTTTCTCATTATCTAATCCTTCTCCCTAATCAAATCACGCTCGAAGCAGAATCGTAACTCAATTTTGGTGTTTTTCGACGATACTCCATAGTCGTCAACATCAACTTTGGTGACCAACACCATCGCTCTAAAATCTTAAGACTCAACCCAATCTCTCTCAGCAGCCCAACCTTTTTGCCTCTCTCTTTACCCTTCTCTCCAAGATCCGGATTCTATCCATCGGCCTGAGTCAATGTCGGCCCTGCCGAGCGCTCCTCTCTAGCTCTCTACAATGACATGATCCCGCTTGTCATTCCTCATCCTCTTCCTTTCATTTTCACCATGACAGCCATACCATGTTATGCTCAGTTTATCCATGCGTGCACGCTAGGACTCGTAGACTGAGTTCGGATAGGCCACGCATGCCCGACCTCCCGTACGCCCGTACCCAACCTGCAGGCTAAGATAGATTTTCACCCCGTGCCGTTTTGGACTTCATCCGAGACCGTACGACTCATTTTGCTATCCTTGGTTTGCGCACCACGCAAGCCCAACCGTCCGCGTTCAATAAAAAGATTCAGCTCACTCGATCCCCCCTCTTATTATTTCATGCTCTCGAACATCCTGTACGGCTTCGAACAGCTCGTTTCTCCTTTCGATCTCGCTCTCCCGAACTCCCGGCCTAGCTCGGCATTTCTACCCAGCACCCGCTTCGGCCTTCGGCCCAGCCCGACCCGACATGCGTGCTCGAAAGGCAACGTCGCGTGCTGCATCAGACCAGCCGCATCAGGACAGCTGAGCCGCCTCGCCCTATAAAAGGCAACGCCGCGCACCCCCGCGACCCCCCTGCTACAGCCGCACTCCCTCCAGCACGCGAACCTCTAACCCCGCGCCCTTCTCCCTGCATCCGCGCCCACCCCCTGCAGCCGCGCCCTCACCCCTGCAGCGAGCCCTGCACACCTCTACAGCAAGCCGTGTGCCCCCTGCAGCCACGCCTTCGCCCCCTACATGTCCCCTGGTGCCCAGCGCCGCCAAGGTCTACTCGGCGAGGAACCAGACCGCCGCCGCCCTCTTCTCCAGCCAAATTCGGTCGCCACGGTGCATCCCCGCTGCCGGTAAGCCCCAAAATCGAATCCCCTCATCGTCCCCTTTCTTTTGCCCCGCTCCTCGCGATCTCCCGTGCCCTGGAACGTCGAGAATCTGCAAACAGTAGCCGCCGGCCACCATGGCTGTGCTGTGAAGCTTTTACAGATTAGCCCCTGAGGAAAGCTGTAATGATCATGTATTTTCTATGCCTTGCAAACTTCGCAGAAAACCCCCTGGATCTATTGCATCTTTTCAACCCAGCCCCACCTGTGGTCTTTTTCAGATCTAACCCTAAACTTTTCCTAATTTGCGGGCACTATTTCTGTGTCTTGCAATTCTTTGTTGCTAGCCCTCCTGATCTATAGTTAATCGCGTATAGGTCCTTGCAACCTTTTTTCATGCGTAGTTTCCGCGTTTTAGATCCGTTTTGATCCGTTCTTTTTGCGTTAGTCTTCTAAAACTCTAGGCTATCGTTTTGTAGGTTGTTGTATCATAGTTCCTATTTTTAAAATTAAATATCAATTTAATTTGATTAATATCCTCTCATCTAGTTTTTCTAAATAAAATCTAATTAAGTCTCTACTCCGGTTTTTATAACTAATGTAACTTGATTAATATCAACTTAAATGTGTTTGTAATTTAATTTGTTTAGTTCAACATGAATTATAAGTTCGACGTTTAGATGCTCTCACCAGTTTATTTTCTAATTAATTGTTTAATTAGTGTAATTTATACATAGACAATTATATATAAATTTTGACTAAGTTGTACCTCGTCTTTATAAACGCAAATATAATATGAGTTAATTATAATCAGGGATATTCTCTTTTGAATATCTTTTATATTTGTTTTCTAAGTTAAAATAAATGAAGCTTATAGTTCTTTTGTCTCTTTTATAATATAAATCTTCCGATAGCTGTTTCTTTTCAACCGTAGATCCGTTTTCCGTGTTTCTTGCGCTCTCGTGACCGTAGCAACGAGCCCTATCCTTTAGTACGCTCTTTTAAAGCTTTCCTTTTGTTTGGTGTATTTATTCTTAGTTGTTCTTGTTTGTTTGTTTGCTTGTATGCTTGGGCCCAATGCTCGTTTGACATTACAAGGAGCGCAGTCCAAGAGCTTTGAAGATTAAGAGTTTCAAGAACAAGAGTTGAAGACACTAAGCAGTTATTCTCTAGAAGAAAGGCAAGTGTTTCCTTGATCATTGTTTTGTCCTAATAATCACAATAAATATAACTGTTCCTTATGCATGCATGTGTCCTAATTTTGATGGATCCTAACTAAGGATATGCCTAGTCTTTATGATCATTCCTTGCTAACCTGGGTTTTACCTTTATGTTGGGTAGCTTCTGCTTAGTTGCTATAACTGATTCTGGTTTGGGAATAATATATAACTATGATGATGCTACACCTGTTTTATCCATGTTCATGCCCCTTGTGTTGTTAATCACAAGATCATATGTTTTAATCGGAACATGGTGAACCACCCAGGAAAACAGTGCAACCACAATACTATATGGCTCTGGTCATGGCTAATTAAATAGAAACTCTAGCTTATGATGACCTTACCGAAAGGGCAAGAGGGGAGTGCGTTGATGGGGTATAGCCCGGTCCTCTTGAGTCTTAGATATGATCCTGGTTAAGGCGTCTTCCCCATTAGGGAGGGTTATGACCACTGCGGCCTGAAACCTTAGCGGATTGTCATAAGTTAGGGAATCTTTATAAAGGCCTCGTACTGAATCCCTTGCCACTCACCTCCAAAGTGTTTAAGAGGCTAGCTACCTTGGGCAAATCGGAAGACACGAATTGTGGGTAAGTGTACAACCTCTGCAGAGTGAAAACTGATATATCAGCCGTGCTAACGGTTAAGAGCGGCTTGGACCCTCACATGATAATGAACTTGAAGATGAATTAAATCATGGACCATGTTTATGGTTATGGTTATATTTCTGTTATATCTCTTTGTTGGCGCTAAAATCGGCCGGATAGGAATCGGCCGATGGTCTTCAGCGTCGGACACACGACCCGGGAGAATCTGCTTAGCTCCTGTTCGGGTTATCGCCCTGGTGCGGTTCGCGCGGCGTGCTAGTCAATCTGACCTGTTGATTAACAAGGAAATAGAGTATTAAATTCCAGGCGCGTCGATCGGCTGGGATTCCGATCTGTCCTGAGGAGCGCGTCGGCAGCGAGTCGGCCGATTTGCTGTAGAGATGATCGGCTATGGATCAGCCGATAGTTGTGTAGTAATTGTAAAGAAAACCACCGGAGCGATCTAAACAATTACTACAAAAGCAACACTTGAAATAGATCTAATCGGCTGAGAGATGATAAATCGAAGAAGAACAATGACGAAGCCGATTACTCTGATCTCAAGCTGGATAATTGGTGATAATACTAGAATAACAGATAAAACTTGCAATTCTAGTAAATATCAATAACTGGTGAATAAATTCAAACGAAACCACAGCGATGCGCCCGTAGTTAAAGCTTGGATATTACTCGGTAAGCGGAACCTACCAATTGGCCGGAGATCAAGTTGATGCAGCCCTGCCAATCCGTACGAACTCGTGAAAGAAGAAAAGTATTGGTGAAGTCGCCGACTTGAAAGTAAATTGCTGGAAAAGTAGAAGTATTGTTGTTGATTGATATGTTTATTCTCTCTCAAGACCCTGACGACTCCTATTTATACCCTAAAGCTAGGACTCCTGGTCGATCACGACTTGTTACAACCTTATTTAAATTACTATATCTATACGAACTTTAAAAGGAAACGGACTCCCGCAGAATCTTCCGCCGTCGTTCCCTAATCCAATCAAGATTTCCTTCAATTGCTCCCCGACCGACTTAGCGTGCCCCCCTTTGACCAACTTTTTGACCAGGACCCTCTGAAATAGTCCCATCCCGTTGGTGTAGGTTGTATCACCAATCGGCCGATTTCCGACTGTTACCTCAATCGGCCGATTCCTTTCTGTAGCCTTCAGATCTGCCGCATCAGCCAATCTTCTCCTCCTGACGCCGATTCAACACGTGTCAAAATCTGGCGTCAACACATGCCCCCCAGTTTCGGAGTAAAATATAACTTTTTCTTCAAAATTTTTTCTTTAATCCTTTTCTCCGAAACGGGCGCAGTAAAAATCTCCTTTCGTTCCGCGGCACAATGATTGCAATTTCCTCGAACCAAGCGAGCGAAACGACCGCTCCTCTGGAACTCGTGTAGACGGCGCGGTAAAAATACCATCTTTGCCCTCGCTTCCCTGATTTCTCTTAAGTACTGGCTTTCTCCGCCTATCCTTCCCCACGAATCTAGCATTCTTTTCAATCGCACCACTGTTCGTCTTCCTCCAAGCTCTTTCGATTTCCAAGTGCTTCCCCCTTTCCGGCGATCTCATCCGCGGCCTGCTCCGACCCCCAATGGCGTCTCCATCGGCGACCACTCCATCTACAGAGGCTCCATCGGCTACTCCTTCGGCGGCGGCGGCCCAATCGGCGGCTTCCCCAGCGGTGTCATCGGCCGATTCTATACGGCCCCTCCCAAGTGGGTGACCATTTACCGAATTTGGGATCTTTAGACCCTATCGGCAGCACCAACTTCCATACCAAATCTCCTTGAGAGAACTGCTTAACTTTGACCTTTTTGTCATACCATCTGGCCACCCTTTTCTTGTTTTCTTCTATACTAATCAGGGCTCTCAACCGTAAACCCGCCGAATCGTCAAGTTCATCTTTCATGAGAAAGGAATAGTCATCGGCCATTAACTGATCCTGTAACGATATACGTCTTGACCCTGTCCTTATCTCCCATGGCAAGACCGCCTCATGACCATAAACCAAATGATAAGGGGATATTTTAGTGGCTCCATGACAAGCCATCCTGTATGCCCATAAAGATTCAGCCAAAGACATATGCCACTTCTTGGGTTGCTCTTCTATCTTCCTCTTGATTAGCTTGATTATCCCTTTGTTAGACGATTCTGCTTGGCCATTGGCTTGAGCATAGTATGGAGAAGAATTCAATAATTTAATCCCCATATCGGCGGCGAACTCTCCGAATTCTCCAGAAGTGAACATTGTCCCTTGATCAGTTGTGATGGTTTGAGGAATACCAAATCGATATATAATATGGCTTTTAACAAATTCAATCATATCTACCGATGTCACGTTCCTCAAAGGAACTGCCTCCACCCACTTAGTAAAATAATCTGTAGCCACCAATATGAACTTATGCCCTTTGCTAGATGGAGGATGAATCTGTCCGATGAGATCTATTCCCCAACCTCTGAACGGCCACGGCTTAATTATTGGATTAATAGCCGATGCTGGCGCGCGCTGCACATTGCCAAACCTCTGACAATCTTGGCATCCTTTGTAGTACCTGAAACAATCTTCAAGGATGGTCGGCCAGTAATATCCATTGTTCCTGATCATCCATTTCATTTTGTTAGCCGATTGATGAGCTCCACACACGCCTTCATGGATTTCTCCCATCAGAACCTTTGCCTCTTCTGTTCCTAGGCATTTGAGAAGAACTCCATCAATCGTCCGATAAAATAAATCATCCTCAAGCAACACATATTTTGCAGCCTGAAAACGTGTTCGCCGATCCACCTTTTGGGATGGATTTCTCAAGTAATCGGCGATCTCCTTTCGCCAGTCATCGGCCGCGAGCTCTAGCGTCATCGCTCCCTGAATCGGCCGATACCCAAAAGCATGTTGGGCCAGTCTGTTGGCTTCTTCATTATAATTCCTGGGGATATGCTCAATTATTGCAGACTTGAACTCTTTTAAAAGTTGAAGACAATCCTCATAATAAATCCTCAAGATATCATCCTTGCACTCAGATCGCCCCGTCAACTGATCCACAATGAGCATGGAATCCCCAAAAATTTCGACTGCATCAGCTCTGACTTCCCTTAATAATTGGATGCCTTTTAGAACAGCTCGATATTCCGCCTGGTTATTAGTTGCAGAGGCTTCTATCGGCAGAGAGAAATCATAACTTGCCCCCCGAGGCGACACAAGAACAATGCCGATTCCTGATCCGACCCCACACGAAGAACCATCAAAATATAGAGTCCATGGAACTGGTTCAACGGTGGCGATTTCTGGTCCACAATGCTGAACTACGAAATCGGCCATCACTTGACCTTTGACGGCTTTGGCCGATTCGTACCTTAAATCGAATTCTAACAAAGCCAGGATCCATTTTCCAATCTGCCCTTTCAAAATCGGCAATGATAGCATATACTTCACCACATCATCCTTGCACACGACTATGCATTCTGCCGATAGCAAATAGTGCCTGAGCTTAGTACATGAAAAGTACAAGCACAAGCATAGTCGCTCCACCGAGGAATATCTTGTTTCGGCGTCTAAAAGTCTTCTGCTGACGTAGTATACCACTCGTTCTTTCCCCTCAAACTCCTGTACCAACGCCGATCCAATAGCCTGTTCATCAGCCGATAAATATAACTTGAATGGTTTACCAGGCTGTGGTGGAACTAATACCGGAGGTGAAACCAGATACTGCTTGATATTCTCCAGTGCCTTGCGCTTTCCTTCTCCCCATATGAATTCCTGGTCGGGCTTTAATTTCAACAGAGGGGTAAAAGCCTGAATACGTCCTGACAGATTGGATATGAATCTTCTGATGAAATTGACCTTGCCGATGAGGGACTGTAGTTCAGTTTTATTTTGTGGGGCCACCACTTTGTTGATGGCGTCTATGGTCTTGCGGTTGACTTCTATCCCGCGCTCATGGACCATAAATCCTAAGAATTGCCCGGCCGATACACCAAATGCACACTTGTTTGGGTTCATCTTCAGCCCATGTTTCCTTGTGCATTCCAGTACTTCCTGTAAATCGTCATCTATATAAATTTCCACCGATGAACCAATGAGCTTGTGGAAGATGTAGTTCATGGCCCGTTGATATATAGCGCCGGCGTTCTTCAAGATGAAAGTCATAACCACCCATTCAAATAAACCAAGATGGCCTGGGCACCTAAAAGTCGTTTTCGAAATATCTTCCTCGGCCATTAATATCTGATTGTACCCGGCATTCCCATCCATGAAACTTATGACTTTGTGGCCTGCGGCAGCATCCACCAAGATATCGGCCGTCGGCATCGGATATCCATCCATCGGTGTAGCCTGATTTAAGTTCCTGAAATCGATGCACACACGCAATTTTCCATTCTTTTTGTATACAGGCACAATGTTAGAAATCCATTCGGCGTAGCGGCACTGCCAAATAAATCCTGCCTCAATCAACTTTGTAATCTTGGCCTTTATGTCAGGTAGAATCTTGGGGTTACACCGTCGTGCAGGTTGCTGATATGGCCGATATCCAGATTTTATAGGTAACCGGTGTTCAACAATAGACCGGTCTAGTCCTGGCATCTCATGGTATTCCCAAGCAAAGCAATCCTTGAACTCTTTTAATAAACTTATCAATTTACATTTGTACTCAGGATCCAAATTGGCACTAATGTACGTCGGCCTTGATTTGCTGCTATCTCCCAAATCTACCATCTCTAATAAATCGGCCGACGTGAACCCATGCCCCAGCTTCCCATCTTCTCGGACGAGCTGATCCATTTACACTGAGTCTTCAGAGCCGACTGCTTGGATCGGCTGTAGACCAAAATCGGACACTTTCAGGAAGTCAGTGTCCCCAGTCCTGCCAGATATACACTTGACGTGCTCGCAGCTCCACTGTTGCGTGTCGGCCGCTGCAACGCTGTAGACGGAATCGGCAGCGACTATCTCTGTACTGTCGCCGACCCATTGCACAAGGCATTGATGCATTGTAGATGGGACACAGCAGTTTGCGTGTATCCAGTCGCGACCAAGCAGCATATTGTAGGACCCCTTGCCATTAATAACGAAAAAGGTGGTAGGGAGGGTCTTACTGCCGATGGTGAGGTCGACGCAGAGTGCTCCGCGGGCGGGTGACACGTTGCCTTCGAAATCCTTCAGCATCATGTCCGTCTTGGTGAGGTCTTCATCGCCCTTGCCCAGCTTGCGGTACATGGCATACGGCATGATATTAACTGCAGCGCCTCCATCTACCAGTAATCTGGTGACGGGTCTTCCGTTGACATAGCCTTTGAGAAACAGCGCTTTAAGATGCCGTCGTTTTTCCTCTTCTGGTTTCTCAAACGTAGCCGTCATTGGCTCTAACACTAGTTGTGCCATTTGTTCCTCCTCTGTTCTTGTTACTTTATCCCGATCGTCGGGCGCCATGAACTCCATCGGCAGTATGAACACCATATCAATTTCGGCTGCCGATTCTTGGTTGCTTGTTTCTTGATCGTTTTTCTTTGGGCGCCAAACTCGAGATTTAACATTCCTTCTCTCTGGCACCTGTCTCTGTTCTTCTTCTTGATGCTCCCACTGACATAGGCGTTGGATCCTTCGCTTCTGGGATCTGGATAGGCCATCGGGACACCACCTGGGATTTGCTGGTTTGGCCAATGAATCTGGCGTGTTCCCAATCTGGTTCCCTTCCTAGGGGATCCTCGTCTGATACCCTATCATCGGCCATCTCTTCCAGCCGATCGTGCGCGCTGATCCTGCCCCCCAGTCCATCCCGCTGGCCGATCTTGCTTTTTGACCTGTTGTACTGGTCAACTCTGCCCCCCAGCCGATCATGCACCGAAACACGCCGTTTCTCGCGCCGATTTCTGCTGATCGGCTCTGATCCTCTATCCTTAGAGTGTGGCCTCGGGCGATCGTTGCAGCTCAATCCGTTACACTCCGGACAGTTATCGGTAGACGGCAATCTGATGTCGTTCTCCCAGCAGTGGATGAAGAACAGACATTGCCAGTGATCTTCATGCCGGCGTATCGTCTCTTCCTGGTATCTTGCTTGTTCTTGCTGCTGCCGATATTTACTGAGTAAGAATTGGGAGGTGACGGGCTTGCGTGGTCGTTCTGGCCCTCGCCTGTTCCTTTTGATTTCTTCCGTCGTGATCTGCCTCCTGGGGTCGACGGCGCCGCCTCTTCTCGCCGATTCTGACGTCCGCACCTTGGTTTGACTTGAGTCTCCTCCAGCGTTAACCATGTTGGCCGGGAAGGGATGCTGATCTATCTTCATCGGCTTTGCCGATTTAGTTGGAGTTTCAAATTTAAGCCGCCCCTGCTCGACGGCCGATTGTATCTGCGGGCGGAAGACTTTACATTCATTTGTATCGTGAGAAGTAGCGTTGTGCCACTTGCAGTATTTCATCTTCTTAAGTTGATCGGCCGTAGGGATGGTGTGATGTTGAGATAGCTTGATCTGTCCTTCCTGAAGCAATAGATCAAAAATTTTATCGGCCTTTGGCGTGTCAAAGCCGAATGTTTCCGGCTCTTTCTTCCCAAAAGGGCATGATATCGGTTTTTTCCCTTTGACCCATTCTGCCAGGCCGATTTCCTCTTCCGCATCGGATTCAGATCCTTCCAAGTATGCCACCTTCTTTTGGAAGTTCCTCCGCTGTTCAAACGGTCGGACCTCTTGTCCTGACAATCGGTGGACGATTTGGCTCAGGCTTTCAAACTCTTGGGCAGCATATCTTTCTTTGATTTGTGGCAAGAGGCCTTGGAAAGCGATATCGGCCAACAGTGCATCGGTCAGAGCCAGACTGTAGCATTTGTTCCTGATTTCTCTGAACCTCTGTATATACCCCATCACTGGTTCATCGCTCCTCTGCCTGAGACTGGTCAAATCCGAGAGTTTCATCTCGTGTACTCCTGCGTAGAAGTACTTGTGGAATTGTTTCTCCAGATCGGCCCATGTAACGATGGAATTTTGCGGCAAGGTGGTGAACCACTGGAAGGCCGATCTGGACAGAGATGATGAAAATAAACGCACCCTCAGGGCATCTTGCGTGGCAGCTTCCCCGCACTGGATGATGAATCGGTTGATATGCTCCACAGTGGATGTATTGTCAGTCCCTGAGAACTTGGTGAAATCGGGAACCTTGTAGCGGTGTGGGAACGGCAGCAAGTCATAGGCCGATGGATATGGCGTCTTGTAGGTATAAGTTTGAACTTTCGGCTTCAATCCAAACTAATCCTGGATTACTTCTGCTATTCTTGCCGTCCAGTCCACCTGCTGCTGATGAACAGCTGTTCGCGGCGCGGGCATGTGCTGAAGGGCTGGTACGGCCGGGTGATGAATCGGCGAATTTTGCTGAGCGGCCGATAGTCGATGGCGAAACGAGTCCGCACCCCCTTCGTACGTCACTGCTGGCGCCGTGCCTCTGAATGCTTCTACAGTGTTTGCCGCCCTGCCGATTTCTGATAAGATTGGCTGATACTGGGGAACCGTCGGCCGGGCGGCCGATTGGTATGGCACCTGGGTTGAATAACTTCCATACCCGTTCGCTGGCTCGGGAAAATACGCTGTCGCTGATGTTCCCCAAGGTGCTGAGCTTGTAGGCTGTGACTGCAAAGAAGCAATCTGAATGGGTTGAAGCGGTGTTTGTGATGGGAGACATGGTGCACCGCTGTATCTTGGAGACGCCGGGGGCAATGGAGAGTTGTACCCCTCGCGTTGCATCAATATCGGCTGAGGAGCCGATTGGGACGTGTATGGTAGGCTTCTGGCTGGCAGAGTGATTGGAGGGGCATATGCCGGTCCCTGATAGCCTTGGACTGCTCCGCTGGCCAGAGAGTTGATGACGGCGTTATACACCGTGATGGTCATCACTGAGGATTGGTCGATGAACGCTTGATACACGGACTGTTGAATCATTTCTGACATCTTGCCCGAGTCCTCAGCAATGGTGATGTGGCGAGGCGCTAGAATAGGAGTCTTCTTGACTGCCTCCCCGCTTTTGGTACGACTGAACGACTGGAGGTACATCTTCTTGTAATCTTCTAGATGTTTGGCCAATTCTTCCCTCTGGTCGTCCTTGAGATCTGCTTCTGTGACCTCAATAATGTTGCTGTCGGAGATTTCTGCGTTTTTCGACATATCAGATCTTGGATGGTCCCACTGGGCGTGCCAAAAGTGTGTTGGCGCTAAAATCGGCCAGATAGGAATCGGCCGATGGTCTTCAGCGTCGGACACACGACCCGGGAGAATCTGCTTAGCTCCTGTTCGGGTTATCGCCCTGGTGCGGTTCGCGCGGCGTGCCAGTCAATCTGACCTGTTGATTGACAAAAAAATAGAGTATTAAATTCCAGGCGCGTCGATCGGCTGGGATTCCGATCTGTCCTGAGGACCGCGTCGGTAGCGAATCGGCCGATTTGCTGTAGAGATGATCGGCTATGGATCAGCCGATAGTTGTGTAGTAATTGTAAAGAAAACCACCGGAGCGATCTAAACAATTACTACAAAAGCAACACTTGAAATAGATCTAATCGGCTGTGAGATGATAAATCGAAGAAGAACAATGACGAAGCCGATTACTCTGATCTCAAGCTGGATAATTGGTGATAATACTAGAATAACAGATAAAACTTGCAATTCTAGTAAATATCGATAATTGGTGAATAAATCCAAACGAAACCACAGTGATGCGCCCGTAGTTAAAGCTTGGATATTACTCGGTAAGCGGAACCTACCAATTGGCCGGAGATCAAGTTGATGCAGCCCTGCCAATCCGTACGAACTCGTGAAAGAAGAAAAGTATTGGCGAAGTCGCCGACTTGAAAGTAAATTGCTGGAAAAGTAGAAGTATTGTTGTTGATTGATATGTTTATTCTCTCTCAAGACCCTGACGACTCCTATTTATACCCTAAAGCTAGGACTCCTGGTCGATCACGACTTGTTACAACCTTATTTAAATTACTATATCTATACGAACTTTAAAAGGAAACGGACTCCCGCAGAATCTTCCGCCGTCGTTCCGTAATCCAATCAAGATTTCCTTCAATTGCTCCCCGATCGACTTAGCGTGCCCCCCTTTGACCAACTTTTTGACCAGGACCCTCTGAAATAGTCCCATCCCGTTGGCATAGGCTGTATCACCAATCGGCCGATTTCCGACTGTTACCTCAATCGGCCGATTCCTTTCTGTAGCCTTCAGATCTGCCGCATCGGCAAATCTTCTCCTCCTGACGCCGATTCAACACGTGTCAAAATCTGGCGTCAACACTCTTCTATTTCTTTTAATGTGGGTTGGTATGAATTTATACCTTAGTAATCAGGTGCTAATAAAATTTGACCAACTAAAATTGCTTATCGCAGTAAGCCAGTCAACCTTTCCTTGCTTTTGGCCTTCATGTCATATAATTCCCAACACTTGCTGAGTACCAACCATAAGTGCACTCACGCTTGTTATAATTGCTACTCAGAAGAGAAAGTCGCTGTGAAGTCTCTTGAAGATGATGCTGAGTTCTAGGCCTACGCAACCCCCGGTCGATTGCTTGTGAAGTTTGAAGCCTTTGTTTCCAGGATAAGCTGTATAACTCTGATAATCTTTATAGTCCTTTAGTTCTCTTTTCGTGATATTGTTACTGATTATTCACTGATGAAGTCACTATATGTATGAAACTTGATTCTGGCATACATTTAGTTATGCATTCGGTTTTGTCCTTAAAACCGGGTGTGACAAGGGGCCTTGCTCCCATACTTCCAGTAACACACTACTAGTTTCCGACTAGTATGCTATGTTACTGAAGGGGCCTCACTCTCAAAATTCCATCATAACTCCGTTCTACTGGTTCATGACCGGTATTACGCCCAAGTTTGTTGAAGGGGCCTCGCTCCATTATTTCCAGTAACACATTACTAGTTTTCGACTAGTATTTTATGTTACTAAAGGGGCTTCGCTCCCGTACTTCCAGTACAACTCCATTTACTGGTTCACGACTGGTATTCGTGCAAGTTTACTAAAGGGGTCTCGCTCCCATACTTACAGTAACGCTCTGATTACTAGTTACCGACTAGTATTTTATATTACTGAAGATGTTTCAATCCTATACTGCCAGTACCGTTCAGACTACTGGTCTCAGACTAGTGCCCTATGTTACTGAAGGGGCCTCGCTTCCATACTTCCAGTATTACTGCGTGTACTAGTTTTTCACTAGTTATAAATGGAGTTTACTGCAAAGGCATTTCTCGCAACACAGTTTCATGTATATCAGTTACAACATACTTTTTATGTTTTCCTTGCAGGGGATCTGATCTGGACCATGCTGCTGGGCGAGTCGGATTCAACTCCAATCAGTTGGCTTCATCAACAGTCGCCAACAACTACTCAGGGCATGAGCACCTCACAGCCTCGATGCAGTCAAGGAAGTACTTGGAGGACACCTTCGAGATGAAGTTCGGGAGAACTCGAAGACGCCTTCAGAAGTACTCGGAAGCCTGCAGTACTCGACTACGAAGAGCTCGGGGGCTTGTCAGACTCGGGCATATGGGATGGCCTACATCTTACAGGATAAGGGGTGGGACATGGCCCACGCCCTACATCTGTTGTAACTACTTGTAGCATAGTAGAACTATTCATACAGTAGTAAAACTAGTTGGATAAAGTAGGGAACTACCAGAAAAGTACTCGGGTAGGACTGTAGGCGTTGTATCCGACTTGGACTTCCATGTAAACCTATCCCCCCAGACTATATAAGGGCGGACAGGGACCCCCTCCAAACGGGGAAACACACAGGAGATCACCCGATCACCACCTAAGGAAATACAAACCACACAGGACATAGGGTATTACGCTCTCGGTGGCCCGAACCTATCTAAACCTTGTGTTCCTTGCACCTTCGAGTTCCTGATCTCGGCGACACTATACCTACAAACTCACCACCTCGGGGGTATCCCTCGGTGGGCGTGGCGGTAAAACACTGACATGTGGGACCCACTTACCAGCCACTCAGCCAAGAGGTTGGTGTTGGTATTTCTTATGGTCCATAGATATAATTAAGGATTAATTCTGCAAGCACACAAAATCACCATTGTAGCACTTCTCCCAGGTGTATTCTAGAGTATCGTAATTTACATTTTCCATGAGGAAGTAGTATGGCTATGGCAATTGGTAAATAAATGTCAAAAATTTATCAAGACTTTAGTGAACAACAACTTAGCAAGGATAAGATAGTGATAGATAAATGATAGTAGTGACATACGAGGATATCAAGAAAAAATAAATAAGTGAGCGACCTGAGTAGTGGGAGGACAACGAGTCGAGACAGATTCCTAGGTACTTCTTATGTACCTGAGCCAACTCTAGTAGAGATTCAAAAGTGGAAGCAGGGATAGGGAAGAGAAACTATTATAGCTGATCCAAGTATGCTTCGGGCACCCGGACAGGACAAGCTCCAGAAAGGGATGAGAAGGGGAGCTTGTGCGGTCTACTCCTAAGTCCTACAGCACCAATCGCTCTCACGTAGTGGAATACATAGGCCGGACAGGGTTGTCACCACCTGTTGACTACCACTACTATCCGTGGGGTTGGGTGCAAATCAAGTTAAGCGATAACTCTAGGCACCACGCCTACAGATATAACTTAATACTCTCCTTGGATCCAAACAAGAGGGCACCCTTTCCCTGAGGCTCTAAGGTTTACGATCTTAAGAGAAAGGACATGAAACCCGCATACAAGGGACTAGAACACCCACTCTAGTGCCAATCTAACCCGACTTGGTCTAAACTAGATACTTGCACTAATAATGAAGTAAGTGCTGAAGGTAATCAACTCAAAATAGATAGAAGATAACTTTATATTCAAAGCTCAAAGTCTTACAAAAAAGTAAAGGAAAAGATACAAGAGCTTATACTTGAACTCCCAAAGACGACTCCGGAACCCCGAGGCAAAGCTCGACTCGACTCTAACTCCCAACTACAACTAGCCTAACTCAACTAAAGTAGAACTGAAGTAGATAGCTCCTGTTGGTGTGTGTTGATCACTGGTGCAGACCCCTGTATTTATAGTGCTGAGGATGCTTGGGGGTACTTGTAGGCAAAAGATGAAGTCGGTTTGCTGTGAGCCTGATTCGATCGAAGCAAGTGGGTTCGGCCGAACCACTTGATCCACCGACTTCATCATCCCACGCTCCAGAATTCTCCCTAAGGTCAGTAATTCCCTGTCCAAGGCGATTTGTCTTGCTTGGGAGACAAGGGGGTTCATCGAACCTCACCCAGGGCTGTTGCGCCCTCCGTTGCACCGACATGATCCTTGGACGGTGTGTGATGTGTTCCTAGGGTGGGTTGCTGGTGTTTAGTTCTTTCCTTTGTTTTTGTGGGCCCATGGATCTATGGGTGCTTCCTTGCATCCCTCGGATCAAACCGTCATAGAACCAACGCTTGGGGTGTGTTCTCTTTGTGTTTCCTTGCATGTGTGCAAAGCTGGACTGGTTTGGGCCTAACTTTGGTTCGGCTGAACCACGTGTGTTTTGCCGAACCAGAGTTTCCTCGGTTGGGCTGAATTTTGGTCTGCTGGATCCCTGTGCCAAATACTCAACAAAACTCATGGAACATTAATAGTTCAAATAAAATAGACATGTTTCTTTTCATGAACTCCATTTTATTCCGAGAATGTGGTGGTTGATTATCGAGATAATGACCGCCAAAAAATCCCCCAAACTTAAACCTCCTTGAGCAAAACCTAAGACTTAGGCTCGGTGGATCAGGAGTTGCATCAATGTAAACAATCTGCAGATACCTGTGCACAACACAACACTCTATTTTATTTGAACTTCCTGGCTTTTGTGAATTTCATACATTAATACCCGTGGGGCGTATAGTTTCACCTTGCCTTGGGCGGTTAGGAAGTAGAACAGCTCATCTTAGTATTATCCCACTCATTCCTTCTTTTGGATCTTATCTCAGAGTTTTTGATAATTTTTGAAAACAATGTTCCTCGGATGGTACTCTCGGTCGCTCAAGTGGTGTGTAAACCTCTCCGAAGTCTTTCGTTTAGCCTCAACTTCCTACATCTATAAGGTTTTGTTGGCGCTAAAAATCGGCCAGGAATCGGCCGATGACCTTCAGAGTCGGACACACGACCCGGTTCGCGCGGCGTGCCAGTCAATCTGACCTGTTGATTGACAAGGAAATAAACATATTAAATTCCGGGTGCTCTGATCGGCTGAGATTCCGATCTGTCCTGAAAAGCGTATCAGCGAATCGGCCGATTTCCTATGAAGATGACCGGCTATGGATCAGCCGATAATTATGTAACAATTGCTAAGAATTATTACAGATGCAACACTTGAAATAGATCTAATCGGCTGTATGATAATGAATGAGGGAAAGCAATGATAAAGCCGATAGTTTCAATCTCAAGCTGGATAACTGGTGATAAAACTAGAATAATAGGTAAAACCTATAATTCTGGTAAATATCGATAACTAGTGAATAAATCTAAACGAAACAACGGCGATGCGCCCGAAGTTAAAGCTTAGATGTTATTTGATAAGCGGAACCTACCAATTGGCTGGAGATCGTGTCGATGCAGCCCTGCCAATCCATACGAACTTGTGAAAGAAAAAGAAGTATTGGCGAAGTCGCCGACTTGAAAGTAAAGTGTGATGAAAAAGTAGATTGTTTTTGTTGATTGATTGATGTCTATTACAAAACCCTGATGACTCCTATTTATACCCAAGGACTAAGATTCCTGATCGATTACGATCCGTTACAAACTTGATTTAGATAGAAAACTACTATATCTATAATATTTTCCTAAAGGAAACGGGCTCCCGCAGAATCTTCTGCCGCCATCTCCTAGTCCAATCCGGATTCTTTCCATTGCTTCACGACCGAGTCGGCATCGTTCTTTTGACCAACGTCAGGTCATTTTTGACTGGGATCCTCTGTTGGGATTCCAATGGCTTCATCCCCTTATCTGTTGGCGCAAGCTGTATCGCCAATCTTCCGATCCCTAATTGTAGCCTCAATCGGCCGATTCCCAACCGTAGCCTTTAAATCTGCCGCATCGGCCGATTCCCTAACTGTTGGATCTTGGGTAGGTAGTATGAGACTCACTTAGTTTGCATCATATTGCTGAGCCAAAGATTGGTTCCTTAGAGGTGTATGCCAACTCAAACTCCGATCAAGATGAAAGTGATCACGGGATGATGGACTCACGCATGGAACATTGGTCTTTTGAACTCCTTTATTTTGTATGGATATTCTTGTTTCCCTTCTTGGACCATGCACCATTTTTTTATTTTCTTTTTTCCTCTTTTTTTTGAATACTAATGGTCCATGTCCTTTCATGCAAGGAATTTTTTATGGCATTTGGAAGGAGTGTAGGATGAAGACCATGGAATTTTATTGATGGCGTGGACGAATGTGGAATGGGGAACACGAGGGATCGGTGATCAAGGAAGCATACCTCTTAGGGACTCAACATTTGACTCAACTCATTTACAAAACTAAGTGGTTGTATGATGGTTTTGTCATGTAACATATTTGGCCTTGGTGTGTGCTCATGACCATTGAGGAACATTTCTTTTTAATTTTTGAAATAAACCATCCAAGATTTTTACCTTGCTAGAGCAATAAGGGAACTCTACCAAAATGTAACCTGATCATACCAACCTCTAAACGGCCATGGCTTGATTACCGGGTTCATAGCCGAAGCTGGCGCGCGCTGCACATTGCCAAACTTCTGACAGTCTTGACAACCTTTCTAATATTTGAAACAATCTTCGAGAATCGTCGGCCAATAATACCCATTGTTTCTGATCATCCACTTCATCTTGTGAGCCGATTGATGGGCTCCGCATACGCCTTCGTGGATTTCCCCCATCAGGACCTTCGCTTCTTCCGTTCCCAGGCATTTGAGAAGAACCCCATCAATCATCCGGTAAAACAAATCGTCTTCGAGTAACACATATTTTGTGGCCTGAAAACGCACTCGCCGATCCATCTTCTGGGATGGATCTTTCAAGTAATCGGCAATCTCCTTTCGCCAATCATCGGCCGCAAGCTCCAGAATCATGGCCCCTTGAATCGGCCGATATCCGGACGCGTGTTGGGCAAGACTATTGGCCTCTTCATTGTAATTTCTGGGAATGTGCTCAATCACCGCAAACTTGAATTCCTTTAAGAGCTGGAGGCAATTTTCATAATAAATCCTTAAGATATCATCTTTGCATTCAGATCTCCCCGTTAATTGATCTATAATGAGCATGGAATCCCCAAAAATTTCGATTGCATTAGCTTTGACTTCCCTTAACAATTGGATACCTTTTAGGACGGCTCGGTATTCCGCCTGGTTGTTGGTTGCGGATGCCTTTGTCGGCAGAGAGAAATCATAGCTTGCCCGCCAAGGCGATACAAGAACGATGCCGATTCCCGATCCGGCTCCACACGAAGAATCATCGAAGTATAGAGTCCATGGAACCGGTTCAATGACAGCAATTTCCGGTCCACAATGTTGAGCCACGAAATCGGCCATGACCTGACCCTTGACAGCCTTGGCCGATTCGTACCTTAAGTCAAACTCTGACAGAGCCAGGATCCACTTTCCAATCCGTCCTTTCAAAATTGGTAGTGATAGCATATATCTTACCACATCATCCTTGCATACGACTATGCACTCTGCCGATAACAAATAGACACAGGCACAACCATTCCACCGGGGAATATCTTGTTTCGGCGTCCAGGAGTCTTCTGCTAACATAAAATACCACCCGTTCTTTTCCTTCGAACTCCTGTACCAGCGCAGATCCGATAGCCTGTTCATCAGCCGATAAGTATAATTTGAACGGCTTACCGGGCTGTGGCGGGACTAACACCGGTGGTGAAATTAGATATTGCTTGATATGTTCTAACGCTTTGCGTTGTTCTTCTCCCCACACAAATTCCTGATCGGGCTTCAATTTCAACAAAGGAGTGAAAGCTTGAATACGCCCGGACAAGTTGGATATGAATCTTCTAATAAAATTGACCTTGCCGATGAGGGACTGCAGCTCAGTTTTATTCTGAGGGGCCACAACCTTATTGATGGCAGCTATGGTCTTCCGGTTAACTTCTATCCCGTGCTCATGGACCATGAATCCTAAGAATTGCCCGGCCGACACGCCGAATGCACACTTGTTCGGGTTCATTTTCAACCCATGCTTCCCTGTGCACTCCAATACCTCTTGTAAATCGGCCAGATGTTCCTGATGGCCTTTAGACTTGACCACCACATCATCGATGTAGATTTCCACCGATACACCAATGAGCTTGTGAAAGATATAATTCATAGCCCGCTGGTATGTAGTGCCGGTGTTCTTTAACCCAAAGGTCATTACAACCCGCTCGAATAAACCGAGGTGGCCCGGACACCTGAAAGCCGTCTTCGAAATATCTTCTTCGGCCATTAATATTTGATTGTACCCAGCATTACCATCCATGAAACTGATGATTTTATGTCCTGCGGCAGCATCTATCATGACATCGGCTGTCGGCATCGGATACCCGTCCATTGGTGTAGCCTGATTTAGGTTCCTGAAGTTGATGCATACACGCAACTTTCTGTTTTTCTTATATACGGGTACAATATTAGAAATCCATTCGGCGTAACGGCACTGCCGAATAAATCTTGCTTCAATCAATCTTGTGATCTCGGCCTTTATATCAGGTAGAATTTTAGGGTTGCACCGTCGTGCAGGCTGCTGATATGGCCGATATCCTGATTTTATAGTCAACCGGTGTTCGACAATGGACCGGTCTAAGCTAGGCATCTCATGGTATTCCCAAGCAAAGCAATCTTTGAATTCTTTTAACAAATTTATCAATCCACATTTGTAATCGGGATCTAAACTAGCACTAATATACGTCGGCCTTGGCTTGCTACCATCTCCCAAATCCACCACCTCCAATGAATCGGCCGACGTAAATCCATGCCCAAGTTTCCCGTCTTCTCGGACGAACTGATCCATCTAATCTGAATCTTCAGAGCCGACTGCTTGGATCGGCTGTAGACCAAAATCGGACACTTTCAGAAAATCAGTGTCCCAAGTTGTACCAGATATACACTTGACGTGTTCACAGCTCCACTGTTGCGTGTCGGCCGCCGCAACACTGTAGGTGGAATCGGCGGTGACTATCTCTATACTGTCGCCGACCCACTGTACGAGGCATTGGTGCATTGTAGACGGGACGCAGCAATTCGCGTGTATCCAATCGCGACCGAGCAACATGTTGTAGGACCCCTTACCATTAATAATAAAGAAGGTAGTGGGAAGGGTCTTACTGCCGATGGTGAGGTCGACGCAGAGCGCTCCGCAGCAATTCGAAGTGTTTGAGTATCATGTCCATCTTGGTCAGGTCTTCATCGCTTTTGCCTAACTTCCGGAACATGGCATATGGCATGATATTGACTGCAGCGCCTCCGTCCACTAGTAGCCTGGTAACGGGTCGTCCGTTAACATGTCCTTTGAGAAATAGTGCCTTGATATGTTGCCGTTTTTCGTCTTCCGGTTTCTCAAAGGTGGCTGTCATCGGCTCCAAAACCAACTGCGCCATCTGCTCCCCCATCCTTGTCGCTTTATCTCGATCGGCGGGCGCCATGAACTCCATCGGCAATATGAACACCATGTTGACATCAGCTGCCGATTCTTGATTATCGCCCTCCTTGTTGTTGTTTCTCTTGGGGCGCCAGACCCGAGACCTGTCATTTTTCTTATCCAGCACCTGCCTCTGCTCTTCCTCTTGTTGTTCCCATTGGCGCAGACGTTGGATCCTTCGTTTTTGAGATTTAGACAGTCCATTAGGGCACCACCTGGGGTTTACTGGTTTGGCCGGCGGTTCGGCGTGCTCCCAGTCTGGTTCCCTTCCTAGGGGGTTCTCATCTGACACCCTAGCACCAGCCATTTCTTCTAGCCAATCGTGTACGCTGGTTCTGCCCCCCAGTCGCTTCTGCTGGTTGATCTTGCCCTTCGTCCGGTCATACCGGTCAGCTCTACCCCCCAGCCGATCATGCACTGAAAGGCGCCGACCTTCTTGTTCGCGCCAGTTTCTGCTGATCGGCTCTGATCCTCTATCTCTAGAGCGTGATCTTTTGAACGGGCGATCGTTGCGACTTGATCTGCTGCACTCAGGGCAATTATCGGCTGATGGCAGTCTGAGGTCATTTTCCCAGCAATGGATGAAGAACGGACATCGCCAGTGATCTTCATCTCGGCGTATCATCTCATTGTGGTGTCTCGACCTTTCCTGCTGCCGCTGGTATTTGCTGGGTAAGAATTGGGAAGTGACGGGTCTACACGATCGTTCTGATCCTTCGCCCTCGTCTTCAATCCGTCTTTTCCCTTTGACATCGTCCACCGTGATCAGCTTTCTGGGATCCATGGCGCCGCTTCTTCTAGCCGATTCCGACGTCAGCACCTTGGTTTGAAGTGAGGTTCTTCCCGTGTCAACCATGTTAGCAGGGAAAGGATGCTGATCAATCTTCATAGGCTTTACCGGCTTTGCCGGGACTTCGAACTTGAGTCTGCCTTGCTCAATGGCTGACTGTATTTGCTGACGGAAGATCTTGCACTCATTTGTGTCATGAGATGTAGCATTGTGCCATTTGCAATACTTCATCTTTTTGAGCTGATCGGCCGAGGGAATGGTATGGTAAGGTGAGAGCTTGATCTGCCCCTCCTAGAGAAGTAAGTCGAAGATTTTATCGGCCTTTGACGTGTCAAAGCCGAACGCTTCAGGTTCTTTCTTCCCAAAAGGGCACGATATCGGCTTCTTCCCTTTGACCCATTCTGCTAGGCCAATTTCTTCTTCTTCCTCAGATTCAGACCCTTCCAAGTATGCCACCTTCTTCTGGAAATTCCTCCGTTGATCAAACGGACGTATCTCCTAACCGGACAATTGGTGAACGATCTGACTTAAGCTTTCATATTCTTGTGAGGCGTACCTCTCCTTGATATGTAGCAGGAGGCCTTAGAAGGCGATATTGGCCAACTGGGCATCGGTCAGGGCTAGGGTATAGCATTTGTTTCTGACTTCTCTGAACCTCTGTATGTAGCCAGTTACTGGTTCGTCGCTCCTTTGCCTGAGGCTGGTCAAATCTGAAAGCTTCATCTCGTGGACTCCCACGTAGAAGTACTTATGAAATTGCTTTTCCAGATCAGCCCAAGTGACGATGGAATTGGGTGGTAAGGTAGTGAACCACTGGAAGGCCGACCCAGATAGAGACCACGAGAACAGACACACCCGCAGAGCATCTTGTGTGGCGGCTTCCCCGCACTGGATGATGAACCTATTTATGTGCTCCACGGTTGAGGTGTCATCCAACTCCGAAAATTTGGTGAAGTCTGGAACTTTGTACCGATGGGGAAACGGCAGTAGATCGTAGGCCGATGGGTATGGCGTCTTGTACGTATAAGCTTGTACTTTCGGCTTCAACCCGAATTGGTCCTGAATTACCTCCGCTATTCTTGCTGTCCAATCCACTTGCTGCTGATGAACAGTTAGTCGGGGTGCCGACGTATGTTGGTGGATCGGCGGCGGTATAGCCGGGTGATGGATCGAAGCGTGTGGCGGATTCTGTTGCATCGTGGCCGTCTGAGCAGTTGACAGCTGACGGCGAAGCGAATCTGCCGCCCCGTCTTACATCGTCATCGGTGCCGTGCTTCTGAGTGCTTCTGCGGCATCTGGCCCCCTGCCGATTTCTGACGTGGCCGGTTGATACTGAGAGACCATCGGCCGAATGGCCGAATGGAACGGTGCCTGGATCGGATAGCTCCCATGTCCGGTTGATTGATCAGGAAAAGCCGCCGTTGCTGGTGCCCCCCACGGTACTGAGTTTGAGGGCAACGATTGCACGGAAGCAATCTGGACAGGCTGAAGCGGTGCTTGCGATCGAAAACATGGTGCACCGTTATACCCTGAAGGCACTGAAGGCAACGAAGTGTTGTATCCTTCATGTTGCGTCAACATCGGCTGAGGAGCCGAGTGAGACGTGCCTGGTAAGCTTCTGGCTAGAGGTACAATAGGTTGGGTGTATGCTGGCCCCTGATATCCCTGAGCTACTCCGCTGACCAGAGAACTGATAACGGCGTTATACACCGTGTTGGTCATTACTGAGGATTGGTCGATGAAGGCCTGATAGACGGACTGTTGAATCATATCAGACATTTTGCCCGAATCCTCAGTGATGGTGATGTGGCGGGGAACTGAAAGAGGAGCTTTCTTGATTGCCTCCCCGCTTCTGGTACGACTGAAAGATTGCAGATACACCCTTTTGTAGTCTTCTAGGTGTTTTGCCAGTTCCTCTTTCTGGTCGTCCTTGAGATCTGCTTCCGTGACCTCAATGATGTTGTTCTCGGAGACTTCGGTGGTCTTTGACATATTGGATGTTGAGATTATCCCACTGGCGTGCCAAAAGTGTGTTGGCGCTAAAAATCAGCCAGGAATCGGCCGATGACCTTCAGCGTCGGACACACGAACCGGGAGAATCTGCTTAACTCCTGTTCGGGTGATTGCCCTGGTGCGGTTCGCGCGGCGTGCCAGTCAATCTGACCTGTTGATTGACAAGGAAATAAACATATTAAATTCCGGGTGTTCCAATCGGCTGAGATTCCGATCTGTCCCAAAAAGCGTATCAGCGAATCGGCCGATTTGCTATGAAGATGACCGGCTATGGATCAGCCGATAATCATGTAACAATTGCTAAGAATTATTATAGATGCAACACTTGAAATAGATCTAATCTGCTGTAATTGAGGAACATTTCTTTTTAATTTTTGAAATAAACCATCCGAGATTTTTACCTTGCTAGAGCAATAAGGGAACTCTACCAAAATGTAACCTTATCATACCTCTCAACAACTTAGTTTTGGATTAACATGAGCTCCCACAAAGTTTCAGGTTCATATTTCATTTGTGCCCAGTAATTCAAATACTTGCAGAGTATAACGTTGTAAACAAGGCACTTGCAGAAAATTAACAGAGCAACTATTCATCATTTCCAAAAGAAAGGAGCATAAACAAGATTCATGTCCTAGTTGGGAGTGTTTTTTCCTAAAATCAAATATTTTGAATTTCTTATTTTTTTCAGATTTTTTCATTTTTTATAGAAGATAAATTAACTAAATAATTATACAAATACCGGGCTTCAGAAATAAGGGTTAGTAGTGGCACTTACCTTCGGGGGGGCTTCTTCCCCAAACTTGGTCGACTACTCATATGGGTTCCAACTGTCGAAGAAGTTGTTCATCAACTTTTGGTTTTCGTTGAGGGTCGACTGAATTTGCCGGACTCTTGTGTTGTTGTCGTCTCCACTAATGTGAAAGGTTCTCATGGTAGCTTGGTGGGAAACGAGCAGAATGTGTCCTCCCCGGGTCAGCCCCCATGTGCTGGTATGAGGGTCCCGCTTGATATGCTCCTTCGGCGTACCCTAAGCCATATGACCCAGCGTGCCACCCTCCGGAGTATGCTTCCTGAGACGCCGTTCTGGCGGATGTTTCTGGTGCTGGCGGCCGAGGATGGGATGGCCCTGCGGTCTCCTCCATTCTTCTGGTCCTGGCCCTCGTGGTTGGTCCTGCACCTGAAACACTGTGCCGAGCTGGTTCTCTTCTTGTGGTCGGCCCTGTACCTGAAACACTATTACGAGCTGGTTCTCTCCTTTCCGGACGAGGAGTTCTCCCCTCTTCCAGTGAAAGCTTTAGTCTTTTCACGGCATATAACCCAAGTCCCGTGCATGGCAATGAAACTTTGGTTAGATAGCCCCTGTAAATCATGACTAACTATCGGCCACCACGCGAAGCATGTGGCTCTGAACAAAGTGCTCCCCGGTAATTGTAGGGCGTTCTTTTTCAAGAAAAGTGACCGTGGCACCATTAAGAATATCCAAAGCTTGTGCGATTCGAGTGACTAGAGATGTCATCTTGATGATGCCCACTCGAGTCGGAGTGGAGCACCAATGTTCTGCCATAGATTTTATAGGTGAAAACTTAACTTTCTTTATCATGGCGTTCATGATTAAAAGCTCATTAGTATTGACGGGCCTTAAATCAGAGTGCGGGTGCATGGTCATGGCTATCCAGCAATGCATAAACCTTAGCATGGGGTTATGAGTGTCATTGGTTCTTGGTGCTCTACTGTTTTCTTGACCAGAAATTTTCTCCCAAAATTTATTGCTATCAAAGTTGGGAAAACATTCATGAGCATCAAGTGAGCATCTTTTACTGAACCCCAAAGCATTACTAAGCGTGTGCCAAGTGCAATAAAATTCTTCATTAAACAAGCAAAAATTTATGCCGGTATCTGTAACCTTGAGAGTGCTAAGAAATTCAAGAGTGAGGAGTTTCGAACCGGGTTCTGTGATGCTCCAAAATTCCGACCAGCCGACGTTGTGGAAGATGGACACGAATTCATTGTCCATACCGGTTTTTGTGAGGAGTTTCTCATCAAAAACACAAGTATGTTTGAACGAACAGTCCCTCATCATGGCGAAGGCTTGTCGTTCCTTGTCCGTCCTCAGGACAATCTATCCTTCCTTAGTTAGGACTCGGATTCTCCTGGACGTTGCTCCATCTCTTGGCAACGGAATGGTGTCCACCGACATGCTGTCCGAGACATGAGTTGGCGTCTGCGAACCGCTGTCAGACCTACTCTTAAACCTGATGTGCATTGCCTTCTTTGAGCCACTCTTTATCTTCAATGCCTACGACATGATTTCTGCAAAAGATTAGCTAATACCGAAGGACTAACACAAGAAACAAATGTGGTACCTTGACAAACCTTCTTCTGATCAGCAGAAATTTTATTTGGTCATAAATAATATGGAAAATATTTTTGGGATTTTCTTAATTATGAACTACTAATGCAAAGCTTCAGAAGGTTGAGAAAGCGAGAGAAAAGAGCGCTCAGGAGCTGGGACTTTGGTTTCTCGGGTTGTGGTGTGCGAGAGTGAGGCGGAGAGCTCTTTGATTTATGGCAAAAGGAGGAGGTGGTGGTTCAGTCGCACCACATGGTGCTCATTCACCCCTGTCCTTGATCTATGCCATAGAGTTGCAGGTGGGAGTGGAGCTTTCGGTGGTGAAGTGACAGGGACGGTGGAAATTTGCTTTGGCCGAACGGGGCGGGGGGGGGGGGGGGGGGGCAGCCGGACAGTGATCTCCATAATTTGGTCAGTGCTTTGATCACCAATGTTTCGTGCATGTTCTCGTGTCCTTCCTGTAGAGAAGCACTCAAACAAATGGTGGTAGGGCCGCACCTCCAGCACCTCTTTTTTTCTATCTCTTGCTTTCTCTAAGCTAATGATGCTCCTAATTTCAAAAATTAAACAAGCAGATGCAGTAATTAAATTTGAGGAAATAAATATGGGTGATACATATCGGGTTAACTCACGGCGAGTGCTCGCGTATTTCAAGTCCTTGAGCTGGACTTCTCCGTCATTTGTTTAGTTTGATTTGACGTCGTCCGGTCCTGGAGATGGTGACATGGTCGAAGCTATTTCTTTCTTATGCCAAACTTTAATTGTCTTCTTTGGTGTGGTGTCTTTCTTTGGTTCAGAGGGCTTTTGTTGTTCCTTTATTTTCTCGGTCGTCTTGGGCGTGCCTTTTGATTTCTTTTTTGAGGTTTGGGTTGCCTGATGATGTTGTACATTCTCCCAGTGTTTCTTCATTGTGATGACGACAACGTCCATCTTTGGCTTGGGAGGAATTACTTTAATTTTCTGCATATTGCCCCTGCCATAAAGTATTCTTACCATCGAGCTTTTTTCTACTATTGGCTTGAAGGTGAATTTTTCCTCCTTCCCCTTTATGCTCAGGTTGATCTCTCCTACTCCGACGTTGATGTTTGTGTTCGCCGTGCTCAAGAAAGGTCTCCCAAGGATGAGAGGTGTTGTCATGTCGATTTCCATGTCTAGCACAACGAAGTCGACGGGGACGAGGAAGTTCCGGATTCTAGTTGCAAACACATGTCCATAGGGGACAAGAGAGTATGATTTAATTTATCAAGCACTACCTTTGGCATCACGTACTCCTAAATCCTACAACACCAACCGCTCTCATATGGTGGAATACATAGGCCGGACAGGGCTGTCACCACCTGCCGGCTACCACTACTATCCGTGGGGTTGGGTGCAAATCAAGTTAAGCGATAACTCTAGGCACCACGCCTACAGATATAACTTAATATTCTCCTAGTATCCAAACAAGAGAGCACCCTCTCCCCGAGGCTCTAAGGTTCAAGATCCTAAGAGAAAGGACGTGAAACCCGCATACAAGGGACTACAACACCCACTCTAGTGCCAATCTAACCCGACTTGGTCTAAACTAGATACTTGCACTAATAATGAAGTAAGAGCTGAAGGTAATCAGCTCAAGAGAGATAAAAGATAACTTTATATTGAAATCTCAAAGTCTTACAAAAAAAAGTAAAGGAAAAGATACAAGAGCTTATACCTGAACTCCCAAAGACGACTCCGGAACCCCGAGGCAAAGCTCGACTCGACTCTAACTCCCAACTACAACTAGCCTAACTCAACAAAAGTAGAACTGAAGTAGATAGCTCCACTTGGTGTGTGTTGATCACTGGCGCAAACCCCTGTATTTGTAGTGTTGAGGATGCTTGGGGGTACTTGTAGGCAAAAGATGAAGTCGGTTTGTTGTGAGCCTGATTCGACCGAAGCAAGTGGGTTCGGCCGAACTACTTGATCCACCGACTTCATCATCCCACATTCCAGAATGCTCCATGAGGTCAGTAATTCCCTATCCGAGGCGGTTTGGCTTGCTTGGGAGACAAGGGGGTTCGGTCGAACCACATGTTCTTCGGCCCCAGGGCCCTTGCACCCTCCGTTGCACCGACATAATCCTTGGATGGTGTGTGATGTGTTCCTGGGGTGGGTTGCTGGTGAGTTTAGTTCTTTCCTTTGTTTTTGTGGGACCATGGATTCATGGGTGCTTCCTTGCATCCCTCGGATCAAACCGTCATAGAGCCAACGCTTGGGATGTGTTCTCTTTGTGTTTTCTTTCATGTGTGCAAAGCTGGACTGGTTTGGGCCTAACTTTGGTTCGGCCGAACCACTTGTGTTTGGCCGAACCAGAGTTTCCTCGGTTTGGGCTAAATTTTGGTCTGTTGCATCCCTGCACTAAATACTCAACAAAACTCATGGAACATTATTAGTTTAAATAAAATAGACATGTTTCGTGTCATGAACTCCATTTTATTCCGAGAATGTGGTGGTCGATTATCAAGATAACGACCGCCAACACTAGTTCGGTTGGTGGCCTGGCCAGGTCGGCCGAACCAGTGGTTTGGCCAAACCAGGCGTGGAGCCACTGACTTACCCCTTGCACATGGCAGCTCCTCATTTCTCCTCAAGGTCGGTTCAAGGTGGCTCCTAATGTTTTCCCGGCTGTAGCACCCCTAGACAGAGCTATAAATATGAGGGGAGGGACTCCAAATGAAGACACACAACTCACACTCCTCGCTTGTGCTCTCACTTTCATAGCTGAACTTTAGGCTCATTCTAGAGGCTTAGTGCTGCCTAGGTAGTGCTTAGAAAATAGGGAGACAGTGAGGGGAAGTTGGGGAAGTGTCGGGTTTGTCGGCACTCTTCTGCAACTTGTACCTCGACGGATGCTTATCGATCAAAGTAAGTGTTCGTGAATTTTTTATGCTTTAGTCTATTAGTTAAGAAATAGTTCTAGTTCCTTAGTTGTTTACAGGATCAATAGTTCACTAGTTTAGTGGATGCTCCAGTCTAAAGCTAAGGCTAGAGTTAGTAAAAGATAGTATAGATGTAGTGTATAGATTAAACTTTACCTGTTTGTTGTGGTATATCCCATGGTTAGATGAGGTAGGTAGCAGGTGGTGACAGCCCTGTCTATTCAGCTTAACCCTCTCCGTTCAGGTATATCCTAGTGCCGTATTACTGGAACAAGCCAGGTTTTATTCGGAAGACGCTAGTACCCCAAAGTATACAATTAGGACAATTCTATCTTATCTTTGATTCTTAGCCTTTAGAATCCTCTCTACCCCTTTCTTCTAGCCACTGTGGTGTCCTTAGACGAACCTGAACCCTAGAGAATGTAAACACGTTCCTCAGTGGATACAATACCATGGAATAGTCTTGGGTGAAAGCTACAATGGTATCTGTACACTTGCAGATTTATTTGAGATCGTTAAAATACCCAACAAAGATCTCCTGCCGACCAGACAAGAGGACCTCGGCGCATCAGGGGAGGCATGCCACAAGGACGATAGTGCCATCCCCTGCCACAGGGATGGCGAGCAGGACCAAGGACATGCTAGGCGGTGGCGCGGACCGAGCGGACGAGACTTTGCTTCGGGAGGCGGTGGGGCACGTTCAGCTGTGGGCCCTGTACAGGTTGATGACCCCGGGGGTGAGGCACCCCCTCCCTCACGCAATGTAGCCCAGTCCACCACGTATATAAGGCGGAGATGGGCCTTCTAACAAACAGGCTGTCACAGTCGAACATTAGACCACACACACACACACACACACACCCCGCTTGCAAGAGCCCCGTTGTAAGCACCCAGCATTCGAATGTGAGGAACACGAAGAACACCACCCCATATAGGACGTAGGGCGTTTGCCCAAATCAGCCTAAATTCGTGCCTTCGATTGTTAGCCACCGAGAAGCGCTGCGCAAATTACTAGCCGGTGATTGACACTGACTCCTACATAGTCGGTGATCTGGGACTGTGGTATAGTGGATGTACCCGGACGTGGAGGATTACGAATGACAGACGGTGCTGTCAGCACCTTATACCTACCTCTGCAAACCATGGAGTACACAACAACCAAAGGCAACTTCTAGTCTAGACACCACGTCTACACTATCGATTACTACTCTAGCCTTAGTCAAGAACATTCATCTCTATCTATCAGGAGTCTTAGACAATAACATGCAGTAAAATAGTGAACGATGATCCCATAAGCAACTAAGAGAGAGAACTAACTTAACTAAGAAACTTAAAGCACATAAGAAATTATGAGCACTTACTTTGATTGATAACCATACATCGAGGTACAAGATAGAGGAGAGTGCCGACAGACCCGGTACTTCCCCGACTTCCCCTCACTCTCTCTCCCTATTTTTTAAGTACTCCAAGAGGAGCACTAAGCCTCTAGGATGGAGCATGGAGCTCAAATGTGAGTATGTTAATGTGTGAGGAGCCTATGAAGTATGTCTTGAAAATAAGCCAATCCTCTTGTATTTATAGCCTCGTTGAGGTCGGTTCTGGCCGGTAATTCAGCTGAGGACATGTGTAACCGACTTCAAGATAACACCAGCAGTCAACATGAGCGGGCCGAGGGCCAGTTTGGCTGAATTGGTGGTTCGGTTGTGTGACAACCCTGGTAATTAAAATTTCAAAATCAATGTCATTAGCCTAACTCTATGTTTTAAACCCACTAATGAGAGGGTGGAAAGAATTTAAAAAGGGTTCAGTTAGAATTCAAATTTAATTTGGGCACATTTGGGCACATTTGAAACTTTTAAAATAACTTTAAAACCATAAGCCAAATGAGATTTTGCCTGAAACCAAAGTTGTAGAACTTTTTATTTTAAACAACTTTCGTGTTCAAAAGTTTTTGAAATTCAAATCAGAAAGAGGAGAAAACGCCCTGTTTGCACCCAGCCCCCTGAACTTTTTTGAATTTTTGCATTTCGGTCCCTGGCGTCTCCCCCTCTGCTCTGCCGCGCCGCGCGCGCTCGCCCGCCCGCCGCGCGCCAGGTGGCCGGCGTCGCCTGACCGGCGCGGAGCGCCAGGCCAGTGGCCGCCGCACCACCCCGCCACGGCCGGCTTTGCCCCGCCCCGACGCCGCGCGGCCAGTCCCCGCCCGCGCGTGCGCTGCCGCGCCCAGGCCGCCGCCCGCCCGGCCAGTCTCCGCGCTCCGCCGTGCCGCCCCGGCCCCCGCGCCCCACCAGTCGTCGCGCCCGCCCTCCGCCCGAGCCGCTGCCGCTGCTGCTTCCCCACTCCGCGCCCGGCACTATCTCCTCGCGCCCACGCCAGTATCTCGGCCGCCCAGTCGCCGCGCCCGCTCGCCGCACGCCGCGCCGGCGTTCTGCCGCCGCCCGCCGCGCCCAGTGCACGCCGCTGCCGTGCCCCGCCCCGCGCGTCGCCCAGGCATCTCCACGCCCCCTCCTGACCCTATAAAAGCCCCGCCCCGACCGCCCGCGCGAGCCCCCGGCCACCAGAACACCTCGCCGCGCCATCGCCGCCGCCGAGCACCACCCGCCCGTGGGCAGCCCTCCACAGCCGCCCACTGCCCAAACTGAGCACCCAGCCACCACTACATCACCTCACCGCAGCTCGCCGACCCGCCCAACGCCACCCAGAGCCACCGGAGCTCCGCCGCCCGCGCTGCCGTCGCCGCCGCCGCCCCTGCTCGCCGTGGACAGCACGACACCGACCCCCTCCGTCCAAGCCGAGCCTCTGGGTAGCTTCCCCATGCGCCACTGAAGCTCACCGACCGGACCACGCCGCCCCAAGCCCGCCGGAGCACCGCCGTCGACGCGAGCCGCGCCGCCGCCGCCTCTGCTCCAACGCCGGCGAGCCCTTCCCGGCCGTCCCCCACCTGAACAACACCCCCACAAGGTAGCCCTCGCACCCCTGAACCTTCCCCGACCCCCGCCCCTCGCCGCCGGCGAGCCCCCTCGCCGGAATTTCGGCCGGCCGCCGCACCCGAGCCGCCGAGGACCCAATTGCAAGGATTTAAATCTTTAGAAGGGTCTGAGCGCAAGATTCAAGGACCTAGTTGTAAAAGAAAATTTCAAACCTAGATTCAAATTCAGTGAACTTGTAAAATTCGTATAAAATCGTAGAAAATTCAGAAAAATGCAAACTCAACTGTTCTGGAATCCTCAGAACAAACTCTACCACTTTTGTTACAAAAGTTTTCTCATAATCTCAAAATATTTTGCTCTACATTAAATAGAAGCTTTAATGGACATATTTCATACCCACTGTTCTAGAGCAATGCTGACCCTGAATTTTGGGCAGTGAATTAGTTGCTGGATGATTAGGACTGTGTAAAAAGATCAGACCCAAATTCCATCTCTAGCTCTGCTGTTTGTTAAACTTAGTTTTATATCATGTGTAAGAAGAATATTTTATCCCTCCAGTTAGGTGGTAAGTCACCCATTGAAATTTTTCCTATGCTAATGTATTGGTAACTAGAAGCCAGAGAAAAATTAGGAGACCTTTTATCTCACAGTAACCTATTTATTTGATTTATGTGCTAATAACATACATTAAATCAAGAAAATAGTACCTTAGTTTGGAAAATCCCCAAATTATTACTGGGCGTTACACTGTTGTAGAGGTTGCTGTGTAAAAAGTTTCATGGACAAAAACCCTGTGTAGGGTCCTGTAAAAATGAATCTTTAAAAAGCATAGGTGTAGAATGTCATATTTTCTATGCTCTAAATACTGCATGATAAATCCTACAAAAATTACAGTAGCTTCTGCATGCTCAAGTGAGAGCTCTGTAAAAATCTTAGCCACAATTGTTGCACCAATTGATCTGTACAAAAAGAACAAGTATCTAACAGCAACAATGAAATCTATTTTTCAGAATTAATCTGTTACATAAAATTGGCTGAAAATTTTACAGTAAGCACACCTTTCCTTGATGTGCCTAAATCCAAAATTTCATGACCAGAAACTATCCCTTGTAGTAATTACTCTCAAATCGTAATCAAGTGCTATTTCCACGACTTAAACTTGTGCACTCATGTAGAATCGACGACTCTCGCCGACGGAACCTACGAGCTGGTGCCCGCGTCCGAGAGTGAGCAGCGTGAAGCTCAAGCAAATCTAACTGAAGCTTTTGAAGACCCGAGCCCAAGTTCGGAAGATCCCCAAGCGAACTGCGAAGGCAAGCCCCGGAGCATAACCCATTCTTTCCGAAATTATGCAACTCATTACTCTTTGCTTGTGCATTACGTTTATAGGAGTTGGATGAAAACTTAGTTGCATGATGTCAGGAACCCTTGCGTGAAAACTAGATGTAAGGTTCGATAGAATGCTGTGCTAATAGGACTCCGGTAAAAGTCGAGTGATTTCCTGTCACTCGCGAGAAAATAGGAGTTGAATGACTACTACACGCTGCAATCATAAGGACACGGACGGGTTATGTAACGATGGTTACGATTGAGGCCCGTCTGTCTAGTGAAAAATGCTAAGGCCGCAGGGTGTGGTAGTGATGGTTAAGTCTTTGAACGTACTAAACACATGCCGAGATTATGGGAATCGGTAAGCTTAAGTACCTGATTGGCCCGGCAAGGGGACGACATCCTACCCTTTGAACTTCGGTCCCATGTGCATATGGCGAGTGCAGAGAGTGGTCACGACCCGGCGCCGAACCGTGGCGTGGAGCTCTTGTACTCTCGGAGGGTAGCCCCGATCCACGACCCGGAAAGAAAGGGGAAAAGTTGCACGTGTGACTCTAGGGAGTAACCACGTGACGTGTGTTTGGGTTTCCCTTGCAAGGTTAAGAAATTCGATTCGAATCGTCCGTTTCTCACGGCTATTGAGACTGCTTAACCATTTTTACCCACAGAGTAAGAAGAGGAACAATGATGATGAATGAACTGGTTGGATGGAAAATTTAATGCTTCACCATGTATGCTTTAGATAGCTGCTTACCTAGACTGGCTAACGAGACTAGAATCTTGAGCTAAAAGTTGAAAGTAAGGACCCACTTGTAGATGCTTTTCGGCAAAACAAACCCCTGAGCCAAAAAGCCTGGCATGTCTAGAGTCGGTGGAGTAGTTTCCACTACACGGGTAAGTCTTGCTGAGTATTAGTATACTCAGTCTTGCTTGTGACTCGATTTCAGGTGAACCCTTTGAAGACATGATTGCTAGCTTGACTTGGCCCTGCACTCTTCCCCCTGGTTGGTCGGTGGAATGGGATGCGCCCCCGTCCAACGGAGATAAGGCCGAGTGATGTCTCGTACGGGCTTCATCGAGACATCCTGTATCGTCGAGTAGTTTCCGTTGTTTATTTCCGCTGCAATTTAACTCTGAAGAACTTATTTATGTTAATTGAAGTACTTGTTTTCTAAACTCAGAATTAGGTCTGTAATATTTACTTATGCTAATGATGTAATATTTGCTGGAATGTGGTATTCTCTGGGCTCATCGTCGCATGAGCATTTGTATGTACGGCGCTCGATCCGTTCACCGTGGTTGTATCGGGAGGTTATACCCGACAGACCAGTGGATTACTCCGTTTGAAGTGTAAGGTTAACCGAGGATGCCTTAATGGTGATGGTTAATACACTTGAGCCGGATTAATTCAGGTGGTTCTGCCACAGGTTGAACCTTGGGCACCGCCTCTCGCCACCAACTTTATCAAGGTGACTGCCCTGTGGGCCCTATCAGACCTGGGGCCACTGGACTGTGCACATGGTGTACATTTTCTAGGATAAGGGATGGGACATGGCCCACGCCCTACATGTCACACCCGATTTTAGAAAGAAACTAGATGCATCTGATGTGTGCGCCAGGATCAAGTTCACACACACATGATAGACGTCATAAGTGAAAAATATCAAAGACAATGTTCGAAAAGTAAACAAGATAGAATAAATAACATTATTACACTTTGAATAAAATAGACACAAAGGTCTTAAGCGTTTCACCGATATCCTAAATGAGATCTGCAATGAAGCTTCTTCCACAGGCGATTGACTAGTGAACGCATGCCTAGAACTCCTCGAAGTTGCTGTAGTGTTCAAATTCCGCGGTTTCTTATAAACAGCAGTTAGGCAAGGGTGAGTACTCTTATGGTTGGTACTCAACAAGTGGGGGAAGAATGCAAGGTCAGCAAGAGAGGCTAAAGGCTTATAGCGGTTAGCTTTTTAGTTGGTCCATTTTTTTATACCAACCCACTTAAGCATAAAGGAAACAACATTATTCCAAAGCCAAAGAACTACAATTTAATTCAGTGTTTCAGTTCAATTATCATGTGAGGGTCCAAGACGCTCGTAACCGTGAGCACGGCTGATATATCAGTTTTAGACACTCTGCAGAGGTTGTACACTTTCACCATAAATCGTGTTCCCCTGAGTTGCCCGGGTTTGCAAAGCCCTTAAACACTTCCGAGGTGAGTGGCGAGCGATTCACTACGAAGCCTTGACAAAGACATATAGAAAACTAGATAGCCTGCTAGAGTTTCGGTAGCGGCGTGAACCATAACCCTTCCTAATGGTCAGCACCTTAGCAAAGACTGCTACCCCAAAAGGATCGGGCTATACCCCAATCACCGACCCCCTCCTTGCCCTTTTGGTAAGACTACCCGTTAATTACACGCCTAATTAATCAGCTAAGGTCAGAGCCATATAACAATGTGGTTGTACGGTTTTTTTGGGTGGTTCTCCATGTTCCATTTAAACAAAGTGACCTTGCCAATTATCCAATTATAACAAAAAATAAAGCGATATTTAATATTTCAAAGATTATAACATAACCATCCCAAGATAAAGCATCTAAGCATTTCTACCAACAAAAAGGATTAAACCCGATGTTCAAGGCTTGGGTGAAAAGACTACGTAAATCCTTAATAGGTATCCCGTCAAGTTTATGCAATTTAGACATAAAGTAAAGTGTATTATCATGCTATTATTAGGATAAAATAGAACATGTAAGGGGAGAAGTCCACTTGCCATCCTCGTCAAACTGCTTGTTCTCTTCCTCGTACTGCTGCTCTTGTCCTTCCTCGAACATCACGTCGTCTACACGATCACACAAGCAAAAATATACACAAAATAAGAGACCGGACAACAAACAGTACAAACATTGAAAGATAAGGAGGTAAAGATATAGAGCATGCTGCAAGGATCACGTGAGCGCAAGAATTACTGAAAATGGAGTTGAAACAAAGAAGATATGGCTAAAACAAGGTCCTAGGGACTTATTTGCGAGAGATTAGGACATCCAGGGGCTTAGGTCTGAAGAAACCAGGGGCTAAAACCTAACAAAACTTAAAACACGGGGGCTAGACTAGAAAACAGAGAGATTAGGACTGCAGGTACAAAAACTAGAAAAGATAGGGGCGAAAACAGAAAAGGAAGGACTATTTTGTAAATACTTTTGAACTGCACGGGACGGCGGGTTGGTTTCTCGGAAGCAGAGGGATCTTTTTGTAAAGGAGACGAGGGTTGACCGGTATTGACTTTGTTGACCTAAGTTGGACTGGATCTGGACCGTTGGATCCCGATCCGGCGGTGGCAGAAGATTGGGGGGCTGGCAGCGACGCTGGGTGACCGGCGATGAGGTTTGCGGCGGCGGAGTCGTCGGAGTTCACCGAATCCGGTGTTTCGGGCCCCGGTTTTCCACGAGGTTTGGCTTGGGAGTGAGAGGAGGCAACGGCGAACTCGGTGGAGGGCTTGGGACTGCGGTGCGGTGGCCGGAGGATGCGCCCGACAGCGAGCGGCGGCCGGGGCAAGCCGATGAGCAATTACGCCCACGAGAGAGAGAGGGAGGGGGGAAACAGGGCCGGTGTCGAAGCTCGACCCGAAGCGAAGCTCCGGTGGTGGTCGTAGTCGACGGAGATGCGGTCGAGCGGCGGATCGACGGCGCGGCCGAGACCGGTGAAGATGGCGGCAGCGCAAGCGAGCGTGGAGAGAGAGTGGGGGCGAGGGAGTGAGAGGGAAGAAAGGAGGAAGGCCACGGTGGAGCTCTGCGGGCTTTATAGATCGAGGGAGGGAGCGGAGCGGCCGGGAGCAGGGGAAGGGGCGGCGAGCTCGGTCGACCATCACGGCCATAAAGGCGGCCGGCGTTATCGGTAGAAGAGGAAGCGCGAGGGGGAAGTGAAGGCAGGGTTCATCACGAGCATTGAAGGGGGCGGGCGCAGTGAAGGAGGTGGCGGGACGTGCGGGTGCGGCACAACGGCCGGCGGAGCGCGCTCCTCTGGTGGGAGGTGGAAGGAGGGCCTGACGGGTGGGACCCGCCTGTCAGCGAGAGGGAGGGAGGAGAGTGGGAGTGGACCGGGCTGAGACAGACCTGTGGTGGCGGGTAGGGCCGAGCAGGGAGGATAGGCCGGGCGTGGAAAGGAGAAAAGGGAGAGAAAGAGGAAGAGGGGTTGGGCTGGGCTGGAAAGAGGGAGAGGGAGAGAAAGAGAGAGATGGAGATGGGCTGGCTTTTTCTTTTCTTTTCTTTTTTTAAAAAAAAAGGTGTTACACTACACCAGTTGTAACTACTTATACAGAAGTAGGACTAGTCGAAACATAAGGAAACTACCTGAGTAGTACTCGGGTAGGACTCCTAAGCTTGTATTTGGCTAAGACTTCCATGTAACCCTATCTCCCTAGACTATATAATGGCGGGCAGGGACCCCCTCCAAACAATCACATCTAAGGCAACACAAACCACCACACAGGACGTAGGACGCGATTTCAACTCGTACTGCACCAGGACTTCTCGGATCGGATCCAATCCGATCTGGGGAAGAGTGTACCCAACTCCTATTCGAGCTATGCAACGCTGCTCCTATCTACCAGGAGTCCGTGCAATTTGAGTCCCTCTCAGACCTGGAGGAGGACTTGGATCACTTACTCAAGATCGGAGAGTAGGGAGCCACCGCTAGTCGGGAGGCCCCCGTCTTCGACAAGTACTCGGACTCGGATCATGACTCTGAACCCTTTATCGGGTTGTCACCTGGGCCTGACTATAACTTCAACACCGCATGGACGGTTCCTATACTTGAAGGGCATGGAGCCCTCTAAGCTACTCGAATATGGCTCCCGCCTTGTGCCCTTCACACAAGAACTGCCTTTTCAAGAAGGCAAGCCCCTCTCTCCCATCGCTGAGGAGGGAGAGGGCAGGACAGTACTCGTAGACTACAGCTCCAGCGGAGAATTTTTGCCGCAACGTCACATCTACACTGCCTCCCTCCATGAGCATGGCGACGATGATGAACAAGGAAGAGAGTACGATGACGAACTACTCGCGGACATCTCCGCCACGAATGCATGTCGGACTCTCCCCAAGGTGAGGACGAGGAGCACAGAAGAATCCGAAGGCTCAAGAACGCTAAGCGAGCCAAGCGCAGGCAGAATGCAGAAACCCGCGCATGGAACCCACCTCACCGCAGAAACCTTAACGGTGGTTTCGCTGCAGTAGATGATCGCTAGTACCACACTCCGATCGACAACATCGCTGAATCGGTTTGTTAATTCAGCGGTTACACCAAAACCCGGAGATCGAGAGGTTGCTGCATCTGACGTAGCGCGCTATTGTCCAACTGGACTATCGGGACCCTATGCCATCGCTGCAGCACAGCCGATCAACATGAGAGCGTCACACGAGCTCCATCCCCCACGCTAGTCGCACCCGAGGAGGAAGAACCAACCCTCGAGGGAATGACAACCGCAAGCACAATCAAGACAATCGGGGTGGCCACGATCACCAGCACGCCTAGCAATCCGCACGCGGCCATGCAGACCATGATGTCCAATAGCCTCCACGTCAGTCGCGCAACCACCAGGTTTCAGGGCCCCACGCTGGAGGTCTCTCTGCGTGAGATCTTCGTGAGTTGCCCACAGTCAACCTAAGGCAGAAAATCAATGAAGGCCGTGATGCTTGAGACATCATCGACTCGAGATGTCGTGAGCGAGGCGGTGATTCACGCGACATCGACGATAGTGATCGCTTCCCAACTTTCACCCACAACATCACCTCCCACGACTGCCCAAGGGAGTTCAAGCCAATCGGCATCACCATGTAGAATGGCAAACAAGACCCACGGCAGTGGATTCGTTGCTACTCCACCACCATTGAAGTATCGGGGGGCTCCAATACGACCAAGGTTACCTAATTCCCGATGGCGCTGGAATCCGCACCACTCACCTGACACAAAAGCCTCAAGCCAGACTCCATCAACTCCTGGGAAGACCTGAAGAAAACCCTCATCGATAACTTCCAGGGCTCCACGCTCCATGCAGGTACTCGTAATGACTTGTCACAGGTCAAGCAGGAGGAAAACGAGACTCACAGGTCCTACACTAGGCGCTTCTCAAGATGCGCGCCACCATCGCCAACATCACCGATGAGGACGTCATCCACTGCTTCCAGAACGGCCTCACAGTGAAGCACGTCTACCGCGACTTTGGACGCAACCGTCCCAGGACTGCCGTAGAGCTTCGTGACATGATGCAGCGATGGGCCAACCAAGAGGACGAGGAGAACGAATGCTTCCCCAAGCGCAAACAACGACAACCGCTCTGACAAAGGCCAGCGAAACTACTCAGGGTCCTCCCGAAAGCGCAAGCCAAATGACCTAGTCGCGGTTTTAGAGCGCAATTCACATGGCAAGAAGTTGGGGAACCAGCGGGATCAGTTCGAGAAGATGCTACACAAGCAATGCCCGATGCACCCGAAGTCCAAACACACACTCTTCCAGTGCACCAGCCCCCGCAAGTCTCTCAATGCACCTCTCCCTGATCAGGACGAAAAGGGGAAGGACAAGGAAGATGAGGGGGAGACAAGTCAGGGGCCCAGGGATATCAAGATTCCAAGAACGTCATCAATATTATCTTTGGCAGCGACGGTGGCTTCCCAAGAAAGCAAGCGCAGAAGCTTACTCTGCGCGAGATCTTATCTATCAAGCCAGCCATACAGCGGCCCTTAAGATACACCGAGGTCCCAATTTCTTTCTCTAGAGAGGATTAGTGGACCAGCTTCTCCGAGCCGAGAAAATTCCCGCTTGTTTTGGACCCCGTAGTGGCCGGCTCATAGCTCACCCAAGTACTCATTGATGGTGGGAGCGGCCTCAACCTGCTCTTCACGAGTACTTTGAGAAAGATGGGGCTGGACATCTCCAAGATGCTCACCCCAAGCAAAGGCTTCATTCTATGGCATCATTCCAGGAAACACGGCTACACCTTCCGCGATGACCTGAAGAAAGTCGTACGACTGCGATCAAGAGGCAATCGAGTATGCCTCGACTACGCTCTCCTAGTCAGGGATGGTGATTCCAGCTGTACCTCCACAGAAGAAGTTGGGCCAGTCGACGGTGAAGACCATCCGATTGCAGGAGGGCGACTCTTCTAAGACAGCACTCATTAGTGCCGAGCTGGACGACAAATAGGAACTCGCGCTCGTCAACTTCCTTAGGGCGAACAAAGACATATTTGCGTGGAAGCCAATGGATATGCTAGGGGTGCACAAGGATTTGATCGAGCATTGCCTTAAAGTAGATCCAAAAGCTACTCCCAAGAAGCAACGACTGCACCAGTTCTCCCCCAACAAGAGGGCGGCCATCAAAAAGAAGTTAGCAATACTACTCGCGACTGGCTTCATTAAAGAAGTGTATCACCTAGAGTGGCTAGCTAACCCTGTCCTTGTTTTGAAAAAGAATAATAATGAATGGACGAAGTGTGTGGATTATACCAATCTCAATAGGCACTGCCCAAAAGATCCTTTCGCGCTCCCACGCATCGACCAAGTCATCCACTCCACTGCAGGCTGTGTCCTGCTCTCTTTCCTTGATTGCTACTCGGGCTACCATCAGATTGCCCTCAAGGAAGAAGACTAGATCAAGACAGCGTTCATCACCCAATTTGGAGCATACGTATACAAGACTATGTCCTTCGGGCTGAAGAACGCAGGAGCTACATATCAGCGAGCCATCCAGCTATGTCTTGCCGATCAGCTACACCACAATGTTGAAGCCTACGTGGATGATGTGGTCGTTAAGACTAGAAACCATGACGAGTTCATCTCCGACCTCGAGAAAACCTCAACAGCTTGCGCAAGTTCCGGTGGAAACTGAACCCAACCAAGTGCATCTTCGGCGTACCGCAAGGGAAACTACTTGGTTTCATCATCAGTCAACGAGGAATTGAAGCCAACCCGGAGACGATTACTGCCATCACAGACATAGGAGCTCCACAGACGATCAAGGATGTCCAAAAGCTCACAAGGCGCATGGAGGCACTTAACAGATTCATCTCATGACTTGGGGAAGGAGGACTACCTTTCTTCAAATTTTTGAAGCGGCAAGACAAATCCAGTGGATGGAGGAGGCGACGCAGGCACTGGAAGATCTCAAGCATCATCTTTAGTCGCCTCCCATCCTCACGGCTCAATTACCAGGCGAGAACCTACTACTATACATTGCCACGACTACTCACATCATTAGCACAGCCATCATGGTGGAGCGCTCTGAGGAAGGCCATGCATTTGGTGTGCAGCGGCTAGTGTATTTCGTCAGGGAAGTCCTCTCTGAATCTAAGGTTCGTTACCCATCAATTCAGAAACTTCTCTACGCTATACTCATCACTTCCAGGAAGCTTCGCCACTACTTCGATGAATACAAGATCTTAGTTGTTACTGATTTCTGATTTGGCGGATATACACCACAATTGGGATGCCACTGGACGCATCTCCAAGTGATCAGTGGAACTGGGGGCTCTCAGCATTGACTTCAACCTCGCACCACCATCAAATCGCAACCACTAGTCGATTTAATGGCAGAGTGGCGAGAAAATCAAGTTACCGCCCCAGCCAACATGCCAAAGCATTAGGTCATGTACTTTGACGGGTCTCTCAAGCTTGGAGGCGGTGGCGCTGGAGTTCTCTTCATATCTCCAATAGGCGAACAGCTCAAATACATTTTTCAGATACTATTCGAGGTCTCCAACAACAAAGCCGAGTACGAGGCATTACTGCATGGGCTCCGCCTGGCAGTTTCTCTTGGCATCAAGCATCTATTTGTCTACGGTAACTCCTTGCTGGTAATCCAACAAGCCAACAAGGAGTGGGACATCAACAAAGAAACCATGGATGCGTATGTTGCCAAGATACGCAAGTTGGAGAACAAGTTCTCGGGCCTGGAAATCATCCATGTGATCAGGGATAATAATGTGGGGGTTGACGTGCTCTCAAAGTTAGGCTCTGATCGAGCAAAAGACCCACCAGGAGTATTCATTCACGAACTACATCACCCGTCCGTTAGGCAACCAGATGCTATTATCATCAATTAAGGTTCATCAGAACCTAGTCGAGAGGTCATGATGATCGAGGTCAACTAGCGGGTACCGTTTCATCGACTTCATCAAAGATCAGAAGCTACCCCCTAGTGTTGATGAAAAAAGTGTTAAGGCTGCACGCATCATCTGACAGAGCAAAGGGTTCATTCTGATCGGCGACAAGTTGTACAAACATGGATCAGCAACAGGCATCCTCATGAAGTGTGTCTCCATCGAGGAAGGCAAAGAAATACTGCAAGAAATTCATGAAGGAGTCTGTGGCAATCATGCAGCGTCAAGGACGCTAGTCGGGAAAGCATTCAGGTTTGGGTATTACTAGCCAATAGCTTTGGCTGACGCCAAAGATCTCGTTCGTCAGTGTACCAATTGCCAGTTCTTCAGCAGGCGAGCTCACGTCTCGGCGCATAACCACATCACCATACCACCATCCTGGCCTTTCGCTTGTTGGGGCGTGGACATGATTGGGCCATTGACTATGGCGCCAAGAGGTTTTACCCATGTGGTTGTGGCCATCGACAAGTTTACAAAGTGGATCGAGTGCAAGCCAATTACAAAGATCTCCACGGATCAAGTATTCAACTTCATTTGCGACATCCTGCACCGCTTTGGCTTCCCTAGCACTATCATCACAGATCTGGGATCTAATTTCCACTCGCACAAGTTCTTAGAATTCTGCGAGAATAGCGCTATTGAGTTAAAGTACATCTCAGTTGCTCACCCGCGGGCCAATGGCCAGGTTGAGCGCGCCAACGGCTTAATCCCTGATGGGCTAAAAAAAAGACTCTACGATGAGAACAGCAAAAAAGGGGGCCAAGTGGATTCATGAGCTCTCCTCGGTTGTCTCGGGGCTTCGCACTCAACGAAGCAAAGCCACAAGTCAATTGCAGTTTTTTCCCATCTATGGGTCAGAAGTTATCCTCCCTGCAGACATCATGTGGAAGTCTCCAAGACTGGAGATGTATGAAGAAGGCAAAGCTGATTAGGCAAGACATCTGGAGCTTGTTTCAGCAGAATAAGTCAGATGCAATGCCTTGTTACCGTCAGCTCACTACCTACAAGGCGTCCGATGCTGCCACGACCGCAACATAAAGGAGAGGTCCTTCAGCATCGGTGATTTAGTCCTCCGACACATCCAAGACGAGATAGGGCTTCACAAGCTCAACTCGCGATGGGAAGGGCCTTTAATCTGCAAGACTCCAACGGCTATGAGATACCAAACTCCTAGAACATCGAGCACCTACACCGTTTCTATCCCTAGATAACTTGTACACAAAGTTGTCGGCTGCAGCGCAGAATGTTTATCAATAAAGAGTTGGTTTGAGCCTCAAACGACTACTTTTTGTCTCTAAGCTAGACTATAGAACTTGGGGACTTTGGCACGAGTACTAACAACGCGTTAACTACACTAAGTCACCAAAAGTACTCAGGAGCTATCACCACGAGTCCTTTCTGAACGACTACTTTCACACTTTCCCAATGGGCCAAAGCACATAGACTACTTGCGACCAACTTCGACTACTTCGAGTACTAGCCTAACAGTTTGTAGGAACCAATGGCATGAGTCACTATGAGAAAGTCGAAGAGGCTCCCACGCCTATAAAAGCAATCTAGAGTATCGCATGGTGCAAGCAAATCCTGATTCGCTTATACTCCTTGTATGGGACTTTGCGCTGGACACCAAGTCATCGACTACCTCTAGAAGTGTGGCCTTCTGAACAGTTCTGTATTGGGCATCCTGCATTCTTTGTCTAAGTCCTATGATTTTCGGTATTACTCTATGAGTAAGCACATTGAACACATCAACAGGCAGCAACAAATAAAACATATATACATGTTTACATACACGGACTGATTGTTCAGCGATTACATATCATGTTCACTCCTGCTCCAAGCTATCTATTAACCTTTGAGCCACCGGCTTTGCTTCCTCGACAAATTCTGAGAATTTCTCCTCAGAGCAGTCGGCTGCCATGCCATCTGCCAGTGGATATAGATTGGCCTTCGATTAGTGGGATTTTACGAGCCCAAGGATGTGCACTACATAAGTTTTGGTGGTCTCCGAGATGTATCTAGAAATCTTCTTTGGCGCTTAACGGAGTCGCACCAGCAGTGTCCTCTTGCTGATTACCACCTCTTCTGGAGGATCCACTATATCTATGGCTACTTGCGCCGCACCCTTGAGCTCTTCAAGCTCTTTATCTTTCAACTCCTTCTCAGCGGCCATGTCCCTGATCTGTGTCATACACTCTACGAGTTTCACATCTGCTTGTCAGAGCACTTTAATCAACTTCTCCGTGTCATCTAAACGATGGTACACAAGATTCTTCAAGTCAGTGATCTCGTCATCCTTATTTCTTATGATATTATTAAGTTCTGCAAGCAAAAGGAGATGAAGAAGTACTCGTACGAGTTAGATACTACTTTTCGCGTATGTCAAAACAAGATAAAGCAGTCGATAGAGTATCACCTTGGTGAGTCTTGGCTTGCAGTCTATTTTTGTTCTTGAGATCCTCAATCTCCTTCTTCAGTAGCCAAACCTCTCGGGTACGCTCCCATTTGATGGTGTCGAGTTGATTCCTCAAGTCCAAGTTCTTGTAAATTTGCTCACCAATCTGGCAATCTTTCTCTTGCAACTGGCGGAGCCCATCTTCGACAACTCGGAGCTTGTCCAATTTCTTCCTAGAGCGGTTGGCCAATTCCTATCCAATAAAAGGAAACAATTAGACAAGATCAAGCTAGTTAACAAAGGTAGTCATCTCCAGTCCAAGATGCTTACCGTGGAAAACTTATATAGATCTTTAAAGGTGTCCTAAAACTGCTTTAGGGTTGCCGATGTAATCATCGGATATTCAATTAGCTCAAGCGGAACGCCATACTGCCACTTCGGCGAAGTGACCAATATGCCGCCCGAAGAAGTACTCGCAGCACCTTGGTCTTCAGGCGCAGGCTGCTGCTGCGGGATATCTGTCACCTCACCCGTAATGATCAGAAGAGTTTAGGAAAAGTAGATCCTACAGGCGAGGGTGGCTAAATCAACTTACTCGTGGGAATCTCTAGGGACTCCTCTTTGGCTTTTGTCCTCTCCCCCATGGGTGGTTCGATTTCAATGTTGGCCCCTTCGACCTCTGCGACGATAGGCTCTTGGGGCTCCCACGGCACTGACGACTCGACAAGCATGGTTGTCGCCGGTACCGCACTCGACACTGCAACATCCGACTCCCTCTCTGGCTCGGGGGCTGGAGCCTCCGTGGCATCATCAAGCTGCTCCAAGCCAGAGCAGAGGATGGCCTACACACCAGAAAACAACAATGAGATTTGTTGCTTGCGATAATGAACCTACAATATACAAGTGAAAGAACTCGGATACTTATAGTATGGACTTCTTTACTCCTAACTTCTTCTTTTTGAGTGGTCTGTGTGCTGGGGCAGCACCTAAAGCACTCGCCAACACCGTTGTAGCAGTCATAGCAAGGGTCTACTTCGGCGGGGCAGCCGTGATGGTCACCAACGAACTCAGGCCAACCGCGGTCTGTGATTGCCCTGGCGCGCTCCCAATAGAACCTGATAATGGGTCCACTATGACGGAGGGCACGCTCTGCTCCCTCACAGTATCATCCCCAGCAGCATCCTCGACCCTTCACTTCAGGTGCTTGGGGTTTGAGGAGCTAGCAGAGAAGAATCAAGAAAAAGGGAGAATTCAAGAAACCTCAGTAACTGCAAATTGAGCAAAAGTACTCGCAAGTTCAGGAAAAGCTCTTACCTGGGTGTTTCTTCATCATCACCACCTGGCGAAGCGCTTGCCCTGCATTTCCAAGCAGTAACCCGCGGCTTCTTTGGGTGACTTGGCAAAAGATCACCACCAGGAGAGCTTGCGCCTTCCTGGGAGATCTTCATGGATTTGTTCTTGATCACCTCAGCCAGGGTGCGGTCAGAATAAGTTTCATCACCCTCCTCTTCCTCGCTGGATGCTGGGATGGCAAGAGGGCGGGTGGAAGGCATCAAGTGGCTTGGGCGCTCGATGTCTGGCATAGGAGGCATACTCCTATACACATTTACATTATCCTGCAGTAATATTCCAAGATTTGTTAGTGCAAAAACAGATTAAAGGATATCAGAAATACTCGACAGAATGGTACGACTACTTACCCCTACCTGTTTGGGAGGATTTTTCGCCAAGTACAGGCTCGGCACATATGGGAAAGTTTCAGCACCCATGAGCACTCGGCTTACTCGCAGCAAGGCTTCACCTTTCTCAATACGCTCTTCAGAAAACCGAGATAGATGTCAGATGCCAAGGTATTCGAAGCCAAAGTGCATGCGCTTCTGCAGAGGCTGGATCCGCCTGCCCAGCCACGTGTACATCACTGATACTCCAGTAACTTCGGCATCCCTATGCTTCTTGATCATTCCGAGCACCTCCTCGATTTGGCTCATGTCACGGCATGCCATTGTCCACTTGCCATGGATCATGAGTGCCCTAGCGGTCCTTTTGGGAAATGAGAGATGATAGTTTCCAATGTAGAACAACCGCTCCCTCCACCCAAATAAACTAGTTGGGAATTTGTAGGGGATGTACTTCTTTTCCATCCCCTGCCTCAATTGAAATCCAGCACCACCAACTTCATACATGGTACTCTCGCTGGGCTGTGGTTTGAGATAGAAGAGGTAGTAGAAGAGGTCGAAGTGGGGTTCTATCCCCAAGAAGGCTTCACACAAATGAACAAAGATGGAAATGTGGAGAATAGAATTGGGGTTGAGGTGATGGAGTATGATGCCATAATAGAAGAGAAGACCACGAAAGAAATCAGATGCGGGGAGGGCCAATCCGTGCTCAATAAAATATTGAAACAAAACAATCTCCTCAGCCCCCTCATATGGTCTCTTATCACTAGTGGCAGCGCGCCACTGGATAATCTCCTTGGGTTGCAGGAGGCATTCATTTACCAGCGTTTGGATGTCAGCCTCAGAACACTTACTTGTTCTCCACCCATCGCCGGAGGTGGCGGCGGGTTTGGAATCCTTCCCCTTCAACTTAGTGGCACCTTTCTTGCTCACCATTCTTGTTGTCACGAGCCACTTTACTCGCATGCGCTCGGGGGCTGAGGATTGGGGCAAAGAAGCAGCACTATAGAGGAGGAGGGAGGTCTCGTCGACTACTCCTAATAGGAGAGGATCAACTGTAATTGTCCTAGATCTGAATCTAGAGGTGGCGGCAGCTGCGAGACGAAGGAAGACAAAAGGCCAAGGCAGTGAAACTGTAAGCGAAAGGATAAGTAAACCCTAAGTTATAGCACGGTTAAATAACCAGCGGTGGCCCTACAATTACTGTGTGGAATGCGAAGTGTTTTTTTCCTCGGGATAAGATTTGTTTTGAGCGGAATTTAGGGTTACTTTGGAAAAGATATTTGTTTAACCATTTCTTCTGGGATGTTATCCCGAAAAAGGGGGTTTCGAATTTTTGAACCAATTTACTCATTTTAACCATCAAATCCAATTCTTAATTTTTTGAACGATCCATGCCACAACTCTTTGGATCCTTTTTTTTTTCCAAACCTTGGGATTTGGATTCAAGGCTCGGGGGCTGCGGGACACGTGTCATCGACGGCTTATTTTTTGAATTTTTGGAAGATAAGAGCAGAAGATTCAAGACTAATTTTACCTCAGCCTGATTCTACGATTCAACCAAAGGCTCTGGGGCTACTCCATATGAAGTGTGAGTTTCATCGCACTCCATATAAAAGAAGACTTGACAACTACTCAAGGCATGAGCACCTCACAGCCTCGATGCAGCCAAGTAATTACTAAAAAGATACCTTCAAGAAGGAGTTCAGGACAACTTGAATACGCCTTCAGAAGTACTTGGATGCCTATAGTACTTGACTACGAAGAGCTTGGGAACTGTGCAAATGGCGTACATTTTCTAGGATAAGGGATGGGACATCGCCCACGCCCTATACAAGTTGTAACTACTCGTACAGAAGTAGGACTAGTCGGAACATAAGGAAACTATCCGAGTAGTACTCGGGTAGGACTCTTGAGCTTGTATTTGGCTAGGACTTCCATGTAACCCTGTCCCCCCAGACTATATAAGGGCGGGCAGGGACCCCCTCCAAACAATCACATCTAAGGCAATACAAACCACCAAACTGAACGTAGGGTATTACGTATACTGCGGCCCGAACCTGTCTAAAGTTTCGTGTTCCTTGCACTTTCGAGTTCCTGATCTCGGGGACACCCCACCTACAATCTACCACCTTGGGGGTATCCCTCGGTGGGCTTGGTGGTTAGACATCGACAGGCCCTTATGGCGGTTACTGGTTCCATGCAGAATTAAGGTGGTTTACCCCTGTTTGTGGGCCCTCGGATCCGTGGGCTTGTCTCTGTTTGGTTGGAAGTATTTTCTTGGATCTTCCTTGAGTTTTCTCTTCACTTTATCCCTAAATACACCTATTATATTTTTAGATCAACACTTATGGAAATCGTTAGATATAAGATCTATTGCAAATGTTGGTAAGCGTTGGTACTTTATTTTTTACATTTTATGTAGATTTTGATGATCGAAGTTGGTACTTAACGACCATCAACAAGGTCCCCACACTTGGCACTCTGCTCTCCTCGAGTAAAGGCTAGGACTAAGGTGGAACACCAGTTCCCTTGATGTGATACCTGCATATAGGTTATTCCAAGCTTCATATTCACCTATAAATGTTGATGTGTTTACCATAATATTTTTGGTGGTTGAAGAGTGGAACGATATTGAGTTGAGTCTCCTCCACTTCACTACTACAGAAACGATCTTTAGTCCTCCTTATTTGTCCGGGCCAGCTTTGGCCCGAGACTGATGAAAGCATGAGTCCCGGGTCCAATGGCTAGGAGCCTGTCAGGAGGGTGGAAGACATTTAGTCCCGGTTGGAGCACCCAACCGGGACTAAAAGTTCTTCATTTGTCCCGGTTGGTGGCTCCAGCCGGGACTAGAGGCCCACGGGCCCATTTGTCCCGACTGGAGCCACCAACCGGGACAAATGAGGGACTTTTAGTCCCGGTTGGTGGCTCCAACCGGGACTAAATTCCCCAGGCCCTTTTATCCCCTTCTTCCTCCCCCTGGCCGAGCCATTCCTCCATTCGTGTTCTTACTGTTCTTGCCTCTTGGGTGAGGGGAGGTCATGCCAATTTTCTCCATGATTTGTGAAGGCTTTTGGTTCCCCCATCCATCCAATGGTTTAAAGGTTAGAAACTTCATCCTCTCATCTTCCATTGCTAGCGTAGCTCATTTCATGGTTTAGAAATAGAATTTTGAGGGTTTTCAGATTGGGAAAATATTGGAGTTTTTTTCGATTTATACACCATTTGAGCTCAAATTACTTAAGGTTTGCATAGCGTAGAATGTTATTTTTTGGAATGGGAGTATATATAGAGAGAGAGAGGAATACTATCTAGAAAAAATATGGATATGAAAATGAGTATAGTAGAATTTTTTATTTTTAGAATGAGAGTATGTATATATGACCATATGTGGATTTGAATGTGAAATGTGAAATGTGTGAATGTGAAATTTCAAATTGAATGTTTATGTGCAATGTGAAATATCAAATTAAATAATTATTATAAGTGAAAAAAGATGTATACTTGGTATTTATTTTGTACTATGAATGAATTACTTTGAAACTCTGATGATGTATTTATTCAGGCTCACATTGAAACCGCCGAGAAGAACAAAAAATCTTTGTTTCGGAACATGTATCTATCATTAACCTAGACCATGCTGTAATGACTTTGTTATTCGGGGCCAACATGATATTTGCGACACGGTGCGGTATAAGAACGTGATGAAGGAGTACGACCTTGGTCCCAATGAAGAAATCTTCACCTTTGAGCGAGGTGAGGATGCCACCATTCGGACCAAGGTCGTACTCCTTCATCACATCCCTATATCGTACCGTGTCGCGGATATCAATGTTGGCCCCGAATGGCAGTGTCATCATCGCATGGTCAAGGTTAACGACAGATACATATTCCTAAACAAAGATTTTTTTTTCTTCTCGAAGGTTTTTGCATATAGAGCCTGAAACAAAGTTGTGAACCTTGATTGCATCCCATATGGCGTGAGACAATGAGTGTTCGCCTCAAACTGAAGAGTGTCGAAATAATTAGCGTTCGTCTCTAAAAATTTATTCAGTTTTTTACATTTATTTGATAAGTGTAGTGAGATTAGTTTGATTTTTGAAAATACTGTAGTTGAGTGCTTCACCCAACATGATGAGTAATTAATATTTAATCCATAGAAATGTCTTTGCAACATGATGCATTGGAGTGCCGTGCGTCCGCTCGGGCGTCGGTACGCAGTCATTTAAAGCGCACCGGACATTCCCTTGAGTTCCGCCCTGAAGAGCGCCTTGGACATGTTAGCGGTCGTATTCGTCTTTGGATTAAGAAAGCATTTCATTGCCTCGCGCTTGGAAATGCAAGTCGCAAATTTGAGCATGAATTTGATGTCGAGCTGCATGGTACGGATGATGATCGTGAGTTGATGGCTCGATGTAAATTAAGGCGCTAAGCATCGGGGATGGCAGAAATTGACCGTTCGGTGTCGAGAGTTGGTGCGGCGGTTCACGAGGCATCAATCAATAGGTCTCGTGAATAATTTACGTTAGCATGTAGCTTATTCGGTATTTTAGACTTTTTAATTAATCATGTTGTGTAATGGATCATGTAGACCTTTTAATTATTATTCATATTGTGTGATGGATATTTCGGACCTTTTAATTATTCGTGTTATTGTAATTATGAGAATTTATTCATTTTTTACATTTATTTGATACGTGTAACAAAATCGATATTTTTGATGTCTTAATTAATCATGTTGTGTAATTGTCCATGTTATGTAAAATATCATATCGTGCAATGCAGATGGACAGACAATGGATGTACAATGCTGATCGACATTCCAAGAAGTTCATTATTGGCCTCCATTATTTTTTCGATGTGGTCGAGGCAAACAAGAGGAATGGTTTCATGTGCTGCACGTGCATCCATTGCCAGAACAAGAAGGATTACTCCTCTTCAAGGACCCTTCACAGCCATACTTTTGCTAATGATTTCATGTCCTATTACATTTGTTGGACCAGTCATGGACAAAAAGGCGTTATAATTGTCAGTGTTTAACCTTCAAGCCCACCGAGGGATACCCCCAAGGTGGTAGATTATAGGTGGGGTGTCGCCGAGATCAGAAACTCGAAGGTGCAAGGAACATGAAGTTTTAGATAGGTTCGGGCCGTCGAGAGCATAATACCCTACGTCTTGTGTGGCGGTTTGTATTGCCTTAGATGATGTAATGTTTGGAGGGGGGTCCCTGCGCGCCTTTATATAGTCTGGGGGGACAGGGTTACATGGAAGTCCTAGCCGAATACAAGCTTATGAGTCCTACCCGAATACTACTCGGGTAGTTTCCTTCTAATCCGACTAGTCCTACTCCTGTACGAGTAGTTACAATTGGTGTATGGCGTGGGCCATGTCCCATCCCTTATCCTAGAATATGTACGCCTTATGCGCAGTCCCGTGGCCCTGGGTTTGACAATAATGGAGGATAATGAAGAAGAAGTTTTCTATGGCAACTTTCCTGGCCACGCTGGATTCGGTGCCTTTGATGATGATGATGCAATGGAAGAGCTTGAAGGAGAGGTGGCAGATGATGATCCCACAGACGATCTTGGCAAGTGTTGCGTGATGCGCGTGAAGATTGTGAAAGTAAGACTGAGAGGATGAAGTTCCAGCAGATGTTAGCGGACCACCGCAAGTTGTTGTACCCAGGGTGCATTGAGTTATAAGATCAGGAGAGATGACCCTGGAGAAGTCGAGGGGGAGCGTCCGAGGAAGAGAGTTCCTGCCAAGGTCATGTGGTACTCTCCTATAATACCATGTTTGAAGCGTCTGTTTAGGAACAAAGATCATGCTAAGTTGATGCGATGGCACAAAGAAGAACAAAAGCAAGACACAATATTGAGACACCCGGCAGATGGATCCCAGTGGAGGAAATAGATAGAATTTACCCAGACTTTGCACTGGATGCGAGGAACATAAGGTTCGCTTTGAGTACGGATGGCATGAATCCTTTCGGTGAAATGAGCAGTAGCCATAGCACTTGGCCTGTGACTCTATGTATATACAATCTCCCACCATGGCTCTGCATGAAGTGAAAATTCATCATGATGCCGGTGCTTATCCCGAGCCCAAAGCAACCTGGTAACGACATTGATGTGTACCTAAGACCATTGGTCGAAGAACTTTTATTGTTGTGGCACGAAGAAGGTGTACGGATGTGGGATGAATACCCAGAGGAGAACTTTAACCTATGAGCCTTGTTATTTGTAACCATCAATGACTAGCCTGCTCTTAGTAAACTGTCAGGACAAACGAATAAGGGATATAGAGCCTGCACACACTACTTAGATGAAACTGATAGTGTATACTTGACTCACTACAAAAAGGTTGTATACAGGGGTCATCGTTGGTTTCTCCACACCAAACATCAGGTACGAAGGAGAGGCAAGCATTTCAAAGGGCAAGCAGACCACCGTACAAAGCTGATGCACCGAAGTGGTACACAAGTCTTTGATATGGTAAAGGATATAGGAGTAGTATTTGGCAAGGGATCTGGTAGCCAACCTGTTCTGAGCGAAAACGAAATGGCGCCCATGTGGAAGAAGAAGTCTATTTTTTGGGAGCTACCATATTGGGAAGTCTTAGATGTTCGCAATTCAATTGATGTGATGCACATCACGAAGAATCTTTGCGTCAACCTAATAGGATTCCTAGGAGTGTACGGGAAGACAAAACATACAATAGAAGCATGTTTGAATGCTTGAGCAGTATCAAGGTCCCATCTGGATACTCCTCGAACATAAAAGGAATCCTAAATATGCCAGAGAAGAAATTCACAAACCTAAAGTCTCATGACTGTCATGTGCTTATGACTCAACTTCTTCCGGTTGCGTTGCGTGGGATTCTGCCTTAGAACGTTCGATTAACCATCGTAAAGTTGTGTGCTTTCCTCAACGCAATTTCTCATAAGGTAATTGATCCAAACAAACTTATAATGCTACAGAACAATGTGGAACAATGTCTGCATGGCTTTGAGTTGATATTTCCACCATCATTCTTCAACATTATGACACATATCCTAGGTCACCTTGTCAAAGAGACTGATATTCTCGGACCTGTATTCCTACATAATATGTTCCCATTTGAAAGGTTCATGGCCGTACTAAAGAAATATGTTCGTAATCGTGCTCGTCCTGAAGGAAGCATCGCCAGTGGCTATGGAACAGATGAGGTCATTGAGTTTTGTGTTGACTTTATTGATGACCTTAAATCGATTGGGGTTCCTAAATCGCGGTATGAGGGGAGAATACGTGGAAAGGGCACACTAGGAAAGAAAGCATATATCTGTACGGATGATTTCTCGTTCAAAAAAGCACATTACACGGTTCTTCAACAATCCTCCTTGGTGGATCCGTACATCAAGGAACATGATGAGGATATCAACACCAACGATACATCCACTCCGACACAAGTACCTATTGCTGGTCCTATTACTCGTGCTCGTGCGCATCAACTTAATCATCAGGTGAGTTCAAATCTAAGCTCATGTACATCATGTTTAGACCATGGAGACCCGTGTACTCTTGTTTTGCTTAGGAACCAAGGAGGCGACCGAAAGGGAAACGGATTCGCGCAGGCTGGATTCAGACTGCAGAATAGTAACAACTTGTGACGGACACCACTGCCGCATATGAACTCGGATTGGGGCGTTCAAGTACTTCGTGGAAAGCTTATGAAGTCTTTTTTCAAACGGATCCGGCCTCATATCCATATCTATAATGAGTCGGCCGCAATCGTAAAATTAATATAGAGTCCTTTTCTGCACATGGTGCTGCGTCACCCTGTTTTGGCCCAATGGGCCGTGTATCAAGTTGAGTCCATTACGGACGCGTCCTAGGGTTGGAGTACGACCCCAGCACCCCTGTGGTCATCCTCCCACGTACCTATACCCCTTAGCCGCCACCAAGGATGCTTGGGTTTTGTTTAGATCAAGTTTAGCCTTTGCTACTTGCTTGCAAGCGCGCGTGCTGGATCAGCCGCCGGTCTTCTTGTCTTCGGAACCCCACCATTATTTAGATTGCGTGTGAAACCTTCATTTATATCTAGTAAATTCAGTACTTGTCATACTTGTTCTTGCTAGTTCTTCGATTGCTTGCAGGACGAGTGCCCTAGTGGCCGGGTGCCGCGCTCCACAAGATCACGACAGCCATTGGAGGGGGTGTATCGGTTGCTAAGGTGCAGCTTGGAAGGCTGTAGTCGGGCCGTGAACGTCGCCTCCATCGACCAATCGAGTTATCCACGCCTCTCATCGAAAGATCGGGAATCAAACCCTAGTGGGTCGCCATTAGTTGGTAATCAGAGCAAGCTTTATCGGTGAGAGACTTCTAATTCTTCGCTGTTTTATTTTTCCTATAGTCCAGAAAAGCCAAAAAAAATATAGTAGATTAGTTTACCTTCAATCCTATAAACTCGTTTGAGCCTTTGCTAGCACTGCTTAGTTAGGGCTTGTTGAACTTTCGGTTGCATCGGTTGCGTCGAGTTGCTGGTCTTAGTTTTAGTCCTTTAGAGTTTCGAGTTCTTCTCACGATCTAGTCACAACCGTGCGCTACCATACATACTCCGTGTTGGCGGAATCCGAGTCCATATTCGTGTTCAAGTCCGAGTTAGATTCTGTGTTGGTTTGTGACGGAATCGCATGCGGTCCTGTGATTTGAGTAGGGATCGGTTTCCGAGTCCGAATTGGTTATTGCGCCGTGTTATAAAATTTCATTGCTATTCGCACTTGTACTGCATATTTTGTAGCGCTCCAGAAAGGCAGAAGTAGTCTCGGCTTACTCCAGAGAGAGAGAGAGAGAGAGAAGTTTGTGTGCTGTGTGGCTCTTTTGAAGTCTTTTAGGTTATATAATAAGTTTTGAGGATCCCCTGAAAAAAAAAGAAAAAAAAGGAAAGAAAAAAAAGAAAGGAAAAAAAAGAGAAAAAAAAGAAGAAGAAGAAAAAGAAGGGAAGAAAAGGGGTTGTTCTTTGTGCATCTTTTTGTTCTTCGGTGGTGTCTCGTGACTTCATTTGTGTCCAGGCTCGCGTCTCTAGCACGGTCTAGGCTAGGACCAGCATAGTGCCGCCGTTGAACGATTCTTCAGCTTGCTTTGGTAACTAACGTGGTGCTAGTTCATCCTTGCTTCAGCCCACCTATAGCTCCACATATCCGACTACAGCTTGACAGGTCCTGTTGTTGCGGCACCGATACACTTCATCCGACGGTTGCAGACTTGTTGGTTGTCGTCCCCTCCTGTTGAGCAAGGTAAGAATTGGTAAGAGCTTGTGTAACGGGTTGAGAGTGAGCGCCTTGCAGTAGCTACATCCCATTAGTTGTAGGATCTTATTTCTTCACCTATTTTCGTGTTTCCTTTGTTCATCTAACCATGACAGGATCAGAGGGTGATGGAAGTTTAGGTCACTCTCCTCGTACCAAGGGAATCATACAACATTTTGAAAATAAGATGAGGAGGCATGTAGATGGGCTTGCTGAAGATATGCTGGTGTCAAATGATAAGATTGGGCAGTTGGAGGCCACGCAGCTTGCCACCAACACCAAGCTTACAAGGCTGGAGACGTCGGCCGCTCATATTGACCAAAGCCTTGCTGCTCTTTTGAGGTGTTTTGATGAGATGCATGCCAGAACTGCAAATGGGCATGAGGGAGAAAACAAGAAGGATGAGTGTGTCGAGGATAATTGGGATGATTATGTCGCTGATACTGAACTAGATGACCAAGATGCTCCTAGTCGCCGACAACTGCAAACTAATCGGAGAGGTATGGGTGGACATCGACGACGTGAGGTACATAATAATGATGATGCTTTCAGTAAAATAAAATTTAAGATACCTTCTTTCGATGGAAAATACGATCCTGATGCATACATTACTTGGGAAATTGTTGTTGATCAAAAGTTTGCATGTCATGAATTTCCTAAGAATATACGTGTTAGGGCTGCTACTAGTGAATTTACTGATTTTGCCTCTATTTGGTGGATAGAACATGCTAAGAAAAATCCTAATAATATTCCACAAACATGGGATGCTTTGAAACGGGTCATGCGGGCTAGATTTGTTCCTTCTTACTATGCACGTGATCTGTTACATAGATTGCAACAATTGAGACAGGGTAATAAAAGTGTAGAAGAATACTATCAGGAATTACAAATGGGTGTGTTGCGTTGTAATTTAGTGGAGGATGAGGAACCTGCTATGGCTAGATTTTTAGGAGGTTTGAATCGAGAAATTCAGAACATTCTTGCTTATAAAGATTATACTAACGTAACCCGTTTGTTCCATCTTGCTTGTAAAGCTGAAAGGGAAGTGCTGGGACGACGTGCTAGTACAAGAACTAATATTTCTGCAGGAAAACCTTTATCATGGCAGCCGCGCACATCTACCTCATTGACCGGACGAGCTCCTGCACCTTCTACATTCCCGAGTCGGTCGACAATACCCGCTCCATCCAACAATAAGACACGTGCTCCCCCGACAAATTCAGCAACCACAACTGTCCAGAAACCAGCCACGAGTGCATCTTCGGTTGCCTCCACGGGAAGGACAAGAGACATTCAGTGCCATCGATGCCAGGGCTTTGGACACGTGCAACGTGACTGCCCTAACAAGCGCGTTTTGGTGGTCAAAGGGGATGGTGGGTATTCCTCTGCTAGTGATTTTGATGAAGATACACTTGCTTTGCTTGCTGCCGACCATGCAGGTACTGAGGAACAACCAGAAGAGCAGATTGGTGCAGAGGATGCAGATCATTATGAGAGCCTCATTGTGCAGCGTGTAATTAGTGCACAAATGGAAAAGGCGGAGCAAAATCAATGGCATACACTGTTCCAAACAAAGTGTGTTATTAAACAGCGTTCGTGCCGTTTGATAATTGATGGAGGTAGCTGCAACAACTTGGCTAGCAGCGATATGGTCGAGAAGCTTGCACTTACAATAAAACCGCACCCACATCCATATCACATTCGGTGGCTCAACAATAGTGGTAAGGTCAAGGTAACAAGATTGGTACGAATTAATTTCGCTATTGGTTCATATCATGATGTTGTTGAATGCGATGTTGTGCCTATGGAAGCTTATCATATTCTGCAAGGTAGACCATGGCAATTTGATACCGATGGCATGCATCATGGTAGATCAAATCAATATTCTCTTATACATCATGATAAGAAAATCGTTTTGCTTCCTATGTCACCTGAATCTATTGTGCGTGATGATGTTGCTAAAGCTAAGAGAACTAAAACTGAGATCGATAAGAATGCCAAATCTGTTAGTAGCAGGAAAGATGAGATAAGATTGAAAGGACATTGCTTGCTTGCTACTAAGTCTGATATTAATGAATTGATTGCTTCCACTTCTATTGCCTATGCTTTGGTGTGCAAGGATGCTTTGATTTCAGTTCACGATATGCAGCATTCTTTGCCCCCGGCTGTTGCTAACCTTTTGCAGGAGTATTCTGATGTGTTTCCAAGTGAGATACCAGCGGAGCTGCCACCAATACGAGGGATTGAGCACCAAATTGACCTTATTCCTGGTGCATCATTGCCAAACCATGCGCCATAAAGGAGAAATCCGGAAGAAACTAAAGAAATTCAGCGACAAGTGCAAGAACTACTCGACAAAGGTTATGTGCGTGAGTCTCTTAGTCCTTGTGCTGTTTCGGTTATTTTAGTGCCTAAAAAAGATGGAACATGGCGTATGTGTGTTGATTGTAGAAGCTATTAATAATATCACAATTCGATATCGACACCCTATCCCACGTTTGGATGATATGCTTGATGAATTGAGTGGTGCCGTTGTGTTTTCCAAAGTTGATTTGCGTAGTGGGTACCACCAGATTCGTATGAAATTGGGAGATGAATGGAAAACTGCTTTCAAAACTAAGTTCGGGTTATATGAGTGATTAGTCATGCCTTTTGGGTTAACTAATGCACCAAGTACTTTCATGAGATTAATGAACGAGGTTCTGCGTGCTTTCATTGGGAAATTTGTTGTTGTCTACTTTGATGATATATTGATTTACAGCAAATCTTTCGATGAACATCTTGATCACTTACGTGCTATTTTTAATGCTTTACGAGATGCACGTTTATTTGGTAACCTAGAGAAGTGCACCTTTTGCACCGATCGAGTGTCTTTTCTTGGCTATGTCGTGACTCCACAGGGAATCGAGGTTGATCAAGCCAAGGTGGAAGCTATATAGGGATGGCCTATACCGAAGACTATCACGCAAGTGCGGAGTTTCCTAGAACTTGCTGGTTTTTATCGTTGTTTTGTGAAGGACTTCAGCACCATTGCCGCACCTTTGAATGAGCTTACAAAGAAGGGAGTGCCTTTTAGTTGGGGTAAAACACAAGAGAACTCCTTCAACACGCTGAAAGATAAGTTGACACATGCACCTCTCCTCCAACTCCCTGGTTTGGGAGGTGTTTTGTTACAAGAAGGCAAACCTGTTGCTTATTTCAGTGAAAAATTTAGCGGGCCTGTTCTAAATTATTCTACTTATGATAAGGAATTGTATGCTCCTGTTCACACATTAGAAACATGGCAGCATTATCTATGGCCCAAAGAGTTTGTTATTCATTCAGATCATGAATCTTTAAAACATATTCGTAGTCAAGGAAAATTGAACCGTAGACATGCTAAGTGGGTTGAATTTATTGAATCTTTTCCTTATGTTATTAAGCACAAGAAAGGGAAAGAGAATATAATTGCTGATGCATTGTCTAGGAGATACACGTTGCTGAACCAACTTGATTACAAAATCTTTGGATTGGAAACGATTAAAGATCAATATGTTAATGATGCTGATTTTAAAGATGTGTTGCTGCATTGTAAAGATGGAAAGGGATGGAACAAATTCATCGTTAGTGATGGGTTTGTCTTTAGAGCTAACAAGCTATGCATTCCAGCTAGCTCCGTTCGCTTGTTATTGTTGCAGGAAGCGCATGGAGGTGGCTTAATGGGGCATTTTGGAGCAAAGAAAACGGAAGATATACTTGCTGGTCATTTCTTTTGGCCAAAGATGAGAAGAGATGTGGAGAGATTTGTTGCTCGCTGCATGACATGTCAAAAGGCTAAATCACGATTGAATCCACACGGTTTGTATTTGCCTCTACCTGTTCGTAGTGCTCCTTGGGAAGATATTTCTATGGATTTTGTGTTGGGATTGCCTAGGACTAGGAAAGGACGTGATAGTGTGTTTGTGGTTGTTGATAGATTTTCTAAGATGGCCCATTTCATACCATGTCATAAAACTGATGATGCTACTCACATTGCTGATTTGTTCTTTCGGGAAATTGTTCGTTTGCATGGTGTGCCCAACACAATTGTTTCTAATCGTGATGCTAAATTTCTTAGTCATTTTTGGAAGACTTTATGGGCTAAATTGGGAACTAAGTTGTTGTTTTCTACTACATGTCATCCACAAACTGATGGTCAAACTGAAGTGGTTAATAGAACTTTGTCTACTATGTTAAGGGCTGTTGTAAAGAAGAACATTAAGATGTGGGAAGATTGTTTGCCTCATATTGAATTCGCTTATAATCGATCGCTGCATTCTACTACAAAGATGTGCTCATTTTAGATTGTATATGGTTTCTTGCCTCGTGCTCCTATTGATTTAATGCCTTTGCCAGCTTCTGAAAAACTGAATTTTGATGCTACTAAGCGTGCTGAATTGATGTTACAACTGCATGAAACAACTAAAGAAAACATAGAGCGCATGAATGCTAAATATAAGATTGCTGGTGATAAAGGTAGGAAGGAACTAAAGTTTGAACCTGGAGATTTAGTTTGGCTGCATTTGAGAAAGGAAAGGTTTCCTGAATTGAGAAAATCTAAATTGCTACCTCGGGCTGATGGACCATTTAAAGTGTTAGAGAAAGTCAATGATAATGCATATAAGCTCGATCTGCCTGCGGATTTTGGGGTTAGTCCCACATTTAACATTGCAGATTTGAAGCCATATTTGGGAGAGGAAGATGAGCTTGAGTCGAGGACGACTCAAATGCAAGAAGGGGAGGATGATGAGGACATCAACACCAACGATACACCCACTCCGACAGAAGTACCTATTGCTGGTCCTATTACTCGTGCTCGTGCTCGTGCTCGTCAACTTAATCATCAGGTGAGTTCACATCTAAGCTCATGTACATCATGTTTAGACCATGGAGACCCGTGTACTCTTATTTTGCTTAGGAACCAAGGAGACGACCGAAAGGGAAACGGATTCGCGCAGGCTGGATTCGGATGGCAGAATAGTACCAAATTGTGACGGACACCACGGTCGCATATGAACTCGGATTGGGGCGTTCAAGTACTTCGTGGAAATCTTATGAAGTCTTCTTTCAAACTGATCCGGCCTCATATCCATATCTGTTACGAGTTGGCTGCAATTATAAATTTAATACAGAGTCCTTTTCTGCCCATAGTGCTGCGTCACCCTGTTTTGGCCCAATGCGCCGTGTATCAATTTGAGTCCATTACGGACGCGTCCTAGGGTTGGAGTACGACCCCAGCACCCCTGTGATCATCCTCCCACGTACTTATACCCCTTAGCCGCTTGGGTTTTGTTTAGATCAAGTTTAGCCTTTGCTACTTGCTTGCAAGCGCGCGTGCTGGATCAGCCGCCCATCTTGGGTTTTGTTTAGATCAAGTTTAGCCTTTGCTACTTGCTTGAAGGCGCGCGTGCTGGATCCGCCGCCCATCTTCTTGTCTTCGGAACCCCACCATTATTGAGATTGCGTGTGAAACATTCAGTTACATCTAGTAAATTCAGTACTTGTCATACTTTTTCTTGCTAGTTCTTCGATTGCTTGCAGGACGAGTGCCCTCGTGGCTGGGTGCCGCGCTCCACAAGATCGCGACAGCCATTGGAGGGGGTGTATTAGTTGCTAAGGCGCAGCTTGGAAGGCTGTAGTCAGGCTGTGAACGTCGCCTCCATCGACCAATCGAGTTATCCACGCCTCTCATCGAAAGATCGGAAATCAAACCCTAGCGGTCGCCATTATACTCGACGATACATGATGTCTCGATGAAGCCCGTACGAGACATCACTCGGCATTATCATCGTTGGCCGGGGGCGCATCCCATTCCACCGACCAACCAGGAGTAAGGGTACACGGCCAAGTCAAACTAGCGATCATATCCTCGAAACTATCACCTCAAAATAAAGCCACGAGCAAGGCTGAGTATACTAATACTCAACAAGGCTTACCCGACTAGTGGAATATACATAGCCGACTCCTAGACATGCAAGGCTTTTGGCTTGAGGGGTTTGTTTTGCCGAAAAGCATATACAAGTAGGTCCTTACTTTCAAATTTTAGCTCCAAGTTCTAGTTTTCTTTAACCATTCTAGGTAAGCAACTATCCAATATCATACATGGTGGAATAATTAATTTGCATCCAACAAGATTAATCATCATCATTGTTCCATTTCTTACTCTATGTGGTAAAAGGGTCAAGCAATCTCAATAACCGCGAGAAACAGACGATTCGAATTGAATTTCTTAACCTTGCAAGGGAAACCTAAACACACGTCACGTAGTTACTCCCAGAGTCACACATGCAACTTTTCCCTTCAATTCCCGCTTCATGGAACAGGCCCACCGCCCTCGACTACACTTCCCCATGGACCACGGACGCGGCCGGGCCTTGGCGGCACATGCACCCACCATTAGCTAGATGTGAACAAATTCAAGATGGTGGGGAGTATATTCCGGCCTCGGTTCAATCCAGTACATAAGCTTACCGATTACCATATTCTCGGCATGTGGTTAGTACGTTCAAAGAGTTAACCACCACTACCACACACTGCGGCCTTAGAATTTTTCACTAAATAGACGGGGCCTCAATCATCAACACGAACATCGTACCATAGCCCCGTCCGTCGACCTTATGATTGCAGCATGTAGTAAACATTCAACTCCTATATTCTCGCGAGTGACAGGAAATCACTCGACTTTTACCGGAATCCTATTAGCATAGCATTCTATCGAACCTTACATCTAGTGTTCAGAGCATGGGTACCTAGGATCATGCAACTAAGTTTTCATCCAACTCATATAAACTTAATGCACAAGTAGAATAGAGTATTGAGTTGCATAATTTAGAAAAACAGGGTTCATGCTCCGGAGCTTGCCTTCTTGGGTAAAGTTAGTTTGGGGCTCGTCCGAACTTGGGTTCGGGTCTTCGAAAGCTTCAGTTAGATTCACTTGAGCTTCACGCTACTCACACTCGGACTCGGGCACCGGCTCGTACGTTCCATTGGCGAGAGTAGTCGATTCTATATGAATGCACAAGTGTGAGTTGTAGTGATGGTATATGACATTTATTTTCTTCACGATAAAGTTGCAGTCCACAAAAATATAGATTTGGTTGTCAAGTTACTTAGTTAAGATTTTCTTGGGCAATCGTTAATAGAGTACAACTTAACTAATTAACTTCCATTAAAACAAGAAGGGGGGGGGTCGTGTTCTTTTGGAAACTAAATTTTCTAAGCACAACATGGATTAAACACAACTTCTGGACTAGGTAACTTCTGGTGATGAAATTTTTATTTAGAATACACTATGCATAGAAAACAACACTGTAAAAAGTTCAGGAATTTCTGTGCAGCAGATTAATTTTGAAAAATGTAATACACAGCCACTGCTAGAACATAGTTATTTTTATACAGGACAAACCATGCATGTATTGATGCTAAAACATTTAAAGGGTGTTAATCTATCCGTATATGTGTTACTGTAAATGTTTCATATTTTATTGTGCAAGATACAGAGCATAATAAATAGGACAATATACCACTATTTCTTTAAGGATTAATTTCTACAGGATATTTTACAGGGTTTCTGAGTATGAAACTTTTTATAAAGCATGTTCTAACCCAAAGTATCCTATAGTAAAAAGATGAACATTTTTCAAGCACAAAAACTAATTACTTTTGATTTAATGCATTTTTCCACCACAAAATCATAGAAGTGGCTACAGACAGGTAAAAAGTCTTTAATTATTTTTGTGGCATCTAGACGGCCATACAACAGCACATAAAATGTTTCACCACATAAATCGCACTATAACAGTAGGAATAATTTGATTTATCTCTCTATGGCATAAAATGAGTTTAACCAAAAGTTTAGCTAGAGATGGGTTCTGGTCCTAATATTTTTACACTGGCCTACACATCAAGCAACCAATCTACTGTCCAAAAATCAGATTCAGAACTGGTCGATAACAGTGGGTTCATTTAAAAGCTATTAAACCTTCCATTTAATGTAGAACAAAATATAGCAAACATCTGAAGAAATGCATGTAACAAAAGTTGTAGATTTTCTTCTATCGATTCCAGAATAGTTGAGTTTGTATTTTTCCGATTTGTCTATGATTTTATATGAAGTTTACAATTTTGCTTTTTTTGAATTCAAAGTTTAAACACAGGTTTACAGATATGCCCCTAGAAACTTGCGTGCAGACCCTTTTAAAGATTTCAATTGTTGCAATTGGGTCCTCGTCGGCGGCGAGGGGAGAAGGGTCGGGGAGAACCAGGGAGATGAGAGCTACCTTGTGGTGGCCTTGGTCGGGGTTGGGGGTGGCCGAAAAGGGCTCGTCGGCGTGGAACAGGGGGCGGCGATGGTGCGGAGCGTCGGCGACGGTGCTCCGGCGGGGTTGGGGCAGCGCTGGCGGGTCGAGAAGCTCCGGTGGGGTGATGTAGTCCTGTTCCGAGCCTTGGTTCGGGCGAAGGAGGGCCGGGGGTGGGGTGTCCACGGCGGTCAGGGGCGGCGGCGGTGGAGGCGGCGCTCCGGCGGGTCTGGGCGGCGATGAGCGGGGCAGTGAGGTGCGGTGGGGCGGTGTGGTGGTGGTTGGAGACTTAGCTCTGGCAATGGGTGGCCGGAGAGGTGAGCTCCACGGCGGACTCCTTACGGCGGCGGCAATGGCAGTGGCGGCGGCGTTCTGGTGGGTTCTGGCACGCACGAGCGGCTTTGTGCCTGGAGGGAGCGGACCTGGCGAAGCTGGGGCTGGGATGGCATGGCGGAGGTGTGCCATTGGGCGCAGCGGGCGGCGAGCAAAGCTGGCGCGGCGTGCGGCGGTCGCGAGCAGAGGATTGGGCGCCGGGGATTTGGCGTGGGGGAGGGGAAGATCACGCGGCGCGCGGTTGGGCGAGCAGCGGCAGCAGCTGGCTTGTGAGGGCGGCGAGCGTGGCGACTGGCGGAACGCAGCGGAGGCTCGGGCACGGCACGGGCTGGCCATTGGGCGCGGCGGCGGCGAGCAGAGGCGGCGACGGCGTCGCACGCGTGGCACACACGGGCTGGGCAGGGACGCGGCGTGGGGAGCAGCGCAGCTGGTCGGGCGGGGCTGGCCGGCCATTGGCTTGTCGCGGCGTGGGCGGTAGGCATCGCCGGCCAGGTGGCTAGCGGCGACTGCGTGACGGGCGGGGGTGTCGGGCGAAGCAGAGAGAAGGGAGGGACTGAAAGTGGAAATAGAAGAAAAGGCAGGGGCTGGTTTGCAAACTCAAGTGTTTCTCAAATTTTTGTGTTGCAACTCAAAAATCTCTGAACATGAAAGTTGTTCAAAATGAAAAGTTACACAAGTTTTGGTTCAGGCCAAAGTTCATTTGAGTTCTAGTTTAGAAGTTATTTTAAAAACTCAAAAAAGTATGATTCGGAGGGTACGTCATTTCATGGGCAAAAATTTGTATTCTCTTCTAGGCTTCAACTAGACTTTTGTTTATCCCGTCATCGATGATGTGCCTATTAAATTTCGCAGCAATAAGTGCTTTGAGGTGAGAGTTATTTAATTTGTTTGATTAAAGTACATGTACTTATGCACATATACACATCTATTTTCAATTCAAAGCAAAACCAATTTATAAATCATTTCTTTTAAACTTTTCTGAGTGATTTATGCATCTTGTTAAACTAATGAGGCTTATTTCGTAATTTAAACACCTGAGGTGTTACAGCCTTCCCCCCTTAAAAAGAATCTCGCCCCGAGATTCGGACAATAGGCTTAGTATGGATAGTATGTGTACCTCTGGTAGAGTTGAGAAAACCGGGGAAATTTTGGTTTAGATAGCTTTCAGTTTTCCATGTGGCTTCTTTCTCAGTGTGATAATTCCATTGAATTTTGTACATTTTAATCACTTTCCTCCTAGTGCTTCTTTCTTTTTGATCCATGATTTTGATAGGGTACTCAACATATGAGAGGTCGGGCTATACCACTACTTCTTGTTGTTTAATAGCCTCGGTAGGAACTCGAACACACTTCTTGAGTTGAGACACGTGAAAGACATCCTGGATGCTGCAAGCTAAGGGGGCAGTCGAACTCTATAGGCTACGGGTCCACAGCTCTCGATAATTTCGTAGGGACCAACATAACGAGGAGCTAATTTTCCTTTGACTCCGAATCGTTGTACACCCTTGGTTGGTGAAACTCGAAGGTAGACGTGGTCACCAACTTCAAATTTTAGTGGCTTTCTCCTTCTGTCGAAATAGCTCTTTTGCCTGGATTGTGAGGCTCTAAGGTTTTCTTGTATTACTCTCACCTTTTCTTCTGCCTCGATTACCAAGTCTGGTCCAAATATTTTGCGTTCTCCGGTCTGTGACCAACTTAAAGTAGTTCGACACCTTCATCCGTATAAGGCCTCAAATGGTGCCATTTTCAAACTCGCTTGATAGCTATTGTTGTGTGAGAACTCTACTAGGGATAGGCATTTGTCCCAATTCTTGTCATAGTGAATGACGCAAGCTCTAAGCATGTCTTCAAGAATTTGGTTCACTCTTTTAGTTTGTCCGTCAGTCTGAGGATGATAGGCTGAGCTTCGAATCAATTTAGTACCAAGAGAAGCTTGCAATTGTTCCCAAAAGCACGCTACAAACTGAGTACCATGATCGGAAACAATTGTCTTAGGTACTCCATGTAGGCAAACAATGCGATCGAGATAAATCTCGGCATATTTCTTAGCAGTATAGGTGGTGTGTACCGGAAGAAAATGTGCCATCTTTGTGAGTCTATCAATGATAACCCATATGGAATCATGTCTCTGTGCCGTACTCGGCAATCCAACAATGAAATCCATACTTATGTCTTCCTATTTCCATGAGGGTATAGGCAAAGGTTGAAGTGTAGCGGCTACTTTCAAGTGGCTGGCTTTTACTCTCTGACATGTGTCACATTCTGAGACATATTTAGCAATTTTCCTTTTCATTATAGTCCACCAGAAGTTTTGCCTAAGATCTTGATACATTTTGCTACTGCCGGGGTGAATAGAAAATTTGGAAAGATGCGCCTCATCAAAAATTTGCTTACGGAGCTCATGATTCTTCGGAACGACTAAGCGACTTTCGAACCATAGAACTCCCTTATGGTCCTGGCGGAAACATTTGTATTTCTCTTCACCTAGAGAGAGTTTTTGTTTGATGATCTTAACTCCTTCATCATGTAGTTGTGCCATGATGATCTGATCGTGAAGAGTGGGCTCAACTGAGATGTGATTCAGAGTGCCTTGGGAAATCATTTCCAAACTAAGCTTCCTCATTTCTCAACATAATGTCTCATTATAGATTTCCACTGATAGGCAATGGCAATGAGCCTTGCGGCTTAGTGCATCCGCGACTACATTGGCCTTGCCGGGGTGATAGTGCACCTCGAGTTCATAATCCTTGATTAATTCTAGCCATCTTCTCTGTCTCATATTCAGATCGGCTTGGGTGAAGATATATTTGAGACTCTTGTGATCGATGTAGATATTACAATGAGTGCCCATGAGATAATGTCTCCATATTTTTAGAGCATGAATGACAGCTGCTAACTCGAGATCATGGGTCGGATAATTCTGCTCATGGGGCCGAAGGGCTTGTGAAGCATAGGCGATAACTCGATTTTCTTGCATAAGCACACAACCAAGACCAGTGCCAGATGCGTCACAGTAAACATCGAACGGCTTGGTGTTATCGGGTTGAGCTAACACAGGGGCTGTAGTCAAATGTTCTCTAAGAGTGTGGAAAGCTTCTTCGCATTTCTTATCGCACACAAACTTTACCCCCTTTTTCAATAGTTCAGTCATAGGCTTAGCAATCCTGGAGAAATCTGGAATGAAACGGCGATAGTAACCGGCTAAGCCAAGAAAACTGTGAATCTGATGAACAGAGGTAGGAGATTTCCAATCCATCACTTCTTGTACCTTGCTAGGGTCAACGGCTATGCCTTCGCTGGAAATAGTGTAACCCAAGAATTTCACACTATCCAACCAGAATTCGCACTTAGAAAATTTAGCATAGAGCTGATGGTCTCTGAGATGCTGAAGAACAATGTGCAGGTGCTTAGCGTGCTCTTCGTCATTCTTAGAATAGATAAGAATGTCGTCAATGAAAACTATGACGAATTTATCGAGCTCGGGCATGAATACCGAATTCATGAGATACATGAAATAGGCAGGGGCATTTGTGAGACCAAAGGACATGACCAAGAATTCATATAGTCCATCTCGTGTGGAAAAGACGGTCTTAGGAATATCGCATGGACGAATCTTTATCTGATGATATCCAGATCGAAGATCAATCTTTGAGAAAACTCTAGCTCCAGATAATTGATCAAAGAGAACGTTGATGCGGGGAAGTGGGTATTTATTTTTAACGGTCACCACATTGAGAGGTCGGTAGTCCACACATAATCTTAAACTGTCATCCTTTTTCTTTACAATTAGGGCTGGACATCCCCAAGGTGATGCGCTAGGGCGAATGAAACCTTTGTCCAGTAGTTCTTGGAGTTGTATTTTCAGTTCAGCCAATTCCTTAGGTGGCATTCTATAGGGTCTTTTGGAGATAGGTGCAGTGCCTGGTTGCAGTTCAATAACGAACTCAATATCCCTATTTGGTGGCATTCCTGGCAAATCGTCTGGAAAAACATTTGCATACTTGCATACCACTGGAATATCCTCTAGTTTGATTCCTTCCATCACGAAAGCACAAGAATTCATGCACTCCCGGAATGGTAGGTAAAGGGTAGTGGTTCCGTGGATAGGTGAATTTATTTCAACAGCTCGGGAAGAAAGGTCCAGTATGACTCCGTGTATACTCATCCAATTCATACCCAAAATAATATCCATGCCTTCAAGGGGTAAGAGAACAAGGTCTGTGTTGATGATTTTACTACCCAATTTTATCGGTACCAGTCTTATTATTTGGTTGGAAGCAATTTTTTCCACCCGGTGTTGATATAATATATGACCCTTTTGTGTGACAAAAATCCAAGCCTACTTTCGCACTGAACTTTGCATTCATCAAACTATGTGATGCACCAGAATCAAACAATATAACTGCAGGCTTGTTATGGATAGAAAATGTACCCGTCATTACTGGTGCTCCTTCAGGAAGTTCTGCAAGAGTGGTGAAATTGATCCGTCCTTGTTTGACCTGAATGGTCTGTCTCTTGCCTTTGTTCTTATTGTTCTGGTTAGAGCCTTGGCCCTGAATTGGCTGCCTAGGCCAAGGGCATTCTCGAGCAAAATGACTGGAACTTCCACATTCTTTTCAGCACGATGAGCCACAATACAATCCTCTTGGGTAATTGCCATGTTTACTAGCTCATTATATGTATCGACCTTGACAAGGTTCGGTCGCTCCTTTAGTTTGGTACTCAACCCTCTGCGAAAACGATCACGCTTCTTAGCATTCGTGTCAGCGTGATAGCCCGCGTACTGGCACATATTGTTGAAGGCCTAAGCATACTGAAGTACAGTGCGGGTGCCCTGAGTGAGTGCCAGGAACTCATTTAGCTTTCTTTCCATAAGACCTTCTGGGATATGGTGTGCCCGAAATGCAGTTTTGAATTCGTCCCAGGTGACGACGTGATCAGCCAGGAGCATAGCAAAGTAATTGTCCCACCAAAGACGAGCTGTACCACGAAGCTGCTGAGCGGCATAGCAAGCCTTGTTTTCATCCGAGCATGGGACCACGAGTAGAGAAAACTTGGACTCGATTGTGCGAATCCAAGCGTCCACATCCAAGGGTTCCTCCGTCTTGTGAAACAAGGGAGGTTGAGTGCCAAGGAAATCCGTGTAACCGGCAACTTGAGGTTGGTGAACATTGTGCCCACCACGCTGATGATGCTGTCCTTGCACGAGCTGGCGAAGCAACTCGGTTTGAGCGGCCATTACTTCCACCAAACTGGGTGGTGGCGGTGGCTGCTGTTGTGATTCACTAGCGCTAGCACCAAAACCTTCCGGGTTACCACGGGTTGCTCCAACCATCTGAAATGTGAAGGTTTACCATTCGCAACGTGATCCATATTGCTTCCACGATTCAAAAGGATTAGCGCAGAAAAGTAGACTTCCAAAAGATCATGGATAGAATCATGGACAGAATACTGTCTGCCATAAGAAACTTATAACTCCTGGTACGTTCATATTTTGGCAGTGGGTAGGGAATTTAGAGATGTACAACTTTGGTATTCAACTTAGACGCTAAATCGATGGCCAAGATGGTCGAAAGATTCACTCTTTGCTTCGCTGGTTTGGCTGTTTTTCAGCGGAACGAGTTATAGTATCTTGCATATAACTCAAACTAGCAAAATCCAATAGTGCTGAAATTTTGTGAGAACCCAGATCACAAAATTTGTGACAATTTTGGTATTCAACACTCAGTCCAGAAATGTACGGAGACATGGATAAAAATTCTGACAAGTTTCTGCAATCGCAGATTCAACTACTTCCCAACATCACAATCAAACCACCAAGATTTTAGCCATGGCCTACATGATTAGAGTATCCAATGGTCAAGTTGTACCCATAAAAAAAGAGGTACTCAAATCTTAGTTAGACTATTACAGCACTTGCCAAAAGTTAGGCTACACTATCGAGGAGTATATGCAAAAGTCCTCTTAGGTCATCAACTAGAAATCGTCGAGGTTGTTGACGAACGAGTCGCTGCGAGTAGGAGAGTGAGCTCCCATCGGAGGTGGCTGCGGTGCTTCACCCTCAAAGTCCATGCCTGAAACACCGTCAATCTCCTGTGGCTCCTCATTATCTTCCTCCATAGCCACCACGTCGGGAGGGGCATTCTGATCATGGTGCCACTGAATGTGCTCATTAGCATCCTTCAACTCAAGGTTCAGATCATGGAGCTGCTCCTCCATGTGCGCTATCATGTCATCCCTCTCACCCATGAGAGTATCGTGCTCCTGAATTTGGCCCTCAAGTTGACCAATCCAGGTGTCTCTGTCCTCAAGTTCCTCACTGAGCTCCTGAATCTGTGCATCTCTGGTATCTGCCATCATGTGGTAGGCCTGTGCAAGATCAGCGAGTTGCGCAAGCGCCTGACTCTGGAGAGTCTGCAGTCGGTACAGTGCATTCATGCACCGCACGGAGGTCTTGATGGTCTCCTGGGCGTGAAAGTCCACTAAATACTGTGAGTGCTGCACCCTGTTGAGCCAGAAGGGGTCGTTGTCCTGGGCAGCAGGAAACAAACCAATAGGAGTGAGCGTGACGGCCTCGGGGCACTGCGCACAGAAAGTGGTGAGTGCCCTCATGGCAGCAAGCTCCCAAGTATCGGCCAAATGATGACCAACAGCTTCAATCTCCAAGGCGGGCCACTTCGGGTGTAGTGGGTGCGGAAAAATGGTCACGTTAACACGGCACTGGGTAACTCCATTCTCTGCAAACTCCAGTCCTGCGTAACGTGGGGGAATTGGATAGCCCGCGGTGCTCAGAACATCCCACAAGATAGAGGGAAAACCCGCCCAGTGGAGACACTGTGAGTGAACGCGTCCATCCTCATCCACCATCATGGCAACAGGCTCGGCCATCTGAACAAAAGATCAAATGGGTGAGATAGTGAAAAACTGTGAACAGCATAGTGAACAGGTTCTGGATAGTGCGCTAAAATAGCCATAACTTCAACAGTTCTTGTCCAAAAATTCTCAACTTTTATCAGAAAACTCCTAAGGTATTTTTGCACAACTTTGCTAGTCAACTCCAGAGCTATATCAGGGTCTAAGATGGTTTTTCTCTTAAGGTTTTACTTTACTGTCTACCCAGAAATTTCAGTGAACAGTGGGTAGAGATTTCGTGCTCCAAGAAAATCTACATAGACAAAAATTACTAAATTTTAACAGTAGCTGCCTGAGTAAATTTACAACGAGTTTTGTGTTGGACACTTTTGCAGAAAACTGTAGTAAGAGGGCATAAAAATTTATGTGGCAGAAGTGCTTATTTTGGACAGAAAACTGACATCTCAAGGTTTCTTTTGTTTCTCGCTATCTATATGTCTAAAATTTTTCAAATTTAGACAGGAGGTAGAATACAAATTTTGGAACAAAACTTTCAACATGAACTTCTCCAGAAAGGATCATTTTCTAAGCTCAATAAATCCATCTTTTCAGATATGGCAGAAATGTGACAGATTTGCTAGATAATCCTTATAAAAAGACAATCTTGTGCACGCATGAACCTTACCACTCTCATTTAACGCATTTTCAATTTCAGATTTATATGGTCATGATGCATGCATGTCCTATTCGTCCTCACAAAATAAAATAATTGCCGAATAGATTTTGTCTTACGGAGTTAGTTTCGGTGGCATACACAATACGTCTCTCACTATAATAGCTAGTCGAAAATTCTCTAACCGTCACCACAAGGGCAATCAGGGCTAACTCGCACTTCAAACAGAGTAATCCACTGGTCTGTCGGGTAACCTCCGGATACAACCACGGTTTTGCCAATCGAAACCACACATACAAAGTACTCACACGAAGGTGAGCCCAGAGGATACAACATGCCACAAATTTTACATCACAGGGTTCATCATAAATTATTATTACAACTGAGTTCGAATTCGTAAAACAAGGTAGTTCAGAGCTCAAAGTAATTGAGTTATTCAGAGTTCAATGCAGCGGAAAATCAACGATAAACTACTCGACGATATATGATGTCTCGATGAAGCCCGTACGAGATATCACTCGGCATTATCATCGTTGGCCGGGGGTGCATCCCATTCCACCGACCAAACAGGAGGAAGGGTACACGGCCAAGTCAAACTAGCGATCATATCCTCGAATGTATCACCTAAAAATAAGCCACGAGCAAGGCTGAGTATACTAATACTCAGCAAGGCTTACCTAACTGGTGGAATATACATAGCCAACTCCTAGACATGCAAGGCTTTTGGCTTGAGGGGTTTGTTTTGCCGAAAAGCATATACAAGTAGGTCCTTACTTTCAAATTTTAGCTCCAAGTTCTAGTTTTCCTTAACCATTCTAGGTAAGCAACTATCCAATATCATACATGATGGAAGAATTAATTTGCATCCAACAAGATTAATCATCATCATTGTTCCATTTCTTACTCTATGTGGTAAAAGGGTCAAGCAGTCTCAATAACCGCGAGAAACGGATGATTCGAATCGAATTTCTTAACCTTGCAAGGGAAACCTAAACACACGTCACGTGGTTACTCCCAGAGTCACACGTGCAACTTTTCCCTTCAATTCCCGCTTTACGGAACAGGCCCACCGCCCTCGACTACACATCCCCATGGACCACGGACCCGGCCGGGCCATGGCGGCACATGCACCCGCCATTAGCTAGATGTGAACGAATTCAAGACGGTGGGGAGTATATTCCGGCCTCGGTTCAATCGAGTACATAAGCTTACCGATTACTATATTCTCGGCATGTGGTTAGTACGTTCAAAGACTTAACCACCACTACCACACACTACGGCCTTAGCATTTTTCACTAATCAGATGGGGCCTCAATCATCAACACGAACATTGTACCATAGCCCCGTCCGTCGACCTTATGACTGCAGCATGTAGCAAACATTCAACTCCTATATTCTCGCGAGTGACAGGAAATCACTCGACTTTTACCGTAGTCCTATTAGCATAGCATTCTATCGAACCTTACATCTAGTATTCAGAGCATGGGTACCTAGGATCATGCAACTAAGTTTTCATCCAACTCCTATAAACTTAATGCACAAGTAGAATAGAGTATTAAGTTGTATAATTTAGAAAAACAGGGTTCATGCTCCGGGGCTTGCCTTCTTGGGTAAAGTTAGTTTGGGGCTCGTCCGAACTTGGGCTCGGGTCTTCGAAAGCTTCAGTTAGATTCACTTGAGCTTCACGCTGCTCACTCTCGGACTCGGGCACCAGCTCGTACGTTCCGTCGGCGAGAGTAGTCGATTCAATATGAATGCACAAGTGTCAGACATTTATTTTCTTCACGATAAAGTGGCAGTCCACAAAAACATAGATTTTGTTGTGAAGTTACTTAGTTAAGATTTTCTTGGGCAATCGTTAATAGAGTATAACTTAAACTAATTAACTTCCATTAAACCAAGAAGGGGGGGTCGTGTTCTCTTGGAAACTAAATTTTCTAAGCACAACATGGATTAGACACAACTTCTGGACTAGGTAACTGCTGGTGATGAAATTTTTATTTAGAGTACATTATGCAGGGACAACAACACTGTAAAAATTTTAGAAATTTCTATGCAGCAGATTAATTTTTAAAAATGTAATACACAGCCACTGCTAGAACCTAGTTATTTTTATACAGGACAAACCATGCATGTATTTGATGCTAAAACTTTTACAGGGTGTTAATCTAACCATATATGTGTTACTGTAAATATTTCAGATTTTATTGTGCAAGATACAGAGCATAATAAATAGCACAAGATATACCTATTTCTTTAAGAATTAAAATCTGAGTATGAAACTTTTTATAAAGCATGTTCTAACCCAAAGTATCCTATAGTAAAAAGATGAACATTTTTCAAGCACAAAAACTAATTACTTTTGATTTAATGTATTTTTCCACCACAAAATCATAGAAGTTGCTACATAAAGGTAAAAAGTCTTTAATTATTTTTGTGGGATCTAGACGGACATACAAAAGCACATAAAAAGTTTCACCACATAAATCGCACTATAACAGCAGGAATATTTTAATTTATCTCTCTATGGCATAAAATAAGTTTAACCAAAAATTTAGCTAGAGATGGGTTCTGGTCCTAATATTTTTACACTGGCCTACACATCAGGCAAACAATCTACTGTCCAAAAATCAGATTCAGAACTGGTCTAGAACAGTGGGTTCATTTAAAAGCTAGTAAACCTTCCATTTAATGTAGAACAAAATATAGCAAATATCTGAAGCAATGCATGTAACAAAAGTTGTATATTTTCTTCTGAATATTTTAGAACAGTTGAGTTTGTATTTTTCTAATTTTTCTACAATTTTATATGAATTTTACAAGTAGTCGTGCGAAGCAGAAAGAAGGGAGGGACTGAAAGTGGAAATAGAAGAAAAGGCAAGGGCTGGTTTGCAAAGTCAAGTGTTTCTCAAATTTTTGTGTTGCAACTCAAAAATCTCTGAACATGAAAGTTGTCCAAAATGAAAAGTTACACATGTTTTGTTTTAGGCCAAAGTTCATTTGAGTTCTAGTTTAGAAGTTATTTTAAAAATTCAAAAAGTATGATTTGGAGGGCACGTCATTTCCTGGGCAAAAATTTGTATTGTCTCTTAGGCTTCAACTAGACTTTTGTTTATCCTGTCCTTGATGATGTGCCTATTAAATTTCGCAGCCATAAGTGCTTTGAGGTGAGAGTTATTTAATTTGTTTGATTAAAGTACATGTACTTATGCACATATACACATCTATTTTAAATTCAAAGCAAAACAAATTTATAAATCATTTCTTTTAAACTTTTCTTAGTGATTTATGCATCTTGTTAAGCTAATGAGGCTTATTTTGTAATTTAAAAACCTGAGGTGTTACATGTTTCCACATGATTTTAGATGTGGATTTAAATCAAGTTTAAATGGCTTTTAATTGTTCCAAGAGATTCAAGAAAGAATTGCTTATGAAATTTGGATGGTAGCCTTAGTGCTAAGAGTTTAGCCTTTCATAAAAATTTCATACTCTAAATCCAGGCACAACCAGTGGTTTCGAGTGCTTTGTTCTAAGCTAGATCCTTTTTAATCTAAATGGTTAACCTCTGGTTTTTGCTTAGGAAAAATCTGCAAAAATGTGCAGTAAACTACTCATTTGAGTAGGTTTGATCAGTAAGGAGTTGAGCACCAGTTTCTTGCATGGTTTGTTCTGTGCAAAATATATCTTGAATCTAGCAGTAGCCGTGTAATAAGCTTTTCATGATAACTTGCTGAATAAAAATAACTAAAATTTTTACAATAAGGTTGTAATTAAGTAACAAGCTCTACATAAAAATCTTAACTCAGGAGCTACCTTTACGAGTGGTTTTTCAACCCAGAAACTACCCCTGCGAGTAGTTTGGGTCAACCAATGCTCCCTGTTAAAAATGGCCGTACAACATGCACAACCACCCGCTCACTTAATGGAGTCAGTTAATACAGGTAAGTACTTAATAAATGACTGCCCAGGAAAAAGTAAATAAAGTACTTGACTACTTAACTTAAGTTTGACTACTTTATAAAGCAATCTTGTACCAGTAAAACCACTCATACTTGTGCATTCATATAGACTCGACTACTCTCGCCGACGGGATCAACAATCTGGTGCCTGAGTCCGAGTGAGCAGCAAGAAGCGCAGGGTAATCCAGCAGCAGCCGATGAGGACCTGGACCAACGTTCGGAGGAGCCCCCAGCTAGTTTTGCACAAGAAGGCAAGCCCCGGTGCATGATCCCAGTTTTTTAAAATTTATGCAAATGTTGTTCCTTTTTGCCTGTGCATTTAAAGTTCATAGGAGTTGATTAGAACCTTAGCTGCATGATCACAGGTATCTTTGTAATGACTACTAGAACAGGAAGATCGAGTAGATGCTATGCTAATAGGTACGGTAAAAGTCGAGTAGTTTCCTGCTACTCGTGAGAACTATAGGGGTTGATTGATTTACCGCATACTACCACTATAAGGTTGGCAGGCGAGGCTGTGGTAAGTACTCATGGTTGAGGCCCCATCTGAGTAGTGAAAAATGCTAAGACTGCAGTGTGTGGTAGCAGTGGTTAAGTGTTTGAAAGTACTAACCACATGCCGAGAATATGGTAATCGGTAAGCTTAATTACTCGATTGAACCGGTGCGTGTACATGCTCTACTGTCTTGACGCTGTTCCATGAGCCCAATGGTGAGTGCAAGAGGGGTCATGACCCGGCGTCGTCTGTGGTTCGTGGACTTCATGTACTCGAGGCCGGTGGCCCTGATCCATAAAATGGGGATAAAGGGGAGAAGTTGCACGTGTGACTCTCGGAGTAACCACATGACGTGTGTTTAGGTTTCCCTTGCAAGGTTAAGAAATTCGATTTGAATCGTCCGTTTCTCGCAGTGACTGAGACTGCTTAACACTCTTGCCACATAGAGTAACAAGAGGAACTATGGATATAATGAAACTTGTTGGATGATTAAATGTTTTCCACCATGTTGGCTTAGAGATAGATGCTCATCTAGACTGGTTAAATGAACTAGAATATTGAAAGCTAAAATATGAAATTAAGGACCTACTCTTTGTTGTTTTTCAGCAAAAAGGAAAACCCTAGAACCTTAAAGCCTTGCATGATTAGTAGGCGGTATTTCCATACCACTAGTCGGGTAAGCCTTGCTGAGTATTTGTATACTCAGCCTTGCTTGTGGCAATATTTTCAGGTTTGTCTGTTTAAGATATGGTTGCTGGTTTGGCTTGGCCGAGTGCTTTGCCGACTCGTTGGATAGTGGAATGGGATCCTTCCCCGACTAGTAATGACCCTGCCGACGATAGTTGATCGTGTTTTTCTTTCCGCTGTAGTAAAACTCTGAATAAAGTTTGTATGTTGAACTTTATAAGTACTCGAGTGGTATTTTCAACTTGTAATAATTCATGTCCGACTGGTGCTTATAAAATCTGTTGAATGTTGTAATCTCTGGACTTGCCTTCGTGCGAGTTATGTGTATGCTTGGTTTCGATCGAAATATTGAGTGGTTGCATCGGGATCTACCCGACAGACTGTCGGATTAATCCGTTTGAACTGCATGGTGGCCGATTCATCTACAAGTATGATGGTTAGTGCACTTGAGCCGGATTAATTCGGGCGGTTCTGCCACATTAACTGCCCACTGGAAGGATTGAGCCAGGTCTATCACTTGTGCCATTCCTTTACTCTGAAGTGCTAGTAGTCGGTAGAGTTCATTCATGCATCGGGCTGAAAAGATTATAGTCTCAACTGGAATCTGATCTGCCAAGTGACCTAGATGTGCAAATCTGTCCAACCATAGAGGGTCGCTCTCGCTGACTGCCGAAAACAGACCAGCTGGAGCCCAAATCACTTCCAATGGGTGCTGCTCACAAAATGTGGTGAGAGCACCTTCATTGCTGCTGCCTCCCACGAGTCAATGAGGCGGTGCCCGACTACTTCCGTCTCAATAGTGAGCCACGCAGGGTTGAGTGGGTGCTGGGGAATAGTCATGCGCACACGGCACCGACAGACACCCGTCTCCATAAACTATTGCCCCACATAAAGAGGCGGATTCGGGTAACCAGCGGTGCTCAAGACACCCCACAAGATGGAAGGGAAGCCCACCCAATGCAGGCACGCTGAGTGTGCATGTCCTTCCTCCTCAACCACCATAAGAACTGGATCGGCCATCTGATTCACAAGCTTAAAAGGTGAGATAACGAAAACTGATGCTCAATCAATAACAAATTCTGGACAGTGCATAAAGCATAAATTCTGTTGGTGATAAAAGCAACCAGTCGCAAAAGTCATCAAAACATTCTTAAAGCACTCGTGCACCACTTTACTGGTGAAACCCAAAGCTAGATCATACTTTAAGATAACTATATCCTTAGATTGGACTGAAAACAACAGAAACTTGGTCGAACTTTAGTCAATGATTTAGCTGTTTTGGGGTGGACTTTTGTACAGTTCATCCATAACTCAATTTGAATTTAAGATATGCAGCATGCACGACCTTTCTATCCTCACAACTTCACAGTGGCCATAAACTTGACCTTACGGAGTTAATTCGGTGGCTTAAATAGTACGTCCCTCCCTATAAAACTAGTTGAACTCTCTTCGTTCTTAACCTACTGTAAAAGTTTTAGCCATTTTTATTTAGTAGATTAATCATGAAACATACAGTAAATAGCTACTGCTCGGATCAAGATTTATTTATACAGAACAAACTATGCAAGAACTAGTGCTCAACATTTTACTGAGTATTCATAAATTTATGATGAGTCTACTGTAAATTTTTCAGGTTTTATTGTGCAAGGTACAGGGCATAGAAAATAAGTCAAGATACATCTGCATAAATCAAGATTTGTTTCTATAGGTAGTTCCACAAGGTTTTTGTGTCTCAAACTTGTCCAACATGATAATCTTCAAAGGTAGTCTCATGGCTTTTAATGTAGTTTTTCTTAACTAAAAACATATGAGTAAGTTTGATTTAATGTAGTTTTTCTTAACTAAAAACATATGAGTAAGTTTAGAACTAGTTACTTGATTTAATGTAGTTTTTCTTAACTAAAAACATATGAGTAAGTTTGATAGAAGTAAAAGGTTCCAAACTTTGCCCATGGCTTTTATGCATCTAGGTTACTCTACTGTAAAAGTTTCAACCCTAAAATATTTGTAAAACAGCAAGAACAAACCACTCTAGAAACATAGCACATCAAACAAGATACCACAAAAACTACTCGTAGACACATGTTCTGGCCCTGAAATTTTTACACAAGTTTTAACAAGCAGAGACTAGTGTACCATCCAAAAATCATCCACAGTACTATCCTAGATCAAGAGATACATAACTAGTCATCCCACTGTGCCAATGTAGTTGAGTTCATCAAGAGGGTTATATCAAATTTTAGTTTGCATTTTTCTAATTTTTCTATGATTTTAGATTGATTTTACAAGTGACAGCCTTTTGAAAACAAAAGTATTCGGGTTGATGCAGAGGTCTTTGGCTTCCAGGTATCGACTAGGTGGCTGTTGAAGCCACCCAAGCCATTGGCGATGCAGATCCAGGAGCCGAAGACGAAGATTGCGCCCTCGTCGAGCATGGTGCTGGTGAAGCTGAGAGATGCCATTGAGTTCTCCAATGGATGCTAGATGAACACCCCTACCTGACACGCCAGCTGTCAATGTTTTACCACCACAACCACCGAGGGATACCCCCGAGGTGGTGAGTTTGTAGGTAGGGTGTCGCCGAGATCAGGAACTCGAAGGTGCAAGGAACACAAGGTTTAGACAGGTTCGAGCCGCCAAGAGTGTAATACCCTACGTCCTGTGTGGTTTGTATTTCCTTAGGTGGTGATCGAGCAATCTCCTGGGTGATTCCCCGTTTGGAGGGGTTCCCTGTCCGCCCTTATATAGTCTGGGGGGACAGATTTACATGGAAGTCCTAGTCGGGTACAAGCCCTAGAGTCCTACCCGAGTACTTTTCTGGTAGTTCCCTATTGTATCCGACTAGTTTTACTACTATATGAGTAGTTCTACTATGCTACGAGTAGTTACAAAAGATGTAGGACGTGGGCCATGTCCCACCCCTTATCCTGTAAGATGTAGGCCATACGCGCAGTCCCGTATGCCCAGGTCCGACACCACATGCAGGTGTGCGTGCATTGGCGCTATCCTAAGTCGGTTGTATGCTCTGGTGGGACCTTTGATCCATGTGAAGCTGAACGGTGCGTTCTGATTGGTCGACACTTTTGCACCTTGGTTCTTGCTTGCTCTTTTCATGCATATTTAGCTTAAATACACCTACACACATATTTAGACCAGCACTTGTGGAATTCGTTAGCTAAACACCCTATGCTAGTGTTGGTCTTTACTATTATTCCACTTTATATAGGATTTTGACGATCAAAACTGGTCCGTAACAAGCGTCAACAAGATCCCCCACATTTGGTCCTTTGCCCGTCCTCGAGTGAAGGCATAGAACTAAGGTGGAACGGCTGCCTTGACAAAATTCTTGCATAATTGTTATTCTACACCTTATCTTTGCTTGTGAACTTTGAAGTGTCTACCATGATGTTGTCGGTGGTTGAAGGACGGAAAGGTGTTGATCAGGCATCCTTCCTTGTTAGGCTGCTGAATTGGGATTTTCAGAAAAGATTTTGAAATGTAATTATTCCATGGTTTTACCCTTTTCAGATATCTCTCAGTCGTTCATTTGCATGTATCTCACCGAAGCTTTGCCCTTCTCTCCCTCTCTTATGTATGTGGCTGGAGTGGGGCTCGGTAGGGAGTATGTGGACACGTACTTGCTGTACATTTGTTGCAAAATCAAAGATTGGATCCATAGAGATACTACATCATGCTTATTGGCATGTGTGATGAGTGGTGGACTTGGACTCCTTTTGTATTATCTCCTTTTCTGTTTCCCTTTTTTTTGGACATGGCTAACCTTTCTGTATTTCTTCCCCTTTTTTCAGTCATGCTTATTGGCATGCTTTTCTTATTTTCTTGGTATAGCCATGTCTTACAGGGGTTCTTGGAGAGTGATCACAAGGCACATGGAGTATTTATTTAGTGGAGAGTGGCGGCTAACATCAAGTGTTGAAGTTGGCCTGTGTACATGATCTTGACGAAGCAAGTAATGAAGAGTATCTCATTAGGATCACAATGTTTGATGAAGTTCAATGTAACAACAAGGCGCATATGTATAGAGTATTGTATCAGTGTATATCGACATATGGCTTTGGTAAGATACACATGAGGGATTTCAGACCGTGGAACATTTTTCTTTTTGAAAATAAAATTCCCAATCAAGCAAGCAGAGCAGGTATAGGAGCTTGTATCAAACCATATCGCGTAAATCAACAACTTGAACATCATGGGGTCCCTATGATTTGGTTCACAATTTTAGATTTAATACAGAATAAAACTTATGCACGAATCATTGTTGGTATTTCTTAAAATTTACGAATAAATCCGCAAGCGCACAGATATACCACTATAGCACTTCACCCGGAGAGTATTCAGGGTATCGTATATTTCTCAGAAAATGGAGGTGTAACGGTCTTCTAGCTAATTTACCCAAGGAAAAAAGAGAAGATAGGATGGTCCTCGGTAGTGTGGTTGTCTAAGGATAGAGATTCTTAGGAAAGATAATCTTAGATACTACTCGCTTGCTTCGGGCACCGGTTTACACCTGGTCTGCCAAGTGCCTCCGGCTATTAGCTCTACACCCAACCCGAACATGGAGGGATACTAGGGACGGATAGGGCTGTCACCACCTGCCGCCTACCTCTCAGACCATGGAGAAGGTACCAAACAAAGGTAACCTCAAGCCTAGATACCACGTCTATGCTATCGATTACTACTTCTAGCCCCACCCAGACTCCATCTTAAGACTCAAGTCCTTAAGCTAGAAGCAACCGTTCAAGAATGTATAATGATCCCGCAAGCGAATTATAACAAAGACTTAACTTCAATAAGAACTCACCACCATAGATGAACCTGAATACTTACTTAAAATAGGTTCGTACCCGCCAAGGTACAGGTAGAGGGAGGCCGACAATTCCGGCTCTCCTTCTGGACTTCTCCTCCACACACTCCCTAACCTACTCTACAAAGTAGCTCTACAAGGTGGAATCCCCCTTTCTTCTTCTTCTCCAAATTGGTGTGTCTTGTGGGGGGTCTCATCTCCTCCTTTTATAGCTTGGATAGGTCGGTTCCCAGAGGAGTTTTGTACGGAAACACCAGGCACCACCTTCAGGAAGATAAGGGCGATCTTCCCGCCAAAGATGCGCATGCTGGGAGGCCGTCAAGGTTCGGCTGACCCCAGGTGGGGCCTCCCCGGCACACCTTCCTCTAGCTGGCAGGTAGGTGGGCCCTGATGTTGATCCTTGGTGGTTCGCGCTGTGCTAAGGCGGTTTGCTCTGCTAGGTGGGCCCTTGAATCCCTGTGCCTCCCTCTGATTAGTTGGAGCTGTGTTTCTTGGCCTCTTGTGTTGATTTGTTTCGGGATGTGGGCCCACCAAATCTCGTGCTTGCATAGAATGCTCTGTAATGTACGTTTTCTTTTGTTTGAGTATGGTTTCCCTCCGTATGCAGACACGGTCTCCTGTAAACAGTGATTCACGAAACTTGTGGAAATGGTTAGAGTTAAACCCCTATCTTTAGGCTTCGGTGATTATTTATTTTTGAATGAAGTAGAGGTTGATGGTTGATTTTCAACTTAAGGACCGTTAACAATCATCAAGTTAAGCACTTTGACTCTTTGTTTGAGTTTAACCATTCAATTTGAGCATTAGATTCATGTTTAAAACTCATGTTGCAGGGAGAAAATGAGTGAGAGCATGCAAACCAAGGAGCTGGAGCGAGATGAGGCCGAGTGGACCCAGCCATGGGTCGGCTGAACCAGGCATGTGCTTGCTCAGTATGGCCTTAAGCTTACAATTCCATCCCGTGGTGCACGTGTCATGTATGGATGATTTCATTGTGTATGCATCGGATTGTCGCGGGAATCTCCCCCACACTTCTGTTCGATCCTGTTTATTCAATCAAAGCAAAACAAACAAGTAAAAGCAAAAAGGGCTCTGCCGGCATTAACACCGGGGAGCCAAGGTTTTATTCAATTAAATAAATGGGGGCGCCTACAATGATGGAAAAAATAAAAATTGATGAAATAAAGCAAAGGAATTAAACCTAGCTAAGCGCCCCACTAAGCTAAACTAAGGAAGATCCTCGGATGAACTATTGTCCGAGTCACCTCTTTCTCCTACGGCCTTTGCCACTATGGAATAACCGAAAGTCCTTACATATATCTGTGATTACCGAATTCTGCTCCTTCAGAGCTTGGCTCAACTTCCTATTTTCCAGCTATAGGTTTTTTATTAGGAAGGTGAGCTCCTCCTTGGACCAAATCTTCGGGGAATCAGCTGGCCTTTTATCTTTTTCTCCCATCTTGGCTGGTGGACGTACTCCCCATATCTTGAGGCATGGTTGTGGTGGTGGATCATCTGGAGATATATTTTCTCTCCTATAGTTTTGGCTAATGATATCCCCATATTTGTTTAACAACGATCCCACATATTCCTCGTCCGGCTTCAATCTTGGTCCCGGAGTGTTCTCATCTTGGAAGAGCTTGACTGTGATAGTCTCGAGAACTTCCCCGTAGCATCGTCTACGCGGCTTTTGACCTCGATTCTCCTCCCTTTGATCTTGTGAAGACTCGAGTCCACTGAAATGAGTGGATGAGCGGCCCCGCCTTTGGTTCGGCCGAACCATGGGTTCGGCCAACCCAGCTCTAGTGCCCTTCGACCTCCTATTTCTCGCAGCCCTTGGTGTGAGCGTGTGAGGTGCCACGGTGATTGAACGAGCCTCCTCCATGAAGATTCTAGGAGAGTTGGGACTATTGGCCGATGTGGGAGCTTCAATCGAATTCTTGGCACAGTCGGAGTCGGCGAACGGCACGATTGCCTTACCGGACATGGGTTGCAGATGGTGCAAATGGGTTTGGTGGTTTGGAGGAGCAGGAGTAGATGGAAAAGATGAGGAAGAAGAAGTGTTTTGGGATGGTTTTTAAAGAGATGGCTAAACCTGATGGAGGTAGACCCAGGTACCTCCCTGCCGAGTGGAGCCCAGTTCTTCAGGGAACCACTCCGCTTAACGACCTGGCGAACAGGCACTCGGCTGGACAGCGGGAAGGGTCCTTTGGGATTAGGATCAGGGCCGAATCGGATAACCTTGATATTCTGTATCTAAACCGACCTGATTTCTTGTAAACAAACCTGAGTAGTCTTTGACCTAACTTGTTACCCACGGCTGCTCGGATATATAATGGAGACGTGGGGGTACCCATATACCCTTAAAAAAAGGCAACTAGCCTACACATTTCACAAACCCTAAAGAAGTCAATACAATGCAGAATACAGGATGTAGAGTGTTACGCTCTTGACGGCCAAAACCTGTCTAAAATCCTTACGTCTTTGTGTTACCATCAAGTTCTTGGCTCTGCAATCTCTCTCACCTACAAATCTACTAGCTGAGCATACCCTAGGTGGACTTGCCGGAGTACAAATCCAATAGTTGGCGCGCTAAGTAGGGGGATCTTTAGGGTGCTTTTGGGGAGCTTGATGGCTAGCAGCTCCGGCATCTTCTTCTCCGCACAAGTGACGCTCCAGATCTAGGCCTCCTACAGCCCCATCATCTTCAGTGACTTCCCGAAGATGACCGCTCCCAGGAGCCCGCTTCCTAACATCTCGGCATCTGAGACAGAAAGCTCTCAGGGTTCCAGATCTGATCTGACCCTCCCCGGCTTCATCACTCGCCGGGTCGACGACCTCTCCATCAATGATTCGCCCTTGCGTTAGGTCCGAACGATCCGCCGTCCCTCGATCAACATCTTCGGGGTAGACCCTGTGGGTCGCTCCATTGCGGCGAGCATCGAGTTAGCGGAAACTGCACTCCGTTGCCTGCGTGACTCGGCTTGCAGGATCCCACTCAGGCTCCGCAATAACTCCGCAATCTACTCGGATCAGATCCGACTATCCATGGAGAATCTTCATGTTTCCAACATGCTTCAACCCGGCGCTTACCAGGTCGGATCCGATCTGGTCCCAAGACTAGACGCTGGCTACAAGGAGGCTCCCTTTACCCTCCCACCCAACCGCATCAGCACTCCAGATCCACTTGACAACCATCGGATCTTGGTTGTCTCCTCCGATGAAGACTACGTCGAGGGTTAGGGCCCGGAGGCCCAAAACCTTCAACGCAACCGCAACCTTGATCGTCAAAGGTGCTGAAACGAGGAAACTATCGCTCAAGCCTAAGAGGATCTATGTACCGCAAAAGGTTGCCACCCCAGGGTCGCGGTACCTCGACCGGCTGCACTAACTCCACGGAACCTTGATGACGACATCATCTTTGAGTGCGATAGCCAGAACGTCTTCGCCATGCCTTCGGCCAATCTAGCCGCCACATTCAAGGTACTCGAGACTCTCCCCCATTCCCCCGAGCTCGAACAAGCTCGTACACATCTCCATGTCGCTGCTACACAAGTCCAATGCTTGAGGAAAGACTACTCGGCCCTCCGAGCCCAGTCCAGCAACTCTCACCACTCGATGGGTCATCACCATTGTGATAACGAGGTCGACTAGTTGGATCTTCAGGCCAATCTCAATAGCCGAGATCTCTGGCACGCCGTCAACAACTGCCACAAGGAGCATGACGAGGCCCAGCGGAAGCGTCGGTGCAAGTACGATGAGGAATATGGCCCCCCGGGCGCCAGTCGCGGCAATCGGGCCCTGCGCGGCCATGATGACAAGTAACCACCACCTCGACCGCCACAGCCAACACCCGTCTTCCTCGATGACGACACCGACGGTGACTCAACGGCTTCCTAGCCTTCTCCAACCGACTCCGAGGCATCTTATGGCCCGCCACGGTCAAGCCGGTTGGCATCGACAAATTCGATAGCGACTTCAACCCCAAGACATGGATCCACACCTACTCCATCGCCGTGCGAGCCGCCAACGGCAACAACGACATCATGGCGGCCCACTTCCCGGTGATGATGAGCCGCCATGCACTGAACTGGCTCGAGGGACTTCGCCTCGGCTCCATCAACAGCTTGCAAGACCTCTGCACCGCCTTTGTCAACCACTTCTAGGCATCCTGTCCGAGTCCCAAAACCAGATGGGATCCGGGCATCGTCATCCAACAGCCCAAGGAGTCCCTTCATGACTACAACAAAAGGTACTTCACAAATCGTAACATGATTACAGAGGTTGATGACATGGATGTTATCCACTACTTCCACCAAGGGCTGCACAACATCGAGCTCTAGCGCAAAATGTTTGAGAGCAAACCCAAGACAGTCTCGGAGATGATGGCGGTCATCAACAAGCACACCGACATGGAGGATGCTGAAAAAGCCCACCGCTATCACAAGGACCGGCGCAACACTGACGACCGTTTGAAGCAGCGGCAAGATGACTGCCCACGCCACGATGGCCGCCCTCCATGATACAGTGCCAACAAGAACCACGACCGCCCTAAGTCATTGAAGAAATAGGACCGCAAACACGGCCCCGAAAACACCGTCGCCATGGTGGATCGACCCCGACAACGCACCTCCCTTAACCAGGAGGATCTGGACCAGCTCTCGGATGGCAAATGCCCATGACACAAGGGCGCCAACCATACCGCCCGCAAGTGTCGCACACTTCGCAACAGTGTGGTGACTGACGACGCTAAGCGCCCCCGCTACGAGGACCGGGAAAAATCAATTGGCTCCAAAGGCTCCGCAGCCATGGACGCCGAAGCGACTCGCCAAGCCGTGATCGCGAAGAACTAGCTGACAAGTCCCCAAGAGACTTCCAAGATGCTGACCACACCGTCAACTTCATCTACGGCGCCTCTAGAGCCCCACGGTGCCGACGCCGACTCAAGCTAGACCAGCGCGAGGTCAACTCGGTATTCCAGCACCCGATTGAGCCCTTGCGATGGTCAGAGGTCCCCATAACCTTCAATCAGCGCGATCACTGGGTTCACTTGCCTAGCCTCGGATCTTACCCGTTGGTGGTCAGTCCGGTGGTGAGCATGGTCCGCCTCTCCAAAGTGCTCATCGATGGAGGCAGCGGCCTCAACATCATCTTCTCTAAGACACTAGAGAGCATGGGCTATGACATGACTTCCCTGGTCCCGACCCAGGAAGCCTTCTACGGGATCATTCCCAACTTAGGCTTGACTCTGGTTGGCCAAGTGACTCTCCCGGTTACCTTCGAAACCCGGGAGAACTATCGTACGAAGCACCTCCACTTTGAAGTCACCTCGTTCGAGACTTCATACCACGCAATCCTGGGGAGGCCCGCCCTCGCCAGGTTCATGGCGATCCCCAACCACATGTATCTTGTACTCACGATGCCAGAGCCAAATGGAGTCATCTCTATCCATGGTGACCTAAAGACTTCTCACTCCTATGAGACTGAGAACATCAACCTCTCTGAGGCGTTGGAGTCGGCAAAGACGATTCCTCGAGAGGATCTCTCCATTCCGGAAAATGACTCAGCAACTGAGTCGCAGTTGCAGCCAGACAACGCGATGACGGCCATCCTCCTCTAGGAGAATGACCCTGACAAGACCCCCTAATCGGAGCAGACCATGATCAAGTATAGGAAGACGCGCTCACCTCCCTCCTCCGTGCTAATTGGGACATCTTCGCATGGAAGCCCCCTGACATGCTAGGCGTTTGAAAGGATCTTGGTGATGCCTAGAGGGGGGGTGGGGGGTGGTAGTGAATAGGCATATCTAAAAATTCCTGAAAAATCTTCACAGCGGTTAAACTTGTTGGAACTTTCGACCCTGGGTAGGAAGTTCTGATGGGTCGAAACTTCTGACACTGGACCGAAACTTCCGACACAAGGAAATTTCTTATACGAAATTCAAAATTAAACTTGAAACTACAGAACCTGGCTGAATCAAAAGTTGCGCAATGATACTACAAGACTTCTGCGAGTGATCTTTGCAAGCACAACAACTTGAGTACGTAGATCGGCACAAAACAAATTCCAGGTCAATAAGAACTAAATAAATGCAATAAGCGCAAGACAAAAGAGATTTATTCCCGAAGTTCACTCCCACTAAGGAAGCTACGTCTCTGTTGAGGAGCTCACAGACAACCGGGTCTTCCACTAACCCTTTACCTCACTCAATCAACCACAAAGGAGGATTGAGTCACTTACTATGGAATCCACAAAGGATGGGTAATACAAACTTCCCGGGGCGCACACAAATGAGAGGACGCTCAACCGGGTGACGCCGAACCGTCTAGAAGCAAGCTTCATGAGTAACAAATGTGAATCAATGGATGAGGATTCTTCAAGTGCTCTTGAGATGAGCTTGTCTGCCTTCTCACTCAAATGCTCAAGTCTCACACCTCAATCTTGCTCTCACCAAAGCCCTAGCTTGAATCAACTCAAGGATTAGCTCTTTCAAGGATTGGGAGGAGTATTGAATGTTCTTGGAGGCGTTTGTCTGGGTTAGGTCAGCACCAAATGAAGGAGGGGCTGAGGGGGTATAAATACCCAAGCCCCCAAAACTAGTCGTTAGTGTAAAGAATAAGTGATTGTCACAACTTCCGACCCTATTAAAAACAGCCGCCCGAGGACCCCCTATCAGAACTATCAAGCAACATCCAGCAGGGGACGGAACTTCTGACACACACTGAGTCAGTGAGAAAACTAAGTGCACAAGTGTGTGATTTTGTGTCTCTCTTGGGTAGTTAGCATCTCAATTAAGCACTTTGACATCTTCAAGCTATCCATTGGCATCCCTTTTAATAGTATGGTGCTTCCTATACTCAAAATCAAAATAGAAAATAAATAAAGATCTTTTTTTGAGCTCCATCACCGTCTATCAAGTAGATTGGTGTCTTTCCATGCAAATATTTCATTTCTCTGAACTTTAACCTGTCCATAGCTTGATAAACACATTAGCTCCTTAATTATGTATGTCATCAACACCAAAACCCACTTAATCTCTGTTTCTATGTCATCATGGTTGTGGAGATTGCAGTTGGAACATGGTGATGACTATTGTACTTCTTGGTATGAGATGAAGGAGGTCCTACGACAACGATTCGCTCCTCCTCTTGAGTCAAAAGAAGAATATATTATCAAGTAGTGGGAGTTCTTATATGGTTGCTTCTGAATTTGCTTGTGCTACACAATTTGAGAAGAATGCTTCTACTAACCACCCAGCTACAATGGGGTTGCCTAGTGATCTTCCTGTAGCCGCATCCATTGCTGGAGCAGATGTCCCAGTGAATGCTAGTGTTTCTGATTTTTCTTCTACACTTGCACAGCAAGTTTGTGAAGATTCTTGTGATGCAGCAGATAATGAACCATTTACAGAATCTAATGATGATGCTATGGATGGTTTATCTTTGATGTCACATGAGGTGCGTGGTGATGGCACACTCATTGATATGAAGAGGCAGTGTTCCAATATTGTTCAGACAGAATGCAAAATCCAAGACAAGGTATGCAAATTAATTATTGATGGTGGTAGCTTCACTAATGCTATTAGCTCAGATTTAGTACAAGCCTTTCGGGTCATCTGATCAAACCAACATCAACTGCACAGCTCAGGATCAAGGTAAGTGTGTTTTCTTGCCCCTGGATCGATGACGTGGTGATTAGGTCCAGTGCCAGGCTGGCCGGCCTGGAATTTTTCCCATTTTGCCTCATTTTTGATACACATGTCCCTGCATTCACAACTCATCCAAAACTTGTGGAACTTTATTAGAATAAATAAAATATATATGGAACATGATGCAAAGCTCTATTTATTCCCAAGAAGTTGACGAACAAAGTGTGGTTTAAAGGCCGCCAAGACACCCCCAAGCTTAAACTCTTGCTCGTCCTCGAGCAAGGCTGAAACTTAGGCTCGGCGGATCAGGGGTTGCGTCAATGTTCACCACCTGCAGGTACCTTGTGCATAACATAATACTCTAACTTGTATGTATCTTGAGAATGTTGCCTCGTGCCTTGGTTCGGAGTGTGAGGCTTACCCGCATTTCATCCCTCGTATTGAGCGGGTGAGAGACTGAACAGTTTCCATCAGAGTTTTCCTGCTTCCTGTTCAGGTTCCTTTCTCGGATTTTTTTGCATGTTTTCAATAGGATGGTTTAAGGTTCCCCAATGGTGCTCTCAAAGTCGCTCAAGGTGAATAGTCCTCACCATGGTTGGAGATTGACCATCTTCTTCCTACTTCTAAGGCTGATATGTGGAGTTCATAGATAGGAAGAGTATTGCATACCTTGGTTACTTTTGTTGCCGAGCTGAAGAGTGGTTCGCAAGAGATTTATAGACGATCAAATCCCGATCTTATGGAAGGTATGATGTTTAGGGGAGAGGGAGAGAATGACCTCACACTTGGGAAATTTTGGTTTTTTTATTTTCATCCCTTGATTCTCAGAAATTGTGGAGAGATATGGGTCTTATCTCCTTTGTGCCTTGTTTTTTATTGAAGATGACCCATATTCTCATGACAGCCAACGGATATTGAGAGGGAGTTTTTATTTGAGTAGACCTTTCTTGGATGGATAGGTTCAGTGTGGAGATTTCGGGCTGTTGTATGAATGGAGATTATCAGGCGAAGATGGATATCAACACCCGGAGTAGGTGATTGACAAGCCAGATATTTTTTGAGGCTAGCAGAACAATGGGTATGCAAAGGAGAAAGATCGGTAGCTGACAGTGGGTGAGAACTGCGAGCAGGGATTCATAGAACCCCCGTTTAGAGATTCGGCCAGGGGCTGAACGCGCTGATCCCCTTGGGCAGTACTATGGTGAGCACAGAGAGATTTTTACCTAGGTTCAGGCCTCCTGGAGGATAATAGCCCTACGTCCTGCGTTTTTGTATATTTTGTCGGTGTGCATGAACTAGAGAGTACACAGGAGCCGAGCTCGTTCTCAAGCTCTGGAATCTTTTTGGAGCCAGAAGCCCTCCTTCCCTACCCCGGGTCTCCTCTTTTATAATCCAAGAGCGATGCCCATAACGGCTGTACACAGAGAACCAATGAGGTGTTGCCTCTACAACTAACGTTCCCTTCTTGCATGGGCCACCTTTTTAATGCGTACAGGTGCATGTACCTGGGCACACGCTTTCATGCGGCTCATACATGCATGTATTCCTGTGGAGGAATTCTCCTTGGTGTTGTCTTGTCCTATCTTGGTGCATGCATGTATGCAGTCCATCTGATGTGAACCCGCTAGGGTTTGTTCCCGATCTTTCGATTAGAGGTGTGGGATAACTCAATTTGGGGATGGAGACGACGTTCACGGTCCGTCTACAACCATCCAAGGATGCTGCGCCTTACCAACCGATACACCACCTCCAATGGCTGCCACGATCTTGTGGAGCGCAACACCCGGCCACTAGGGCACTCGTCCTGCAAGCAATCGAAGAACAAGCAAGAACAAGTAGAACAAGCAACTCAATTGCAAATATGGAGATAATAACCAATCTGAAATATAAAGGTGGGGGTTCTGATTCAAGTAGAACAGATGGTCTAGCCGACACACGCGTCTACAAGAAAGTAGCAAAGGCTAAACTTTCAACAAAACAAAACCCAATCTATTTGTGGTGGCTATGGAGGTATCTGAACGTGGGAGGGCGATCACAGGGGTGCTGGAGTCGTGCTCCAACCCTAGGACATGTCCCTAATGGACCCAAACTCGATACACGACCCATTGGACTAAAATAAGATGACGCAGCACCTGGACAGAAAATGTCTGCGAACAAAAATGATGACTAGGGCCAACTCCTAAAAGATATGGACGTGAGCCTAGATCAATTTGAAACTATACTTGGTAAGCTTTCCGTGAAGTCCAAGAATGCCCCGATCGGAGTCTGTATGAAGTCGTGGTAGCCGTTACAACTTGGTTCTGTCCTGCAGTGCGAATCCAACATCCAAAACTTGTTGGACTTGGACTCTTTGTTTACTTGCACCAAAAGTGACGTGGTGGCCTGGTGGAGAACAATGGGAATATATGGAATTGGTCCCCAATCAACTTCTTTGGTCCTCCATGCCCTCCATGTGTGTTTAATACTCTTTTTGATCCATGTATGTATTTCTGAAAATAACAATGAAAATACATCATGGCGAAGCATCAATTCATCAAATGTATCAAATACAGTCATGATAAAAAATGGTTTCACCTTTGAATCAAAAGTTTCTAATGTGGTTGTATCCAAGCACGTGATGTCCTCATCACCATCCACCTGCAAGCATGCAGGGGGCTATTTAGTGCCGCCTGCCCTGCAGGCTGTCAGAGCGCTTCCTTCGGAGCGAAGGCAGCTTCCCGTTCCCTCGGGGTCCTTTCATAGTAGTATCCCAGGATCCTTCAGGCTCCCAGGACCTGAGAATCAGGTGGGCCTACCCTATGGCCCAGCATCCCGGGGTCCTTTTGTAGTAGTATCCTGGGGTCCTTCGGGCTCCTGGGACCTGAAAGTTGGGCGGGCCTACCCTGTGGCCCAGCATCCTGGGGTCCTTTCCTAGTAGTATCCTAGGGTCCTTCGGGCTCCTGGGACCTAAAACTGGGGCGGGCCTAACCTGTGGCCCAGCATCTCGGGGTCCTTTCATAGTAGTATCCCAGGGTCCTTCGGGCTCCCTAGACCTGAGAGTCAGACGGGCCTACCCTGTGGCCCAGCCCTCGTGTGGCTGGCAAGCGTCTCCACTAATCACTTGCGCTAGGGACCCCCATTCCCTTGGCGTCGACAGTAGATGACAAGCACCTTTTCTCGAACGGACTCACCATTCGGCAATACTCAAAGCAACTCAAGATAGCATACTGTAGCTCAAGTAGTAAAACATTATGGCTCTATATAGGACATGTAAACCAAAGGGGATCTCTATTCCATAATTTTATTTTAAAGAAATTCCGAGAGGTTCCTTACTCATGCAGTTTTATTCCAGCTTCACTATCTCAAATTTCCCAACAACTTAGACTTGGAAATCAAGCTCATGCTCCCACAGACCATGAAATTTTAATGAAAACATTACCAAGTGCCAGCAAAATCAAGTACTAGGAGAGTAAACAGTTATATTCGAGGCACTTGCAAAGCATGAACGGAGAAACTATTAATGATTTCCAAAAGTAGAGCTCACATGGATTTCCACACATATAAGTTGGGAGTTCCATTTACTCAAAGCATGAAACACATTTTTTTTAGATTTTATTATTATTATTATTATTTATTTATTTTGGTTAAGGCATGGCAATTCTTGAAACGAATGGACGGGTTAGACGACTTACCTAGATACACCCCAAGCTTAGATGAAGCTCAGTTCTGCTGGTTGGGGTCATGGTGTTGCTGCTGGTACGGGTAGTGCAGCGGCGGATATGGGTAGTATTGCTGCGGGTACGGATAGTACTGCTGTGGGTAATGCTGTTGTTGTGGCTGCTGTTGCTGCTGGTTGGGGCCAAGGCCCAGATGGGTGAAGACACCTGAGATGTTGTGGAGCATGGTAGTGTTCATCCCCCAGCTTTGCTGGGTGAGGTCGGTGTTGTGCGCGAGGTCCTGGCTGATCTGGTCCTCCTAGCGGCCAAGGGTGTTGACCTGGGTCGTGAGGTTCATGATCCCCTGCATGATCGGGTTCTCATAACCGTATCGTGCCGAGCTCGATAGACCCACCTGCGGACCATAAGAATTCTACATACCTGAGGGGTAGTAGGGTCCCTAATCTTCACCGTACTCAGTGCTACCTCCGGCAGTGCTCACGCCACCCTGAGGGTACTCCTCGTAGGTCTCCTCGAAGTTCATCTGAGGAGTACCTGCCTGGTGTGATGGTCCTACCTGCTCCTCCTGGGTACTGAGCTGAACCCGTTCTCATGTCGCCGGATCGGCAATACTGCGACGTGCTGGCTCCTTCTTCTCCATCTTTAAGAGTAGTCGCTTGACCGAGTAGAGAGAGAGTCTCAGGCATGGGAGCTCGATTTCTCTGTCATACCCGGGGTAACACATAAAGAGAGAGTTACCTGGCCCCTCGCGCTTCATATGTCCCTGCACAAAATGCTCTAGGCCTACTCGGTACTAGTACGCTTCTATCAAAGGCAGGTAAGTGACATGGGCATTATCCAACGCACCGACATACGCAGCAATGCGCGTAACCAAGGAGGTTATGTCGATGGGACCTCTGCCCGCGATCATCTTTTGCCAATGAGCCAACATGCTCATGACGGTAGAGAACTTTATCTTTTTACCCATAGCAAAAAGACACTGCAGCTCGGGGAGACTGCAGAGGCGCGGGTCAAAGCGCGGGTGGACAACCATGTAGAGCCATTTTGCTAGCAATCTAAGAGTAGGATTATGAATTGAAACTATACTATCTTTACTGCTAACAGGCTCTTCAGAAATTTCATTCCACCAGGTTGTGCGATCATATTGATAGTCTTTTACGAGTTCATTAGGATCTAGCAAGCACTTTTTACTAAAGCCAAGCTCAACGCTAAGCTCTTTTGCCGTTAATTCATATTGCTCACAAAGAAATGGAAATAGATTTTAGTTGTTTTAGGTGTTTCTTCAATGCCAAGAGACATAAGGAATTCCATGGTTAAGAGTTGCGAACCTGTCTCTGTGATGTCGGCAAAGTCGTACCAACCGGCGTAGCTGAAGGCACAGATCATGTCTTGTTTCAGGCCCATTTTGATGATGAAGAGGGGCTCGAAAATCTTTTTGTGGCAGAAACTTTGCTTCTTGAGGAGCGCCAGCGCTTCCCGCTCGTATTCGTTCCAAGCTACGATCTAATAGACCATAGTCAGGACACGAATGAGAATGCGGACACGGTTCATAGACACTGCGGGGGTCGTGTCATCCTAGGAAACAGTATCTCGGCGACCTGAGTCCACCGACATGTTGTCCCCGGAGGACACCGAACTCTGCGAACGCCAAGAATTGGAGGGGCTGAGCTTCTGGAGTTTGTTCTTCATAGCAGTTCACATGGTGCCTACAAAAGATTAGTGCGCATACAAAATACCTGAAGGACTAAACAAAATCCTTGTGGGGAATTAACCACCACAGACGTTCATCATTCAAGCGTGCCAAAGCTTTATTCAAAGAGGGAGAATATTTTTGGTATTTTTCTTGGCTAAGAAGAAGTTAGCACTGATTTTTTTTCTAGTTATTAGCTACAAGATTATTCTATTTTTTGTGGGTGAGCTAGCACTAAGAACCTTTGCCTAATTAGCTCAAAGAGCTTAATTGAGCAAGGATACTTAGGAAGGGAGAAGAGAGACTCGAACTCAAAGAAATGCCTGCGTACCTGAGCTGAGGGTGCGACGAGAGGCGTCGGGAGCTGCGGATTTTATAGGCGCTCGCATGGGGCAGGCCGGTCGGCTCATGAACGGTGCCGGGAGCTCCACCTTGTCTTCCTGAGTGTATACTTGCAGGTGATAATGCCATGTTTGGTGGGATGGGATGGCATCGGCGAAGGTGAGGCAGGCCGGCCATGATGGGCCGGTCGGCCTGGTGCTGCACTGCCTCGCTCTCTGCACGCTCCTCGTTCATCATGTCTCATTCATGTATGAGCACTCAAGCGAGAATGTTGCACAATGGGACATGAACGGCGCAAAGAGAGGCCAACCATCCATGATGGGGTTAAATGGCCTGGACATGCACGTTCATGATTGTTTTCTCCTCTGATTGAAGTCCTTGTCATGCTCTTTCTTCCCTGCAGCTGCACACTAGCCAGAGGATGACATGCGGGGCCGGCCGACCTACAAACTGGCAGAAAATTTTTGATCTTTCTTTTATGCAGTGCAATTGAAACAGAAGTTCAAAAAATAAAAAAAATGCAGTTTGCAGAAATTTAAACATGCTATGATGAAGTTGAAATAAATTATGCACGAAAAGAAACTATCCGATATGCAAATGCAAAGATGGATAACTACCATGTTACCTCATGGCGAGAGCTCGGGTTTTGAGTTTGGAGCAGGACTCTCCATACCTTGGGTTCGATTGTCGTCGTCCGATGGAGTTCTTGTCGGTGATGAAACTTTCCTTTGCCACACTTCCTTTGTGGGCTTGCTTGTTTCGATCTGTTTCTTCTCGAGCCCCAGAAATTTCTTGCGCTGGATTCTTCACTTTGCGTTCCTCTGGTTATGCACCTTGATCTCCTCTTGAATCCTGTCAGTGTTTTACAGCCACGCCCACCGAGGGATACCCCCGAGGTGGTGAGTTTGTATCTACGGTGTCGCCGAGATTTGGAACTCGAAGGTGCAAGGTACACAAAGTTTAGACAGGTTCGGGCCATCGAGAGCGTAATACCCTATGTCATGTGTGGTTTGTATTGCCTTAGGTCGTGATCGGGTGATCTGATGTTTGGAGGGGGTCCCTGTCCGCCCTTATATAGTTTGGGGGGATAGGGTTACATGGAAGTGCTAGTTGAATACGAGCTCAGGAGTCCTACCCGAGTACTTTTCGGGTAGTTTCCTACTATATCTGACTAGTTTTACTACTGTATGAGTAGTTCTACTACGCTACGAGTAGTTACAACTGGTGTAGGGCGTGGGACATGTCCCATCCCTTATCCTGCAAGATGTAGGCCATGTGCGCAGTCCCGCGGACCCGGGTCTGACAAACCCCCGAGCTCTTCGTAGTCGAGTGCTGCAGGCTTCCAAGTACTTCTGAAGACATCTTTGAGTTCTCCTGAATTCCATCTTGAAGGTGTCTTCTGAGTACTTCCTTGGCTAGATCGAAGCTATGAGGTGCTCATGCCCCGAGAATTTTGTCAAGTCTTCTTTTATATGGGGTGTGGTTGAACTCGCACTCCTTATGGAGTAGCCCCCGAGCCTTAGGTTAACTCGTAGAATCAGGCTGAGGGTCAATTTAGTCTTGAGTCTTCTGTCCTTATCTTCCAAAAGAGTTGAAAAATAAGTCGCTGATGACACGTGTCCCTGTAGCCCCAGAGCCTTGAATCCAAATCCTCATGGTTTTGAATAAAGGATCCAAAAAATCGTGGCATGCAATATATGACACTAAAGATTTGATGGTTAAGATGGGCAAATTGGTTCAGGAATTCAAAAACCACTCTTTTCGGGATGAATTCCCTAAAAAAAGGTTGAACAAATAACTTCACCAAAAAGCGCCCGACATTACTGCTCAAATCAAACCATGGTCGCTGAGAGCCGTGTCGTATCCAGCCCCCGAGCCTGGGAGCTAGATGTATCGCACAAGAGACACCTAGTAGTCGGTGGCGCCAGCCCCTGAGCCTAGGCATTGGCTAAGTTACCGCAGGATCTTGAACTGTCGATGAAGCCAACTAGTCGGAGTTGATTCCAACTAGTTTTGTAGGTGAGTGGTCGAAGTAGTCGCAAGCATGTCGCCAAGCATGTACGACTCCGACTAGTCTTGTAGGCGAAACGATTAGTCGAACACGCGTAAAACTAGCCGAGAACTAGTAAACGCAGTGTCATGGGAGCGAGGCCCCTTCAGTAACATAGAGTACCAGTCGAGAAAGAGTAATTTGGCCATTACCGGAAGTGTGGGAGTGAAGCCCCTTCAGTAAACTCCACGTAGTACTAGTCATGAACCAGTAGAACGGAGTAGTACTAGAAGTATGGGAGCGATGGCCCTTCAGTAACATATAATACTAGTCAGAAACTAGTAATCTAAGCGTTACTGCAACTATTGGGGCTAGGCCCTTGCAGTAAACTCGACGTAATACCAGTCGTGAACTAATAGAATGAGTAGTACTGGGAGTATTGGAGTAAGGCCCATGCAGTAAACTCGACGTAGTACCAGTCGTGAACCAGTAGATGGAGTAGTACTGGGAGTATGGGAGCAAGGCCCATGCAGTAAACTTGACGTAGTATTAGTCGTGAACCAGTAGACGGAGTAGTACTGGGAGTATGGGAGCGATGCCCCTCCAATAACATAGAATACTAGTCGGAAACTCGTAATCTGAGCATTACTGGAACTATTGGGGTGAGGCCTCTGCAGTAAACTCGACGTAGAAACAGTCGTGAACCAGTAGAAGGAGTAGTACTGGGAGTATCGGAGCAAGGCCCATGCAGTAAACTCGACGTAGTACCAATCATGAACCAGTAGACGGTGTAGTACTAGGAGTATGGGACCAAGGCCCATGCAGTAAACTCGACGTAGTACCAGTCGTGAACCTGTAGATGGAGTAGTACTGGGAGTATGGGAACAAGGCCCATGTAGTAAACTCGACGTAGTACAGTTCGTGAACCAGTAGACGGAGTAGTACTGGGAGTATGGGAGCAAGACCCATGCAGTAAACTCGACGTAGTACCAGTCTGAACTAGTAGACGGAGTAGTACTTGGAGTATGGGAGCAAGGCCCATGCAGTAAACTCGACGTAGTACCAGTCGTGAACTAGTAGACAGAGTAGTACTGGGAGTATTGGAGCAACGCCCGTCTCGTAGACCATGGTACGTCGCAGCTAACAACTTGGGATACAAGTTAGCTAAGGGTGAAAACGCCGTAGGTGCTCGATATTCCATGAGTTTGGGACCTCCTGGCCGTCAGGGTACTGTAAGCAATACAACCCTGCTCTTGTAACCTTGTGCACGAGGAAGGGTCCCTCCCATCGCGAATTAAGCTTGTGCAGCCCAGTTTCGTCCTGGATGCGATGAAGGACCATATCTCCAACGTTGAAAGAACGTTGTTGAATGTTCCGGTCGTGGTAATGACGGACTCCTTGTAAGTAGCGGGCAGACTGGAGAAAGACGTTGCATCTGATTTTCTCTGCCGAGTCAAGTTCGAGATGTCTTGCGCTATCAGCCTCGCCTTCTTCATACATCTCCAGTCGAGGAGACTTCCACATGACGTCAGCCGGTAGTATAGCTTCAGACCCATATACGAGGAAGAAAGGTGACTGTCCTGTGGCTTTGCTTGGTTGTGTGTGAAGCCCCCAGATTACTGACGAGATCTCGTTGATCCACTTGCCACCATTTTTGTTGTTCTCGTCGTAGAGTCTTTTCTTCAAGCCATCAAGAATCAAGCCGTTGGTGCGCTCACCATGGCCGTTGGCCCACGGGTGAGCCACTGAAACGTACTTGACCTCAATGGCACTACATTCACAGAAATTCCGGAATTGATGCGGGTGTAAACTGGATCCCAGGTCCGTGATGATGGTTTTGGGGAAGCCGAAATGGTGCAAGATGTCGCAGACGAAGCTAACCACTCGATCTGTAGAGAGCATTGTAATTGGCTTGTACTCAATCCACTTTGTGAACTTGTTGATGGCCACCAACACGTGAGTAAAACTACCTGGCGCAGTTGTCAAAGGCCCTATCATGTCCAGGCCCCAACATGCAAATGACCATGAAGGTGGTATGGTGATAAGGTTGTGAGCCGTGACATGGGGCTGTTTGTTGAAGAACTGGCAGTTTGTGCACCGGCGAACAAGTACTTCAGCGTCTGCCAAAGCAGTTGGCCAGTAGAAACCAGATCTAAAAGCCTTGCCGACTAGTGTGCGAGAAGCAGCGTGGTTCCCGCACAAGCCTTCGTGAACCTCCTAGAGTACTTCTCTGCCTTCCTCCGTACGGACACACTTCATGAGTATGCCTGATGCTGATCCACGCTTGTACAAGTTTTCCCCAACTAGAACACACCCTTTGCTGCGCCTTAGATGGCCTCAGCGCTTTTTGGATCGACGTCGTGGGGTAGTTTGTGCTTCTGGATGTAGTCGATGAACGTCACCCGCCAGTCGACCTCGACCATCAACACCTCTTGGTCGGGTTCCGTTAGACCCTGAGCGATGGTACTTGGATCTCGTGTCTTGATGGATGGGTGATGCAACTCATGAACGAAAACTCCCGGTGGGACGTTAGCTTGATCAGATCCTAGTTTCAAGAGCACATCCGCTCCCACAGTGTTGTCGCGAATCACATGATGGATTTCTGGCCCCGAGAACTTGTTCTCGAGCTTGCGTATTTCTGCGACGTACGCGTCCATGGTGTCCTTGTTGACGTCCCACTCTTTATTGACTTGTTGGACCACCAACAAGGAGTCGCCGTAGACAAGCAGTCGCTTGATGCCCAGAGAGTCTTCCAGGCGTAGCTCGTGCAATAGTGCCTCGTACACGGCTTCGTTGTTGGAGACCTCAAATAGTATTTGGAACAAATACTTGAGTTGTTCTTCTTTTGGATTGATGAAGAGTACTCCCGCGCCGCCGCCACCGAGCTTGAGTGAGCCGTCAAAGTACATGACCCAATGCTCTGGCTGGTTGACTCGGGCTTTCACTTGGTTTTCTCACCACTCCGCCATAAAATCGACTAGTACCTGCGACTTGATGGCCGTCCTGGGCTTGAAGTCGAGGGTGAGAGCCCCCATTTCCACTGCCCACTTGGAGATGCGCCTGGTGGCATCCCGATTGTGGAGGATATCCGCCATTAGGAAATCAGTGACCACCGAGATGTTGTATGCGTCGAAATAATGGCGAAGCTTCCTAGAAGTGATGAGTATAACGTAGAGTAGTTTCTGAATTATCGGGTAACAAACCTTGGATTCAGAAAGGACTTCACTGATGAAGTAGACTGGCTACTGCACACCGAAGGCATGGCCTTCCTCTTGGCGCTCCACCACGATTCTGTGGTGACGACATGAGTAGTCGCGGCGATGTAGAGTAGCAGGTTCTCGCCTGGTTGTGAAGCTGTTAGGATGGGGGGCGACTGCAAATCTGTTCAAGGCTGCCATGCAGCCTGTGAGCTTCTGGACATCCTTGATTGTCCGTGGAGCGTCCATGGTTGTGATGGCAGTGATCTTCTCCGGGTTTGCTTCAATTCCTTGGTGGCTAACAATGAAACCAAGTAGTTTTCCTTGTGGCACGCCGAACATGCACTTGGTTAGGATAAGCTTCCATCAAAACTTGCGTAGGCTGTTGAAGGTTTCCTTGAAATTAAGGATGAATTCATCGTGGGATCTGGTCTTGATGACCACATCATCCACATAGGCTTCAACGTTGCGATGTAGGTGATCAGCAAGGCATAATTGGATAGCCCGCTGATAGGTGGCTCCTGCATTCTTCAACCCGAAGGACATGGTTGTGTAGGCATATGCTCCAAAGGTGGTGATGAACACTGTCTTGATCTGGTCTTCTTCCTTGAGAGCGATTTGGTGATAAACCGAGTAGCAGTCGAGGAAAGAGAGCAGGGCGCAGCCAACTGTAGAGTCGATGAATTGGTCGATGCGTGGGAGCGTGAAGGGATCCTTCGAGCAGTGTTTGTTGAGATCAGTGTAATCCACACACATCCTCCATTCATTATTATTCTTTTTCAAGACTAGTACAGGGTTGGCTAACCAGTCGGGGTGGTATACTTCTTTAATAAAACCAACCGCAAGTAGTTTTGCTAGCTCTTTCTTGATGGCCTCCCTCTTGTGAGGACCAAAGCGTCATAGTCATTGCTTCTTCGGAGTGGCTTTGGGGTCGACTTTTAGGCAATGCTAGATCAACTCCTTGGGCACCCCTGGAATATCCGTTGGTTTCCACGTGAATATATCTGGGTTAGCCCTAAAGAAGCTGACGAGCACGCTTTCCTATTTCTCACTCAAGCTGCCTCCGATCAAAGCAATCTTGGATGAGTCGCCTTCTTGCAGCTGGATGGCCTTGATGCCGACGTTGCTGGGGTTGGGTTTAACCCTCGACTGGCTAGGCCTCTTGCTAGAGATCTCCATCTCTAAGTCGGTGAGCTTTTGCGCGGCCGCGAGTACTTCCCCAGAAGGCTCTGGCACGCGTGATGTCGCGGCGTACTCGATCGCCTCTTGGTCGCAGTCATACGACTTCTTCATGTCGCCGCGGAACGTGAGTACGCCTGTCTTGCCTGGCTTCTTGAGTAGCAGGTAGACGTAGTGGGGCACAACCATGAACTTGGCCAGTGCTGGTCTGCCGAGGATGGCGTGGTATGACGACTCGAAGTCAGCCACCTCGAACTTGATGTACTCCGTGCGGTAGTTGTCCTTTGTCCCAAAGGTGACTAGCAGGACCACTGAACCGAGTGGTGTAGCCGCGTTTCCCGGGACGATGCCGTAGAATAGAGCTCTACTAGGGGTGAGCATCTTGGAAATGACCAATCCCATCTTCTTCAGAGTACTCGCAAAGAGCAGGTTGAGGCCACTCCCGCCGTTGATGAGTAATCGGGTCAGCTGTGAGCCCGCCACGACAGGATCTAGGACAAGCAGGAATTTTCCCAGCTTGGAGAAGCTGGTCCACTGATCATCACTAGAAAAGGATATCGGGACCTCGCTGTATCTCAGAGGCTTTTGCATGGCGGGCTCTACAGAGAGGATTTCACACAGGGTCAGCTTCTGCGCGCGCTTGGAGGGGAAGCTGCCGTCTCCACCGAAGATGACGTTGACGACATTCTTCGGGTCTTGGAAATCTTGTGCCCCCGACTTGTCACCCTTGTCGTTCTCCTCCTGATGCTTCCGCTTTCCATCTTGAGGGAGGAGTGGAGCGTTGAGTGACTTGCAGAGGCCGACGCACACGAAGAGCGTGTGCTGGGCCTTCGGGTGCATCGGGCAACGTTTGTGCAGGACTTTTTTGAACTGAGCTTGATTGCTCCCCAGCGTCTTGCCTTGTGGATTGCACTCAACAGCTGCGACTTCTTGGTCTTGCTTGCGCTTTCGGGGGTTCCTTGAGTGGTTCCGCTAACACTTGTCAGAGTGGTTGTTGCCGTTGCCCTTCTTGTCATTGTTGCGCTTGGGGAAGAGGTCGTTCTCCTCGTTCTCCTGATCAGCCCACCGTGCCATCATGTCGCGTAGTTCCACGGCAGTAGTCGGGCCGTTGTGTCCGAAGTCATGGTACGTGTGCTTCGAGAAGAGGCCGTTCTGGAAGCAGCAGATGACGTCCTCGTCAGTGATGTTGGCGATGGCGGCTCGCATCTCGAAGAAACGCCAGGTGTAAGACCTCAGAGTCTCGTTCATCTCCTGCTTGACCTGGGATAGATCATGGCGAGTGCCTACTCTGATCATGGATCCTTATAAGTTGTCGATGAAGGCCCGCTTGAGGTCCTCCTAGGAGTCGATGGAGTTTGGTTTGAGACTTTCAAGCCAAGTGAGGGGCGTGTATTCCAAGGCTATTGGGTAGTAGAGTTCCTTGGTGGAGTTAGATCCCCCTAAGACCTCAATGGAAACGGAGTAGCATCGAATCCATTGGTGCGGGTCTTGCTTGCCGTCTTACATGGGGATCCCAACTGGTTTAAAATCATTGGGGTAGGATTTCTCAGTGATGTTGGAGGTGAAGGCAGGGAACTGGTCTTTGTCGTCATCGTCGTGGTACCTATCGGGACGGTCCCTTCTCCTTGCATCGATGATGCGCCGTGCATCGCGGACATCATTGATCTTCTGCCTAAGATCAATCGTGGGAGCGTCGTGAAGGCTGGCCTCGGGTGGAGCTTTGCCTTGAGGCCTTGTGTCGTGCCGGTTGCGAGGTGGGCGAGTGGATTGTTGTACCTCTTGTTTGCCATTGCCACGTGCGGACTGCAGGCCCTGGTTGCACTGGCAATTCTCGTTCCTCCGTTACCCGGGGCCTCCTCCAGGGGTGCAACTAATCTATGTAGTGTCTCCATGGCGCTCAGATCTCGAGGGCATGTCCCATGTGGAGGACACGATATGTTGCACATTGAGTTGCACGAGCGCGCGCTGGGTTAGATACTGCAGCCATTGTATCTGGGCGTTGGGTGGTAATTGTTGAGCTAGGAGCGCTGCTTTTGCAATAGCGCCAATCGGTGTACGATACTCCCAATTCGCAGCTGCTGCAAAAGCGTTGTTGAGGTTCCTTTGGTACATTGGGTTGCGGGCGCGGTTTTCCGCGTTCTGTCTACGCTAGGCACGCTTGGCGTTCTTCAACCGTCGGATTCTTTTGTGCTCCTCATTCTCGTCTTGGGGGACATCCGCCGTATGCTCGTCGGCAGACAAGTCCGTGAGTAGTTCGTCATCGTACTCGAGACCCGGCTCATCGTCATCCACATTGCGGAGGGAAGCCATGTAGACTTGACGATCCGGTGAGTTGTCAGCCGTATGGCTGTACTCGAGTAGCTCTGTCCTGCCCTCTCCCCCTTCAGGGATGGGAGAGAGTGGTTTGCCTCCTAGAAGGGCAGTTCCTGCGTGAAGGCCACAAGGCGGGAGTCGTAATCGAGTAGTTCAAAGGGCTCAAAGCCCTTCCAGTACACAAAATGGCCTTGCGGCATAATTGTTATTGTCAAGCCCAGGTGACTACCCGAAAAGAATTAAGGGTGGTCATCGGGTTGCGAGTGGTTGTCCAGAACGGGGGCCTCCCGACAAGCAGTGGCTCCCTCGTCTTTAAGTCCTCCTCGGCTCTTGCTTGAAGGTGTAGTACTAATCGACGAGTACTCTTCGTTGGAGTCCAAGTAGTTGTCGAAAATGCCCCCCCCCCCGACGAGCGGTGGCTCCCGCGTCCTCGAGTTTGAGCAAACGATCTAGGTCCTCCTCCAAATCGGAGAGGGACTTGGACAGTGTAGTCTCACCAGATCGGTTTGAGTCCAATCCCGACTAGTTCTGGTGCAGCACGAGTTCAAGTCACGTCGAAAACAAACATTTTTTCCATCTGCTTCCTGGAGTCGGCTAGGTGGCTGTTGAAACCACCCAAGCCATTGGCGACGCAGATCCAAGAGCCGAAGACAAAAGGCGTGCCCTCATCGAGCACGGTGCTGGTGGAGCTGAGAGATGCCATCAAGTTCTCCGGTGAATGATCATTGAGCACCCCTACCTGGCGCCCTAGCTATCGGTGTTTTCCGCCACGCCCACCGAGGGATACCCCTGAGGTGGTGAGTTTGTAGGTAGGGTGTTGCCGAGATCAGGAACTCGAAGGTGCAAGGAACACAAAGTTTAGACAGGTTCAGGCCGCCGAGAGTGTAATACCCTACGTACTGTGTGGTTTGTATTGCCTTAGGTCGTGATCGAGTGATCTGATGTTTGGAGGGGGTCCCTTTCCGCCCTTATATAGTTTGGGGGGATAGGGTTTCATTGAAGTCCTAGTCGAATACAAGCCCAGGAGTCCTACCCGAGTACTTTTCGGATAGTTTCCTAATGTCTCCGACTAGTTTTACTACTGTATGAGTAGTTCTACTACGCTACGAGTAGTTACAACTGGTGTAGGGTGTGGGCCATGTCCCACCCCTTATCCTGTAAGATGTGGGCCATGTGCGCAGTCCCGTGGGCCCGGGTTTGACAAATCAGCAGACTTTCCACGATTTCAATGAGGGCTTCGATGGATGGGGTTGATGGATTCTCCGGCTCTTTCTTGGATTTCTCCTTCCGGTTGAATGTTTTGAACTGTGAGCATTGTTCGACCTTCGGTCTGAAGGCGAATCTCTCCTTCTGCCCATTAATGTTGAGCTGGATTTCTCCAGCTCCCACATCAATGTGTGCATTCGCCGTGCTCAAGAACGGCCTTCCCAGAATGAGAAGGGTCTTGGTGTTGACTTCCATGTCGAGGACGACGAAATGAACAGGAACGAAAAAGTTCTATATTTTCACCGGAATATTTTCGGCGATCCACGCGAGATAACGAACTGATTGGTCCGCTAGCTGCAAACACATGGCAGTAGGAGCAAGCGCATGATGGTTAAGTTTATCATAAACTACCTTTGGCATGATGCTGACGCTTGCTCCCATATCACAAAGAGCGTGTTTGAAGTGTTGGGCTCTGATTGAACATGTGATGGTGGGGCATCCTGGGTCTTTCTTCTTCTCCGGGAGAGGATCGAGTATAGCTATGCTACACTCCTCTATAATTTGCACAACCTCAGTGTTCACAGGATCTTCTTGTTTCCAAGGATATCCTTGATATACTTTGCATACGTGGGAACCTGCATAGCATCAAGAAGCGGTATGTTGACCTAGAGCTTCTTGATTACCTCGACGAACTTGCCGAATTGCTCGTCAGCCACTGGCCTCCTTCTCCGTTCGGGAAACGGTAAGGCGGTTGTCAGACCCGGGCATACGGGACTGTCCACGTGGCACACTTCTCCTAGGATACGGGATGGGACATGGCCCACGCCCTACACCTGTTGTAACTACTCGTAATGCAGTAGGATTACTCGTACAGTAGTGAAACTAGTCGGACATGGTAGGAAACTACCTGAGAAGTACTCGGGTAGGACTCCTGGGCTTGTACCCGACTAGGACCCCCATGTAAACCCGTCCCCCCAGAATATATAAGGGCGGACAGGGACCCCCTCGGGGACATCAAAGGCAATACAAACCACACAGAACATAGGGTATTACGCTCTCAGCGGCCCGAACCTGTAGGGGTGTTCATCGAGCATCCACCGGAGAATTCGATGGCATCCTTCAACTTCACCAGCTCTATGCTCGACGAGGGCACAACCTTCATCCTCGGCACCTGGATCCGCGTCACCAACGGCTTGGGTGGCTTTAACAGCCACCTAGCCAACTCCAAGGAGCCGGAGGCCTCTTCATCAACTCCAAGCAGTGATCTCGACGAGTTCATCGACAACCTCGACGATCTGTTGCTTCCCGATCTGGTCCAACAGATCGAAAAGATGTCTGTTTTCAATGTGACTTCCACTCGTGATGCACCACATCTAGTCGGGTCGGATTATACTGATCTCAATAAACACTGCCCGAAGGACCCCTTCGCGCTCCCACGCATCGACCAAGTCATCGACTCTACGGCTGGATGCGTCTTGCTCTCCTTCCTCAACTGCTACTCGGGCTATCATCAGATAGCTCTCAAGGAGGAAAGCCAGATCAAAACGGTGTTCATCACCCCATTTGGAGGCATATGCATACACTACGATGTCATTCAGGTTGAAGAACGCAGGAGCCACCTACCAATAGGCCATCCAACTGTGCCTCGCGGTCCAGTTGCACCGCAACGTTGAAGCTTACGTGGATGACGTGGTCATCGAGACAATATCCCATGATGAGTTCATCTCTGATCTTGAGGAGGCCTTCAATAGCTTGCGACGGTTTCGATGGAAGCTTAACCCGACAAAGTGCGTCTTTGGCGTGCCTCAAGGCAAACTACTTGGGTTCACTATAAGTCACCGTGGGATCAAGGCAAATCCGGAGAAGATCAACACCATCACAGCCATGGATGCTCCAAAGATGATCAAGGACGTCCAGAATCTCACTGGCTACATGGCAGCTTTGAATCAATTCATCTCCCGACTTGGAGAAAGGGGACTTTCCTTCTTCAAATTGCTCAAGCTCCACGACAGGTTCAAGTGGACCGAGGAGGCAAACCAGGCGCTGCAAGATCTCAAGCACCATTTGCAGTCGCCACCCATCCTGACGGCTCCCCAACCAGGCGAGAACATGCTACTCTACATCGTCGCGACTACTCACGTCATCAATACGGCAATCATGGTGGATGGACAGGAAGAAGGCCACGCCTTTGGGGTGCAGCGACTAGTTTACTTCATCAGCGAAGTCCTCTCTGAATCTAAGGTTTGTTACCCAATGATTCAGAAAATACTATACGATATACTCATCACTTCTAGGAAGCTTCGCCACTACTTCTATGCATACAATATCCTGGTGGTCTCCGACTTCCAATTGGCGGATATCCTCCACAATCGGGACGCTACCGGGCGCATCTCCAAGTGGGCAGTGGAGCTAGGAGCCCTTACACTCGACTTCAAGCCCTGGAGAGCCATCAAGTTGCAGGCACTAGTCGATTTCATGGCTGAGTAGCGAGAAAACCAAGTGGAAGCCCCAACCAACCAGCTAGAGCATTGGGTCATGTACTTTGATGGCTCACTCAAGCTCGGTGGCGGTGGTGCGGGGGTACTTTTCATCAGCCTGAGAGGAGAACAGCTCAAGCACGTGTTTCAAATACTATTCGAGGTCTCCAACAACGAGGCCGAGTACGAGGCATTATTGCACAGGCTACTCTTGGCAATCTCCCTGGGCATCAAGCGACTACTCGTCTATGGTGACTCCTTACTGGTGGTTCAACAAGTCAACAAGGAGTGGGACATCAACAAGGACAACATGGACGCCTACGTTATGGAAATACGCAAGCTCGAGAAAAAGTTCTCGGGGTTGGAAATTCACCATGTGATTCACGACAACAATGTGGGCGAGGATGTGCTCTCCAAATTGGGTTCTGATCGAGCTAACATCCCACCGGGAGTTTTCGTTCATGAGTTGCATCACCCTTCCATCAGGGCACCAGACTGGAGGTTGGCCTTCATCGACTATATCCAGGAGCACAAACTACCCCCCGGCGTCGACCCAAGAAGCACTGAAGCTACTCGCATCCTACGGCGTAGCAAAAGGTATGTTCTAGTCGGGGGCAATTTGTTCAAGCGTGGATCACCATCAGACATACTCATGAAGTGTGTCAGTACGGAGGAGAGCAAAGAGATACTCCAAGAGATTCATGAAGGCATGTGCGGAAACCATGCTGCTTCACGCACAGTAGTCGGCAAGGCGTTTTGATCTTGTTTCTACTGGCCGACTGCTTTGGCAGATGCCGAAGCACTCGTTCGCCGGTGCACCAACTGCCAAGTCTTTGGCAAACAGCCCCATGTTCCGGCTCACAAACTCATCACTATACCACCTTCATGGCCGTTTGCATGCTAGGGCCTGGACATGATAGGGCCCTTAACAACTGCGCCAGGAGGTTTCACACACGTGTTGGTGGCCATCAACAAGTTTACCAAGTGGATCGAGTACAAGCCAATCACAACGCTCACTACAGATCGAGTGGTTACTTTCATCTGCGACATCTTACACCGCTTTGGCTTCCCCAACACCATCATCACAGATTTGGGATCCAATTTCCACTCACATTAGTTTTGGGATTTCTGTGAATGCAGCTCCACTGAAGTCAAATATGTTTCGTGTGGCAGAACCACCTGAATTAATCCGGCTCAAGTGTATTAACCATCACCATTAAGGCATTCTCGGTTAACCTTACACTTCAACCGGAGTAATCCACTGGTCTGTCGGGTATAACCTCCCGATACAACCACGGTGAACGGATCGAGCGCCATACATACAAATGCTCATGCGACGATGAGCCCAGAGAATACCACATTCCAGCAAATATTACATCATTAGCATACTTAAGTATTACAGGCCAAGTTTTGAGTTTAGAAATCAAGTACTTCAATTAACATAAATAAGTTCTTCAGAGTTAAGTTGCAGCGGAAATAAACAGCGGAAACTACTCGACGATACAGGATGTCTCGATGAAGCCCGTACGAGACATCACTCGGCCTTATCTCCGTTGGACGGGGGCGCATCCCATTCCACCGACCAACCAGGGGGAAGAGTGCAGGGCCAAGTCAAGCTAGCAATCATGTCTTCGAAGTTCTCACCTGAAAACGAGTCACAAGCAAGGCTGAGTATACTAATACTCAGCAAGACTTACCCGAGTAGTGGAATCTACTCCACCGACTCTAGACATGCCAGGCTTTTTGGCTCAGGGGTTTGTTTTGCCGAAAAGCAACTACAAGTGGGTCCTTACTTTCATCTTTTAGCTCAAGATTCTAGTTTCGTTAGCCAGTCTAGATAAGCAGCTATCTAAAGCATACATGGTGAAGCATTAAATTTCTCATCCAACCAGTTCATTCTTCATCATTGTTCCTCTTCTTACTCTGTGGGTAAAAATGGTTAAGCAGTCTCAATAGCCGTGAGAAACGGACGATTCGAATCGAATTTCTTAACCTTGCAAGGGAAACCCAAACACACGTCACGTGGTTACTCCCTAGAGTCACACGTGCAACTTTTCCCCTTTCTTTCCGGGTCGTGGATCGGGGCTACCCTCCGAGAGTACAAGAGCTCCACGCCACGGTTCGGCGCCGGGTCGTGACCACTCTCTGCACTCGCCATATGCACATGGGACCGAAGTTCAAAGGGTAGGATGCCGTCCCCTTGCCGGGCCAATCAGGTACTTAAGCTTACCGATTCCCATAATCTCGGCATGTGTTTAGTACGTTCAAAGACTTAACCATCACTACCACACCCTGCGGCCTTAGCATTTTTCACTAGACAGACGGGCCTCAATCGTAACCATCGTTACGTAACCCGTCCGTGTCCTTATGATTGCAGCGTGTAGTAGTCATTCAACTCCTATTTTCTCGCGAGTGACAGGAAATCACTGGACTTTTACCGGAGTCCTATTAGCACAGCATTCTATCGAACCTTACATCTAGTTTTCAAGCAAGGGTTCCTGACATCATGCAACTAAGTTTTCATCCAACTCCTATAAACTTAATGCACAAGCAAAGAGTAATGAGTTGCATAATTTCGGAAAGGAGGGGTTATGCTCCGGGCCTTGCCTTCGCAGTTCGCTTGGGGATCTTCCGAACTTGGGCTCGGGTCTTCAAAAGCTTCAGTTAGATTTGCTTGAGCTTCACGCTGCTCACTCTCGGACGCGGGCACCAGCTCGTAAGTCCCGTCGGCGAGAGTCGTCGATTCTACATGAGTGCACAAGTTTAAGTCGTGGAAATAGCACTTGATTACGATTTGAGAGTAATTACTACAAGGGATAGTTTCTGGTCATGAAATTTTGGATTTAGGCACATCAAGGAAAGATGTGCTTACTGTAAAATTTTCAGCCAATTTTATGCAACAGATTAATTCTGAAAAATATATGTCATAGTTGCTGTTAGATACTTGTTCTTTTTGTACAGAACAATTGGTGCAATAAATGAGTCTAAGATTTTTACAGAGCTCTCACTTGAGCATGCAGAAGCTACTGTAATTGTTGTAGGATTTATCATGCAGTATCCAGAGCATAGAAAATATGACATTCTACACCTAGGCTATTCAAAGATTCATTTTTACAGGACCCTACACAGGGTTTTTGTCCATGGAACTTTTTACACAGCAACCTCTACCATAGTTTATCTCCCAGTAAAAATTTGAGAATTTTCCAAGCTAAGATACTATTTTCTTGATTTAATGTATGTTATTTGCACATAAATCGAATAAGTAGGTTACTGTGAGATAAAAAGTCTCCTAATTTTCCTCTGGCTTCTAGGTACCAATACATTAGCATAGGAAAAGTTTCAGTGGGTGACTCACCACCTAACTGCAGGGATAAAACATTCTACTTACACATGAATTAAAACTAAGTTTAACAAACAGTGGAGCTAGAGATGGAATTTGGGCCTGATCTTTTTACACAGTCCTAAACATCAAGCAACTAATTCACTGCCCAAAGTTTAGGGTCAGCATTGTTCTAGAACAGTGGGTACAAAATAAGTCCATTAAAGCTTCTATTTAAAGTAGAGCAAAATATTTTGAGATTCTGAGAAAACTTTTGTAACAAAAGTGGTAGAGTTTGTTCTGAGGATTCCAGAACAGTTGAGTTTGCATTTTTCTGAATTTTCTACGATTTTATACGAATTTTACAAATTCACTGAATTTGAATCTAGGTTTGAAACTTTCTTTTACAACCAGGTCCTTGAATCTTACGCTCAGACCCTTCTAAAGATTTAAATCCTTGCAATTGGGTCCTCGGTCGGCTCGGGTACGGCGGCCGGCCGAAATTCCGGCGAGGGGGCTCGCCGGCGGCGAGGGGCGAGGGTCGGGGAAGGTTTAGGGGTGCGAGGGCTACCTTGTGGGGGTGTTGCTCAGGTGGGGGACGGCCGGGAAGGGCTCGCCGGCGTTGGAGCAGAGGCGGCGGCGGCGCGGCTCGCGTGGACGGCGGTGCTCCGGCGGGCTTGGGGCGGCGTGGTCCGGTCGGTGAGCTTCAGTGGCGCGTGGGGAAGCTACTCAGGGGCTCGGCTTGGACGGAGGGGGTCGGGGTCGTGCTGTCCACGGCGAGCAGGGGCGGCGGCGCTCCGGTGGCTCTGGGTGGCGTTGGTCGGGTCGGCGAGCTGCGGTGGGGTGATGTAGTGGTGGCTGGGGGCTCAGTTTGGGCAGTGGGCGGCGGCGGAGGGCGGTCCACGGGCGGATGGTGCTCGGCGGCGGCGATGGCGACGGCGAGGCGTTCTGGGCTGCGGTGGCTCGCGCGCGTGGCCGGGGTGGTGCTTTTATAGGGACAGGAGGGGGTGTGGAGGTGCTTGGGCGACGCGCGGGGCGGGGCACGGCAACGGCGTGCACTGGGCGCGGCGGGCGGCGGCAGAACGCCGACGCGGCGTGTGGCACGCGGGCGCGGTGACTGGGCGGCCGCGATATGGCGTGAGCGCGGTGAGATAGTGCCGGGCGCGGAGTGGGGAAGCAGCAGTGGCAGCGGCTCGGGCGGAGGGCGGGCGCGGCGACTGGTGGGGCGCGGGGGCCGGGGCGGCACGGCGGAGCGCGGCGACTGGGCGGCCGGGCGGCGGGCTGGGCGCGGCAGCACGCGCGGGCTCTGACTGGCCGCGCGGCGTGGGGGCGGGGCAAAGCCGGCCGTGGCGGGGTGGTGCGGCGGCCACTGGCCTGGCGCCTCGCGCCGGTCAGGCGACGCCGGCCACCTGGCGTGCGGCGGTCGGGCGCGCGCGCGGTGCAGCAGCGGAGGGAGGGACCGAAGTGAAAAAATTCGAAAAACTTCAGGGGGCTGGGTGCAAATAGGGCGTTTTCTCCTCTTTCTGATTTGAATTTCAAAAACTTTTGAACACGAAAGTTGTTCAAAATAAAAAGTTCTACAACTTTGGTTTCAGGCAAAAACCCATTTGGCTTATGGTTTGAAAGTTAAATTTAAAAGTTCAAAAGTAACCAATGTGCTCAAATTAAATTTGAATTCCAACTGAACTCGTTTTAATTCTTTCCACCCTCTCATTAGTTGGTTTAAACATAGAGTTAGGCTAATGACATCGATTTTGGAATTGTAATTACCAGGGTTGTCACAGCCTTCCCCCCTTAACAAGAATCTCGCCCCGAGATTCGGTAATTCTTAGTGTGGGCGTGGGTGCACATACCAGTGGTTGAGACAAGAAACCCAGGGAAATGTTGGTTCAGGTAGCTCTCCGTTTCCCAGGTGGCTTCTTCTTCCGTGTGGTGATTCCATTGTATTTTATACATTCTAATCACTTTCCTCCTGGTCTCTCTTTCTTTTTGATCCAGAATCTTAACTGGGTGTTCGACATACGAGAGGTCGGGTTCCAACGATATTTCTTGTTGTTCCACAATCTCGGTAGGGACTCGAATACACTTCTTGAGTTGAGATATGTGGAAGACATCATGGGTGGCCTTGAGCTGAGGGGGCAGTCGTAATTTGTAGGCTACGGGTCCGCAGCTCTCAATGATTTCGTAGGGACCAATATAACGGGGGCTAGTTTGCCTTTGATTCCAAATCTTCGCACTCCCTTGGTTGGTGAAACTCGAAGATAGACATGATCGCCAACTTCGAACTTTAGGGGCTTTCTCCTTTTGTCAGAATAGCTCTTTTGTCGGGCTTGTGCGGCTTTAAGATTTGCTTGTATTACTTTTACTTTCTCCTCTGCCTCGATTACCAGGTCGGGTCCAATTATTTTACGTTCTCCGGTTTGTGACCAGCTCAAAGGAGTTCGACACCTTCGTCCGTACAGGGCCTCAAATGGTGCCATTTTCAAACTCGTTTGATAGCTGTTGTTGTACGAGAACTCTGCCAAGGGTAGGCATTTGTCCCAATTCTTGTCATAATGAATGACACAAGCTCTCAGCATGTCCTCAAGAATTTGGTTTACTCTTTCCGTTTGTCCATCGGTCTGAGGGTGGTATGCTGAGCTGCGAATCAGCTTGGTGCCAAGAGACGTTTGCAGTTGTTCCCAAAAGCGTGCTACAAACTGAGGACCACGATCGGAGATAATCGTCTTAGGTATTCCATGCAGGCAAACAACACGATCGAGGTAAATCTCGGCATATTTCTTGGTAGAATAGGTGGTGTGTACCAGAAGAAAATGTGTCGTCTTCGTGAGTCTATCAACGATAACCCATATGGAATCATGTCTCTAGGACGTGTTTGGTAGTCCAACGATGAAGTCCATACTTATGTCTTCCCATTTCCATGATGGTATAGGTAACGGCTGAAGTGTACCGGCTACCTTTAAGTGGCTAGCTTTTACTCTCTGGCACGTGTCACATTCTGAGACATACGTAGCAATTTCCCTTTTCATTCTAGTCCACCAGAAGTTTTGCCTTAGGTCCTGATACATTTTGCTACTGCCGAGGTGGATAGAGAATTTGGAGAGGTGTGCCTCATTAAGAATTTGCTTGCGGAGTTCACGATCCTTCGGAACGACTATACGACTTTCGAACCATAGAACTCCCTCATGGTCCTGGCGGAAACATTTATACCATGACACATAGAACCATAGAACTCCCTTTGGTACTCGCCTAGAGAGAGTTTTTTGTTTGATGATCTTAATTCCTTCATCATGTAGTTGTGCCATGACGATTTGGTCGTGAAGAGTGGGCTCAACTGAGATGTGATCTAGAGTGCCTTGGGAAACCATTTCCATATTAAGCTTCCTCATGTCTGCACATAATGTCTCATGGTAGAATTCCATGGATAAGCAATGGCAATGGGACTTGCGGCTTAGTGCATCAGCGACTACGTTAGCCTTGCCGGGGTGATAGTGCACTTCAAGGTTATAATCCTTGATTAGTTCTAGCCATCTCCGTTGTCTCATATTCAGATCGGCTTGTGTGAAGATATACTTGAGACTCTTATGATCCGTGTAGATATTGCACTGTGTACCCATGAGATAGTGCCTCCATATCTTCAGAGCGTGAATGACGGCTGCGAGCTCAAGGTCATGCGTGGGATAATTCTGTTCGTGGGGCCGAAGGGCTCGTGAGGCATATGCAATCACTCGATTCTCTTGCATAAGCACACATCCTAGACCAGTACCCGATGCGTCACAATACACATCGAATGACTTGGTATTATCGGGTTGAGCTAACACAGGTGCAGTAGTCAGATGCTCTCTGAGAGTATGGAAAGCTTCTTCACATTTCTCGTCCCATACAAACTTTACTTCCTTCTTTAACAGTTCCGTCATGGGCTTAGCAATTCGAGAGAAATCCGGGATGAAGCGACGGTAGTAACCGGCTAAGCCGAGAAAACTGCGAATCTGATGAACAGAGGTAGGGGGTTTCCAATCCATCACCTCTTGTACCTTGCTGGGGTCAACAGCTATGCCTTCGCTGGAGATCGTGTGACCTAAGAACTTTACAGTATCCAACCAGAATTCACACTTAGAAAACTTAGCATAGAGCTGATGGTCTCTGAGTCGCTGAAGAACAATGCGAAGGTGCTTGTCATGCTCTTCCCCATCCTTGGAATAGATAAGGATGTCGTCGATGAACACTACGACGAATTTGTCAAGTTCGGGCATGAATGCCGAATTCATGAGATACATGAAGTAGGCAGGGGCATTGGTGAGTCCAAAGGACATGACCAAAAATTCATATAGTCCATATCGTGTGGAGAAGGCAGTCTTAGGAATATCGCACGGGCGAATCTTGATCTGATGATATCCCGAACGAAGATCAATCTTTGAGAAGACTCTGGCTCCAGCTAATTGATTGAAGAGCACGTCGATGCGAGGAAGGGGGTATTTATTTTTAACAGTTACCGCATTGAGAGGTCGGTAGTCCACACATAATCTCAAACTGTCATCCTTCTTCTTTACGAATAGGGCTGGACATCCCCAAGGTGACGCGCTAGGGCGAATAAAACCTTTGTCAAGTAGTTCTTGGAGTTGAATTTTCAGCTCTGCCAATTCTTTAGGGGGCATCCTATATGGTCTCTTGGATATAGGTGCAGTGCCTGGCTGTAGTTCAATAACGAACTCAATATCCCTATCCGGGGGCATTCCTGGTAAGTCATCCGGGAAAACATCGGCATACTCGTTTACCACAGGAATATTATCTGGTTTAAGTCCTTCCATCTTATAAGCACAGGAATTAGTACAATCTAGGAACGGTAGGTAAAGGGTAGTGGCTCCGTGACTAGGTGAATTTATCTCAACGGCTCGGGAAGAAAGGTCCAGTGTGACTCCGTGCATAGCCATCCAGTTCATTCCCAAAATAATGTCCATGCCGTCAAGGGGTAAAAGGACAAGGTCCGTGTCAATGGTTTTACTACTCAATTTGACTGGTACTTGTCTGATCATTTGGTTTGAAGCAATTTTACCACCCGGTGTTGATATCATATATGACCCTTTGGTGTGACAAACATCCAAGCCTACTTTTGCACCGAATTTTGCACTTATGAAACTATGCGATGCACCAGAATCAAATAATATAACTGCAGGCTTGTTATGGATAGAGAATGTACCCGACATCACTGGGGCTCCTTCAGGAAGCTCTGCAAGCGTGGTGAAGTTAATCCGTCCTTGCTTGACTTGCAGGGTCTGTCTCTTGCCCCTGTTCTTGGTGTTCGGGTTGGATCCTTGACCTTGGTTGGGCTGTCCAGGCTGAGGGCATTCTCGTGCAAAGTGGCTGGAACTCCCGCATTTGAAACAGCGATTCGCGGGGCTAGGTCGAAGAGACTGTTGAAGAATGGGCCTCTGACCATTCTGTGAAGGCATCGGGGGTCGTACCATGCCTGGCTGCTGTGGGGGTCTGGCAATCCATCTTCCTGGCTGCGGGGCCCTTGGTGGAGCTGTAGGTGCGGTATTTTGCACGATGCGATACCTTGGTGGTTGGACACTTGATGGTCCCACAGGTGCCTTTCTCTTCTTCTCTGCCCGGTGCGCCAGGATACAGTCTTCCTGGGTAATGGCCATATTGACCAACTTGTTGTAGGTGTCAGCCCTGGCTAGGTTCAGACGTTCCTTGAGCTTGGTACTCAGACCTCGGCGGAAACGATCACGCTTCTTGGCATCCGTATCAGCGTGATAGCCCGCATACTGACATAAGTTGTTGAACGCTTGGGCGTACTACAGCACGGTGCGGGTGCCCTGGGTGAGTGCCAGGAACTCGTTCAACTTCCTCTCCATGAGACCCTCGGGGATATGATGTGCCCGGAACGCGGTCTTGAATTCATCCCAGTCGACCACATGATCAGCCGGGAGCATCGCAAAATAGTGGTCCCACCACAGTCGAGCGGTACCGCGAAGCTGTTGCGCGGCAAAACGAGCTTTGTTGGCCTCTGAGCATGGGGCCACAAGTAGTGTGAACTTGGATTCTATGGTGCGAATCCATGCATCTGCGTCCAGGGGTTCCTCGGTCTTATGGAACAAGGGAGGCTGGGTCCCTAGGAAATCCGTGTATCCTGCGGCTTGTGGTTGGTGAGCATTGTGCCCACCCCTCTGCTGGTGTTGTCCTTGCACAATCTGACGCAGCAGCTCGGTTTGAGCGGCCATCACTTCCACCAAACTGGGCGGGGGTGGTGGCGATTGTCGCGAGCGGCTGCCACCGACACCAAAACCCTCGGGGTTGCCACGTGTTGATCCAACCATCTGAAACGTGAAAGGTTACCATTAGCAACGCGATCCATATTACTTCCTTGATTCATAAATAATTGGTGTAGTCATAGACTTCCGAAGTCACAGCTAGACGTATGGACAGAATCGCTGTTTGCTACGAGAAAAATCATAGCCTGCTGTGGGTCCATCCAAAACATGTCAGACTTTTGCAGTAGTCAGAGAATTTAGGAATGCACCACTTTGGTATTTAACTTCGGTGCTAGACTATGGCTAAGGTGGTCGAAAAGCTCGTCCTTTGCCTTACTGTCTTAGCTGTTTTTCAGCAGATTGACCGGTACGGTTTCGCCTATATCTTAAACCAGCGAGGTCCAATGATGCTGAATTTTTGTGAGACCCTAGATCACAAGATTTAGCACAAGTCTGGTATTCAACACTCAGCCAACAAATGCAAGGAGACATGGGTAAAAATTCCGACAAGTCTCAGCGATTGTGGATTTCATCGTTTACCAAATTACAACGAAATCACCCAAGTTTATCGCCGTTCCTTACATGCTGAGGGTATCCACATGGTTCAGGTGTACCCAACACAAAAGAGTTACTCAACTCCTAGTTAGCCTATTACAACACTTGCCAAAAGTTAGGCTACCCTATCGAGGAGTATGTGCAAAAGTCCTCCTAGGTCGTCCTCTAGAAATCATCCAAGTCGTTGACGGACGACTCGCTGTGAGCAGGAGAGTGAGCTCCCATCTGAGGTGCCTGTGGTACCTCACCCTCGAAATCCATACCTGAGATACCATCAATCTCCTGTGGCTCCTCCTCATCCTCCTCCATGTCGTCCTCATGGGGATGGTCATTCTGATCATGATGCCACTGAATGTGCTCATTAGCATCCTCCAACTCAAGGCTCAGATCATGGAGCTGCTCCTCCAACTGTGCTATCGTGGTATCTCTCTCACCCATGAGAGTGTCCTGCTCCTGGATTTGGCCCTCAAGTTGGCCAATCTGAGCATCTCTGTCCTCAAGATCCTGACTGAGCTCCTTTATCTGCTCATCCCTGGTATCTGCCATCATGTGGTAGGCCTGAGCAAGATCAGTGAGCTGCTCGAGTGCCTGACTCTGGAGAGTCTGAAGCCGGTAGAGTGCACTCATGCACCGCACGGAGGTATGGATAGTCTCCTGGGCATGAAAGTCTACCAAGTACTGTGCGTGCTGCACCCTGTTGAGCCAAAAGGGGTCGTTGTCCTGGGCAGCAGGAAACAATCCAATGGGAGTGAGTGTGACAACCTCGGGACGCTGCGCACAAAACGTGGTGAGCGCCCTCATGGCTGCAAGCTCCCAAGTATCGGCCAAACGGCGACCAACAGCCTCAAGCTCCAAGGCGGGCCACTCCGGGTGTAGCGGGTGCGGAAAGATAGTCACGTTGACACGGCACTGGGTAACTCCATTTTCCGCAAACTCCAGTCCGGCGTAACGTGGGGGAATTAGATAGCCCGCGGTACGCAGAACATCCCACAAAATAGAGGGAAAGCCCTCCCAGTGGAGACACTGCGAGTGTACGCGTCCATCCTCATCCACCATCATATCAACAGGCTCGGCCATCTGAATAAAAGATCAAATGGAGTGAGATAGCGAAAAACTGTGAACAGCACAAGGACAGATTCTGTATAGTGTGCAAAAATAATCATAACTCCCACAGTTCTCATCCAAAAATTCCCAAATTTCACCAGATCACTCCTAAGGTATTTGTGAACAACTTTGCTAGTCAACTCCAGAGCTAATTAGGTCTCCAACATGGTCTTTCTTTTCAGGTTTTACCTTACTGTCTACCCAGAATTTTCAGTGAACAGAGGGCTAGAGTTTCGCACACCAGGGAAAGTCTACCCAGCCGAAATTTACCAAATTTTAACAGCAGCTTCCTGGGTAAATTTGGAACAAGTTTTGTGTTGTGCTCTTTTGCAGAAAACTGCGGGAAGGGGGCCTAAAAATTTAAGAGGCAGAAGGGCTTATTCTGGACAGAATTCTGACACTCCAATGTTTCTGTTATTTCTCACTATCCATAAGTTCAGAATTTTTCATTTTTGAACAGAAGATAGAACACGAAATTTGGAACAATTCTTTCAACATGAACTTCTCCAGAAAAGGTCATTTTCTTGGGTCAATAAATCGCTCTTGTTGGTCATGGCAGATTTGTGACAGATTCGCTAGATAGTCCTTATGCAAACCTCGCTTAGATACGCAAGAACCTTACCACTCTTATACAACGCATTTTCAATTTCCGGTATATATATTCATGATGCATGCACGTCCCATTCGTCCTCACAAAATAAAACAATTGCCAAATAGCTTTGGTCTTACGAAGATAGTTTCGGTGGCATACACAATACGGCTCTCCTATAATAGCTAGTCGAGTCTTTCTATTCGTCCCTTAACTTATCGTAATCGCGGTTAGTGTACCTGCAGAAGATTGACAAGCATATATAATTCATGAACCTTTCATGCCAGCACTCATGAAAGCGTCCGTATTCATTACCGTTTACTTATAGAAACGATATCTGTACAATTTCCGCCGTACAGACGACGTTAACATACGCTATCGAGATAGCATATTCACGGGGGTACCGTCATAAGACGGGGGTATGAACAGCGATCGCCATACCCTGCGCCAAACCTTCTACTCCCAATATGTTCAACTAACAGCTGGCATATTGGCAGCACCTCAAGTAAGCCACTGCTTGAGGGCAGCGTTCGGTTCGCATCACCGACAGGAAGGCCAAGCTCCCTCAGTTGGCTGAGGATCCTTACCTTCTTACCTTAGCGACGAGTGCGTCATTACAGAATTTAAGGTCGGTTGTGCGTGAAAGTAAGTTTTGACAGAAAGTAATGTGCTGGAAGTCAGTTGATACTATATATAGAAGTTAGATAGCCACCTAGTAACTTTCCCATAATCCCTTAGGGCTTTACGAACTAGGCACCATCCTTAACGTACCAACGCATTTCGCAACACAACCTTCTAGTCAAGTTTTATGAAAACAAGTTTTTAAGGCTTGTCGCATTCTCTGGCGTATGTATTTCGGCTCTGGCGTCCGCTGTTGCCAGCTGTGGCACCAGCTACGGCTCTGATACCAGCTGTGGCAGAACCACCTGAATTAATCCGGCTCAAGTGTATTAACCATCACCATTAAGGCATTCTCGGTTAACCTTACACTTCAACCGGAGTAATCCACTGGTCTGTCGGGTATAACCTCCCGATACAACCACGGTGAACGGATCGAGCGCCATACATACAAATGCTCATGCGACGATGAGCCCAGAGAATACCACATTCCAGCAAATATTACATCATTAGCATACTTAAGTATTACAGGCCAAGTTTTGAGTTTAGAAATCAAGTACTTCAATTAACATAAATAAGTTCTTCAGAGTTAAGTTGCAGCGGAAATAAACAGCGGAAACTACTCGACGATACAGGATGTCTCGATGAAGCCCGTACGAGACATCACTCGGCCTTATCTCCGTTGGACGGGGGCGCATCCCATTCCGCCGACCAACCAGGGGGAAGAGTGCAGGGCCAAGTCAAGCTAGCAATCATGTCTTCGAAGTTCTCACCTGAAAACGAGTCACAAGCAAGGCTGAGTATACTAATACTCAGCAAGACTTACCCGAGTAGTGGAATCTACTCCACCGACTCTAGACATGCCAGGCTTTTTGGCTCAGGGGTTTGTTTTGCCGAAAAGCAACTACAAGTGGGTCCTTACTTTCATCTTTTAGCTCAAGATTCTAGTTTCGTTAGCCAGTCTAGATAAGCAGCTATCTAAAGCATACATGGTGAAGCATTAAATTTCTCATCCAACCAGTTCATTCTTCATCATTGTTCCTCTTCTTACTCTGTGGGTAAAAATGGTTAAGCAGTCTCAATAGCCGTGAGAAACGGATGATTCGAATCGAATTTCTTAACCTTGCAAGGGAAACCCAAACACACGTCACGTGGTTACTCCCTAGAGTCACACGTGCAACTTTTCCCCTTTCTTTCCGGGTCGTGGATCGGGGCTACCCTCCGAGAGTACAAGAGCTCCACGCCACGGTTCGGCGCCGGGTCGTGACCACTCTCTGCACTCGCCATATGCACATGGGACCGAAGTTCAAAGGGTAGGATGCCGTCCCCTTGCCGGGCCAATCAGGTACTTAAGCTTACCGATTCCCATAATCTCGGCATGTGTTTAGTACGTTCAAAGACTTAACCATCACTACCACACCCTGCGGCCTTAGCATTTTTCACTAGACAGACGGGCCTCAATCGTAACCATCGTTACGTAACCCGTCCGTGTCCTTATGATTGCAGCGTGTAGTAGTCATTCAACTCCTATTTTCTCGCGAGTGACAGGAAATCACTGGACTTTTACCGGAGTCCTATTAGCACAGCATTCTATCGAACCTTACATCTAGTTTTCAAGCAAGGGTTCCTGACATCATGCAACTAAGTTTTCATCCAACTCCTATAAACTTAATGCACAAGCAAAGAGTAATGAGTTGCATAATTTCGGAAAGGAGGGGTTATGCTCCGGGCCTTGCCTTCGCAGTTCGCTTGGGGATCTTCCGAACTTGGGCTCGGGTCTTCAAAAGCTTCAGTTAGATTTGCTTGAGCTTCACGCTGCTCACTCTCGGACGCGGGCACCAGCTCGTAAGTCCCGTCGGCGAGAGTCGTCGATTCTACATGAGTGCACAAGTTTAAGTCGTGGAAATAGCACTTGATTACGATTTGAGAGTAATTACTACAAGGGATAGTTTCTGGTCATGAAATTTTGGATTTAGGCACATCAAGGAAAGATGTGCTTACTGTAAAATTTTCAGCCAATTTTATGCAACAGATTAATTCTGAAAAATATATGTCATAGTTGCTGTTAGATACTTGTTCTTTTTGTACAGAACAATTGGTGCAATAAATGAGTCTAAGATTTTTACAGAGCTCTCACTTGAGCATGCAGAAGCTACTGTAATTGTTGTAGGATTTATCATGCAGTATCCAGAGCATAGAAAATATGACATTCTACACCTAGGCTATTCAAAGATTCATTTTTACAGGACCCTACACAGGGTTTTTGTCCATGGAACTTTTTACACAGCAACCTCTACCATAGTTTATCTCCCAGTAAACATTTGAGAATTTTCCAAGCTAAGATACTATTTTCTTGATTTAATGTATGTTATTTGCACATAAATCGAATAAGTAGGTTACTGTGAGATAAAAAGTCTCCTAATTTTCCTCTGGCTTCTAGGTACCAATACATTAGCATAGGAAAAGTTTCAGTGGGTGACTCACCACCTAACTGCAGGGATAAAACATTCTACTTACACATGAATTAAAACTAAGTTTAACAAACAGTGGAGCTAGAGATGGAATTTGGGCCTGATCTTTTTACACAGTCCTAAACATCAAGCAACTAATTCACTGCCCAAAGTTTAGGGTCAGCATTGTTCTAGAACAGTGGGTACAAAATAAGTCCATTAAAGCTTCTATTTAAAGTAGAGCAAAATATTTTGAGATTCTGAGAAAACTTTTGTAACAAAAGTGGTAGAGTTTGTTCTGAGGATTCCAGAACAGTTGAGTTTGCATTTTTCTGAATTTTCTACGATTTTATACGAATTTTACAAATTCACTGAATTTGAATCTAGGTTTGAAACTTTCTTTTACAACCAGGTCCTTGAATCTTACGCTCAGACCCTTCTAAAGATTTAAATCCTTGCAATTGGGTCCTCGGTCGGCTCGGGTACGGCGGCCGGCCGAAATTCCGGCGAGGGGGCTCGCCGGCGGCGAGGGGCGAGGGTCGGGGAAGGTTTAGGGGTGCGAGGGCTACCTTGTGGGGGTGTTGCTCAGGTGGGGGACGGCCGGGAAGGGCTCGCCGGCGTTGGAGCAGAGGCGGCGGCGGCGCGGCTCGCGTGGACGGCGGTGCTCCGGTGGGCTTGGGGCGGCGTGGTCCGGTCGGTGAGCTTCAGTGGCGCGTGGGGAAGCTACTCAGGGGCTCGGCTTGGACGGAGGGGGTCGGGGTCGTGCTGTCCACGGCGAGCAGGGGCGGCGGCGCTCCGGTGGCTCTGGGTGGCGTTGGTCGGGTCGGCGAGCTGCGGTGGGGTGATGTAGTGGTGGCTGGGGGCTCAGTTTGGGCAGTGGGCGGCGGCGGAGGGCGGTCCACGGGCGGATGGTGCTCGGCGGCGGCGATGGCGACGGCGAGGCGTTCTGGGCTGCGATGGCTCGCGCGCCTGGCCGGGGTGGTGCTTTTATAGGGACAGGAGGGGGTGTGGAGGTGCCTGGGCGACGCGCGGGGCGGGGCACGGCAACGGCGTGCACTGGGCGAGGCGGGCGGCGGCAGAACACCGGCGCGGCGTGCGGCACGCGGGCGCGGTGACTGGGCGGCCGCGATATGGCGTGAGCGCGGTGAGATAGTGCCGGGCGCGGAGTGGGGAAGCAGCAGTGGCAGCGGCTCGGGCGGAGGGCGGGCGCGGCGACTGGTGGGGCGCGGGGGCCGGGGCGGCACGGCGGAGCGCGGCGACTGGGCGGCCGGGCGGCGGGCTGGGCGCGGCAGCATGGCGGGCTCGGACTGGCCGCGCGGCGTGGGGGCGGGGCAAAGCCGGCCGTGGCGGGGTGGTGCGGCGGCCACTGGCCTGGCGCCTCGCGCCGGTCAGGCGACGCCGGCCACCTGGCGTGCGGCGGTCGGGCGCGCGCGCGGTGCAGCAGCGGAGGGAGGGACCGAAGTGCAAATATTCGAAAAACTTCAGGGGGCTGGGTGCAAACAGGGCGTTTTCTCCTCTTTCTGATTTGAATTTCAAAAACTTTTGAACACGAAAGTTGTTCAAAATAAAAAGTTCTACAACTTTGGTTTCAGGCAAAAACCCATTTGGCTTATGGTTTGAAAGTTAAATTTAAAAGTTCAAAAGTAACCAATGTGCTCAAATTAAATTTGAATTCCAACTGAACTCGTTTTAATTCTTTCCACCCTCTCATTAGTTGGTTTAAACATAGAGTTAGGCTAATGACATCGATTTTGGAATTGTAATTACCAGGGTTGTCACATTTCGCCAGGTTGAGCGCGCTAACGGCTTGATTCTTGATGGATTAAACAAAAGACTCTACGATGAGAACAACAAAAAGGGCGGAAAGTGGATCAATGAGATCTCATTAGTAGTCAAGGAGCTTCGCACACAACCAAGCAAAGCCACAGGACAGTCACCTTTCTTTCTTGTATACAGGTCTGAAGCTATATTACCTATTGACGTGATGTGGAAGTCTCCACGACTCGAGATGTTTGAAGAAGGCGAGGCTGACACTGCATGACATCTTGAGCTTGACTCACCTGAGGAAATGCAATGCAATGCATTGTTGCAGTCGGCGCTCTTTCAACGTTGGAGATATGGTTCTTTGACAAATCCAGGATGATACCGGACTTCACAAGCTCAACTCACGATGGGAAGGACCTTTCATTGTGCACAAGGTTACAGGCCCTGGATCTTATCGCTTATAGCACCCTGATCGCCAGGAGGTACCCAATTCTTGGAATATTGAGCATCTACATCGTTTTCATCCTTCATCAACTTGGGACATCATTTATTGATGCCTTAAGATGTTTATACGACTCCATTTTATCAGTTCACGACTGGTATTGCGCGCAAGTTTGCTGAAGGGGCCTCGCTCCCATACTTCCAGTACCTAATTACTAGTTTCCGATTAGTCTCTTGGGTATTTGCAGGGACTTTGTGCTCATACATCCAGTACAACGCCGTTTTACTGGTTTACGACCGGTACTACGCGCAAGTTTGCTGAAGGAGCCTCGCTCCCTTATTTCCAGTAACATATTACTTGTTTTCGACTTGTACACTATGTTATTGTATGGGCCTCGCTCCCATGACAAGAAGTTTACTAGTTTACGACTAGCTCTACACATGTTCAACTACTTTGACTACTTATCTTGACTACAATCCTAGTCGGGATCGACTCTGACTAGATGCTTTCATCGATTGTTCAAGCACCAGTGGCTACTTGCTCAATGCCTGGACTCGGGGGCTAGCACCACCTTTCTGCTACGACTACCTTATGCTTATCATCTGGCTCCTGGCTCGGGGGCTTGATGGGACAAGGCACTCAGCGTGCCTCAGGGACAGCCCTCATGCTTACATGCTGGATGCTGTACACCTACTCTACAATACCTGATCCAAGAGGCTTTTTAAGAGTTATCTTGGGTAGATATTTGTTAACAATTATTTCAGGGATTTTATTCTGAAATAAGGGGTTTGTTCAATTTATTACCCAGAGGACTTATTTAGTTATTGGCTCAGGGCACAAAAGTTGATTTGAGAGGTAATTTTGGGTGTTTTTTGGGATGTTATTTGTTTAACCATTTTTTCAGGGACCTCATCCCGAAAAAAGAGGTTTTCAACTTTACTACACCAATTTGCCCATGTTCACCATCAAATCTTTTGCCATCATATATTGCATGCCACGATTCTTTCGATCCTTTATTCCAAAAATTGGATTCAAGGCTTGGGGGCTGCGGGACACGTGTTATCAGCGACTCATTTTTCAAATCTGCTGGAAGATAAGGACAGAAGACTCAAGATGAAATTGACCCTCAGCCTAATTCTACGAGTCAACCTAAGACTCGGGGGCTACTCCATATGGACTGCGAATTTAATCGCACCCCATATAAAGAAGACTGGACAACTACTCGGGGCATGAACAACTCACAGCCTTGACGCAGCCAAGGAAGTACTCGGAGGACACCTTCAAGACGAATGTTGGTGGTGATTAGGAATTTAGTGGCCTAAAACTGTGGCATTCAAAACACCTCCGACTACTCCATCTCCGATTGCATTTCCGACTACCAGGACTACTAATCCGACTACTATAGCTGCATCACCGACTACTTCGTCTGCATTTCTGTATGCCAGGACCACAACTTCGACTGCTATGGCTGCATTATCGGTTACATCAACTACCAGACAGCTTCTTTGACTACATTGCCGACTGATTCGACAACATCTACTACTATCTTTGGCTGTTTGAACTGTACCATCATCTGCTACGGCAATAGTTCAACTACACGGTGTCCTCGACTACCTCGACTGCATATCCAACTGCTTCCACCTTATCTCCGGCTACTACGACTATACCTCCGGCTGCTTTAGTTGCACCTCTGTCTAGTATGACTACAACTTCGACTACACTGCATCTATGGCTGCTTCGACTGCATCTCTGACTGCCCCGTGACACTTCCGTTTACTACGACAACATTATGGCCTGCTTTGACTGCATCTCCGAATAGTACGACTACTTTTTTGATACGTCGACTACTTTTCCGGCTGCTTGAGTAACACTTCCGACTACTATGTCTGTAGATTCGACCACTTCGATTACTACACCTCTAATTTCGAACTGCTTGCCAAAATGCACTTACATCCAGTGCTCTAACTTCTAGGCTACACTCCTTATATCTGGTGGTACTAAACTCTAAGCTAGCCTATTACTACCAGCACAAAAGTTAGGCTACACTAAGAAGAGTATATACAAAAGTACTCCAAAATTGTCGCCTAGTAGTCGTTACGGTTGTTGACAGACGACTCGCTATGCGCGGGGGAGTGAGCTCCCATCGGTGCGGATTGTGGGACTACAACATCGTAGTCAAGGTCAGAGACACCCTCTATCTCCTCGGGCTCGTCGTCATTGTCAATGCCCATCACATCCGGTGGGACGTGAAGGGCTGCTTGCTGTGCATGATGCATATCGATATGTCCATTGGCATCCTCCAAATCGATGTTGAGGTCATGGATCTGCTCTTCCAAGAACTCGATCATTGCCTCGTGCTCACCCACGGTGGTCTCTAGTGTCTGCACTTGGCCTTCAAGCTGGCCAATTCTAGCATCTCGATCACCAGTCTCCTCAACCAAGTCCTGCATCTGCTCGCGCCTCAAATTAACTACCCACTTGAAGGACTGAGCAAGGTCTATCACCTGTGCCATTCCCTTACTCTTAAGTGCCTGCAATCGGTAGAGTGCATTCATGCACCGGACTGAAAAGACTATGGTCTCGACAGGAATCTGATCTACCAAGTGGCCTAGATGTGCCCACCTGTCCAGCCACAGAGGGTCGCTCTCGCTGACTGCCGAAAACACCTCCAATGGGTGCTGCTCACAAAATGTGGTGAGCGCCTTCATTGCTGTTGCCTCCCACGAGTCAATGAGGCGGTGTCGGACTACTTCTGTCTCAATGGCGAGCCACGCAGGGTTGAGTGGGTGCTGGGGAATGGTCATGCGCACACGGCACCGATGGACACCTGTCTCCATGAATTCCTGCCCCACATAAAAGGGCGGATTCGGGTAACCAGCAGTGCTCAACACGCCGCACAAGATGGGGGGAAAGCCCTCCCAATGCAGGCACGCTGAGTGTGCATGTCCTTCCTCATCAACCACCATAAGAACCGGATCAACCATCTGATTCACAAGCTTAAAGGGTGAGATAACGAAAACTAATACTCAATCAACTAAACAAATTTTGGACAGTGCACAAAACTGAGCATAACTTCTGTAGGCGATATGCAACAAGTTGCAAAAGTTACAGAGCATTCCTAAGGTACTCGTGCACAACTTTGCTGGTAAAACCCAAAGCTAGATCATACTCTAAGATAACTATATCCTTAGATTGGACTGAAAATAACAGGAACTGTGGCAGAACCACCTAAATTAATCCGGCTCAAGCGCGCTAACCATCCCCACAAGGGCAATCAGGGCTAACTCGCACTTCAAACGGAGTAATCCACTTGTCTGTCGGGTAACCTCCCGATACAACCACGGTTTTGCCGATCGAAACCACACATACAAAGTACTCACACGAAGGTGAGCCCAGAGGATACAACATTCCACAAATTTTACATCACAGGGTTCATCATAAATTACTATTACAACTGAGTTCGAATTCGTAAAATGAGGTACTTCAGAGTTCAAAGTAATTGAGTTCTTCAGAGTTCAATGCAGCGGAAAATAGAAAACAACGATAACTACTCAACGATACATGATGCCTCGATGAAGCCCGTACGAGACATCACTTGACATTATCATCATTGGCCGGGGACGCATCCCATTCCACCGACCAACCAGGAGGAAGAGTACACGGCCAAGTCAAACTAGCGATCATGTCCTCAAAAGTATCACCTGAAAATAAGCCACAAGCAAGGCTGAGTATACTAATACTCAGCAAGGCTTACCCTACTAGTGGAATATACATAGCCGACTCCTAGACATGCTAGGCTTTTGGCTTGAGGGGTTTGTTTTGCCAAAAAGCATATACAAGTAGGTCCTTACTTTCAAATTTTGGCTCCAGATCTAGTTTCCTTGACCATTCTAGGTAAGCAACTATCCAATATCATACATGGTGGAAGAATTAATTTGCATCCAACAAGATTAATCATCATCATTGTTCCTCTTCTTACTCTATGTGGTTAAAGGGTCAAGCAGTCTTAATAACCGCGAGAAACGGATGATTCAAATCGAATTTCTTAACCTTGCAAGGGAAACCTAAACACACATCACGTGGTTACTCCCAGAGTCACACGTGCAACCTTTCCCCTTTCTTCCCAGGTTGTGGATCAGGGCCACCATCCGAGACTACAAAGCCCGGCTCTGTACCCACTATGTGCGCGCATGGAACCGAAGTTGAGAGGATGGGATGTTGTCCACTTGCCGGTCCGATTAGGTACTTAAGCTTACCGATTACCATATTCTCGGCATGTGGTTAGTACGTTCAAAGACTTAACCACCACTACCACACACTGCGGCCTTAGCATTTTTCACTAAACAGACGGGACATCAATCATCAACTTGAACATCGCACCATAGCCCCGTCCGCCGACCTTATGATTGCAGCATGTAGTAAACATTCAACTCCTATATTCTCGCGAGTGACAGGAAATCACTCGACTTTTACCGAGTCCTATTAGCATAGCATTCTATCGAACCTTACATCTAGTGTTCAGAGAATGGGTACCTAGGATCTTGCAACTAAGTTTTCATTCAACTCCTATAAACTTAATGCACAAGTAAAATAGAGTAATAAGTTGCATAATTTTAGAAAAAATAGGGTTCATGCTTCGAGGCTTGCCTTCTTGGGTAAAGTTAGCTTGGGTCTCGTCCGAACTTTGGTTCGGGTCTTCGAAAACCTCAGTTAGATTCACTTGAGCTTCACGCCGCTCACTCTCGGACCCGGGCACCAGCTCGTACGTTCCATCGGCAAGAGTAGTCGATTCTATATGAATGCACAAGTGTAAGTTGCAGGGATGGTATATGACATTTAATTTCTTCAAGATAAAGTTGCAGTCCATAAAAATATAGGTTTTGTTGTAAAGTTACTTAGTTACAATTTCTTGGGCAATCTTTAACAGAAGGGGTTGTTTTCTATTGAAATTTTAAATTTCGCAATATAAGCATGGATTAAGCACAAACACTGATCTAGGCAACTTCTGGTAATAAAATTTTTATTCAGAGTACATTATGCAGAGACAAAATCACTATAAAAATTTCAGATATTTTTGTGTAGTAGATTAAATGTGAAAATTATAATACACAGCTACTGCTAGAACATAATTATTTTTATACAGAACAAACCATGCAAGTAATGATGCCAAAATTTTTTCATGGGGTTAACCTATCCACATATATATTACTGTATATTTTTCAGATTTTATTGTGCTTGATACAGAGCATAATAAATAGGACAATCTATACTTATGTTAATAAAGATTAATTTCTACAGGATGTTCTACAGGATTTCTGTGTATGAAACTTTTTATAAAGTATAAAATAATCCAAAGTATCCTATAGTAGAAAGATAAACATTTTCCAAGCATAGAAACTAATTATTTGAATTAGTGCATTTTTCCTACCACAAAATTATATAAATAGGTTATAGAAAGGAAAAAGGTTTTAAACTTTTTCTGTGGTATTTAGACATCAATATAACAGCTCTGGAAAAGTTTCACAACAAGAATCACAATATAACAACAAGTACAAATTAGTTCTATTATTTCATGGCATAAACAAAGTTTAACAAAACGTTTAGCTACAAGTGGGTTCTGGTGCTAAAAGTTTTACACTGGCCTACACATCAAGAAACTAACCTACTGTCCAAAAATCAGATTCAAAACTGGTCTACAACAGTGGGTACAAATAAAGGCTATTAAACCTTTCATTTAATCTAGAGCAAAATATAGCAAGCAACTGAAGAAATGCATGTAACAAAAGTTGTAGATCTTCTTCTAAGAATTACAGAACAATTGAGATTGTATTTTTCCGATTTTTCTATGATTTTATATGAAGTTTACAAGTTCATTGTTTTTGAATTTAAAGTTTAAACACAGGTTTGCAGATATGCCCCTGGAAAATTGCATGCAGACCCTTTTAAAGATTTCAATCATTGCAATTAGGTCCTTAGGTGGCGCTGGCACGGCGGCCGGCCAAATTCCGGCGAGGGGGCTCGTCGGCGTCAAGGGAAAAAGGGTCGGGGAGAACTAGTGAGATGAGAGCTACCTTGTGGTGGCCTTGGTCGGGGTTGGGGGTGGCCGGAAAGGGCTCGTCGGCGTGGAACAGGGGGCGGCGGCGGTGCGGCACGTCGGCGATGGTGCTCCGGTGGGGTTGGGGCAGCGTTGGCGGGTCGGGAAGCTCCAGTGGGGTGATGTAGTCCCGTTCCGAGCCTTGGTTCGGGCGGAGGAGGGCCGGAGGTGGGGTGTCCACAGCCGCCAGGGGCGGCGGCGGTGGAGGCGGCGCTGGCGGCGCTCCGGCGGGTCTGGGCGGCGATGGGCGGGGCGGTGAGCTGCGGTGGGGCGGTGTGGTAGTGGTTGGAGACTCAGCTCTGGCAATGGGTGGTCGGAGAGGTGAGCTCCACGGCGGGCTCCTTACGGCGGCGGCAATGGCAGTGGCGGCGGCGTTCTGGTGGGTCGGGGCGCGTGCGAGCGGCTTTGTGCCGCCTTTTATAGGCTTGCGGGAGGGAGGGAGAGGGCCGGGCGACGCTGGGGATGGGCGGCACGATGGGGTTGCGTTACTCGGCGCGACGGGCGGCGAGCAGAGCCGGCGCGGTGTGCGGCAGGCGCGGCCAGGGGATTGGGCGCCGGGGATTTGGTGCGGGGAGCGGAAGATCTCACGGCGCGCGGTTGGGCGAGCAGCTGCAGCAGCTGGCTTGCCGGGCGGCGAGCGCGGCGACTGGTGGGCGCGGCGGGGGCTCGGGCACGGCGCGGCTTGTGCATTGGGCGCGGCGGCGGCGAGCATAGGCGGCGACGGCGTCGCGCGCGTGGCACGCGCGTGCTGGCTAGGGATGCGACGTGGGGAGCAGCGCAGCTGGTCGGGTGGGGCTTGGCCAGCCAATGGCTTGTCGCGGCATGGGCGGTAGGCATCGCCGGCCAGGTGGCCAGCGGCGACTGCGCGGCGGGCGGGGGTGTCGGGCGAAGCAGATAGAAGGGAGGGACTGAAAGTGGAAATAGAAGAAAAGGCAGGGGTTGGTTTGCAAATTCAAGTGTTTCTCAAATTTTTGTGTTGCAACTCAAAAATCTCTGAACATGAAAGTTGTTCAAACTAAAAAGTTCTACAAGTTTTGTTTCAGGCAAAAGTTCATTTGAGTTCTAGTTTAGAAGTTATTTTAAAAACTCAAAAAGTATGTTTCGGAGGGCACGTCATTTCCTTGGCAAAAATTTGTATTCTCTCCTAGGCTTCAACTACACTTTTGTTTATCCTGTCATCGATGATGTGCCTATTAAATTTTATAGCCAAGTACTTTGATGTGAAAGTTATTCAATTTGTTCGATTAAGTACATGTACTTTTGCACATATATACATCTATTTTCAATTCAAAGAAAAACCAATTTATAATTCATTTCTTTTAAACTTTTCTTAGTTATTTATGCATCTTGTTAAGCTAACGAGGCTTGTTTCGTAATTTAAACACCTGAGGTGCCACAGGAACTTAGTTGAACTTATGGTAGCGATTTAGCTATTTTGGGGGTGGATGCTTGTACAGTTCAGCCATAACTCAATTTCTTTATTTGAATTTAAAGATATGCAGCATGCACGACCTTTCCGTCCTCACAACTTCACAGTGGCCATTAATTTGGCCTTACGGAGTTAATTCGGTGGCTTAATTTAGTACGTCTCTCCCTATAATAACTAGTCGAGCTCTCTTCATTCTTAACCTATCGTACTCGCGGTACTCGCGGTTAGTGTAGAAAACTCACATAGATATCCTAATTCATATTGCCATCTAGACATATTGCCATATTCCCATAGGGCTTTACGAACTAGATATAATCCTTAACGAGTCCAACACATCTTTCAAATAGGAGTTTTGTGGTCATGTTTTAGAAAACTTATTTTTAAGGTTTGTTGCATAGTCTGGTATACGCTTTTCTCTCTAATACCAGCTGTGGCAGAACCGCCCGAATTAATCCGGCTCAAGTGCACTAACCATCATCCATAAAGATGAATCGGCTACCATGCACTTCAAACGGAGTAATCCGATAGTCTGTCGGGTAAATTCCGATGCGACCACTTAACATTTTGATCGAAACAAAGCGTACACTTAATTTGCATAAAGGCAAGTCCAGAGATTACAAGTCTAACAATTATTTATTACAAACCGATTTCATTAACCGAGTACTTCAGAGTTTAAACATAAATACTTTATTCAGAGTTTAACATCAATGGAAAGAAAACACAAACATCTATCGTTGATTTGGATACTACGGTGAAGCCCATATACGTGGCATCACTCGGTAGAGTCATTGTTGGCAGGGGACGGATCCCACTCCACGGACCAACCAGGCCGCAAAGTACACGGCCAAATCAAACCAGCTATCATATCTTCAAACGACACAACTGAAAACATTGGCACAAGCAAGCCTGAGTATACTAATACTCAGCAAGACTTACCCGACTAGTGGTATGCGAATACCGACTCCTAAGCATGCATGGCTCTAAGGTTCTAGGGTTTCTTTTTGCTAAAAAGCAACAAAGAGTAAGTCTTTAATTTCATATTTTAGCTTTCAATATTCTAGTTCATTTAACCATTCTAAGTGAGCATCTATCTCTAACCAAACATGGTGGAAAACATTTAATCATCGAACAAGTTTCATCATAGCCATAGTTCCTCTTGTTACTCTATGTGGCAGAAGTATTAAGCAGTCTCAATTACCGCGAGAAATGGACAATTCGAATCGAATTTCTTAACCTTGCAAGGTAAACCTAAACACACGTCACGTGGTTACTCCCAGAGTCACACGTGCAGCATTTCCCTTCAATTCCCGCTTCACGAAACAGGCCCACCGCCCTCGACTACACGTCCCCATGGCCCGGCCATGGCGGCACATGCACCCGCCATTAGCTAGATGTGAACGAATTCAAGATGGTGGGGAGTATATTCCGGCCTCGGTTCAATCCGGTACTTAAGCTTACCGATTACCATATTCTCGGCATGTGGTTAGTATGTTCAAAGACATAACCACCACTACCACACACTGCGGCCTTAGCATTTTTCACTAAACAGACGGGGCCTCAATCATCAACATAAATATCGTACCATATCCCCGTCCGTCGACCTTATGATTGCAGCATGTAGTAAACATTCAACTCCTATATTCTCGCGAGTGACAGGAAATCACTCGACTTTTACCGAGTCCTATTAGCATAGCATTCTATCGAACCTTACATCTAGTGTTCAGAGCAGGGGTACCTAGGATCATGCGACTAAGTTTTCACTCAACTCCTATAAACTTAATGCACAAGTAAAGTAGAGTAATAAGTTGCATAAGTTTAGGAAAATAGGGTTCATGCTCCGGGGCTTGCCTTCTTGGGTAAAGCTAGCTTGGGGCTCGTCCGAACTCGGGCTCGGGTCTTCGAGAGCTTCAGTTAGATTTACTTGAGCTTCACGCTGCTCACTCTCGGACGCGGGCACCAGCTCGTACGTTTCGTCGGCGAGAGTAGTCGATTCTATATGAATGCACAAGTGTAAGTTATAGTGATGGTATAAGACGATTATTTTTGTTCACGATAAAGTTGCAGTCTACAAAATATTGATTTTGTTGGGAAGTCACTTAGTTAAGATTTCTTTGGGCAATTGTTAATAGAGTATAACTTAACTATTAACTTCATTAAACAAGAAGGGATTGTGTTATATTGGAAACTTAATTTTCTAAGCACAACATGGATTAAACACAATCTCTGGAGATGAAATTTTTATTTAGAGCACATTATGCGGAGACAAAAGCACTGCAAAAATTTCAGACATTTTCACGCAGCAGAAAATTTATGAAAAAGGTAATACACAGCTACTACTAGAACTTAGTTATTTTTATACAGAACAAACCATTCATATATTGAAGCTAAGACTTTTATAGGGTGTTAACCTATTCCTATATGTGTTACTGTAAATTTTTTAGATTTTACTATGCAAGATACAAAGCATAATAAATAGAACAAGATACACCTAGTTTAATAAAGATTAATTTCTACAGGATGTTTTACAGGGTTTTTGTGTATGAAACATTTTATACAGCAAGAGCTACTCTAATGTGTCCTTCAGTAAAAAGTTGAACATTTTCCAAGCACAGAAACTAATTATTTGAATTAGTGCAATTTTCCTACCACAAAATTATATGAATAGATTACAGAAAGTAAAAAGGTTCTAAACTTTTCTGTGGTATTTAGGCATTACTACAATAGCTCTGAAAAAGTTTCACCACATGAATCACAACATAACAGCAGTTATAAATTAGTTAGAAATGGGTTCTGGTCCTAATATTTTTACACTGGCCTACAAATCAAGCAACCAAACTACTATTAAATTTTCAGGTTTAGCCTTTGTCTACAATGGTGGGCACAATTAAAGTCCATTACCTTCTGTTGGTGCTAAAAATCGGCCAGGAATCGGCCGATGACCTTCAGCGTCGAACACACGACCTGGGAGAATCTCCTTAGCTCCTGTTCGGGGTATCGCCCTGGTGCGGTTCGCGCGGCGTGCCAATCAATCTGACCTGTTGATTGACAAGGAAATAAGAGTATTAAATTCTGGGCGTTCCGATCGGCTGAGGTTCCGATCTATCCCGAAAGAGCGTGTCGGCGAATCGGCCGATTTGCTGTGAAGATGACCGGCTATGGATCAGCCGATGATCACGTAATAATTACAAAGAAAACTGCCGGAGCAACTTAAACAATTATTACAGATGCAACACTTGAAATAGATCTAATCGGCTGTATGACAATGAACGAGGAAAAGCGATGATAAAGCCGATAGTTTCAATCTCAAGCTGGATAACTGGTGATAATACTAGAACAACAGGTAAAACCTATAGTTCTAATAAATATCGATAACTGGTGAATAAATCCAAATGAAACCACAGCGATGCGCCTGAGGTTAAAGCTCACATGTTATTCGATAAGCGGAACCTACCAATTGGCCGGAGATCGAGTCGATGCAGCCCTGCCAATCCGTACGAACTCGTGAAAGAAGAAAAAGTATTGGCGAAGTCGCTGACTTGAAAGTAAAGTGCTATGAAAAAGTAGATTGTATTGTTGATTGATTCATTCTTTTTTTACAAAGCCCTGACGACTCCTATTTATACCCTAGGACCAGGACTCCTGATCGATTACGACTTGTTACAAACTTGATTTAAACAGAAAACTACTATATCTATAATATTTTATAAAGGAAACGGACTCCCACAGAATCTTCTGCCGCCATCTCCTAATCCAATCAGGATTCTTTCCATTGCTTCTCGACCGAGTCGGCATTGTTCCCTTGACCAACATCAGGCCACTTTTGACCGGGATCCTCTATTGTGGTTCCAATGGTTTCACCCTCCCTATCTGTTTGGCGCAATCGCCAATCGGCCGATTCCTCACTGTAGCCTTTAGATTTGCCGCATCAGCCAATCTCTTCCTCTTCTGACGCCGATTCAACACGTGTCAAAATCTGGCGTCAACACATGCCCCCCAGTTTCGGAGTAAAACATAATTTTTTACTTCGAAACTCTTTTCTTTAATTTTTCCTCTGAAACGAGCGCAGTAAAAATCTCCTTCCGTCTCGCGGTCTTCTACATGGTGATTGCAATCTTCTCGAACCGGGCGCTTGAGACAACTGTTTCCCTGGAATTCGTGTAGACGGCGCGGCAAAAATCCCGCCTTTACCCTTTCTCTCTCGGATTGCCCTTAAGTAACGGCGTTCTCCGCCACTCTTTCTCCACGAGCCTAGTAATTTCCTCCAGCGAATCACTGTTCATCTTCTTCCTGCGCCCTCTCGATCTCCAACTTCACCCTCCGGCGATTTTCTCTCGCCTGCAATGGCTCCATCCTTCCAATGGCGGCGCCATCGGCAACTTCACCAACCACGGAGGTTCCGTCGGCAACTCCCTCAGCGGCGGCGGCCCCATCGGCGGCTCCACTTGTGGCTCCATCGGCGACGATGAGCTTCATCCCGGAGGTAATCATCCAAAACTTTCCTCTTTTATTTTTTTTACTGCTCAAGTATTCTCTAGACCCATTCTCAGTTTTTCTCCTTTTTCCCTCTTTTTTAGGCATTTAGGCACCAGATTACTATTCCCCTTTCCGAAACCTCCGGTCTCATCTGCTTAGGTCCCATGGGGAATCCAGATCCAACCGATTTGATCAACCTAGAAACCTACAGAATTCCTTTCAAGCAATCACCTATGAATAAGACCCCTGGCTGGAAAGAATGGTATCATAGATTAGCCAAGTCTAAGAGAGTTCAGTGGGATGAGTTGAAAATCGGCCAGTGCATCGATCTCTCTCTATCCCAAATGGAGAAAAATGAACCCTTAGTCATAGCAGCCTCTTATTTCTGGTCCGACGCACTCCACGCGTTCCTCTTTGGCCATGGACCTATGACTCCAACTCTGGCCGATGTTTTGATGTTGACCGGCCTTGATATCTCCTCCCCATCGGCTAGAGACGAAAGGAATCGGCGGGTGGAAGGGGTATATCAGCAAGAACATGAGGACCGGGACGATTTCAGAGAGAGAACATACGGCGTTTCTGATGATGTGGCTAGAGAAACATTTCTTCTGTGGCAGAGCAGTTGGTCCTTCATCTAATACCCAAGCCCTGGCAGAAGCTCTGTCACTAGGATCGTCCGTCCCCCTTGGGAAGCATCTGTTAGGATCGGCCTATCATATGATGCAGCAAATCGGTGTCAAATTATCAAAAGGGGAGCCGATTGGCAATCCTGGTGGTCCTTGGTGGTTCATCACCCTCTGGCTCAACTTATACATGAGCAAGGTCTCCCAGCAGCAAATAGAGACCAAGACTTTTCCCAATATCGAGTCAGAGGAAAACCCCACCATACGATGACGCTGTACCTCTCTTGGAGAAGCAGCATCGGTCTTCCCTGGCTGTCAATTCACTGCCACCCGAACGGCCGAATATTTCAGATGTTTCTACAATGGTATCCATATCAGACAGTAGGGCCGATTTTCGAGCTTCCCGTCTGCTATGATTCATCATCCCATACTTTCGACGGTGATCTTATGGATATCCTGTCAAGCCAAGGATTTTACCGGCCAACTTCTTTTCTGGAAAGGATTCCCCCACCTATGAATTTTATAATCCATCGGCCGCAGCAAGGCGATTTGGCTTTGGTCAACTGCCGATTCAGGTCTACTTTGCCGGTCGAGCAAAATTTCGAGATGAACTGACCAAGAGCCTGGACTACAATCGGTTGTGCAACTTAGTACCAGATTCCAGTACCATCAACCTGAACAACTGGATGGTGGCTCCTTTTGCCGTCCAACAATTTAAACTGTGGTGGGCAGAATGGAAGCAGCACCTCTTCTGTTCATCTCCATCGACATATTGTAACAGTTTGGACCCAGAAAACATTGATTCAAGTGCAGCGGTATTACCTTTCTCCCAGCCGATTTCAATATCGTCTCTTTCCATGCTACAATCTTACCGCTAACTTGTGTTTATCTTTTCAGTCTGAAAGCCAAATACATCATTTCCACTTATCGGCTATCACGCTCCGACCATCAAGGACATCACTAGCGGCCGATGGAATCAAACGCCGAAAAGGCCAACCTTAAAGAAGACAAGCCGTCGAGTGCGTGCCCGCATAGGACCGACTGACCAATCGGCGGTAGTATCGGCTGAAACCCCAACTTCTCCAGCCTTGCCGACTACCGAGATGGTCGATCCCCAAACTGCCGTAGAAGTCGGAGCGGCCGCTGCATCACTGCTTGTGGAAGCTGTTCAGGTAACCTCGCATACTTTACATATCTTTAAGTATTCTACCAATATTAACTTCTCCCTTCTGCCAGGCTGCACAGACCGCTCCAGCGCAATCCCCGCAACAATCGGCCACATCCCGAGCGGAAGCTGAAATGCCAGCGACCCTCCTCACCAAGGTAGAGAATCTCTTAACTCAATTTCTCGATATTCCGAAAACTAACCGATTCTGATGCAGACCGTTCTGGGTGCGTCGATTGTACCCCCCCAACAAACATCGGCCAGAAGACCCACAGAGGTATGGCAGGTATCTCATATCATCAGATTCAATTATTCGCAGTATGCTCATAAAATTTGTTTCCCATACCTTTTCAGGAAGCTGGCCCAAGCAGGGCATTGATAGTCGTCGAGTCCTCCTCTTCAGATGAGCCGATTGCACCGGTTCCTGAGACGAGGGTGGCACTCCCGACGGCACAAGCAAGAGAAATCCGCTTCAAAGAGGAAAGAAACCTATCACCGAAATCGGCCGATTCCCCTTTACTGTCTGCTAATCCTTGTCTTTATTCTTTCGCAGGAAGAAGACACTCCTAATAACAGCCTTTTCTCTTTCGCGGTTCCTCTGTTTGACGATGAAGAAGTCGCCTCACGCAAAGTTCCATTGAGCTCAATTCCTGATGACGTCCGCGCCAAGCTCGAGAGTATGCGGACCCTGCTCCAAGATGATATCGGCCGATTAGTGGGAGATGCCTCACCGATTCGGCGGCTTCTCAATGACATTAGAGGCCGAATTCCGGAGGAAGCGACAGAGACTCTACTACCTACTGCATTCATAGAGTCGATACAGATTCCGGTGTTCAGGGCCCTGCGTCATGTGGCCGATCGTGCCCAGCTAGCAAAGACCCGGGAGGAAGCCAATTCTTACAAACACTGAGCCCAAGAAGTGCATCAACGGATCAACTTCCTCGAGAGCTCCCGCCCAGATATCGTCGGCACAATAGATCGCCTCAAACGGAGGAGGGCAGAGCTGGCCAAAGAGATGGAGCAGGTAACCAAGGACATAGCTGCTGAAGAAAAGAGACTTCAAGAGCTTCCATCTGTCATCGCCGAGCTGAAGCAAGAAAGACAGAATCTGGCCCGTGAAGCGATAAGACTTCATTGTCATATGCCAGAAATTCCCGGATCAGCCGACGACGACCAAAGAGTATTAGACTCGGCCGATCAGATTAGGCAACGAGCTATTGCGACCATAGATGCCCTCCTTGGGTTGTAAAGAATCTTGTAAACATTTAATGCCCTCTTAATGTTGATGCGCTGATTCGAACTTGGACCGCCTCCTTTGGCAGCTTTGCATTTATGAACGTTGTTACTCTGATAGGACGCATCCTACTATCTCCTTACCTCTTTCTTTCTATAAGTACGAGATCCCACATCATTTCCAGAGGCGTTTGCATCACCCATCTCCTTCTCCTCCAATAATTCGATCTCTATCCTCCCAAGCTGGACATCAAGATGTCGTCCTCATCTTCCTCCTCCTCTATCAACCAGGTATGAACCTTCTTCTATTTCTCCCCTTGACATCTCAATCGCTCTGATACTGGGTAGTTGTTTATCCCTTCTTTAGCCAAAGCGCCTTAGTCCCAGTCTGGAACGAGCGATTGAAGTTATGCATTCAGACGAACCACTGTCGCAGGCAGATATAGATCTGATAAGAGCTCACTCTGAAGAACTCAAAGGACATGTTCCTGCTGATGTCCAGAAAATCTGGGACCAAATAGACGCTAACTGCACCAAGCGACCGCCAACTGAAAGGAGTCATCCACTCCCTCGCTCAGTTGCCCTTGAAGATGCCGCGGCAGGAACATCCCAACCACCTCTCGACAGGAGCCATCCACTCCCTCATCAAGTCAAGGCTGAAGCCGCCATGGAGGATCTGGAGGAGAAGACCATCCGCCTTCTGATAAAACTAGGCCGGATCGAGAGAGAGTTCAAGAAAAAGCGTGATTAGTAGATATGTGGGTACTTTTTATTCTAAGGGCGACTTGTACCATGTCAGCCATGTACTCTGCTGTTTTCACCGAATAATGAATCGGTCAGACCAAACCAAAATGTTTCCTCCTTAAGGCGATGTCATTTTTACATCGGCTATGTAGACAAAAGCCAATAGGAGTCGGCCAGGTTGCCTTGATGCATCTTACTGCAAGTTACGCACCTACCCAAATACTTGGATAGTACCTCTTCAGATATCTTCCATTTAAGGCTCTTGAGAATTCTTCCCCTTCGATAGTTTCTAGTATATATGCATTCCCCGGAGCACAACGGCCGATTCTATACGGCCCTTCCCAAGTGGGCGACCATTTACCGAATTTGGGATCTTTAGACCCTATCGGCAGCACCAACTTCCATACCAGATCTCCTTGGGAGAATTGCTTAACCTTGACCTTTTTTTCATACCACCTGGCCACCCTTTTCTTGTTTTCTTCGATGCTAATAAGGGCCCTCAACCGCTGACTCGCCGAGTCATCGAGCTCATCCTTCATGAGGAAGGAATAGTCATCGGCCGTCAACTGATCCTGAAGCGATATACGCCTTGACCCCGTCCTTAATTCCCAAGGCAAAACTGCCTCGTGACCATATACCAACTGATAAGGAGATATTTTAGTGGCCCCATGGCAAGCCATCCTATAAGCCCATAGAGATTCAGTCAAAGACATGTGCCACTTCTTGTGTTGTTCTTCTATCTTCCTCTTGATCAACTTGATTATCCCCTTATTGAATGATTCGGCCTGGCCATTGGTTTGAGCATAATATGGAGAAGAATTCAACAATTTAATCCCCATATCGGCGGCGAATTCTCCAAATTCTCCTGAGGTGAACATCGTTCCTTTATCAGTTGTGATAGTCTGAGGAATACCGAATCGATAAACAATGTGGTTCTTAACGAACTTGATCATATCGGCCGATGTCACGGTCCTTAACGGAACTGCCTCCACCCATTTAGTGAAATAATCAGTGGCTACCAATATAAACTTATGCCCTTTGCTCGATGGAGGGTGAATCTGCCCGATCAGATCTATTCCCCAACCGCTGAACGGCCACGACTTGATTACCGGATTCATAGCCGAAGCTGGCGCGCGCTGCACATTGCCAAACTTCTGGCAGTCTTGGCAACCTTTATAATATCTAAACCAATCTTCAAGGATCGTTGGCCAGTAATACCCATTGTTTCTGATCATCCATTTCATCTTGTGAGCCGATTGATGGGCTCCACATATGCCCTCATGGATTTTCTCCCATCAGGACCTTTGCTTCTTCCGTTCCCAGGCATTTAAGAAGAACCCCATCAATCGTTCGGTAAAACAAATCGTCTTCAAGTAACACATATTTTGTGGCCTGGAAACGCACTCGCCGATCCACCTTCTGGGATGGATCCTTCAAGTAATCGGCAATCTCCTTTCGCCAATCATCGGCCGCGAGCTCCAAATCATAGCTCCTTGAATCGGCCGATATCCGGACGCGTGTTGGGCCAGCCTATTGGCCTCTTCATTGTAATTTCTGGGGATATGCTCGATTATTGCAGACTTGAATTCCTTTAACAGCTGGAGGCAATCTTCATAGTAAATCCTTAAGATATCATCTTTGCATTCAGATTTTCCCGTTAACTGATCTACAATAAGCATGGAATCTCCAAAAATTTGGACTGCATCACCTTTTAGGACGGCTCGGTATTCCGCCTGGTTATTGGTTGCGGATGCTTCTATCGGCAGAGAGAAATCATAACTTGCCCCCCGAGGCGATACAAGAACAATGCCGATTCCCGATCCGGCTCCACATGAAGAACCATCGAAATACAAAGTCCATGGCACCGGTTCGACGATAGCAATTTCCGGTCCACAATGTTGAGTCACGAAATCGGCCATGACCTGACCTTTGACAGCCTTAGCCGATTCGTACCTTAAGTCGAACTCTAACAGAGCCAGTATCCATTTTCCAATCCTTCCTTTCAAAATCGGCAATGATAGCATATATTTCACCACATCATCTTTGCATACGACTATGCACTCTGCCGACAACAAATAGTGCCTGAGCTTGGTACACGAGAAGTATAAACACAGGCACAGTTGTTCCACCGGGGAATATCTTGTTTCGGCGTCCAGGAGTCTTCTCCTGACATAATATACCACCTGTTCTTTCCCTTCGAACTCCTGTACCAACGCCGATCCAATAGCTTCTTCATCAGCCGATAAGTATAATTTGAACGGCTTACCGGACTGTGGCGGGACTAACACCGGAGGTGAAACCAGATATTGCTTGATATCTTCTAACGCTCTGCGTTGTTCTTCTCCCCACACGAATTCCTGATCGGGCTTCAATTTCAACAAAGGGGTGAAAGCTCGAATACGCCCGGACAGGTTGGATATGAATCTTCTAATAAAATTGACCTTGCCGTTGAGGGATTGCATCTCAGTTTTATTCTGTGGGGCTACAACTTTGTTGATGGCGTCTATGGTCTTCCGGTTAACCTCTATCCCGCGCTCATGGACAATGAATCCTAAGAATTGCCCGGCCGATGCATCGAATGCACATTTGTTCGGGTTCATTTTCAACCCGTGCTTCCATGTGCACTCCAGTACTTCTTGTAAATCGGCCAGATGTTCCTGATGACCTTTCGACTTGACCACAACATCGTCGATGTAAATTTCCACCGATGCACCAATGAGCTTGTGAAAGATATAATTCATGGCCCGCTGATAAACCCACTCGAATAAACCGCGGTGGCCCGGACACCTGAAAGCTGTCTTCGAAATATCTTCTTCAGCCATTAATATTTGATTATACCCAGCATTACCATCCATGAAGCTGATGACTTTGTGTCCTGCGGCAGCATCTATCAAGACATCGGCCGTCAGCATCGGATATCCGTCCATTGGTGTAGCCTGATTTAGGTTCCTGAAGTTGATGCATACGCGCAACTTTCCGTTCTTCTTATATACAGGTACAATGTTAGAAATCCATTCGGCGTAACGGCACTGCCGAATAAATCCTGCTTCAATCAATCTTGTAATCTCGGCCTTTATATCAGGTAGAATTTTGGGGTTGCACCGTCGTGCAGGCTGCTGATATGGCCGATATCCTGATTTTATAGGCAACCGGTGTTCAACAATGGACCGGTCTAGACTAGGCATCTCATGGTATTCCCAAGCAAAGCAATCTTTGAATTCTTTTAACAAATTTATCAATTTACACTTGTATCCGGGATCCAAGCTAGCACAAATATACGTCGGCCTTGGCTTGCTACCATCTCCTAGATCCACCATCTCCAATGAATCGGCCGACGTAAATCCATGCCCAAGCTTTCCGTCTTCTCGGACGGACTGATCCATCTATTCTGAATCTTCAGAGCCGACTGCTTGGATCGGCTGTAGACCAAAATCGGACACCTTCAGGAAATCAGTGTCCCAAGTCCTGCCGGATATACACTTGACATGTTCACAGCTCCATTGTTGCGTGTCGGCCGCCGCAACACTGTAGGTGGAATCGGCGGTGACTATCTCTGTACTGTCGCCGACCCATTGCACAAGGCATTGGTGCATTGTAGATGGGACACAACAATTCGCGTGTATCCAATCGCGACCGAGCAACATGTTATAGGACCCCTTACCATTGATAATAAAGAAGGTAGTGGGAAGGGTCTTACTGCCGATGGTGAGGTCAACGCAGAGCGCTCCACGGGCGGGAGACACGTTGCCTTCGAAGTCCTTGAGCATCATGTCCGTCTTGGTCAGGTCTTCATCACTTTTGCCTAACTTCCAGAACATGGCATATGGCATGATGTTGACTGCGGCACCTCCGTCCACTAGTAGCCTGGTAACGGGTCGTCCGTTAACATGTCCTTTGAGAAATAATGCCTTGAGATGTTGCCGTTTTTCGTCTTCTGGTTTCTCAAACGTGGCTGTCATCGGCTCCAAAACCAACTGCGCCATCTGCTCTTCCATCCTTGTTGCCTTATCTCGATCGGCAGGCACCATGAACTCCATCAGCAATATGAACACCATATTGACATCAGCTGCCGATTTTTGATTGTCAACCTCCTTGTTGTTGTTTTTCTTGGGGCGCCAGATCCGAGACTTGACGTTTCTCTTATCCAGCACCTGCCTCTGCTCTTCTTCTTGTTGCTCCCATTGGCGCAGGCGTTGGATTCTCCGCTTCTGAGATTTAGACAATCCCTCAGGGCACCACCTGGGGTTTACTGGTCTGGCCGACGGTTTGGCGTGCTCCCAGTCTGGTTCCCTTCCTAGGGGGTTTTCATCCGTCACCCTGGCATCAGCCATTTCTTCCAGCCGATTGTGTACGCTGGTTCTGCACCCCAGTCTCTCCTGCTGGTTGATCCTGCCTTTCGACCGGTGATACCGGTCAGCTCTGCCCCCCAGTCGATCATGCACTAAAAGGCGTCGCCCTTCTTGTTCGCGCCAATTTCTGCTGATCGGCTCTGATCCCCTATCTCTGGAGCCCGATCTTTTGAACGGGCGATCATTGCGACTTGATCCGCTGCACTCAGGACAGTTATCGGCTGACGGCAATCTGAGGTCGTTTTCCCAGCAATGGATGAAGAACGGACATCGCCAATGATTTTCGTGTCGGCGTATCATCTCATCGTGGTATCTTGACCGTTCCTGCTGCCGCCAATATTTGCTGAGTAATAATTGGGAAGTGACGGGTCTACGCGATCGTTCTGATCCTTCGCCCTCGTCTTCAGCCCGCCTTTTCCCTTTGACCTGATCCACTGTGACTTGCTTCCTGGGATCTACGGCGCCGCTCCTTCTAGCCGATTCCGACGTCAGCACCTTGGTTTGAAGTGAGTTTCTTCCCGTGTCAACCATGTTGGCTGGGAAAGGATGCTGGTCAATCTTCATCGGCTTTGCCGGCTTTGCCGGGGTTTCGAACTTGAGTCTTCCTTGCTCAATGGCCGACTGTATTTGTTGACGGAAGATCTTGCACTCATTTGTGTCATGAGATGTAGCGTTGTGCCATTTGCAGTACTTCATCTTTTTGAGCTGATCAGCCCAAGGGATGGTATGGTACGGTGATAGCTTGATCTGCCCTTCCTGGAGTAGCAAGTCGAAAATCTTATCGGCCTTTGATGTGTCAAAGCTGAACGCTTCTGGTTCTTTCTTTCCAAACGGGCACGATATTGGCTTCTTCCCTTTGACCCATTCTGCCAGGCCGATTTCTTCCTCTTCCTCCGATTCAGATCCTTCCAGATATTTCACCTTTTTCTGAAATTCATCCGTTGCTCAAACGGACGCACTTCCTGACCGGCCAAATGGTGAACGATCTCAAGCTGGATAACTGGTGATAATACTAGAACAACCTGTAAAACCTATAGTTCTAATAAATATCGATAACTGGTAAATAAATCCAAACGAAACCACAGCGATGCGCCCGAGGTTAAAGCTCAGATGTTATTCGATAACGGAACCCACCAATTGGCCGGAGATCAAGTCGATGCAGCCCTGCCAATCCGTACGAACTCGTGAAAGAAGAAAAAGTATTGGCGAAGTCGCCGACTTGAAAGTAAAGTGCTATGAAAAAGGAGATTGTATTGTTGATTGATTCATTCTTTTTTTACAAAGCCCTGACGACTCCTATTTATACCCTAGGACCAGGACTCCTGATCGATTACGACTTGTTACAAACTTGATTTAAAAAGAAAACTACTATATCTATAATATTTTATCAAGGAAACGGACTCCCGCAGAATCTTCTGCCGCCATCTCCTAATCCAATCAGGATTCTTTCCATTGCTTCTCGACCGAGTTGGCACCATTCCGTTGACCAACATCAGGCCACTTTTGACCGGGATCCTCTGTTGTGGTTCCAATGGTTTTACCCTCCCTATCTGTTTGGCGCAATCGCCAATCGACCGATTCCCAACTGTAGCCTCAATCGGCCGATTCCTCACTATAGCCTTTAGATCTGCTGCATCGGCCAATCTCTTCCTCTTCTGACGCCGATTCAACACGTGTCAAAATCTGGCGTCAACATCTTCCATTTAATTTAGAGCAAGATTTAGCAAGCAACTGAAGAAAAGCATGTAACAAAAGCTGTAGATTTTCATCTAAAGATCCCAGAACAGTTGAGTTTGTATTTTTCCGATTTTCTACGATTTTACATGAATTTTACAATTTCACTGATTTTGAATGTAGGGTTAAAACTTTCTTTTACAGAGGGGTTCCTGGAAACTTGCGTGCAGACTCTTTTAAAGATTTCAATCGATGCAATTGGGTCCCTTGGCGGTGGAAAAGATCACCACCAAGAGAGCTTGCGCCTTCCTAGGAGGTCTTCCTGGATTTGCCCTTGATCACCTCAACCAGGGTGCGCTCATAATCACTTTCGTCACCCTCATCTTCCTTGCTGGATGCTACGATGGCAAGAGGACGGGTGGAAGGCATCAAGTGGCTTGGGTGCTCGATGTCTGGCATAGGAGGCATACTCCTTTACACGTTTACATCATACTACAGTAATATTCCAAGATTCATGAGTGCAAAAATATATTAAAGGATATCAGAAGTACTCGACACAGTGATATGACTACTTACACCTACCTGTTTGAGAGGATTTTTCGCCGAGTAGAGGTTCGGCACATACGGGACGGTTTCAGCGCCCATGAGTACCCGGCTTACTCGCAGCAAGGCTTCACCTTTTCAATTGCGCTCTGCAGAAAATCGAGACAAATCTGAGATGCCAAGGTACTCAAAGCCAAAGCGTGTGCGCTTCTGCAAAGGCTGGATCCGCCTGCCCAGCCATGTGTACATCACTGACACTCCAGTAACTCCATCATCTCTGTGCCTCTTGATCATTTTGAGCAGCTCCTCGATTTGGTTCATGTCACGGCACACCATTGTCCACTCGCCACGAATCCTGAGTGCCCCGGTGGTCCTTTCAGGCAGTGAGAGATTATGGTTTCCAATGTAGAACCACCGCTCTCTCCACCCAGACAAACTAGTCGGGAACTTGTAGGGGATATACTTCTTTTCCATCCCCTGCCTTAATTGTAATTCGGCACCACCGACTTCATACATGGAACTCTTGCTAGGTTGTGGTTTGAGATGGAAGAGGTAGCAGAAGAGGTCGAAGTGGGGTTCTATCCCCAAGAAGGCTTCACAGAAATGAACAAAGATGAAAATGTGTAGAATAGAATTGGTTGAGGTGATGGAGTTGGATGCCATAATAGAAGAGAAGACAACGAAAGAAATTAGATGCGGGGAGGGCCAACCCGCGCTCAGCAAAATATTGAAAAAGAACAATCTCCTCAGCCCCTTCGTATGGTCTCTTGTCACTAGTGGCAGAGCACCATTGGATTATCTCCTTGGGCTGCAAGAGGCATTCATCTACCATTGCTTGCAGATCAGCTTCGGACAACTTACATGTTCTTCACCCGTCCCCAGCGGTGGCGGCGGGCTTGGATTCCTTCGCTTTCCCCTTGGAGGCGCCATTCTTGCCCACCATTCTTGATGTCACGAGCTTTTTCACTCGCATATGGTCAGGGGCTGAGGATGGAGGAGGGAGAGACGCGCTCGGGGGAAGCAGGGGTGACTACTTACCGTACAAGGAAGGAGCTGGGAATAACCTAGATCTAATTCTGGGAGCGGTGGCGGCTGCAGGATAGAGGAAGACAAAAGGCCAAGATAGTGAGAATGCAAGCGAAAGGGTTAGTAAACCTAACCAGCGGTGGCCCCGCAATTACTGTGTGGAATGCGAAGGGTTTTTTCCCTTGGGATAAGATTTGTTTTGAGCGGTAATTTTAGGTTACTTTGGAAAAGTTATTTGCTTAAACATTTTTTCAGGGATGTTATCCCTAAAAAAGGGGTTTCGAATTTCTGAGCCAATTTACTCATTTAAACCATCAAATCAAATTCTTATTTTTTCCACAATCTATGCCACGACTTTGTGGATCCTTTTTTCCAAACCTTAGGATTTGGATTTAAGGCTCAGGGGCTGCAGGACACGTGTCATCGAAGGCTTATTTTTCAAATTTTTTGGAAGATAAGGAAAGAAGACTCAAGACTAATTTGACCCTCAGCTTGATTCTTCGATTCAACCTAAGGCTTAGGGACTAGTCCATATGGAGTGCGAGTTTAATCGCACCCCATATAAAAGAAGACTGGAAAACTACTCGGGGCGATGAGCACCTCACAGCCTCGATGCAGCCAAGGAAGTACTCGGTAGGCACCATCAAGACAAAGTTCGGAAAAACTCGAAGACGCCTTCAGAAGTACTCGAAAGCCTGCAGTACTCGACTACGAAGATCTCGAGGGCTTGTCAGACTCGGGGTCACAAGACTGCGCACATGGCGTACATATTCTAGGATAAGGGATGGGACATGACCCATACTCTGCACCAACTGTAGCTACTCGTATAGGAGTAGGACTAGTTGGAATAGAAGGAAACTACCCGAGTTGTACTCAGGTAGGACTCCTGAGTTGTACACCATGTAACCCTGTCCCCTCAGACTATATAAGGGCGGGCAGCCCTCCAAAGATTACAACACAATACAATCCACCACACAGGACATAGGGTATTTCGCTCTCAGTGGCCCGAACCTGTCTAAAGTTTTGTGTTCCTTGCAATCTACCACCTTCGGGGTATCCATCGGTGGGCTTGCCGGTTAAACACTGACATAATCTTGATCATGGGAGTATGAAATTGTTGGCGCTAAAATCGGCCGGATAGGAATCGGCCGATGGGGCTTCAGCGTCGGACACACGACCCGGGAGAATCTGCTTAGCTCCTGTTCGGGTTATCGCCCTGGTGCGGTTCGCGCGGCGTGCCAGTCAATCTGACCTGTTGATTGACAAGGAAATAGAGTATTAAATTCCAGGCGCGTCGATCGGCTGGATTTCCGATCTGTCCTGAGGAGCGCGTCGGCGGCAAATCGGCCGATTTGCTGTAGAGATGATCGGCTATGGGTCAGCCGATGATCGTATAGTAATTGTAAAGAGAACTGCTAGAGCAATCTAAACAATTACTATAGAAGCAACACTTAAAACAGATCTAATCGGCTGTATGATGATAAATCGAAGGAGAACAATGACGAAGCCGATTACTCTGATCTCAAGCTGGATAACTGGTGATAATACTAGAATAACAGGTAAAACTTGCAATTCTAGTAAATATCGATAACTGGTGAATAAATCCAAACGAAACCATAGCGAAGCGCCCGTAGTTAAAGCTCGGATATTACTCGGTAACCGGAACCTACCAATTGGCCGGAGATCAAGTTGATGCAGCCCTGCCAATCTGTACGAACTCGTGGAAGAAAAAAATATTGGCGAAGTCGCCGACTTGAAAGTAAAGTACTGGTAAAAAGTAGAAGTATTTTGTTGATTGATGTGTTGATCTCTCGCAAAACCCTGACGACTCCTATTTAGACTCTAAAACTAGGACTCCTGGTCGATTACGACTTGTTACAACCTTATTTAAAATAGGAAAACTACTATATCTATAAGAACTTTCAAAGGAAACGGACTCCCGCAGAATCTTCCGCCGCCGTTCCCTAATCCAATCAGGATTCTCATCAATTACTCCCTGACCGATTTGACGTGCCCTGTTGACCAGCTTTTGACCAAGATCTTCTGGAATAATCCCATCCTGTTGGCATAGGCTGCGCTACCAATCGGCCGATTTTCAACTGTTACCTCAATCGGCCGATTCTTCACTGTAGCTTTTAGATCTGCTGCATCGGCCAATCTTCTCCTCCTGACGCCGATTCAACACGTGTCAAAATCTGGCGTCAACACATGCCCCCCAGTTTCGGAGTAAAATATAACTTTTTCTTCGAAACTCTTTCTTTAATCTTTCCCTCTAAGCTTCCCAATTGTGACAGGAGTAAACCTCAGAGTCAATTGTGTTACCTTTTCCTCTGCATCTGATCCTTTCTCTAGAATCAGCTCCACGACATGGAATCCGGTAACAGGACAAACATCATGTTGGCGTGTAGACTCAAACTTTGGCCATCACCCCTGGCAGCTTTACATTTACTGATGCCTTTACTCCGACGGTACACGACTTTCCAACCCTTTGTCTCTTCCTTTCTATAAATACGACTCTTCGTACTATTTCCAAAAATGCTCATCTTGTTCGTCTTCTTTTGCTTCTGAATCCCGACCTTCGCCGTCTTTGGTCAAACATTAAAATGTCTTCTCGATCCTCCTCTTCTGTTAACCAGGTATTAATTTTCTCTCCATCCCTTCCTGAGATATCTTACTTTGTTCCAACATGTTTGTCTGTTCTTTCTTTCAGCCGAACCATCTTAACCCTGGTTTGGAAAGAGCGATCAAAATCGTACATTCAGACAAACCATTGTCGCAAGCTGATATAGATCTGATAAAAGATCATTCTGAAGAACTCAAAGATCATGCTCCTACCAATATCCGACCAATCTTGGATTATATGGATCTCGTCTGCTTTGAACAAATGCCAACCTCTGACGAGAGTTCTTCATCTTCACATCGACTTGCTGAAGCTAAGACTGAAGTCGCCATGAAAGATTTGGAAGAGGAGAAGGCCCGCCTGCTGAAAGAACTCTGCAACCAAGCTGAAACTGGAGCCACTGCAAAGGACTTGAAAGATGAAAGGCTCACCCTCATGATAAGACTAGGTCGCGTCGAAAGAGAAATCCAACGTAGGCGTAATCAGTAGTATTTTTATTCTAAGGGCGACTTATACCATGTCGGCCATGTAATCTGTGATTTCCATTCAATAATGAATCCCAATGTTTCCTTCACCAGATGTGTAACCAGAAAACCGACGAGAAATCGGCCATGTTACCTCGATATATCTTGCTGTAAGTTATGCATCTACCCAAATGCTTGGATAGTACCTCTTCAGATATCGTCCATTTAGAGCTCTTGGGAATTCCTCCCCTTCTATTGTCTCCAGAATGTATGCATTTCCAGGAGCACATCGGCCGATTCTATACGGCCCTTCCCAAGTGGGTGACCATTTACCGAATTTGGGATCCTTAGATCCTATCGGCAGCACCAGTTTCCATACCAGATCTCCCTGAGAGAACTGTTTCACTTTGACCTTTTTGTCATACCATCTGGCCACCCTTTTCTTGTTCTCTTCTATGCTAATCAGGGCTCTTAACCGCAAACCCGCCGAATCGTCAAGTTCATCTTTCATGAGAAAGGAATAGTCATCGGCCATTAACTGATCCTGTAGCGATATGCGTCTTGACCCTGTCCTTATCTCCCATGGTAAGACCGCTTCATGACCATAAACCAAATGATAAGGGGATATTTTAGTGGTCCCATGACAAGCCATCCTGTACGCCCATAAAGATTCAGCAAAAGACATATGCCACTTCTTGGGTTGCTCTTCTATCTTCCTCTTGATTAGCTTGATTATCCCCTCTTTAGACGATTCTGCTTGGCCATTGTCTTGAGCATAGTATGGAGAAGAATTTAATAATTTAATTCCCATATCGGCGGCGAACTCTCCGAATTCTCCAGAAGTGAACATTGTCCCTTGATCAGTTGTGTTGGTTTGAGGAATACCAAATCGATATATAATATGGCTTTTAACAAACTCAATCATATCGGCCGATGTCACGTTCCTTAAAGGAACTGCCTCCACCCACTTGGTAAAATAATCTGTAGCCACCAATATAAACTTATGCCCTTTGCTAGATGGAGGATGAATCTGTCCGATGAGATCTATTCCACAACCTCTGAACGGCCACGGCTTAATTATTGGATTCATAGCCGATGCTGGTGCGCGCTGCACATTGCCAAACCTTTGATAGTCTTGGCATCCTTTGTAATACTTGAAACAATCTTCAAGGATGGTCGGCCAGTAATATCCATTGTTCCTGATCATCCATATCATTTTGTGAGCCGATTGATGAGCCCCACACACGCCTTCATGGATCTCTCCCATCAGAACCTTTGTCTCTTCTGTTCCCAGGCATTTGAGAAGAACTCCATCAATCGTCCGAAAAAATAAGTCATCCTCAAGCAACACATACTTTGTAGCCTGAAAACGTGTTCGCCGATCCACCTTTTGGGATGGATTTTTCAAGTAATCGGCGATCTCCTTCCGCCAGTCATCGGCCGCGAGTTCTAGCGTCATCGCTCCCTGAATCGGCCGATACCCAGAAGCATGTTGAGCCAGTCTGTTGGCTTCTTCATTATAATCCCTGGGGATATGTTCAATTATTGCAGATTTGAATCCTTTCAAAAGTTGAAGACAATCCTCATAATAAATCCTCAAGATGTCGTCCTTGCACTCAGATCGTCCTGTTAACTGATCCACAATGAGCATGGAGTCCCCAAAGATCTCGACTGCATCAGCTCTGACTTCCCTTAATAATTGGATGCCTTTCAGAACAGCTCGATATTCCGCCTGGTTATTGGTTGCAGAAGCTTCTATCGGCAGAGAGAAATCATAAGTTGCCCCCCGAGGCGACACAAGAACGACGCCGATTCCTGATCCGACCCCACACGAAGAACCATCAAAATATAGAGTCCATGGAACTGGCTCAACGGTGGCAATTTCTGGTCCACAATGCTGAACTACGAAATCGGCCATCACTTGACCTTTGACGGCTTTGGCCGATTCGTACCTTAGATCGAATTCTGACAAAGCCAGGATCCATTTTCCAATCCGCCCCTTCAAAATCGGCAACGATAGCATATACTTCACCACATGGTCTTTGCACACGACTATGCATTCTGCCGATAGCAAATAGTGCCTGAGCTTAGTACACGAAAAGTATAAGCACAAGCATAATCGCTCCACCGAGGAATATCTTGTTTCGGCGTCTAAAAGTCTTCTGCTGACGTAGTATACCACTCGTTCTTTCCCTTCAAACTCCTGTACCAATGCTGACCCAATAGCCTGCTCGTCAGCCGATAAATATAACTTGAACGGCTTACCAGGCTGTGGCGGGGCTAACACCGGAGGTGAAACCAGATACTGCTTGATATTCTCCAGTGCCTTGCGTTGTTCTTCTCCCCATGTGAATTCTTGGTCGGGCTTTAATTTCAACAGAGGGGTAAAGGCCTGAATACGTCCCGATAGATTGGATATGAATCTTCTGATGAAATTGACCTTGCCGATGAGGGACTGCACTTCAGTTTTATTTTGTGGGGCCACTACTTTGTTGATGGCGTCTATAGTCTTGCGGCTGACTTCTATCCCACGCTCATGGACCATAAATCCCAAGAATTGTCCGGCCGATACACCAAACGCACACTTGTTTGGGTTCATCTTCAGCCCATGTTTCCTTGTGCACTCCAGCACTTCCTGTAAATCGGCCAGATGATCCTGGTGACCTTTCGACTTGACCACGACGTCATCTATATAAATTTCCACTGATGAACCAATGAGTTTGTGGAAGATGTAGTTCATGGCCCGTTGATATGTAGCGCCGGCGTTTTTCAAGCCAAAAGTCATAACCACCCATTCAAATAAACCAAGATGGCCTGGGCACCTAAAAGCCGTTTTCGAAATATCTTCCTCGGCCATTAATATCTGATTATATCTGGCATTCCCATCCATGAAGCTTATGACTTTGTGGCCTGCGGCAGCATCCACCAAGATATCGGCCGTTGGCATCGGATAACCATCCATTGGTGTAGCCTGATTTAAGTTCCTGAAATCGATGCACACACGCAACTTTCCATTCTTCTTGTATACAGGCACAATGTTAGAAATCCATTCGGCGTAGCGGCACTGCCGAATAAATCCTGCCTCAATCAACTTTGTAATCTCGGCCTTTATGTCAGGTAGAATCTTGGGGTTACACCGCCGTGCAGGTTGCTGATACGGCCGATATCCTGATTTTATAGGTAACCAGTGTTCAACAATAGACCGGTCTAGTCCTGGCATCTCGTGGTACTCCCAAGCAAAGCAATCCCTGAACTCTTTCAACAATCTTATCAATTTACCTTTGTACTCAGAATCCAAATTGGCACTAATATACGTCGGCCTTGATTTGCTGTTATCTCCCAAATCTACCATCTTTAACAAATCGGCCGACGTGAACCCATGCCCCAGCTTCCCATCTTCTCGGACGAGCTGATCCATTTACTCTGAGTCTTCAGAGCCGACTGCTTGGATCGGCTGTAGACCGAAATCGGACACTTTCAGGAAGTTAGTGTCCCAAGTCCTGCCAGATATACACTTGACGTGCTCGCAGCTCCACTGTTGTGTGTCGGCCGTTGCAACGCTGTAGACGGAATCGGCAGCGACTATCTCTGTACTGTCGCCGACCCATTGCACAAGGCATTGATGCATTGTAGAAGGGACACAGCAGTTTGCGTGTATCCAGTCGCGACCAAGCAGCATATTATAGGACCCCTTGCCATTAATGACGAAGAAAGTAGTAGGGAGGGTCTTACTGCCGATGGTGAGGTCGACGCAGAATGCTCCGTGGGCGGGTGACACGTTGCCTTCGAAATCCTTCAGCATCATGTCCGTCTTGGTGAGGTCGTCATCGCCCTTGCCCAGCTTGCGGAACATGGCATACGGCATGATGTTCACTGCCGCGCCTCCATCTACCAGTAGTCTGGTGACGGGTCTTCCGTTGACATAACCCTTGAGAAACAACGCTTTGAGATGTTGCCGTTTTTCTTCTTCTGGTTTCTCAAACGTAGCCATCATCGGCTCTAATACCAGTTGTGGCATTTGCTCTTCTTCTGTTTTTGTCACTTGATCCCGATCGCTTGGCGCCATGAACTCCATCGGCAGTATGAATACCATATCAATTTCGGCTGCCGATTCTTGGTTGTTTGCTTTCTGATCGTTCTTCTTTGGGCGCCAAATTCGAGATTTCACATTCCTTCTCTCTGGCACAATTCTTTGTTCTTCTTCTTGATGTTCCCACTGGCGTAGGCGTTGGATCCTTCGCTTCTGGGATCTGGATAGGCCATCAGGACACCACCTGGGATTCACTGGTTTGGCCGATGATCTGGCGTGTTCCCACTCTGGTTCCCTCCCTAGGGGATTTTTGTCTGATACCCTATCATCGGCCATCTCTTCCAGCCGATCGTGTGCGCTGATCCTGCCCCCCAGTCCATCTTGCTGGCCGATCTTGCTTTTTGACCTGCTGTACTGGTCAACTCTGCCCCCCAGCCGATTATGCACCGAAACGCGCCGTTCTTCGCGCCGATTTCTATTGATCGGCTCTGATCCTCTGTCCCTAGAGTGTGGCCTCGGGCGATCGTTGCGGCTTGATCCGTTACACTCCGGACAGTTATCGGCAGATGGCAACCTGATATCGTTTTCCCAGCAGTGGATGAAGAAGGGACACTGCCAGTGATCTTCATGCCAGCGTATCATCTCTTCCTGGTGTTGTGCTTGTTCTTGCTACTGCCGATATTTACTCAGTAAGAATCGGGAGGTGACAGGCATGCGTGGTCGTTCTGGCCCTCGCCTATTTCTTCTGATTTCCTCCGTCGAGATCTGCCTCCTGGGGTCGACAGCGCCGCCTCTTCTCGCCGATTCTGACGTCAGCACCTTGGTTTGACTTGAGGTTCCTTCAGCGTTAACCGTGTTGGCCGGGAAGGGATGCTGATCTATCTTCATCGGCTTTGCCGATTCGCTTAGAGTTTCAAACTTGAGCCGCCCCTGTTCAATGGCCGATTGTATCTGCTGGCGGAAGACTTTACACTCATTGATGTCGTGAGAAGTAGCGTTGTGCCACTTGCAGTATTTCATCTTCTTAAGTTGATCGGCCGTAGGGATGGTGTGATGTTGCGACAGCTTAATCTGCCCCTCCTGAAGTAGTAGATCAAAAATTTTATCGGCCTTTGACGTGTCAAAGCCGAATGTCTCTGGCTCCTTTTTGCCAAAGGGGCAGGATATCGGTTTTTCCCTTTTACCCATTCTGCCAGGCCGATTTCTTCCTCTCTATCGGATTCAGATCCCTCCTAGTATGCCACCTTCTTCTGGAAGCTCCTCCGCTGTTCAAACGGTCGGACCTCCTGCCCTGACAATCGGTGGACGATTTGACTCAGGCTTTCAAATTCTTGGGCAGCATATCTCTCTTTGATTTGTGGCAAGAGACCTTGGAAAGCGATATCGGCCAACTGCGCATCGGTCAGAGCCAGACTGTAGCACTTGTTCTTGATCTCTCTGAACCTCTGTATATACCCTGTCACTGGTTCATCGCTCCTCTGTCTGAGGCTGGTTAAATCCGAAATCTTCATCTCGTGTACTCCTGCATAGAAGTACTTGTGGAATTGTTTCTCCAGATCGGCCCAAGTGACGATAGAATTTGGCGGTAAAGTGGTGAACCACTGGAAGGCCGATCCGGACAGAGATGATGAAAATAATCGCACTCTCAGAGCATCTTGCATGGCAGCTTCTCCGCATTGGATGATGAATCTGTTAATGTGCTCCACCGTGGATGTGTCGTCCGTCCCTGAGAACTTGGTGAAATCAGGAACTTTGTAGCGGTGTGGGAATAGCAGCGAGTCATAGGCCGGTGGATACGGCGTCTTGTAAGTATAAGTTTGAACTTTCGGCTTCAGTCCAAACTGATCTTGGATTACTTCTGCTATTCTTGCCGTCCAGTCTACCTGCTGCTGATGAACAATTGTTCGCGGTGCGGGCATATGCTGAAGGGCTGGTACGGCTGGGTGATGAATCGGCGAATTTTGCTGAGCAGCCGATAGCTGATGGCGAAACGAGTCCGCACCCCCTTCGTACGTCACTGCTGGCGCTGTGCCTCTGAATACTTCCACAGTGCTTGCCCCCCTGCCGATTTCTGGTAAAATCGGCTGGTACTGGGAGACCGTCGGCCGGGCGGCCGATTGGTATGGCACCTGAAACGGATAAGTGCCATGCCCGTTCGCTGGCTCGAGGAAATACGCCGTGGCTGACGCCCCCCAAGGCACTGAGCTCGTAGGTAGTGTTTGCACAGAAGCCATCTGAACGGGTTGAAGCGGCGCTCGCGATGGGAGACATGGTGCACCGCTGTATCTTGGAGACGTCGGACGTGGTGCAGAGCTGTATCCCTCGCGCTGCGTCAATATCGGCTGAGAAGCCGATTGGGATGTGTACGGTAAGTTTCTGGCTGGCAGAGTAGTTGGAGGGGCATATGCCGGTCCCTGATAACCTTGAACGGCTCCGCTGGCCAGAGAGTTGACGACGACGTTGTACACCGTGTTGCTCATCACCGAGGATTGATCAATGAATGCTTGATACACGGACTGTTGAATCATCTCTGACATCTTGCCCGAGTCTTCAGCAATGGTGATGTGGCGAGGTGCTGGATCAGCTTCGGACAACTTACATGTTCTTCACCCGTCCCCAGCGGTGGCGGCGGGCTTGGATTCCTTCGCTTTCCCCTTGGAGGCGCCATTCTTGCCCACCATTCTTGATGTCATGAGCTTTTTCACTCGCATATGGTCAGGGGCTGAGGATGGAGGAGGGAGAGACGCGCTCGGGGGAAGCAGGGGTGACTACTTACCGTACAAGGAAGGAGCTGGGAATAACCTAGATCTAATTCTGGGAGCGGTGGCGGCTGCAGGATAGAGGAAGACAAAAGGCCAAGATAGTGAGAATGCAAGCGAAAGGGTTAGTAAACCTAACCAGCGGTGGCCCCGCAATTACTGTGTGGAATGCGAAGGGTTTTTTCCCTTGGGATAAGATTTGTTTTGAGCGGTAATTTTAGGTTACTTTGGAAAAGTTATTTGCTTAAACATTTTTTCAGGGATGTTATCCCTTAAAAAGGGGTTTTCGAATTTCTGAGCCAATTTACTCATTTAAACCATCAAATCAAATTCTTATTTTTTCCACAATCTATGCCACGACTTTGTGGATCCTTTTTTCCAAACCTTAGGATTTGGATTTAAGGCTCAGGGGCTGCAGGACACGTGTCATCGAAGGCTTATTTTTCAAATTTTTTGGAAGATAAGGAAAGAAGACTCAAGACTAATTTGACCCTCAGCTTGATTCTTCGATTCAACCTAAGGCTTGGGGACTAGTCCATATGGAGTGCGAGTTTAATCGCACCCCGTATAAAAGAAGACTGGAAAACTACTCGGGGCGATGAGCACCTCACAGCCTCGATGCAGCCAAGGAAGTACTCGATAGGCACCATCAAGACAAAGTTCGGAAAAACTCGAAGACGCCTTCAGAAGTACTCGAAAGCCTGCAGTACTCGACTACGAAGATCTCGGGGGCTTGTCAGACTCGGGGTCACAAGACTGCGCACATGGCGTACATATTCTAGGATAAGGGATGGGACATGACCCATACTCTGCACCAACTGTAACTACTCGTATAGGAGTAGGACTAGTTGGAATAGAAGGAAACTACCCGAGTTGTACTCAGGTAGGACTCCTGAGTTGTACACCATGTAACCGTGTCCCCTCAGACTATATAAGGGCGGGCAGCCCTCCAAAGATTACAACACAATACAATCCACCACACAGGACATAGGGTATTTCGCTCTCAGTGGCCCGAACCTGTCTAAAGTTTTGTGTTCCTTGCAATCTACCACCTTCGGGGTATCCATCGGTGGGCTTGCCAGTTAAACACTGACATAATCTTGATCATGGGAGTATGAAATTGTTGGCGCTAAAATCGGCCGGATAGGAATCGGCCGATGGGGCTTCAGCGTCGGACACACGACCCGGGAGAATCTGCTTAGCTCCTGTTCGGGTTATCGCCCTGGTGCGGTTCGCGCGGCGTGCCAGTCAATCTGACCTGTTGATTGACAAGGAAATAGAGTATTAAATTCCAGGCGCGTCGATCGGCTGGATTTCCGATCTGTCCTGAGGAGCGCGTCGGCGGCAAATCGGCCGATTTGCTGTAGAGATGATCGGCTATGGGTCAGCCGATGATCGTATAGTAATTGTAAAGAGAACTGCTAGAGCAATCTAAACAATTACTATAGAAGCAACACTTAAAACAGATCTAATCGGCTGTATGATGATAAATCGAAGGAGAACAATGACGAAGCCGATTACTCTGATCTCAACCTGGATAACTGGTGATAATACTAGAATAACAGGTAAAACTTGCAATTCTAGTAAATATCGATAACTGGTGAATAAATCCAAACGAAACCACAGCGATGCGCCCGTAGTTAAAGCTCGGATATTACTCGGTAACCGGAACCTACCAATTGGCCGGAGATCAAGTTGATGCAGCCCTGCCAATCTGTACGAACTCGTGGAAGAAGAAAATATTGGCGAAGTCGCCGACTTGAAAGTAAAGTACTGGTAAAAAGTAGAAGTATTTTGTTGATTGATGTGTTGATCTCTCGCAAAACCCTGACGACTCCTATTTATACTCTAAAACTAGGACTCCTGGTCGATTACGACTTGTTACAACCTTATTTAAAACAGGAAAACTACTATATCTATAAGAACTTTCAAAGGAAACGGACTCCCGCAGAATCTTCCGCCGCCGTTCCCTAATCCAATCAGGATTCTCTTCAATTACTCCCTGACCGATTTGACGTGCCCTGTTGACCAGCTTTTGACCAAGATCTTCTGGAATAATCCCATCCTGTTGGCATAGGCTGCGCTACCAATCGGCCGATTTTCAACTGTTACCTCAATCGGCCGATTCTTCACTGTAGCTTTTAGATCTGCTGCATCGGCCAATCTTCTCCTCCTGACGCCGATTCAACACGTGTCAAAATCTGGCGTCAACAGAAATGCATCTCACAAAGGGTCACAACAATTTGACAAAAATCAATGAGATAACAAGTTGCATATGTGCAAAGTTTTCAAATGTGATCAACATATGGCTTTGGATAGAAATTTCACACTATTGAGGAACTTTATTTGTTTTTGTATTTTCAGAAATTAATAGTCTGGATATCAAGCATCATGTGGGAGAAGATCATAGCACTCTTTTTCAACCATATCATAGCTCACAACAACTTAGATTTGGATCAAGCTTAAGGTTTTGATTATTGAGCCAACGAACTCAAAACTAGGTAGAGCACTAAGTTATAACTAGGCATATGAAGGAAGTTAACAGAGCAACTATTCATCCTCTCAACAAGAAAAACTACACATGCTTACTACACATAGGAAAGCAAGTAAATATTTTTGGTCTCTTCTATGTTTTGCGAATTTTTATTTTGTTTTTCTGTTTTGCAAGTTTTTACGTTGTTTCATGCATAGGTTTCAAAGAAGTAAAAGATACAAGACACAAGGTACCTCTCGTGGGGGTCCTCCCACAAGCTAGCTTCAGGCTCACTGCTGATGGTTGGGGTTGTACCCCGCCCAACGGAGGTAAGCCCTCCACTCCTCCTGATGCTGCAGCTGCCTCTGCTCCATGGTGTGGAACCTCTCGCTGGTGTGTAGCTGCCATTCTTGGCTGGTCTGAATGTATTGGTTCAGCGACTCCTCAACGTCGTTGGCCTACACCCTGAGCTTGCCTAATTGTTGAGTGACGGAGCTAAAGTCTCCGGTCGAGGCCGTACGTCGTGCGAGGTGTGGGACCCCGCTGGAGCTGGAGCTAGTGGACTGGCGCCCTTGGGCCTACCGTGCCCACTCATCAGTGCCTGCACTTTGCCATGATGATCCACCTGCTTCATGCGGATAACATGTTTGAGGCTGCGATGGTGGTGGTGTCGGTGCGGCTTCCCTTCTGGCCCTGCTTCGTGTCACCCAGCCTGGTAAACCAAAAACACCATGCCTACGGGTCTCCTCTTGTGGGCTGACAGGGATGGTTAGCGACTAGCAGTTATACAAATGGAACCCCGCGTTTGGTAATGGAATCTCATTTGCATAGCTAAGAGAGAAGAAAATCAAAGACTCATTCAGGCCTTTCTTGAATGTGTGACCATAAATCATATAGACTTGTCGGTAAGAACATGGGGATCCTCAATGAAAGGAATGACATTTCCATCTAAGACCCCAATGCTCGAAGCAATGCGAGTAATCAAAGAAGTGCAATGAATAGGGCCATCATCTTGAAATTTGTTAGCCATTGCTTAACCACAGCCTTCACGGGGGAGATTTTGATCTTGTTGACCATGGAGTATTGGATTATTAACTCATTGTTGCGCACGGGCCGAACGTCATCCCTTGGAATGAGAGTGACGGCCAACCATTTGTGTATCAAACGGAGAATTTTGGATATCATTGCACATAGGTGCAAACTTGCCATTGACAACTTGACCCGAAATCAAACCCTAAAAATCATGGCGATTAAAACCACGGCAAGCTTGTTCAAGGGAAATCGGCAAGTGCGCGCTAAAACCAAGGTGGTAAATCAAGACTTTCCAAGTAAGATGATATTCATTTCCGAAAAGCCAAAAGGAAACAATGTCATCCACCTCTCGAAGAGTGCAAAGAAACTAGATGCTGAGGAGACGAGAACCATTCTCCTCAATGGGCATAAAACCATCCTATCTATTCGCATGCCAAACGCGAGCAAAGTCTACATCCATACCTATTTTCTCGAGGAGGTCTGCGTCGAAGGCTTTGGTGTGACCAAAGTCCCGACGCTTGAGGATGGCGTAGGCTTGCCTCTCGTGGTCGTCTCGCAAGTCGAGGTAGGGTGCGTCGTCATGGTCCATCTCCATGTCCTCGGCTTGCGGTTTGGCTTGTACTTCAGCTTGTTCTTCTTGTTCTTCTTCATAGTCCGTCATGCTTGGGCTCGGTGTAGGATAAGAAGTGTGACGAGAGCTTGAGCCACCCTGAGAACGGGATGAACTTGCACCTATCATCTTCTTCAATGCACCGGAAAGCTTCCGACCCACACCCTTCATGGTTGAAGCTTGAAGAACAAGGATGAACACGAGCAACTCGGGTCGTGTTACGTTAGTGAAATCAAAAGGAAATTCTTACCCGAAGTTGCTTCTTCAAAAGTGTGGCCAATCTTGCAGCAAAGAAATGAGAGAGAGAGAGAGGTTTCTTGGACTTGAACTTGAGCACAAAACTAATGGAAACCCAAGAGCAAAGAGTTGGAGAGGGAGTGAGTGAGTGAAATGAGAATGAAGTGCTTCACACCCCCCTCTCGAGCTCTATTTAAAGAGTTGGGAGCTCAAAGGGCTGAGGATGCGCCGGGCACAATGGCTACTTGTCGTTAGAGCTTGTGGGGCTCAGGAGCCACTGCTCCTGGGTCGGCCGACCCCAGGGTTCGACTGAACCCTAGGTGGACCCCCTTGCTGACAGCCCGGGCCCACTTCTCCCCAACGCCTCTCTTGCTTTGATGCTTGGGTGCCGGGCCAACTCTTGCTCCGAAAAGATGTTCAAATAATTTTCCAAAGGATTTTGTGCTCAGAAATAATATTTTTTATGATTCTTTTGTAAAAAGAGAAAATTGCTAGAAAAATTCCAGCATGCTAAAGAGTGCTTGGGAAAATCATATATGCAGCGGGGAAATTCGAAAGAAGTGCAAAAGCAAATTTTGAAAAATTCAAATATGAAATAAATACTAATTTACCTTGTGCGATGGGCAGGCCTTTTCTCTGACGTGTTTACTTTGTTGATGAGGCATCCGGTCTAGGAGAAGCGGGTACTAATGATTGTACGTCCTTCACCTTCCACACTTTTTTGGTCTTCATTGGTGCTGCTGATGTGGCTGGCGGTTGTTCTTTCTATGCGGACTTCGGGGTTGGTTTCTTTTGTATCCACTCCCCGGGCCTCTTGTCCATTCTCTGTTTATCTTCCTTCATTGGAACTTCCATGAATGTGACGAGGCTGTCCGTCTTGTGTGGCCTCACTTCAACCTACTTGAAGCCTTGTGGGTTCGGCCCGTATTTGATTTTAATCATGGAGCATTGCTCTGTTCTGGGCTAAAATGGCAACTTTTCTTCCTTGCTGTTGATGTTCAAGCAGATTTCTCCAGCTCTGACATCGATCTGCGCTCCAGCAGTGCTCAAGAATGGCAACCCAAGGATGAGCAGTGTTTCCTTAGATATTTCCATGTCGAGCACCACGAAGTCGACAGAGATGAAGTAGTTCCGGACTCTCACCAGAACATCCTCTTCAACCCCCTCTGGATAGCGAACCGAGTAATCGGCTAGCTGGAGATGCATTGGTGTCAATGTGAGATGGGTGAAGTTCAGTTTTTCGAACATGACCTTAGGCATCACGCTAACGCTATAGCTCCAAGGTCGCACAAGGCGTGGCCAAAGTGTTGTGCACAGGTCGAACAAGTGATCGTCGGGCATCCTAGGTCTTTCTTTTTTTTTGGCGGTTGGTTGAGTATAGCTGTGTTGAACTCTGCTAGGAGTTTGAAAACCTCAATCATGGGGTGTGGTCGCTTGTTGTTGATGATGTCCTTGATTTAGTGGGCGTACGTGGGTACATGCATCACGTCCAATAATAGGACGTTGACATGTATCTTCTGGATCATCTCAACAAAACGAGCGAACTACTCATCCACGGCAGTCTTCCGGTTGCGAGTAGGAAATGGCAAGAAGCTCGTATCAACGAACTCTTGTGGATTTTGGCATTTCTTAGCATCATTACCAGGATTGTCAGTCCATGGCAATGGCACCTGGAAACACCGTGCGGCTATGTCTTAACGATTATAAAATGAATCCACAAGCTCACGTATATACCGTTGTAGCATTTCATCCGGAGAGTGTTCGGGTATTATTATTTATATTTTCCCAAAGGATTTCATGGGAAAAAGAGTAAACTAGGTACATAATCAGGATAATATGAATAAGCTATAGACTACTTTTCATTCAAGGGTAAATGTTGATAAATGGTATGAATAAGCGTAATGTGACACGCACATAAGCCAATCTCAAGAATAAAGAATAACGAATAAACCAAAGGTTAGTGGGAGCATAGGCACATAAACAAGGTGTGGTGTGTGTTGAGAATGAGGGGGAGGCCTCCTTTTATAGCTTGACAGGGCAGTTCACGCCGTCCCATCGTATGGAAACTTTGGTCACCGCCTTCAAGAAGATAAGGACAATCCTCCCGCAAAAGATCTGGAGGCCAGGAAGGCTGCCATGATCGGCTGAACCTGGGGTTCGGCTGACCCCAGGTGTTGCCTCCCCAACACCGCCTTCCTCTGGTTGGCTGGCATGTGGGCCCTGGTGATGATCCTGGGTGATTCGTGCCCTGGTATGGCGGTTTGCTCTGCCAAGTGGACCCTCTTATCTTTGGATAATCGCAGGATAGGATCTTTGTTGACAGTCGTTATGGACCAATCGTCAATTTGATCAAAAAATTGGGAGAACTAATATTTCTTGCATGCATACTTATTCAAAATAATGTCAATTCCACATGTCCCTAGGAAAATATTGCAATGCAGGAATTTGAGCAGAAATGGAGGGAAAACATACCTTTGAATCCAAGGTGCAAAGGCGTCGACCAATCCGAATGCACCAAGCATCCCCACATGGATCCAAGGGCCCACCAAAGCAGGAAACCGACTTAGGACAACATCAACTCACCTAGCATGGACCAGAGGGCCCAGCTGCCAGCCTCCTGCCCAAAGCTGAGGTTGGTTGGAGCTCAACCTGGTTCGGCCGAACCAAGTCCAGCTCCACCGACTTAAATCTTCAACATGGCATCTCTCATTGGCTCCCAACATCGGTTCAAGGAGGCCCCAACTGTTTTCCCGGCCATAGCACCCTTGTACACACCTATAAATATGAGGGGAGGGGGGTAGAATTAAGACACACAACACCTTTGCCCTCTCTTGCTCTCTCACTTCCAAATCTGAGCTTTAGGCTCATCCTAGATGTGTTAGAAGATAGGGAGAGAGTGAGGGGAAGTCGGAGAAGTGCGGGTTTTTCGGCACTCTTCTCCAGCTTGTACCTTGACGGATGCTTGTCAATCAAAGTAAGTGTTCGTGATTCCTTTTGTGTTCTAGTTTCTTAGTTAAGCAATAGTTCTAGTTCCTTAGTTGTTTACTGGATCAATAGTTCACTAGTTAAGTGGGTGCTCTAGTCTAAAGCTAAGCCTAGAGTTAGTAGAAGATGGTATAGACGTGGTGTCTAGACCAGACTCTACCTGCTGGTTGTGGTATATCCCATGGTTAGATGAGTTAGGTAGCAGGTGGTGATAGCCCTGTCTATTCAGCGAAACCCTCCCCGTTCGGGTATATCCCAGTGCCGTATTACAGGAGCCAACCAGGTCTTATCCTGAGGAAGCCACTAGCACGAAGTAGACAACTAGGACGGTTCTATCTTACCTTTGATTCTAAACCTTAGGATTCCTCACTACCCCTTTCCTCTATCCAGTGTGGTGCCCTTGGATGAACCTGAATCCCAGAGAATATACACATGTTCCTTAGTGGATACGATACCCTAGAATACTTTTGGGTGAAAGCTACAATGGTATCTCTATGCTTGAAGATTTATTCGTGATCATTAAAATACCCAACAAGTTTTCTGGCACTGTTGCCGGGGAACAGTTGCTATATTCTCTACGGACCTAGTTCGCCCTTGTATCCTTTTCCTTTTTCTTTGATTCTATCTTTACCCCCACTATCCATGGAGCAGCCATCCATTCAACAGCTCTCCGCGCCAAGGGGCGAGTTCTTTGAGCCACCACAATCTTCTAAACCCATCCTTTCATCTGGCCACAAACTTTGACCTGGCTTCATAGCTATGGTTCAAAATTGACCCTTCTCTGGAGTAGTGAATGAAGATCCCTATGATCATTTCCAAGAGTTTGAGGAACTATTTTTGTGCTTGGTAATCCCAGGCATGACACAGGAAACCTAACGGTGGAATTTGTTTCCTTTCTCTCTCATAGAGAGGCGGAGCAATGGTACACCCACACGATAGGGAGTATGAGCGGTGATTGGGAAGAACTCCGAGTTAACTTTTGTTACTTGTTCTCCCTTTCAGAACGCATAGACTCTCTACCGATTGACATCCTCACCTTCGAGCAACTAGAGAAGGAGTCCATAGGTGCAGCATGGGCTAGATTCTCACGCCTTTCTGCATCTAGCCCAGACTTGTCTATACCTGATGATATATCATTGGACATCTTTTACTCGGGTGTAGACATAAAATCTGCCCTAGACCTCGACATCGCCGCCGGAGGTTCGTTTGCACACAAAACTCCGAAGGAAGGAAGAAAGATCCTAGATCACCTCTTAGAAAACTCTTCTTTCCCTGCCGACCATAACGAACCCCTCCGAGAGGAAACCGAGTCAAGCCATGAGATTCATCTATTGAGCCCTCTCCCAAACCACGAACACCGAAGGAAGAAGAAATTCAACCTTCCGAGTTCTCTTCCCGATTCGAGGATGATCCTTCGGGAAACATGAGAAACACCTCGAATCATCTCAGGCATGAGAAGCCTATGGCATCGTTGTATCTTTATAAGACCCTCGATGAAGTTTTCCACCATGCAACCATAGTGGATTGGTCAAAGGAGGTAAAGCATATTTCCAAAGTAATTTGGATTAGCTCAACTTCCACAACCATCCCTTGTAGTATGATGGGAAATGCCGTAGAAGCCCTACATGACCCTGCTACTGAGGCTTGTATCGTATATGAATACCTCGTGGACAATCTTGTGGGTAACAAGCCTCTAAGCCCGATCGATAAATACCTCAAAAGTCCCTCAGGACTCTTATTTGAATGTCGGGGGACCACAAGGGACATGCCGATCACAATAGACAAAATCGAGGTGCGCTTAGATTTCCACATCTATAATGTCATTGGTTTTGATCTCCTCCTAGGCTACCCTCTAGAAAAACTTCTCGGTAAAAATGTATCTCAAGGGAGCCTAGATGAAAAGCTTAGGGAAACCGCTTCTGCCACTACTACCTCTTGTTTAGAAAATCCCTTGGCTTATGTCAAGCAAAACCCACTCGAGAAGGTGATGCATGTGTCTCCATTTGTATCACCCGAGCCTATTCTCTTTGAAGTTGCAAAATCTGCCACTTCTGAAGGGTACGACTCGGAAGAAATCCTTCACCTTTGTGAAGACGCACGATCATCATCACCCTCGATCGAGTTTAAGCCTGTTCCTGCTGGCCCGGAGTATGCTGTTCTTGATCATGATCGAGATCCAACCATGATCTTTCATGATGAATCTCTTGAGATGGGAATCTGTGGGCCATGGAAATTGGTGAGGCGCCGACTCTGGAGTCCGAAGGAAAGGATCCCAGAAATAAACATGGGTGGTTCATCCTTGAAACACCACAAAAATCATTCTTGCTCAATGCCTCTCCAAAGCCAGGCATGCTTTGTGCCCCGAGCACGTACAAGGACTACAACCACCTTAAGGTCCTCTCTTGCACAAAGTTTAGAAGGCTGGTTGTAGATGCATATGTTTATCATAAACATTGCAAATTTCATGGATGCACTATGGCACTAACGTTGCAGCTAAAGCTTCAATAATACATCAACAATTGGTGGTGAGAGGGGAACACATCACCACTGATAGCTGCAAGAGAACGTTCCCATGGTCGAGCTTGTGACCATAAATAAAGCACTACTAGGAGATAGCCCAGATCATCATTTCCCTTTTCGAATAAAAACAAGATCATGTCTCTAGGATAAAACCCTCCTTCAGGTATTTTTGGTCACTAACCATTTCAGGTGGAGATTACAAATAACGAAGGATAGGTGACGCCTAAGAACATGAGAGCTACACCAACTACAACACCATGATAATTCTTGGTGAGGGAATGATTATGAAGGGAAGCTTGAACTCCACACACTCGAGTTGTGTCGCTCAGCAATGCAAACTCCAAGTGTGGGGGAGGTATGTAAGGATCCCAAGTTCCTTTCTTACCAAATCTTATCTTGGTTGGGGAATGGTGTTGGTTCTTGCATCTTGCTCCATCAAACAAAACGTCATGGTAAGTACCCTCAAGTATGTCCTACTTTTGACTTTAAACAAAACTCTTCCGGGAGGTAGCCCGAAGTTCACAAATCCTATACTCATGTTTATCTCTGTTTGAATATAGCTTGATCATGCTTTCATGCTTCCTTTCTCTATGCTCGTATGCTCTGGTTTGAATGTGTGTTGCAAAATGCATTCATATACTTTTCAAAATGAAGCATGGTGCTTAGGTTAAAAAGTCTTCTTTAATGAAATTAGACATGGTGTCAAGTTTGATTAATTAACTTTAGATTCAATGCTTATATAGATCTTGGTTGCATATTTGGACTAACCCCTGTACGAACATTTTCAAATCCAAACAGGTGAGTCGTTGAGCTGAACTCAAGTGGGAAGGTGAGCCAAGGCATCAGATTCATGTTGCACAACATACAAATGAGGTACATATCACCCTTCAGGGTCCACTGTTAGTATATCCTCTTTTGCTCATGTTGATGCAATCTTAATTCAGCCTTGTTTGAGTAAGTCTCATGGTGAAAATAAAATTAAACAAAATGAAAAAAACCAAAAAAATTTTGAGTTCCAATAGAATTTAGGGCTCCTGGGTTCTTAAAACCGGCAGAGCCATTGTTTCCACTTTGTTGTGAATAAAGCACCACGTACAAGAACAAGTGTGGGGGAGATCTCTCAGAGTTTTGACGCACGTACGTTCGAGATCACCCACAGACATGTGCACAGGACCGAAAGAACCAGCACGCAAAAGGCCTAGACCCCATCGCGATGGTTTGTGCACTCGACCCCTCAAATCTCCCTGATCCATGAGTTTAAATGAAATTTGTTGCTAATCACCAAAATTAAACTCAATGGTGCTGCCTCATCACATACTTCAAGTTTGATTGGCATGTATATGTTTTATTCCCTGCTAAACTTGAGCTTGTGAATCATATCCTAGGGAACCCATAATTATTAAGTTGTTGAAAAGTGAGATATGGTTTGATGAAGGAATCCTTGCTTTCTCTGCTTTTATGTCTAGGAAATTTTATATCAAAAAGAGAACCCTGCATAGCGTTACAAACTCCTTGTGTTTGTCCTACCAAAGCCATATGTCCATCTTTATGAAAGAAATCATATACATATGTGCCTTGTTATCACTTTGAGCTTCATCAAATTTTGTGACCCTAGTGAGATACTTCTCATACTTGCTCGATCAAGATCACATACACTTCATATGCTAAACTTCTAACATGGAAGTTAGCTATTCCATTCCATCTATCCACTGAAAAAAAAACTCCATGTGTAATGACCTCTCTCTCCAGTATTGTTACAAAAGGGACATTGGCCTTAAAAAAAGAGAGAAGAAAAAACATATATATGGGCGCCTGAAGGTCCAAGAAAAAATAATATATATTGCCATGTCCTTATGTTTTCCAAATAAAGGAGAGAGAGTTTCATAGTAGGAGTCTTCTATTTTTATCATCCACTACCCACACACATGCACAGTCTTGATCAACTTGTATGATATGTCATCTCCATGGATCCAACCTTTGATTTTGCAATATATGTGAAACAAGTGCATGCTTCCAAACCTCGTGCCAAGAGCTCCTGTAACACCCAAAAATATAGGAGTTAAAATTTTTAAAATTATTTTTATAAAAGTTATAAGATAAAATTGTGCATGCATCTTTATTTCTTTTCTTCTCCTATTCTTTCTTTCAGCCCAGCCCATTCCTTCTTTTCTCCTTCCTTTCTTCTCCCGCGGCCGAACTCAGCGGCCGATCTGCTCACCCGACCCTTTCTTCCACCAACAGCTGGGACCCACCTGTCGGCGCCTTCTTCCTTCTTTCCTTTCTTCTTCCTCTGCTCCGCATCGCTCCCGCTCCTCTGTTTCTTATCTCCGCCGCGACAGCAGGCACGCCGCGCCATCGTCCGCGCCCCTTCTCCTTCCTTCTTTCTTTCTTACCCCGAGTCCGGATCAACTTCGCGCCGTCGCTCGCGTCTCTCTTTCCTTCCTCGCGATGCAGGCTTGCCTTACTAGCTGCAGTTCCGCCCTTTCCTTCACGAGAGCCGCCGCCTTCCTTACTCCCGGCCAACCCGCCCTATAAAATCCCGCCAGAGCCCCGCTTTGCAACTAGAGCCATCCTCAAACCCTTTCCTCTACTCAACACCAACGCACGCCGCTGGAAGTCGCACACAGGAGGATCGCTGCCGTCCCGTGTCGCCGCTTCTCCGTCGACTCGCCGTTCCGCTGCTTCTCCGCCGTCTTCAACTCTCGCCAGAGCTCCGCGAGTTGGTGAGCATCAAGCCGCACCAGATTCCCCTCTCTCTCTTGCTCCGCTGCAAATCCGATTTCTCGCCGGACCCCTGTTTCCGCCCGCCGCTGTGGCCGCCAGTTTACAGCTGCCGCACAGCCATCCCGTGACCGCCCTCACCTTCGCCGTACCGCCCACTCCATTCCCGGCAAAAACCCAGCTTGAATCGAGCCCCGGAACACCGGATTCGGTGAAGCTCCGGTCGTCCGCCGCCGCACTCGCTCGCCGCCGACGCCCAACAAAGCTCTGATTCGCCCGACCTTTTCCTTACTCCGCCGATTTGCCCGACCCTCACTCTACACTGCCGATTTATCCGACCCTCTCTTCACACCGCCGATTCGCCCGACCCTTACTCCGCCGATTCGCTCGACCCGCCGCTCGATGCTGATCTAACGGATTAGATTCACCCGACCCTAGCCGTCCCCGTAACATTCGCAGAAAGACCCCTAGGTTTTCCAGGAATCAACCAGCAGTCCAGATCAGTAGAAAATAATTAGAGTTGAGCCCTTTCTTTTTCTGTTCCGACCCCCTGACTTTTCTAGAATTAGTACCCGCCGTCCAAAACCTCTAGTTTTCCACCCCGACCCTTTGTGTAAGGTTTAATTATGTTTTAGCCCCTAACTTCTTCAGATTTAGCCTTGGAAGTTCAAAACTCTCACAGTTAGGCCCTTAGATCACTATTTAGCAATATCTTCATCGTTTCAACTCCGATTTCAGCGATTCTTCAGCCCACCTGATGCTTGCATCATGAACTACAACTTTAGTACCTTTTTACTTTCTGTTTGTATTGTTTGTTGTATTGTTTCTTGTTTGTTTGTGTATGCTTGTTTGTGTGATCGCGTAGACAATGTGACGTTCGAGTCAAATCAAGAGCAAGCTTACGAGGAAGAGAATCAGCAGCTGTTTGAAGAAGGCAAGTGGATTTCCTCCCCTGCATATTCTATTTGATCCCAACAACAGCATGAACATTCACTTTACTTCAATGTTGCTTGCATAAACTTGATGGGTTACCTATGCTAAGGACATACCTAGTCTTTTACCCCAAACCTTGAAACACCTGGGTTTACTATTCATGTTGGGTAGTTACGGTTAGTTGCAAACTTTGGGATTGGTATTGGTTTACTCTTTTAACGATGTTGATCACGTTTTATATTGTTGTTATCATGTAATTTCAAGATCAACTTTGATTAATGAGAACATGGAGAACCACCCAAGTGAATAGTGCAACCACAAAGTCATATGGCTCTGACCTTAGCCAATTAATTAGATGTGTAGTTTGCTGGTAGCCTTACCGAAAGGGCAAGGATGGGGTCGGTGATACGGGTCATAGCCCGGTCCTCTTGGGGTAGCTGCCTTTCCTAAGGAGCTGACCATTAGGGAGGTTTATGGACCACGCCGCTACTGAAACTCTAGCGGGCTGCCTAGCTCTCGACATGTCCTTCTAAAGGCTTCGTAGTGTACCCTCGCCATTCACCTCGGAAGTGTTTAAGGGCCTTGCAAACTCGGGCGACTCAGGGGAACACGATTTGTGGGTAAAGTGTACAACCTCTGCAGAGTGTAAAACTGTTATAACAGCCGTACTCACGGTTAAGAGTGGCTTGGACCCTCACATGATAATGAAACTTGAAGATTAAATAAATTGTGGTTCGTGGTTTATGATTATGTTGATGGAATCTTTATGATTTTGCTATAGTGGGATGCTATAAACTTACACCTAGTTAATAGGTGCTTGTTAATAAATACTTGACCAACTAAAAGTGACCGCTGCTGCAAACCTTAGCTTATCCTTGATGGCCTTGCATTTTCACCCCACTTGCTGAGTACCAACCATAAGAGTACTCACCCTTGCCCCCTGTTGTTCAGTAGAGAACTTTGAAGAAGAGATCTTCGACGACTTCGAGGAGTTCTAGGATCTGCGTTCCCCAGTCATCGCCTGTGGAAGACGGAGTTGTTGCAGACTTCGTATAGGGTATAACGGTATATCGTTTAAAGACATTTATGTCTCTTTCATACGGAGTGTAATATTGTTAAATACTTTATTTAGTTACATTTTGAGCATTGTCTTTGATATATACACTTTCCGTCTACCATATGTGTGTGAATATGATCCTGGCGCACATATGTGATGCATCTGGTTCTTTCTAGAACCAGGTGTGACAGAAGTGGTATCAGAGCTATGTCGACTGTAGGACGCTAGCCTAGATAGAAATGGTCGAAATTAAGGATTTATCTTCTAGCAAGCCATATCAGCATCAAAAAAATTCCTGTTTACTTTATATTTTCGCATAAAAACATATGTTTACATAAACCTTCTATTATTTTCTTTCTTAAAGAAAAATATCCTAAATTTTACTCCCGCTCTGCCAGATGGCCAGGACTTACCAGACTGCTCGCAAGCGCACCGGAGGTCACCAAGTTCGCATTGCCCCAGCTGAGCCCGCTTCTCCCACCCCAGTTCCAGCACCTGTTGAAGAGGAGGAAGCTACGGAAGAAGAACCTGAGGAAGTCTACTATTTCGTGGATGGTGAAGATGGCTGCATCATGGCAATTGATGAAGAAGGAAATCAGTTCACACCACCGGCATCACCAGTCGTTGAGACATCGCTACCACCCCCAGTTGTCCCTGCTCCAGCCCCCTCCCCAGCACCGGTCGTCGCTGAAGGAAGCCCGAGTAACTTCGAAGATATTAGAAGAGACGATGACGAGGACAACAACAACGACGATCAGAGTGATGAAACTCCAGGGATGAGGCAACTCTGCTGTGTTCGCACTTCGGACCGAGAACCCGGCCACTTGTCTCTGGTGCTACAAGGTGTTCTTCAAGAGTTGGCCAACCGCGTGAGACCTCACTACCACACGCACCACTACATCGACCCTGCGCTTGGCGACTACTACCTCTCTCGCGTCCACATCAGGATGGAAAGTGCCAGAGGCCTGAGGACTCTCACTGCACATGACTCCGCCACACCCCACGCTACATACGACGCAGCCGTCAGCAGTGCCACCAGGAGAGTTCTATGGTCCATCTGCCACACCTACCGCTAGGAGCTTCAGAACACAGAGTAACGCCACCTTTCTCGCCACCTCAGTGGAACTGAAGAGACTATGATTACTATGGGTGAAGACGACGAAGACCGCCTCAACACTCTTGTTCAAGTCACCGCCGCTCTCAACACTAAGCTGGAAAGCGTCATCACTGAACTGGACGATACTCAGGACAAGCTACTGGAGGCCCATGAAAAGATCCGCATACTGGAAGCTCAACTTGAGGGAAGAGCGCCGCCACCCCCACAGATGGATGAACCCCGCTTCCCCGCTTTGTCACCACCCCGCAAGAAGCTTCGTCCCGGCGAACCCGGCTCCATAACTCACCCTGAGGAATAGGCACTTAGGCTCTTAGGCTAGTACCTCCTAAAGTTCTCTCGTTAGAAACTTTTCGCTTGAGAGGAAGACGATGTAATGATGATTGCTTGAGAACAAATGTTTGCTTTGAGTGCTATAAGAATTGCTTGATATAATCTATCCATTAATATCAGTTAGAGTCTTATAAATCCATATTTTGTTAAGATATTATCTTCTGTCTACCTATATTTAGTACACTTGTCTTATCCTGGGTTTATTCCCTAACGGTCAGATGGTAAACACCAGGACAGGTGGAAGGCAGGATATCTCTAGCTCTAGGCGTGCTCGCATAGTCAACCGACAGAGTCAGTTGCCACCACCGCCCAATCCAACAATGGAGCAATTCTTGGCAGCACAGATGCAGGTGCTGCAGAACCTCACTGCCACCATCCAGAACATACAAGCTCAGCAGAATCAGCAAGCCCCACAGCAAAACCCGCCACCAAGAGACAAACACAGAGAATTCATGAGCCACCACCCTCCTACCTTTTCTCACTCTGTGGACCCCTTGGATGCTGATGATTGGTTGAAGGTCATCACTAAGAAGCTGGACATCACACAATGCAGTGACCGTGAAAAGGTCCTGTATGCTGTAGGACGTCTGGAAGGTGCAGCCGCTGATTGGTGGGATGCTTTCACTGCTGCCCACGCCAACGCCAACACTATCACCTGGGAGGAGTTCAGAACCAACTTCCGCAGCCACCATATCCCAGCAGGACTAATGAAGCTCAAGCAGAAGGACTTCCTGAACCTGAAGCAAGGCAGCATGACTGTCAGCGAGTACTGGGATAAATTCACTCAGTTGTCTCGTTACGCGCCCCATGAGGTGGATAGTGACGCGAAGAGACAGGAGCGCTTCTTGGAAGGACTGATAGGGTCGCTCAACTATCAGCTGCATAGTCACACTTTCCCAAATTTCCAGACTCTGCTAGACAAAGCCATTGGTCTGGAGAGCAGGCGCAAGGAGCTTGGGGAACACAAGCGAAAACTTCAGTCCCAGGGACAATCCAGCAGCAACACCCGTCCCCGCTACACCCCAGGGATTTCAGTTGCGCTTTGGAGGACAAGGTGGAGGATATCCGCAGAGCCAACGGAATCAACTAACTCCACAGCAGCCTCAACGCTTCAACCAGCAGACTCAGTGCAACCCCAACCCGCAACCGTACCGTCCAGGCTATGCCACAGGTGCACCCGTGCGGACCAACAATCCAGTCACCCCGGTCCAACCCAACGGCTGTTTCAAATGTGGAGAACTGGGTCATTACGCTAACAACTGCCCGAAGCGTAATGCGCAAACTCCTCAGAGTCAGAGGAACAGTAGACTAAGGCGGACTCCTCAGCAGCAGCAGCCGTGTAACAGCAATCAGACACCGCTGGGCAACAAAGGACAACAGAACTGCGTGCGCGCAAAGGTGAATCATGTGGCTGCAGAAACAGCTGAAGAGGCTCCCGATGTTGTGCTCGGTATGTTTCTTGTTAATTCTGAACCTGCATCAGTTTTATTTGATTCTGGAGCATCGCATTCATTCATTACTGAGCAATTCGCTGCAAAACATAATTTACCAATGAGCCCTATGAAACAAATATTTCTAGTAAGCTCCCCGGGCAAAGAATTGGAAGCTAGACACTTATGCCCAAGGGTCAGCATGAATATTATGGGGGTCGAATTCCTAGCCAATCTAATAGTCCTAAAGACTAGCGGCATTGATGTGATCCTCGGAATGGATTGGTTATCAGGATGTGATGGTGTCATTTAATGTCGTAAGAGGTCAGTGCTCTTAACCAGCCCTCAAGGAGATAAAATAGAGTTTGTGGCATCAGTTCCACCCAGTAGAGTTGGGACAGTGAACCAAATAAAGAGAATGCCTCTGGAAGATATCAGAGTTATCAATGAGTACCCCGACGTCTTCCCGGAAGATTTGCTAGGTATGCCACCTGTTCGTGACATTGAGTTCAGTATTGATCTTTTACCTGGTACTGCACCTATCTCTAAAAGACCCTATAGAATGGATGTTAAGGATCTAAGCGAACTAAAGAAACAAATAGAAGAAATGTCAGCTAAGGGATTTATCCGTCCTAGCTCATCCCCGTGGGGAGCACCCGTGATCTTTGTCGATAAGAAGGATGGCAGCAGAAGGATGTGCATAGACTACAGGTCGCTGAACGATGTGACGATCAAGAATAAGTATCCACTGCCCAGGATTGAAGATTTGTTTGATCAGATGAGAGGAGCCAAGGTTTTCTCCAAGATTGATCTGAGATCAGGATATCATCAGCTAAGGATCCGACCAGAGGATATACCCAAGACAGCCTTCACTACCAGATATGGTCTGTACGAGTTCACTGTGATGTCGTTTGGATTGACCAACCCTCCAGCATACTTCACGTACCTGATGAACAAGGTTTTCATGGAATATCTTGACAAGTTTGTGGTTGTGTTCATTGATGACATCTTGGTGTATTCGCAGAACGAGGAAGAGCATGAAGAGCACTTGAGGATAGTGTTACAGAAACTCCGAGAGAATCAGTTATATGCCAAGCTGAGAAAATGTGATTTTTGGCTGGGAGAAGTTTCTTTCCTTGGACATGTTATCACAGATGGAGGAATTGCAGTAGACCCGAGTAAAGTTCAGGATGTTCTGAATTGGAATCCACCAAAGTCTGTGCCTGAAATCAGAAGTTTCCTTGGACTTGCAAGCTACTACCGCAGATTTATTAAAGGCGTCTCAAAGATCGTGAGACCTATGACTTCTCTGTTGGAAAAAGGGAAAGAATTTAAGTGGGATGCTACATGCTAGAAGTGTTTTGAAGAGCTGAAAACAAGATTGACCACTGCCCCTGTGTTGATAATGCCAGATATCCACAAAGGGTTTGATGTGTATTGCGACGCTTCACGGATGGGTCTTGGATGTGTGTTAATGCAAGAAGGCAAAGTTGTGGCCTATGCTTCAAGACAGCTGAGAAAGCATGAGCAGAACTATCCTACCCATGACTTGGAATTGGCTGCCGTCGTGCACGCATTGAAGATTTGGAGGCACTACATGATCGGAAACAAGTGTCAGATCTTCACGGACCATAAGATTCTGATGTACATCTTCATGCAACAGGATCTTAACCTAAGACAGCGCAGATGGTTAGAATTAATCAAGGACTATGATTTGGATATTCAGTATCATCTTGGCAAGGCTAATGTCGTGGCAGACGCCCTAAGCCGGAAAGGACAAGCTAATATGATGGTTGCTCGATTGATGCCTCAGGAATTATGTTGGGAAATGGCACGTTTGAACTTGGGAATTGTCACACAAGCGGAAGCCATAACCATGGAGATGGAACCTACATTAGAACGGGAGATCAGAAAAGGACAGTTGACAGATACGAAGATCAAAGAGATCAAGATTCAAATTGGTTTAGGCAAGACTAAGGATTTCACCGAAGATGAACAAGGAACTGTTTGGTTTGGAAAAAGGATCTGTGTACCTGAAATTGATCATCTTCGTGAACTCATTTTGAAGGAGGCACATGATTCTGCTTATTCCATTCATCCTGGAAGTACCAAAATGAATCAAGACTTGAAAGAAAGGTACTGGTGGTATGGTTTGAAAAGGGACGTAGCAACTCACGTAGCTTTGTGTGATGTGTGCTAGAGAGTGAAAGCAGAACACCAGAGACCAGCAGGTTTACTCCAGCCTTTGAGAGTACCTGAATGGAAATGGGAAGAAATTGGTATGGATTTCATTGTAGGGTTACCCCGTACTCGTGATGGTTATGACTTGATATCGGTTATTGTGGACAGGTTGACAAAAGTCGCACATTTCATCCCAGTCAAAACAACATACACTGGAGCCAAGTTAGCAGAACTATACATATCACGAATTGTGTGTCTGCATGGTGTTCCAAAGAAGATAGTGTCTGATCGAGGTACTCAGTTCATGTCGCGTTTCTGGCAGAAATTACATGAATCTATGGATACAAAGCTCAATTTCAGTTCTGCATATCATCCGCAAACAGACGGTCAGACTGAGCGAACGAATCAAGTATTAGAGGATATGTTGAGAGCATGTGCCCTAAAGCATGGAGGTAGCTGGGATAAAAGTTTGCCATATGCAGAATTCTCCTACAATAACAGTTATCAAGCAAGTCTCAAGATGGCCCCATTTGAAGCGTTATATGGGAGAAAATGCTGGACACCCTTGTATTGGAATCAGACAGGAGAAAGTCAAGTTTTTGGACCAGAGATTCTTCAAGAAGCGGATAGACAAGTCCAGATAATCCGGGATAATCTCAAGACTGCCCAATCACGACAGAAAAGTTATGCCGATACACGAAGAAGGGAATTGACATTTGAAGTTGGAGATTTTGTGTATTTGAAGGTATCACCCATTCGAGGTTTACGTAGATTCAAAGTGAAAGGAAAGTTGTCACCGTGTTATATTGGTCCTTTTTAGATCCTGGAAAGGAAAGGTGAAGTGGCATGTCAATTGGAGTTACCAGCACGATTATCAGATGTCCATGATGTGTTTCACGTATCACAGTTAAAGAAATGTTTGAGAGTGCCTAAGGAGCAATTACTGTTGGAGGAACTTGATGTACAAGAAGATTTGACTTATGCAGAACATCCGGTTAAAATCTTGGAAGCATCTCAGAGGGTTACCCGGAACAAGGTGATCAAAATGTGCAAAGTACAGTGGAGTCACCACTCCGAGGATGAGGCTACTTGGGAAAGAGAAGATGAACTGATTGCAGAATTCCCTCAATTGTTCCCTAGTCCTTCCAAATCTCGAGGATGCGATTCTCTTTAAGGAGGGTAGGTTTTGTAACACCCAAAAATATAGGAGTTAAAATTTTTAAAAGTATTTTTATAAAAGTTATAAGATAAAATTGTGCATGCATCTTTATTTCTTTTCTTCTCCTATTCTTTCTTTCAGCCCAGCCCATTCCTTCTTTTCTCCTTCCTTTCTTCTCCCGCGGCCCAACTCAGCGGCCGATCTGCTCACCCGACCCTTTCTTCCACCGACAGCTGGGACCCACCTGTCGGCGCCTTCTTCCTTCTTTCCTTTCTTCTTCCTCTGCTCCGCATCTCTCCCGCTCCTCTGTTTCTTTTCTCCACCGCGACAGCAGGCACGCCGCGCCATCGTCCGCGTCCCTTCTCCTTCCTTCTTTCTTTCTTACCCCGAGTCCGGATCAACTTCGCGCCGTCGCCCGCGTCCCTCTTTCCTTCCTCGCGATGCAGACTTGCCTTACTAGCCGTGATTCCACCCTTTCCTTCACGAGAGCCGCCGCCTTCCTTACTCCCGGTCAACCCGCCCTATAAAATCCCGCCGGAGCCCCGCTTTGCAACCAGAGCCATCCTCAAACCCTTTCCTCTACTCAACACCAACGCACGCCGCTAGAAGTAGCACACAGGAGGATCGCCGCCATCCCGTGTCGCCGCTTCTCCGTCGACTCGCCGTTCCGCTGCTTCTCCGCCGTCTTCAACTCTCGCCAGAGCTCCGCGAGTTGGTGAGCATCAAGCCGCACCAGATTCCCCTCTCTCTCTTGCTCCGCTGCAAATCCAATTTCTCGCCGGACCCCTGTATCCGCCCGCCGCTGTGGCCGCCAGTTTATAGCCGCCGCACAACCATCCCGTGACCGCCCTAACCTTCGCCGTACCGCCCACTCCCTTCCCGGCAAAAACCCAGCTTGAATCGAGCCTCGGAACACCGGATTCGGTGAAGCTCCGGACGTCCGCCGCCGCACTCGCTCGCCGCCGACGCCCAGCAAAGCTCCAATTCGCCCGACCTTTTCCTTACTCCGCCGATTTGCCCGACCCTCACTCTACACTGCCGATTTATCCGACCCTGTCTTCACACCGCCGATTCGCCCGACCCTTACTCCGTCGATTCGCCCGACCCGCCGCTCGATGCTGATCTAACGGATTAGATTCATCCGACCCTAGCCGTCCCCGTAACATTCCCACAAAGATCCCTAGGTTTTCCAGGAATCAACCCGCAGTCCAGATCAGTAGAAAATAATTAGAGTTGAGCCCTTTCTTTTTCTGTTCCGACCCCTAACTTTTCTAGAATTAGTACCCGCCATCCAAAACCTCTAGTTTTGCACCCCGTCCCTTTGTGTAAGGTTTAATTATGTTTTAGCCCCTAACTTCTTTAGATTTAGCCTTGGAAGTTCAAAACTCTCGCAGTTAGGCCCTTAGATCACTGTTTAGCCATATCTTCATCGTTTCAACTTCGATTTCAGCGATTCTTGAGCCCACCTGATCCTTGCATCATGAACTACAACTTTAGTATCTTTTTACTTTCTGTTTGTATTGTTTGTTGTATTGTTTCTTATTTGTTTGTGTATGCTTGTTTGTGTGATCGCATAGACAACGTGACGTTCGAGTCAAATCAAGAGCAAGCTTATGAGGAAGAGAATCAGCAGCTGTTTGAAGAAGGCAAGTGGATTTCCTCCCCTACATATTCTATTTGATCACAACAACAGCATGAAAATTCACTTTACTTCAATGTTGCTTGCATAAACTTGATGGGTTACCTATGCTAAGGACATACCTAGTCTTTTACCTCAAACCTTGAAACACCTGGGTTTACTATTCATGTTGGGTAGTTAAGCTTAGTTGCAAACTTTGGGATTGGTATTGGTTTACTCTTTTAACGATGTTGATCACGTTTTATATTGTTGTTATCGCGTAATTTCAAGATCAACTTTGATTAATGGGAACATGGAGAACCACCCAAGTGAATAGTGCAACCACAAAGTCATATGGCTCTGACCTTAGCCAATTAATTAGATGTGTAGTTTGCTGGTGGCCTTACCGAAAGGGCAAGGAGGGGGTCGGTGATAGGGGTCATAGCCCGGTCCTCTTGGGGTAGCTGCCTTTGCTAAGGAGCTGACCATTAGGGAGGTTTATGGACCACGCCGCTACTGAAACTCTAGCGGGCTGCCTAGCTCTCGACATGTCTTTGTAAAGGCTTCGTAGTGTACCCTCTCCACTCATCTCGGAAGTGTTTAAGGGCCTTGCAAACCCGGGCGACTTAGGGGAACACGATTTGTGGGTAAAGTGTACAACCTCTGCAGAGTGTAAAACTGTTATAACAGTCGTACTCACGGTTAAGAGTGGCTTGGACCCTCACATGATAATGAAACTTGAAGATTAAATAAATTGTGGTTCGTGGTTTATGATTATGTTGATGGAATCTTTATGATTTTGCTAAAGTGGGATTGTATAAACTTAAACCTAGTTAATAGGTGCTTGTTAATAAATACTTGACCAACTAAAAGTGACCGCTGCTACAAACCTTAGCCTATCCTTGATGGCCTTGCATTTTTACCCCACTTGCTGAGTACCAACCATAAGAGTACTCACCCTTGCCCCCTGCTGTTCAGAAGAGAACTTTGAAGAAGAGATCTTCGACGACTTCGAGGAGTTCTAGGACCTGCGTTCACCAGTCATCGCCTGTGGAAGACGAAGTTGTTGCAGACTTCGTATAGGGTATAACGGTTTATCGTTTAAAGACATTTATGTCTCTTTCATACGGAGTGTAATATTGTTAAATACTTTATTTAGTTACATTTTGAGCATTATCTTTGATATATTACACTTTCCGTCTACCATATGTGTGTGAACATGATCCTGGCGCACATATGTGATGCATCTGGTTCTTTCTAGAATCGGGTATGACAGCTCCACATAAGCTATCCTTAGAAGTAGGATTAAAAGAGGCAATGCCTTGGTAAGGATACATACACACTGAGTGACTTGAGTGATCCTATGGAGGAGTGTTGACGGTCCTTAAGTGTGAAATCCGACCGTCAACTATACTCACAAATAAAGGAAAACCATACCTCTTACTCGCATAGTTGTATCACTAACCTAGTTCCACATTTATTTTGCCTATCTAGCCATTTCAGGGATGGAAGTTTGAAATAAGAAGAAAACACGAAGAATATGCAGCAAACAATGCACAGAAGATCGTCCGCTACATCACACTTACAAGGAGAACCCACCTGACAGACCAAATGGGCGCGCCAAGGCACGAATCAGCCTGGGCCCACCTGCCAGCCAGCCAGAGGAAGGTGCACCTTGGGGAGCACCACCTGGGGTCGGCCGAACCCCAGGTTCGGCCGAACCCAGGCGGGTTCCCGTCCAGGTGCCCTTTGACATGGAGTGGTGCCTACTCTTCTTGATCCCGGTGGCTAAGGTTTCCTTATGAAGGGATGGTGGGAACCGCCCTTGGAGACTCTAAAAGGAGGCGTCCACCCCCCCTCATATACACACACCATACTTGATGCCTCTCTCCTACTCTCTAGTTGTGACTTGTAATCCTTAGGCTAGGGGAGCTAGGCTAGTTATCTCTCTTAGCGAATCCAAGTCGTCCTCGGGTCGTTGAGCAATCTTCGGCCTTGGTATGGCTTTGTATTCGACTCGTCGGTATTCTACTCATAATATAGAGTTGATTCATGGTTATCTTGCTATCTTTATTGTTTGGTATGCCATGTCTTATGCTCCCTCAAGTTATATAACCATGTTTAGCTTAGCTTTAAGTATCAACATCGGTTTGGTGTGCTTTCAGGCTTGCTCTACTTCTATGCCTGTCCATCATCATGGTGGGGGTTCCGGAGGGGCTAGAGTAGTGATCTTGTGCATGGGCATGGTGCCCAGGGCATGAAGGATCCATCGAATATGACCGCATCCCACGTTCTGTCGGGGTAGCCGGCAGGTGGTGACAGCCGTGTCCGTCCTTCATAGCCCCCCACGTTCGGACGTGGTGTAGGAGTCTAAAGTGCTACTCCAGGTTGCTGGCGGTACTGGGTAGTCTCCCCGTAGTGTTGTTGGCTTAATGCTAATCCTCACCATGCGTTGTATAACCCTTGCTAACTTAAGTAGGTATCACTAGGACCCTCTTTTATGCCTATGCTCCCGCTAATCTTTGGTTTATTTGTTATTCTTTATTCATGAGATTGGCTAGTGTGTGTGTCACATTACCCCTATACTTCATTTACCATAACTTATCCCTATTTGAGTTTAGTTTATAGCTTAAGCATCTCGTCTTGATTATGGACTCAGTAAACCCTTTTACACCATGCCATCCCTTGGGAAAAATATAAATTACTATACCCTAAATACTTCTGGGTGAAATGCTACAACAGTATATCCGTGCGCTTGCGGATTTATTCTGTAAACGTTAAGACATACCAACACGCGTTTCTTGGTGTCATTGCCAAGGACTAACAATCCTAGTGATGATGCTAAGAAACGTCTACAAGGAGTAAAGCTATGGTTGGTCTTTCCAAAAATCCATCAACCACCCAGTCATACAGCGGAGAAGTGGAGGAGACTCGAGTCAATACCATTCCACGCTTCAACTACCCAAACCAGTGTGGTAGACACATCAAGATTCACAGGTAAAGGTGAAGCTTAGAATAATTTATATGCAGCTATCATATCAAGAGGAAGTGGTGTTCCACCTTAGTCCAAACCTTTACTCGAGGACGAGCAAAGACTAAGTGTGGGGGTATTGTTGACGGTCGTTATGGACCAATTTCGACCATCAATTTGATCAAAAAATTGGGAGAACTAATATTTCTTACATGCATATTTATTCAAAATAATGTCAATTCCACATGACCCTTGAAAATAGTGCTATGCAGGAAATTGAGTAGAAATGGAGGGAAAACATACCTTTGAATCCAAGGTGCAAAGGCGTCGATCAATCAGAATGCACCAAGAATCACCACGTGGATCCAAGGGCCCACCGAAGCAGGAAACCGACTTAGGACAGCATCAACTCACCTACCATGGACCAGAGGGCCCACCTGCCAGCCTCCTACCCAAAGCTGAGGTCGGTTGGAGCTCAACCTGGTTGGGCCGAACAAAGATCAGCTCCACCGACGTAAATCTTCAATGTGGCATCTCCTTATTGTCTCCCAACGTCGATTCAAGGAGGCCCCAACTGTTTTCCCAGCCGTAGCACCCTTGGACAGACCTATAAATATGTGGGGAGGGGCATAGAATTAAGACACACAACACCTTTGCCCTCTCTTGCTCTCTCACTTCCAAATCCGATCTTTAGGCTCATCCTAGAGGTGTTAGAGGATAAGAAGAGAGTGAGGGGAAGTTGGGGAAGTGCCGGGTTTGTTGGCACTCATCTTCAGCCTGTACCTCGACGGATGCTTATCAATCAAAGTAAGTGTTCGTGATTCCTTCTGTGTTCTAGTTTCTTAGTTACGCAATAGTTCTAGTTCCTTAGTTGTTTACTGGATCAATAGTTCACTAGTTAAGTGGGTGCTCTAGTCTAAATCTAAGCCTAATGTTAGTAGAAGATGGTATAGACGTGGTGTCTAGACCAAACTCTACCTGTTGGTTGTGGTATATCCCCATGGTTAGATGAGGTAGGTAGCAGGTGGTGACGGCCCTGTTTATTTAGCGAAACCCTCCCTATTCACGTACATCCCAGTGCCGTGTTACAGGAGCTAGCCAGGTCTTATCCTAAGGAGCCAATAGCCCAAAGTAGACAACTAGGATGATTCTATCTTACCTTTGATTCTAAGCTTTAGGAATCCTCTCTACCCCTTTCCTCTAGCTAGTGTGGTGGCCTTGGACGAACATGAATCCTAGAGAATATACACATGTTCCTCAGTGGATACAATACCTTGTAATACTCTTGGGTGAAAGCTACAACGGTATTTGTACGCTTGCAGATTTATTTATGATCGTTAAAATACCCAACAATCTAATGTGCATTTCTCCTGCGTTTTTGTGTATGTTTCTCTCTGCTTGCAGACTTGTATCCCTGAAAACACTTATTTGCCAAATAAACTATGGAACCAAGTTAGAGATACAAATATGTGAGTAAGGCGTATAGCTTTCCTTTATTCACGAGTATAGTTGACGGTCGGATTTCTCATTTAAGGACCGTCAACAACTCCCCCAAGCTTGCCCTTTGCTCGTCTCGAGCAAAGTTTTAGACTTAGGTTGTTGATTAGGAGTTGCTGCAATGTTGAATTTCCAACTTATACCATATGCACAACTTGGTGTTCGTACCATGATTTTAAATAAGTTGGCCTTGATCTTACCTTTCACCTTACTTCTGTGGAGCTTATAGATTCACCTCATTTTCGGTGGTTGAGATTCAGAACGGTTTTTTTTGTAGAGTACCATTTTCTCACCCCTTTGTTCAACCATCAATCCGGAGGTTTTGTAAAGGTTTTCAATAGAAATTTCAAAGTTCCTCAAATAATCTCTCAGATCGCCCAATATGTATATTCCTCACCGAGGCTTTTATTGTGCCTTTCTTCCTCAACCTACTCAAAAAGGTTTGTTTTGTGGTGTTGTAAGTATGGAGAATTTGAAGGCATACTTGTTTCTCATATTTTGCTAAGTCAAAGATAGGATCCAAAGGAGAAGCAAGTTATAAACCTTGATCAAGAAGTGCATGTGTGTGGATATTTTTGGTGGATGGTGTATGAACTCCTTCTCATGGACCTTCCCTCTCCTTTATTCTTTTTCTTGGATATGGGCTATTTGTCTCTCTCTCTTTTCGAATACTCTTGGACCTTCATGTTTCCAACTCTTTTTTTTCATCATGCTTTCTTGAGCATATCTTATATTTCCTTTTGCATAGCCCATATCCTTTTTCTCAAGATATCCTTGGAGAGAGAGAGAGAGTGGTCAAGAAACAAGATGTAGTTTTATTTTTGTGGGTGGATGGATGAAATGATTGCTATCTTCTAGTGTGAGATCATGTGTGATGAAACATTAGTTTATATTGAAATTGGCATTGCAAAGTGATTAGCATAATTGACATAGGGTGATGATACACTCATGATGGTTTTCGTTTGGATGTAACACACTCATGTGAGTAGTGTTGCATGGACTGATGTGTTGGCTTTAAAGTGGCCAGTTGTGGTCACATGTGTTTTGGCTACTTAATTAGCTTGCTTGGCTAATTAATTAGTGGCTCAATGCTCAATGTGGAGCGTAAAGCGATATGTGCATGCATGTGCACATTCACGTAGCTGTGTTGGACTCGGCCTTGTTGGTTGTGAGTCCGATAGAGGCCTGGACAGCCTGGTTGTGTTTGTGACCTCGTGTGGGTCCTGGTGTCCAGTTTGGACACGGCTGTTGGTTTACAGCAAGTAGAAAGGAAAGGGTCCACGTCCAGGTGAGGGCGCTGGCTGTATAAGAAGAGGAGCCGAGGGTGTCGGTCTTGCGTGAGACAGAGACGGCAAACGACGACGACGCGAGGAGGCGGTGGCAGTTCTGGTTTTCCTCGTGGAGTCTAGGGTTTTGGGATCTTGTGGAGATCTTTGTATGGATGCTTGTGTCGGCATCTTTTGAACACATCTTCTATGCAATCAAGATTAAGGTTTCGTAAGTTGATGTGTTCGTAATCTTGCTCCTCCGTTTTGATCTTTGGTTTGCATTCTTGTTCTTGTTTACGGTTTTGATTTTAGATTGATTTATTGATCAACTTGATTAGATTTATTTTGATCTGCCCAAAACCGTGATAAGGCATCAAGCTATTGATCTGAAAAGTTTGGTTGATTAGCTTTTCATATACTTTGCTTTCTCACGAAATTAGGGCTTGGCCAATTCGCGACACCATCTGGCAGGGTCTGCTTGTTTATTTTATATCTCGAGTTGTAGACCTCCGATTGACGTGATTCAAGATGTGTTAGCTTCATAATTTCATCAGATATTTTCTGGTAAAGTTTCACGTCAATAGGTTTTATTTTCTAGGAACGACACACGTTTTAGTGGAGCGTCCAGAATCTATTTTTTTTGGGTGAAACATTTTCCGCTGCAGGTTGTGCTATCATTCACCCCCCTCTGATAGCTAGATTAGAGGGCTTCGATCCTACAAGTGGTATCAGAGCTAGTTTGTTTTCTAATCTATCTTAACCGGTGATTAGAATTATTAGCAATGGATAGGTATTCCACAAAACCGTGTGTTTTCGATGGTGTTGATTTTCAGTTCTGGAAAGTGAAGATGGAGGCATACATTCAGGCGCAAGGCTCGCTAATTTGGGAGAAGGTTATTACTCCTTTTGCTGTGCCTGATGTAATCAACGACGCTAATCGAGCTGCTGTGGAGAACAATAGTAAGGCAAGGAACTTGATCATCCAAGGTCTAGGAAGGAGCGACTTCGATCGTGTGTTTCACCAGAAATCTGCATATGAGGTATGGAAGTCTTTATGTGATTACCATGAAGGTTCAAACACTGTAAAAGAGGTACGTCAGGATATGTATAAGAAAGACTATATGCGCTTTGAGATGAAACCTAGTGAATCTGTTGATGATTTCTTTGGACGTTTTAATAAAATTCTTAGCAATTTACGTGCTGTTGGAGTTACATACACTGATGCTGCTAATGCTAGACAATTACTTGGTGCTTTAGACATGTCTGTTTGGGAGATGAAAGTAACCTCTATTCAAGAATCAACTGTCATGAGTACACTTACATTAGATGTGCTTTATTCTAAATTAAAAACTCATGAATTAGATGTTCTTGCTAGGAAGCATGGTTCTAAGTCAATTGCTTTATCTTCTCAGTCTAGCAAATTTCGTGATGATAACTCTTCCACTAGCTGTGCTTTGTCTTCTTTGTCTTCACTAACCGATGAACAGCTAGAACAACTCCCGGAAGATGATTTGGCACTTCTCTCTACTCGCTTCAACAAAGCTTTGCAGAATGTGAGATCAAGGAAGAGAGGAAATTCTGGTCCTCAAAGGTGTTATGAGTGTGGTGATTTCAATCACATTCGTCCAAATTGTCCTAAGTTTGCTGCCAGAACATCAAAGGATGAGAAAGAAAAAGAGAAGAACAACTGGAAGGACAAGAAGTTTTCTCAAAGACATGGCAAGAAGAAGACATACGTGAGTGCTAAGACTGTGCATCGTGTGCTTTCAGCTCTTCAGCAAGTTGATTTGAGTGATGTGGACTTGGAGAGCAGCGATGATGATATAACACCAAGCAAGCATGAGTTGACTGGTTTATGTCTCATGGCAAGTAGCAAGGACAACTCGACAGATGATGAACAAGACAGCAATTTTAATGAGGTAGAACCTACTTATGATGACTTAGCTATTGCAGTTGCTCGTCTTGGTAAATTGCTTGATAAACGTAACAAGGAAATTAAAAAACATGATTTTATTGTTGAATCGTTGAATGCTGAAATTAATAGACTTAAATCCTTGATTCCTGATGATGATGCATGCAAATCCTGTGACTTAATATTTTCTGAGCTTACTACTCTTAGAGATGAACATTGTGTTTTGATAGAACAATTTAATGTTGAAAAAGAGAAAACCGAGAATCATGTTTGTGTAACTGATGAACCAACATCTTGTGATAATTGCAATATTCTTGAGATGAAGTTGAAAGATGCTAATGCTAGAGTTGATCAGCTGAAACATGATTTTTCCACACATGAAGTTCTTTCTTGCTCTAATTGTCGTAAACAAAAGGAACCCATGCATAGTACTTGTAATAATTGTTCCACCCTTTTGAAACGCATTGAGTATTTGCAAAATAAAATGGGAACCAAAAGTTTGAATCAAATTTTGGAACAAAAGACAAGCTCTTCGGAACATAAAACTGGTTTAGGCTTTGATCCTTATGCTCACTACAAGAATAATGCCCCTACTATTGTTAAGTCTCTTGGTAGTGGAAAATTTGAAACTCGGGTTGAGCCTAAAAAGGTGGTGTTTAAATCTGCTGGAATTATGTCATCTACTAGCGCAATGAATGCAAATGTTGCTTCTATCTATCAAGTGAAACATAAAGTCAAGTACACTTGTTCTCATTGTGGTAGAGATGGACATAAGAAAGAATTTTGCTTTATACTAGCTAAACAACAAAGAAAAGAAAGGGCTAAGGCTAGGTATAATTTCAGAAGTGCACATTTTGTCCCTCGTGAGGTTGAGGCACCTCGCTTTGTGCATAGGGTGAAGCAAACACCTTTTGTTGCTAGAAACATGAGTAAAGGAAGATCTGAATTTTATCATAAAAATACTTGTGTTGTACCTATGGGCTTTCGTCGTGTGTCTCAGTACTGGATTCCTAAATATTTTATTTCTAACCCCAGTACGGAGGCCTCGGCACCTTCTGGTTCTATGTAGGCCTCTTGCGCGAGGAAGGAGAACATATGGCTAGTGGATTCTGGATGCTCACGGCACATGTCCGGTGATAAGAATTGGTTCTCCTCCCTTACAGGTGCATCTCGTGCTGAAAGTGTTACCTTTGGAGATGGTTCTACTTCTGCGGTTGTGGCAAAAGGTACAGTAATGGTAAGTGACAAGTTTATGTTCAAGGATGTGGCTCTTGTAGAAGACTTGAAATATAACTTGCTTTCTGTTTCACAAATGATTGACAAAGATCTCGAGGTGTGTTTTAAGAAAAATCAATGCAAAGTATTAGATGCTTTAGGGGATCTTGTCTTTAAGATTTCACGTTATGAAAGAGTATTTAAAGCTGACTTTGATGCATCGCTTGCTTCTAAGTATAGGTGTCTAGTTGCTAATGACTCTAAAGATTTATTCTTTTGGCATCGTAGACTTGGTCATGTTGGTTTTGATCATTTATCTCATGTAAGTGGTTTAGACCTTATACGTGGCTTGCCCAAATTGAAGGGTGATAGCAATTTAGTATGCTCTTCTTGTAGACATGGTAAGATGCATGCAGCTTCACTTCCACCTCTTACTATGGTAATGACAAAAGCACCGGGACATCTTCTACACCTTGACACAGTTGGACCATCACGTGTTCAATCTTTTGGTGGTAAATGGTACATACTTGTCATTGTTGATGATTTCTCTAGATATTCTTGGGTTTTCTTTATGGCATCTAAAGATGAGGCTTTTAGTCATTTTAGAAGTCTTGTTCTTAGATTATCTGTTGAAATGCCAGGAGCTCTTAGAGCAATTAGAAGTGATAATGGTACTGAGTTTAAAAATTCATCTTTTGTTCACTTTTGTGCTGAAAAAGGTATTGAACATCAATTTTCATCACCTAGAGTACCACAACAAAATGGTGTAGTTGAAAGAAAAAATAGAACTTTGGTTGAGATGGCTAGGACCATGCTAGATGAATTTTCTACTCCTAGAAAGTTTTGGGCTGAAGCTATATCTACTGCATGCTATGTTTCAAATCGTGTGTTTGTGAGATCAAAGCTTGGTAGAACTCCTTATGAGCTGCGGTTTGAACATAGGCCTACTGTTTCTCACTTTCGTGTATTTGGATGCAAATGCTTTGTGTTGAAATCTGGAAACTTAGATAAGTTTGAAGCTAGATCAACTGATGCTATTTTCCTTGGGTATTCTGCTCATTCACGTGGCTATCGTGTTCTAGTTTTGGAGACTAACAAAATAATAGAAACCTGTGAAGTTACTTTTGATGAGGCTAGTCTAGGCGCTAGTCCAAGTGTCGCAGGTACACGTGCAGAATTTCAGGGGGAGAGCATTTTTATTGATGAAGACGATGTGGATGATGAAGATGAAGTATTGGCTTCTCCTATACAACCGGTCATAGAACCTCCTGTTCCTACTACTACATCACCTACGACTCAGCATTTTCAAGTTTCAACATCATCTGTGCATGTTGAAAATCAAGGCGAAAGTGAAGTTTCTGAAGCTACAGCTCCTTTGCACATACAGAGAAAACATCCACCTCAACAAATGATTGGAAATCTACATGAGAGAGTCACACAGTCCAGGTTTCATGATTCTAACTCGTATGCTCATTCTGCTTTTGTTGCCTCTTTTGAACCCAAAGATGTATCACACGTATTAACTGACGAATCTTGGATCAATGCCATGCATGAAGAATTAGAGAATTTTGAACGTAATAAAGTCTGGAAACTTGTTTCACCACCTCCTGGCCATTCTATAATTGGAACTAAATGGGTTTTTAAAAACAAACAAAGTGAGGATGGTGTTGTTTTCAGGAACAAAGCAAGGTTGGTTGCTCAAGGTTTTACACAAATAGAAGGATTAGATTTTGATGAAACCTTTGCTCCTGTTGCTAGATTGGAAGCCATTAGAATTTTGTTAGCCTTTGCTGCATCCAAAGGTTTTAGACTTTATCAAATGGATGTAAAAAGTGCTTTTTTAAATGGTTTTATCGATGAGGAAGTTTATGTTAAGCAACCACCGGGCTTTGAAAATCCTAAGTATCCAGATCATGTTTTTAAGTTGTCAAAAGCTTTGTATGGTTTAAAACAAGCTCCTAGAGCATGGTACGATAGGTTGAAAAACTTTTTATTAGAAAAGGGGTTTTCCATGGGAAAGGTTGACAAAACTCTCTTTGTTCTTAAGCAAGGCAATGATCAATTATTCGTTCAGATTTATGTGGATGATATCATCTTTGGTTGTTGCTCTCATACTTTGGTGTCCCAGTTTTCAGAAATCATGAGCAAAGAATTTGAGATGAGCATGATGGGAGAATTGACATACTTTTTGGGATTACAAGTCAAACAAACAAAAGATGGTATATTTGTGCATCAAAGTAAGTATACAAAGGATCTTCTACACCGTTTTGGAATGGAAAATAGCAAACCTATTATGACACCAATAGGAGCTACATCAACGCTAGATCCTGATGAGGATGGTGAGCCAGTTGATCAAAAAGGGTACAGGAGTATGATTGGTTCACTTTTGTATCTCACTGCCTCGAGACCGGATATTCAATTTGCTGTGTGTTTGTGTGCTCGGTTTCAAGCTTCCCCACGTGCTTCACATCAGCAAGCTGTCAAAAGGATTCTCAGGTATATTCATGGCACTAAAGATTTTGGTATATGGCTTTCTGCTTCCTCATGTATTAGCTTAAGAGCATTTTCTGATGCTGATTTTGGAGGTTGTAGAATTGATAGGAAAAGTACTTCCGGTGCATGTTTTTTCTTTGGTGATTCACTTATTGCATGGTCATCTCGAAAACAATCTTCTGTTGCACAATCTACTGCTGAATCTAAATATGTGGCTGCTGCTAGTTGTTGTTCTCAAATTCTTTGGATAGTAGCTACACTTAAAGATTATGGGGTTACTTTAGAGAATGTTCCACTTTTCTGTGACAACACTAGTGCTATTTGTATTGCTAAGAATCCTGTGCAACATTCCAGAACAAAGCATATCGATATTAGATTTCACTTTCTTAGAGATCATGTTGAAAAAGGGAATGTGGCACTTCATCATGTGGCTATTGAACACCAATTGGCAGACATTTTCACAAAACCTTTGGATTCTTCTCGTTTTGCTTATCTTCGGGGAGAACTTGGGGTTATCCATCCAATGGGGTTGTCTTGAAGGGGATTTTTGAACTCTTTGTAACATACTGTAAATATTTTTGCTTCATAAAAAAATAATAAATATACAATGAGCATTATAATTTATTCACGTATGACATTTGAAGCCGTGTGTTGCTAAAGTGATTGCATCTTTATATCTATACATCTATGATGTCGTTTTGTCATGACTATTTAAATGGAATGATAATTTGAATTAAATCTTGTCATGGCTAAACTTTCTTGACTACTTTGATCTTGTTTCTAAAAGTGCTAATTCTAAATTATGAAAGTTATATATGATGAAAAATGATATGAGAAAGATCAAGGAAATATGCATTGTCGCACTTCTTCTTAACGAGATGGCTTATCATTGCACTTTGATATGAACTTGGAAGAAGTTGTGTATGACCGAAACCTGGTTCTTAAGCTTTCTATTGTCAAATGACATAGGCTTGACTAGGTTGAAAAGTAAGGCTGATGGTGCATATAATTCCTTGCAGTTTTTTTTGCTGCAATCAATAAAACAAATCAGTTTTTTTTACGCATCAATAAAATGCACAAAATTTTCAAGTATTGAGGTAGTTAAGAAAGGGACATCATGTCATGCAAATAAATTGTTAATTGCACTTGATTTTTAGTTGTGCTGAAATTGCATTGTATATGTATGGCTGTGAAGGTGCAACTATTTTCTAGCAAGGCTTGGACGAGTATTTGCTACATACATGGATGATTTATGATGCTCATTAGTATTAAAAAATGACAAAACCATAAACGTAAAAATAATTTTGTTCTCTTCTCTTTGTGTTCTTGATGAATCCATTGTCAAAGGGGGAGAGTTTTTCACATTACACATATGAGGGATTTTCCTTCTTCCTTGGTTTCTCACAGGGGTAGATTTTGCTTTGGAAGAAAGGGGGAGAGTTTTTATGGATCATTTTTTTTTGTGATGATCTTTTCACTTTGCTTTTGATTTAAAAAAAACTTTCTTTTGATTTAAGAAAAAATACTTATGAAAGTGTATGCCAATGTTCAATGTTTTTATGGTGTTGCCAATGATTTCATCAAGGGGGAGATTGTGAGATCGTGTGTGATGAAACATTAGTTTATATTGAAATTGGCATTGCAAAGTGATTAGCATAATTGACATAGGGTGATGATACACTCATGATGGTTTTCGTTTGGATGTAACACACTCATGTGAGTAGTGTTGCATGGACTGATCTTGAGTCAAGTCGTGGACTTGTGCTCGTACGCGGTTGCGTGTTTGTTCATGGGCAGGTGTTGCTTGAGGCGGAACGTGGTCGGTGACGGACTGGAACTAGGTTCAGGAGGAACTGAGGTTTCGGCACTAAGTTCAGGGAGGAACTAAGGTCCTATTGGTCAAGGATGTCATGCGAGACGTTCGGGCTAGAGAACAGTGCACGTGAAGGATTGTCGATGTGCGAGTACGAGACTCGGTGTCGACGGATGATGCTAAGTGCTAGCAGTAGCTAGGCTAAACATCGTGGAGATGTGTTGGCTTTAAAGTGGCCAGTTGTGGTCACGTGTGTTTTGGCTACTTAATTAGCTTGTTTGGCTAATTAATTAGTGGCTCAATGCTCAATGTGGAGCGTAAAGGGATATGTGCATGCATGTGCACATGCACGTAGCTGTGTTGGACTCGGCCTTGTTGGTTGTGAGTCCGATAGAGGCCAGGACAGCCTGGTTGTGTTTGTGACCTCGTGTGGGTCCTGGTGTCCAGTTTGGACACGGCTGTTGGTTTACAGCAAGTAGAAAGGAAAGGGTCCACGTCCAGGTGAGGGCGCTGGCTGTATAAGAAGAGGAGCCGAGGGTGTCGGTCTTGCGTGAGACAGAGACGGCAGACGACGACGACGCGAGGAGGCGGCGGCAGTTCTGGTTTTCCTCGTGGAGTCTAGGGTTTTGGGATCTTGTGGAGATCTTTGTATGGATGCTTGTGTCGGCATCTTTTGAACACATCTTCTATGCAATCAAGATTAAGGTTTCGTAAGTTGATGTGTTGGTAATCTTGCTCCTCCGTTTTGATCTTTGGTTTGCATTCTTGTTCTTGTTTACGGTTTTGATTTTAGATTGATTTATTGATCAACTTGATTAGATTTATTTTGATCTGCCCAAAACCGTGATAAGGCATCAAGCTATTGATCTGAAAATTTTGGTTGATTAGCTTTTCATATACTTTGCTTTCTCACGAAATTAGGGCTTGGCCATTTCGCGACACCATCTGGCAGGGTCTGCTTGTTTATTTTATATCTCGAGTTGTAGACCTCCGATTGACGTGATTCAAGATGTGTTAGCTTCATAATTTCATCAGCTATTTTCTGGTAAAGTTTCACGTCAATAGGTTTTATTGTCTAGGAACGACACACGTTTTAGTGGAGCGTCCAGAATCTATTTTTTTGGGTGAAACGTTTTCCGCTGCAGGTTGTGCTATCATTCACCCCCCTCTGATAGCTAGATTAGAGGGCTTCGATCCTACATCTAGTGTAGAATCTTAGCATGTGGTAGAGATGTGTACGTGATCTTAATCATGGGAGTAAGAAATGTATCTCACAAAGGGTCGCAACAATTTGACAATACTCAATGAGACAACAAGCTGCACATGTGGAAGGTTTTCAACTTGAACATCATATAGCTTTGGATGGGAATTTCATATCATTGAGGAACTATGTTGCATTTTTGAACTTTTAAAAATAAATACTCCGGATATCAAGCATCACGTGAGAGAAGGTCATAGCAACTCTATTTCAACCATATCATAGCTCACAACAACCTAGATTTGGATCATGCCTTTTGCTACCCACCAGTTTCAAGTTTAAGGTTTGATCAATTTCGCCAACAAACTCAAAACTAGGTAGAACATTAAGTTGTAACCAGGCATACTAAGGAAATTAATAGAGCAACTATTCATCATCTCAATAAGGGAAAACTACACATGCTTACTACACATAGGAAAACAAGTAAATATTTTTGGATTTTTCTAAGTTTTGCAAATTTTTATTTTGTTTTTGGTTTTGCAAATTTTTATTTTGTTTCATGCATAAGTTTGAAAGTGATAAAAGATACAAGATACAAGGTACCTCTCGTGGGGGTCCTGCCCCAAGCTTTCTACGGACTCATTACCGTTGGTTGGAGTTGTACCCTGCCCAATGGAGATAAGCCCTCCACTCCTCCTAATGCTGCAGCTGCCTCTGCTCCATGGCGTGAATCCTCTTGTCGATGTGTCACTGCAATTCTTGGCTGGTCTGAGTCGGTGTTTTACCGCCACGCCCACCGAGGGATTACCCCCAAAGTGGTGAGTTTGTAGGTAGGGTGTCGCCGAGAACAGGAACTCAAAGGTGCAAGGAACACAAGGTTTAGACAGGTTTGGGCTACCGAGAGCGTAATACCCTATGTCTTGTGTGGTTTGTATTGCCTTTGATGGTGATCGCGTGATCTCCTGGGTGATTCCCCTGTTTGGAGGGGGTTCCTGTCCGTCCTTATTTAGTCTGGGGGGACAAGTTTACATAGAAGTCCTAGTCAGGTACAAGCCCAGGAGTCCTACCCGAGTACTTCTCGGGTAGTTTCCTACCGGGTCCGACTATTTTCACTACCGTATGAGTAACTACTGCACTACGAGTAGTTACAACAGATGTAGGGCATGGGCCATGTCCCATCCCGTATCCTAGGAAAAGTATGCCACGTGCACAGTCTCATGTGCCCGGGTCTAACAAGCCACCGAGCTCTTCGTAGTCGAGTACTGCAAGCGTCCGAGTACTTCTGGAGGCGTCTTCAAGTTCTCCCGAACTTCATCCTGAAGGTGTCCTCCGAGTACTTCCTTGGTTGCGTCGAGGCTGTGAGGTGCTCATGCCCCAAGTAGTTATCAAGTCTTCTATTATATGGGGTGCGATTAAACTGGCACTCCATATGGAGTAGCCCCCGAGCCTTAGGTTGACTCGTAGAATTAGGATGAGGGTCAATTTATTCTTGAGTCTTCTGTCCTTATCTTTCAACAGATTTGAAAAATAAGTCGCTGATGACACGTGTCCCGCAGCACCCGAGCCTTGAATCCAAATCCCCAAGGTTTGGAATAAAGGATCCAAAGAATCGTGGCATGCAATATATGACGGTAAAGATTTGATGGTGAAGATGGGCAAATTGGTTCAGTAAATTTTAAAACCTCTTTTTTAGGGATGAATTTCCTAAAAAAATGGTTAAACAGATAACTTCTCCAACAAACGCCCGAAATTACCTCTGAAAACAATCTTTGTTCCCTGAGTCAATGAGTAAATAAGACCTCTGGGTAATAATCTGAAAAACCCCCTTATTTTGGAATAAAATCCCTGAAATAATGGTTAACAAACATCTACCCAAGATAAATCTTAAAAAGCCTCTTGGATCAGGTACTGTCGAGTAGTTTTACAGCGTCCAGCGTTTAAGCATTTGAGTTGTCCCTTGAGGCATGCTGAGTGTCTTGTCCCATCGAGCCCCCGAGCCAAGGAGCCACATGAGTAGCATAGAGTATACGTAGCAATCGGTGGCGCCAGCCCCCGAGCCCATGCATCGGCCAAGTAGCCGTTGGATCTTGAACAGTCGATGAAGCCTTCTAGTCGGAGTCGATCCCGACTAGGATTGTAGGCGAGACGAGTAGTCGAAGTAGTCGAACAAGTGTAAAACTTGTCGTAAACTAGTAAACCCCTTGCCATGGGAGCGAGGCCCCTTCAGTAACACAAGATACTAGTCGTAAACTAGTAATTAGTTACTGGAAGTATGGGGGGCGAGGCCCCTTCAGCAAACATGCGCGTAATACCAGTCGAATACCAGTAGAATGGAGTTGTACTGGAAGTATGAGCACGAGGTCCCTTCAGTAACACAAGATACTAGTCGGAAACTAGTAATTAGTTATTGGAAGTATGGGAGCGAGGCCCCTTCAGCAAACTTGCGCGTAATACTAGTCGTAAACCAGTAAAACGGAGTTGTACTAGAACTATTTATCTCTAGGCACCGTCAGAAGATGTCTTGGTGGAATAAGGATGAAACGACATAGATGCTCAATATTCCAGGAATTAGGAACCTCCTAGCCATCAGGGTACTGTAAGCGATAAGATCCAGGGCTTGTAACCTTGTGCACAATGAAAGGCCCTCCCATCGCAAGTTAAGCTTGTGTAACCCAGTGTCATCCTGGATTCATCGAAGAACCATATCTCCAACATTGAAAGAGCATCGTTAAACGTTCCGATCATGGTAACGACGGACTCCTTGTAAGTAGCGAGCCGACTGGAACAAGACGTTGCATCTGATTTCCTCAGCTGAGTCGAGCTCGAGATGTCTTGCGGTATCAACCCCGCCTTCTTCAAACATCTTTAGTCGAGGAGACTTCCACATCACGTCAGCTGGTAATATAGATTTAGACCCATATGCAAGAAAGAAAGGTGACTGTCCTGTGGCTTTGCTTGGTTGGGTGCGAAGCGCCTAGACTACTGATGAGATCTCATCGATCCACTTGCCACCATTTTTTTTGTTCTCATCATAGTCTTTTCTTCAATCCATCAAGAATCAAGCCGTTGGCGCACTAAACCTGGTCGTTGGCCCGCGGGTGAGCCACTGAAACATATGTGATTTCAATGGAACTGCGTTCACAGAAATCCTAGAACTGATGCGAGTGGAAATTGGATCCTAGATCTGTAATGATAGTGTTAGGGAAGCCAAAACGATGTAAGACGTTGCAGATGAAAGTAACCACTCGATCCGCAGAGAGCGTTATGATTGGCTTGTACTCGATCCACTTGGTAAACTTGTCAATGGCCACCAACACTTGCGTGAAACCTCCTGACGCAGTTGTTAAGGGCCCTATCATGTTCAGGCCCCAGCATGCAAACGACCATGAGGGTGGTATGGTGATGAGGTTATGAGCCGGGACATGGGGCTGTTTGCCAAAGAACTGGCAGTTGGTACACCGGCGAATGAGTGCTTCAGCATCTGCCAAAGCAGTCGGCCTGTAGAAACCAGATCGAAAAGCCTTGCCGACTAGTGTGCGAGAAGCCGTGTGGTTCTCGCACATACCTTCGCGAATCTCTTGGAGTATCTCTTTGCCCTCCTCCGTGCTGACATACTTTATGAGTATGCCTGATGCTGATCCATGCTTGTACAGGCTACCCCCAACTAGAACATACCCTTTACTACGCCTTAGGATGCGAGTAGCTTCTACGCTTTTTGGGTCGACGCCGAGGGGTAGTTTGTGCTCCTGGATGTAGTCGATGAAGGCCACCCTCCAGTCAACCTCGATCATCAAGACCTCTCGGTCGGGTTCCTTTGGACCCTGAGCTATGGAACTTGAGTCTGGTGCCTTGATGGAAGGGTGATGCAACTTGTGAACAAAAACTGCAGGTGGGACGTTAGCTCAATCAGAACCCAGTTTGGAGAGCACATCCTCACCCACATTGTTCTCGCGAATCACATGGTGGATTTCCAACCCTGAGAACTTGTTCTTGAGCTTGCGTATTTCCGTAACGTACGCGTCCATGGTGTCCTTGTTGACGTCCCACCCCTTGCTGACTTGTTGAACCACCAGTAAGGAGTCACTGTAGACGAGTAGTTGCTTGATGCCGAGAGAGACTGCTAGGTGTAGCCCTTGCAATAATGCCTCGTAATCGGCTTCGTTGTTAGAGTCCTCAAATAGTATTTGGAACACGTACTTGAGTTGTTCTCCTCTCGGGCTGATGAAAAGTACTGCAGCGCCACCGCCACCGAGCTTGAGTGAGCCATCAAAGTACATGACCCAATGCTCTGGCTGGTTGGCTGGGGCTTCCACTTGGTTTTCTCGCAACTCCGCCATGAAATCGACTAGTGCCTGCAACTTGATGGCCGTCCGGGGCTTGAAGTCGAGTGTGAGGGCTCCTAGCTCCACGGCCCACTTGGAGATGCGCCCGGTGGCATCCTGATTGTGGAGGATATCCGCCAATGGGATGTCGGAGACTACCAGGATATTGTATGCATCGAAATAATGGCGAAGCTTCCTGGAGGTGATGAGTATACCGTAAAGTAGTTTCTGAATTGACGGGTAACGAACCTTGGATTCAGAGAGGACTTCGCTGATGAAGTAGACTGGTCGCTGCATCCCGAAGGCGTGGCCTTCCTCCTAGCATTCCACCACAATTGCCGTACTGACGACGTAAGTAGTCACGGCGATGTAGAGTAGCAGATTCTCACTTGGTTGGGGAGCCGTCAGGATGGGGGGCAATTGCAAATGGTGCTTGAGATCTTGCAACGCCTGGTTGCCTCCTCGATCCACTGGAACTTGTCGTGGTGCTTGAGCAATTTGAAGAAGGGTAGTCCCCGTTCTCCAAGTCGGGAGATTAATCGATTCAAAGCCGCCATGCAGCCTGTGAGCTTCTGGACATCCTTGATCATCCTTGGAGCATCCATGGCCGTGATGGTGTTGATTTTCTCTGGGTTTGCTTCAATTCCTCGGTGACTAACAATGAAGCCGAGTAGTTTTCCTTGTGGCACGCCAAAGACGCACTTCGTCGGGTTAAGCTTCAATCAAAACTTCCGCAAGCTGTTGAATGTTTCCTCGAGATCAATGATGAACTCGTCGTGGGATCTAGTCTTGATGACCATGTCATCCACGTAAGCTTCAACGTTGTAGTGTAGCTAGTCTGCGAGGCACAGTTGGATGTTCCGTTGATAGGTGGCTCATGCGTTCTTCAACCCGAATGACATTGTAGTGTATGCGTATGCTCCAAAGGGGGTGATGAATGCCGTTTTGATCTGATCTTCTTCCTTGAGAGCTATCTGATGGTAGCCCGAGTAGCGGTCAAGGAAGGAGAGCAAGACGCAGCCAGCCGTAGAGTCGATGACTTGGTCGATGCGTGGGAGCGCGAAGGGGTACTTCGGGCAGTGTTTATTGAGATCACTATAATCCACACACATCCTCCATTCATTATTATTCTTTTTCAAGACTAGTACAGGGTTAGCTAACCACTCGGGGTGGTACACTTCTTTAATAAAACCAGCCGCGAGTAGTTTTGCTAGCTCTTTCTTGATGGCCTCCCTCTTGTCGGGGGCAAAGCATAGTAGTCATTGCTTCTTCGGAGTGGCTTTAGGGTCGACTTTTAGGCAATGCTCAATCAACTCCTTGGGCACCCCTGGCATATCCGCTGGTTTCCACACGAATATGTCTCGGTTAGCCCTAAGGAAACTGACGAGCGCGCTTTCCTATTTGTCACCTAAGCCGCCCCCGATCAAAGTAGTCTTGGACGGGTCGCCTTCTTGCAGCTGGATAGCCTTGATGCCGACATTGCTGGGGTTGGGTTTAACCCTCGACTGGCTGAGTCTCTTGTTGGATATCTCCTTCTCTGAATTGGTCAGCTTCTGTGCGGCCGCGAGTACTTCTGCAGATGGCTCTGACACGCGTGATGTTGTGGCGTACTCGATCACTTCCTGGTCACAGTCGTACGACCTCTTCAGGTCATCTCGGAGTGTGAGTACGCCTGTCTTGCCTGGCATCTTAAGTAACAGGTAGACATAGTGGGGCACGGCCATGAATTTGGCTAGTGCCGGTTTGCCAAGGATGGCATGATATGACGAGGCAAAGTCTGCCACCTCGAACTTGATGTACTCGGTGCGGTAGTTATCTTTCGTCCTAAAAGTGACTGGCAGGACCACTGACCCGAGTGGTGTAGCCGCCTTACCCGGAACAGTGCCCTAGAAAGGAGCTCGGCTAGGGGTGAGCATCTTGGAGATGTCGAGGCCCATCTTTTTCAGAGTACTCGCGGAAAGCAGGTAGAGGCCGCTTCCACCATCGAGGAGTACTCGGGTTAGCTGTGAGCCCACCACAACAAGATCTAGAACGAGCGGGAACTTTTCGGGCTCGGAGAAGCTGGTCCATTGATCGTCCCTGGCGAAGGAGATCAGGACCTCGCTGTATTTCCGAGGCCTTGACATGGCCGGCTCCAAAGAGAGTATTTCGCGCACGGTCAACTTCTACCCGCGCTTGGAGGGGAATCCGCTGTCTCCGCCGAAGATGAGGTTGACGACGATCTTTGGATCCTGAAAGTTTTAAGCCCTCGACTTGTCACCCTCCTCCTCGTCCTACTGGTCCTTTCGTTTTCCTGCTTGAGGGAAGGGTGGTGCATTGAGTGACTTGCAGATGGTGACGCACTCGAAGAGCGTGTGTCGCGACTTCGGGTGTATCGGGCATTGCTTGTGCATGACTTTGTCGAATTGTGTGTCGTTGTTCCCTGAATTCTTGCCACGCGGATTGCGCTCGACAGCCGCGACTTCTTGGTTTGGCTTGCGCTTTTGGGTGTTCCCTCAGTGGTTCCGCTGGCTCTTATCAAAGTGGTCGTTGCCATTGCCTTGCTTGTCGTGGTTGCGCTTGGGGAAGCGGTCGTTCTCCTCGTCCTCCTGCTCAGCCCACCGTTCCATCATGTCACTCAGCTCCACGATAGTAGTCGGGCGATTGCATCCGAAGTCGTGGTACGTGTGCTTTGAGAAGAGGCCGTTCTGGAAGCAGCGGATGACATCCTTGTCGGTGATGTTGGCGATGGTGGCGCGCGTCTCGAAGAAACGCCGAGTGTAGGACCTCAGGGTCTCGTTCATCTCTTGCTTCACCTGGGATAGATCATGGCGAGTGCCCACTCTGATCATGGATCCTTGGAAGTTGTCGATGAAGGCCCGCTTGAGGTCCTCCCACGAGTCGATGGAGTTTGGCTTGAGGCTTTCAAGCCAAGTTAGGGGTGCGGACTCCAGAGCCACTAGGAAGTAGAGAGGTTTGGTGGAGTTGGATCCCCCTAAAACTTGGGGATTCCGACTGGTTTGAACTCCTTTGGATATGACTTGTCGGTGATGTTGGAGGTGAAGGCGGGGAAGCGGTCGCTGTCGTCGTCGTCGTGGCACCTGCCGGTACGGTCCCTTCTCCTTGCTTCGATAACACACTATGCGTCACGGCCTTCATTGATCTTCTGCCTGAGGTCGATCGTGGGAGCATCGTGAAGGCTAGCCTCGAGTGGAGCTTGGCCTTGATGCCTTGCACCATGCTGGTTGGCGAGTAGATTGTTGTACTTCTTCTTCATTGTTTCCGGGCGCGGACGGGTGGCCCTCGTTGCACTGGCGGTTGTCATTCCTCCGGCTCCCAGGGTCTCCTCCAGGGGTGCGGCTGATCAGCGCGGTTTCGCCATGACGCTCGGTAACACCTCAGGTGTTTAAATTATGAAATAAGCCTCATTTGCTTAACGCGATGCATAATAACTAAGAAAAGTTTAAAAGAAATGAGTTATAAATTGGTTTTGCTTGGGATTGAAAATAGTTGGGTATATGTGCATAAGTACATGTATGTTAATCAAACAAATTAAATAACTTTCACATCGATGCTACCATGGCTACAAAATTGAATAGGCACATCGTTATGAACATGATAAACAAAAGTCTAGTTGAAGCCTAGGAGAGAATGCAATGTTTTGCCCAGGAAATGACGTACCCTCTGAACTGTACTTTTTGAGTTATTAAAATAACTTCTAAACTAGAACTCAAATGAACTTTGGCCTGAAACAAAACTTGTGTAACTTTTTATTTTGAACAACTTTTGTGTTCAAGGATTTTTGAGTTACAACACAAAAATTTGAGAAACACTTAAAATTGCAAACCAGTCCCTGCCTTTTCTTCTATTTTCACTGCAGACCCTTCTTCTCCGCCTCGCCCGACCCTTTGCTCGCCCGACGCGCAGCCCCTTCGCCCGACCCTCGGCTTCGCCCGACCCTCCGCCGCCGCGCAGTCGCTGCAGGCCACTTGGCCGGCGATGCCTGACCGGCGCTAGGCGCCAAGCCAATGCCTGGTCGCGCCCGCACGCCGCGCTCCTCCCCAGTCCGCGCACGCCACGCGCGCGCCGGCGACACGCGCCTTTGCTCGCCACCCGCCGCGCCCAATGGGCAAGTCACGCCGTGCCCGTGTCCCCGCCTCGTCCCGCTAGTCGCCGCGCTCGCTGCCTGGCAAGCCAGTTGCTGCAGCTCGTCGCGCAACCCGCGCGTCGCGTGATCTCCCGCTCCCCAAGCCAAATCCTCAGCGCCCAATCCCGTGCCCGCGCCCGCCGCACGCCGTGTCGGCTCTGTTCGCCGCCCGTCGCGACCAGTAACGCACCCCCCTCGTGCCGCCTGTGCCTGCGCCTCGCACTCCAGTCCCGCCCCTCCTCCCCCCTCTCTGCTGCATCCAAAAGGCCGCACTGAGTCCCCCTCACGCGCCCAGACACCAGAACGCCACCGCCGCCACCATTACCGCCATCGTGCCCAGCTCACCGTGGAGCTCACCTCTCCGGCCACCCCTTGCCAGAGCTGAGTCTCCCACCACCACCACAGCACCCCACCGCAGCTCACTGCCCCACCCATCGTCGCCCAGAGCCGCTGGAGCACCGCCATCACCGCCCACGCTGCCGCCGCTCCTTGCTGCTCCGTGGAAGCCCACGCGGAAGCTCCTCCATCCCAGACAAGCCTCGAAATGGGTTCCCCTCGACGCCGTGAAGCTCCTCAACCAGCCCACGCTCTCCCCTCCTCGTCGGAGCACCGTCGCCGATGCTCCGCCCCGCCGCCGCCCCTCTGCTCCGCGCCGACGAGCCACCTCCGGCCACCCCAAACCCTGACCAAGGCCATCCCAAGGTAGCTCTCACCTCCCTGGTTCTCCCCGACCCTTTTTCCCTCGCCGCCGACGAGCCCCCTCGCCGGAATCTGGCCGGCCGCCATGCCAGCGCCGCCTAGGGACCCAATTGCATCGATTGGAATCTTTAAAAGAGTCTGCACGCAAGTTTCCAGGCACCCCTCTGTAAAAGAAAGTTAACTCTAGATTCAAAATCGGTGAACTTGTAAAATTCATGTAAAATCATAGAAATATTGGAAAAATACAAACTCAACTGTTCTGGGATCTTTAGATGAAAATCTACAACTTTTGTTACATGCTTTTCTTCAGTTGCTTGCTAAATCTTGCTCTAAGTTAAATGGAATGTTTAATGGACTTTAATTGTGCCCACCGTTGTAGACAAAGGCTAAACCTAAAAATTTAACAGTAGTTTGGTTGCTTGATTTGTAGACCAGTGTAAAAATATTAGGACCAGAACCCATTTCTAACTAAAATTTTTTATAAACCTTGTTTATGTCATGAAATACTAAAACTAATTTATAACTGCTGTTATGTTGTGATTCATGTGGTGAAACTTTTTCAAAGCTATTGTAGTAATGCCTAAATACCACAGCAAAGTTTAGAACCTTTTTACTTTCTGTAACCTATTCATATAATTTTGTGGTAGGAAAATTGCACTAATTCAAATAACTAGTTTCTGTGCTTGGAAAATGTTGAACTTTTTACTGAAGGACAATTTAGAGTAGCTCTTGCTGTATCAAAAGTTTCATACACAGAAACCCTGTAAAACATTCTATATAAATTTATCTTTATTAAACTAGGTGTATCTTGTTCTATTTATTATGCTTTGTATCTTGCACAGTAAAATCTGAAAAGTTTACAGTAACACATATAGGAATGGATTAACACCTTGTAAAAGTCTTAGCTTCAATATATGAATGGTTTGTTCTGTATAAAAATAACTAAGTTCTAGTAGTAGCTGTGTATTGTAGACTGCAACTTTATCGTGAAGGAAAATAATCGTCTTATACCATCACTATAACTTACACTTGTGCATTCATATAGAATCGACTACTCTCGCCGACGAAACGTACGAGCTGGTGCCCGCGTCCGAGAGTGAGCAACGTGAAGCTCAAGTAAATCTAACTGAAGCTCTCGATAGAATGCTATGCTAATAGGACTCAGTAAAATTCGAGTGATTTCCTGTCACTCGCGAGAATATAGGAGTTGAATGTTTACTACATGCTGCAATCATAAGGTCGACGGACGGGGCTATGGTATGATATTTATGTTGATGATTGAGGCCCCGTCTGTTTAGTGAAAAATGCTAAGGCCGTAGTGTGTGGTAGTGGTGGTTAAGTCTTTGAACGTACTAACCACATGCCGAGAATATGGTAATCGGTAAGCTTAAGTACCGGATTGAACCGAGGCCGGAATATACTCCCCACCGTCTTGAATTCGTTCACATCTAGCTAATGGCGGGTGCATGTGCCACCATGGCCGGGCCATGGGGACGTGTAGTTGAGGGCGGTGGGCCTGTTTCGTGAAGCGGGAATTGAAGGGAAAAGTTGCACGTGTGACTCTAGGAGTAACCACGTGACGTGTGTTTAGGTTTCCCTTGCAAGGTTAAGAAATTCGATTCAAATCGTCCATTTCTCGCGATTATTGAGACTGCTTGACCCTTTTACCACATAGAGTAAGAAGAGGAACAATGATGATGATTAATCTTGTTGGATGCAAATTAATCCTTCCACCATGCATGATATTGGATAGTTGCTTACCTAGAATGGTTAAAGAAAACTAGAACTTGGAGCTAAAATTTGAAAGTAAGGACCTACTTATATACGCTTTTCGGCAAAACAAACCCCTCGAGCCAAAAGCCTTGCATGTCTAGGACTCGGCTAAGTATATTCCACTAGTCGGGTAAGCCTTGCTGAGTATTAGTATACTCAGCCTTGCTTGTGGCTTGTTTTCAGGTAAAACTTTCGAGGACATGATCGCTAGTTTGACTTGGCCTTGACCCTTCCTCCTGGTTGGGGGGTGGAATGGGATACGCCCCCGGCCAACGGTGATAATGCCGAGTGATATCTCGTACGGGCTTCATTGAGACATCCTATATCGTCGAGTAGTTGTCGTATTTCTTTCCAATGCATTGAACTCTGAAGAACTCAATTATTTTGAACTCTGAAGTACGTTGTTTTACAAATTTGAACTCCGTTGTAATAATAATTTGTGATGAACTTGTGTTGTAAATTTTGTGGAATGTTGTATCCTCTGGACTCACCTTCGTGTGAGTACATGTATGTGTGGTTTCGATCGGCAAAAACCGTGGTTGTATCGGGAGGTTACCCGACAGACCAGTGGATTATTCCGTTTGAAGTGCGAGTTAGCCTTGATTGCCCTTGTGGTGATGGTTAGCGCGCTTGAGCCGGATTAATTCAGGTAGCTCTGCCACAGCTGGTATCAGAGCCGAAATGCATACGCCAGAGAATGCAACAAGTCATAAAAACTTGTTTTAATAAAACTTGACCACAAAAATTGTGTTTGGAAAATGCGTTGGTTCGTTAAGGATGGTGCCTAGTTCGTAAAGCCCTAAGGGATTATGGGAAAGTTACTAGTTGGCTATCTAACTTGCGTATATTATCAACTGACTTCCAGCACATTACTTTCTGTCAAAACTTACTTTTATGCACAATCGACCCTTAAATTCCGTAACAACGCACTCATCGCTAAGGTAAGAAGGTAAGAATTCTCAGCCAACTGAGAGAGCTTGGCCTTCCAGTCGGTGATGCGAGCCGAACGCTGCCCTCAAGCAGTGGCTTACTTGAGGTGCTGCCAATATACCAACTATTAGTTGATTATATTGGGAGTAGAAGGTTTGGCGCAGGGTATGGCGATCGCTGTTCATACCCCCGTCTTAAGACGGTACCCCCCGGTGAATACGCTATCTCGATAGCGTATTTTAACGTCGTCTGTACGATGGGAATTGTACGGATGCCGTTTCTATAGTGAACGGTAATGAATACGGATGCTTTCATGAGTGTTGGCATGAAAGGTTCATTGGATATATATATATGCTCTATCAATCTTCTGCAGGTACACTAACCGCGATTACGATAAGTTTAAGAACGGTTAGAGAATTTTCGACTAGCTATTATAGTGAGAGACGTATTGTGTATGCCACCGAAACTAGCTTTGTAAGACCAAAGCTATTTGGCAATTATTTTATTTTGTGAGGACGAATAGGACATGCATGCATCATGACTATATAAATCTGAAATTGAACATGCGATGCGTGAGAGTGGTAAGGTTCATGCGCCACACATTTGTCTTTGCATAAGGATTATCTAGCAAATCTGTCACATTCTACCTTATCTGAAAAGATGGATTTATTAAGCTTAGAAAATGATACTTTCTGGAGAAGTTCATGTTGAAAGTTTTGCTCCAAAACTTATATTCTACCTCCTGTCTAAATATGAAAAATTCTGAACATATGGATCATGAGTTACAAAGACCTTGAGATGTCAGTTTTCTGTCCAAAATGAGCAGTTCTGCCACATAAATTTTTATGCCCCCTTAATATAGTTTTCTGCAAAAGTGTTCAACACAAAACTTGTTTTCAATTTACTCAGGCAGCTACTGTTAAAATTTGGTAATTTTTGGCTTGGTATATTTTCCCTGGTGCACGAAACATTAGCCCACTGTTCACTGAAATTTCTTGGTAGACAGTAAAGTAAAACCTTAAGAGAAAGACCATCTTAGAGACTTATCTAGCTCTGGAGTTGACTAGAAAAGATGTTCACAAATACCTTAGGAATGTTCTGGTAAAAGTTGAGAATTTTTGGACAAAAACTGTAGAAGTTATGGCTATTTTAGTGCACTATCCAGAACCTGTTCACTGTGTTGCTAACGGTTTTTCGCTATCTCACCCATTTGATCTTTTGTTCAGATGGCCGAGCCTGTTGCCATGATGGTGGATGAGGATGGACGCATTCACTCGCAGTGTCTCCACTGGGAGGGCTTTCCCTCTTTCTTGTGGGATGTTCTGCGCACCGCGGGCTATCCAATTCCCCCGCGTTACACCGGGCTAGAGTTTGCAGAGAATGGAGTTACCCAGTGCCGTGTTAACGTGACCATTTTTGCGCACCCACTACACCCGGAGTGGCCCGCCTAGGAGATTGAGGCTGTTGGTCGCCGTTTGGCCAATACTTGGGAGCTTGCTGCCATGAGGGCGCTCACCACTTTCTGTGCGCAGTGCCCCGAGGCTGTCACGCTCACTCCTATTGGTTTGTTTCCTGCGGCCCAGGACAACGACCCCTTTTGGCTCAACAGGGTGCAGCACTCATAGTACTTGGTAGACTTTCATGCCCAGGAGACCATCGAGACCTCCATGCGGTGCATGAATGTACTGTACCGACTTCAGACTCTCCAGAGTCAGGCGCTTGTGCAGCTCACTAATCTTGCACAGGCCTACCACATGATGGCAGATACCAGAGATGAGCAGATTAAGGAGCTCAGTGAGGAACTTGAGGATAGAGACACCCAGATTGGCCAACTTGAGGGCCAAGTTCAGGAGCACGACACTCTCATGGGTGAGAGAGATGACATGATAGCACACTTGGAGGAGTAGCTCCATGATCTGAACCTCGAGTTGGAGGATGCTAATGAGCACATTCAGTGGCACCATGATCAGAATGCCCCTCCCGACGTGGTGGCTATGGAGGAAGATGAGAAGGAGCCACAAGAGATTGATGGTGTTTCAGGAATGGACTTTGAGGGTGAGGCACTGCAGCCACCTCCGATGGGAGCTCACTCTCCTACTCACAGCGAGTCGTCCGTCAACGACCTCGACGACTTCTAGACGACGACCTAGGAGGACTTTATCATATACTCCTCGATAGTGTAGACTAACTTTTGGCAAGAGTTGTAATAGGCTAACTAAGAGTTGAGTACCTCTTTTGTGATGAGTACAACTTGACCATTGGATACTCTAATCATGTAGGCTATGGCTAAAAACTTGGTGGTTTGATTGTGATATTGGAAAGCAGTTGAATCTGCGATTGCAGAAACTTGTCAGAATTTTTACCCATGTCTCTTTACATTTCTGGACTGAGTGTTGAATACCGAACTTGTCCTAAATTTTGTGATCTTGGTTCTCACAAAATTTCAGCACTATTTCATCTTTCTAGTTTGAGTTATAGGCAAGATACTATAACTCGTTCCGCTGAAAAACAGCCAAACCAGCGACGAAAAGAGTGAATCTTTCGACCATTTTGGCCATCGGTTTAGCGTCTGAGTTGAATACCAAAGTTGTACATCCCTAAATTCCCTACCCACTGCCAAAATATGAGAAATTTTGGATGAACCTACCAGGAGTTATAAATTTCTTATGACAGGCAGTATTCGGTCCATGATTCTATCCATGATCTTTCGGAAGTCTACTTTTCCGCACTAATCCTTTTTAATCATGGAAGCAATATGGATCACGTTGCTAATGATAAACATTCACCTTTCAGATGGTTGGAGCAACTCGTGGAAACCCGGATGGTTTCGGTGCTAGTGCTAGTGGATCCCAACCACAGGCACCACCACCACCCAGCTTGGTGGAAGTAATGGCCACTCAAACCGAGTTGCTTCGCTAGCTCGTGCAAGGACAGCACCAACAGCGGGGTGCACACAATGTTCACCAACCTCAAGCTGCCGGTTACACAGATTTCCTTGGGACCCAGCCTCCCTTATTTCACAAGACGGAGGAACCCTTGGATGCGGACGCTTGGATTCGCACAATCGAGTCCAAGTTTTCTCTACTCGTGGCCCCATGTTCGGATGCAAACAAGGCTCGCTTTGCCGCGTAGCAGCTTCGCGGTACAGCTCATCTTTGGTGGGACCACTATTTTGCTATGCTCCCTACTGATCACGTCGTCACCTGGGACGAATTCAAAACTGCGTTCCGGGCACACCATATCCTAGAAGGTCTTATAGAAAGAAAGCTAAATGAGTTTCTGGCACTCACTCAGGGTACCCGCACGGTACTTCAGTATGCTCAGGCCTTCAACAATCTGTGCTAGTACGCGGGCTATCACGTAGACACAGAGGCTAAGAAGCGTGATCATTTCCGCAGAGGTCTGAGTACCAAACTCAAGGAACGACTAAATCTTTTCAAGGCCGATACATATAATGAGCTAGTCAACATGGCCATTACCCAAGAGGATTGTATTATGGCTCACCGTGCCGAGAAGAAGAGAAAGGCACCAGCTGGACCCTCGGGTGCTCAGCCACCGAGGTATCGATTAGTGCAAAATGTTGCGCCTACAGCTCCACAGAAGGCCCCTCAGCCAGGGCGATGGATTATCAGCCCCCCACAACAGCAAGGTGTTGCACGACCCCCTGTGCCTCAACAAACTGTACCAAGGCCCACTACTCAGCAGTTTCTTCGACCGAGCATCACCAATCGTTGTTTCAAGTACGAGAGTTCCAGTCATTCTGCTCGCGAATGCCCTCAGCCCAGGCTGCCAAATCAGGGCCAGGACTCTAACAAGAACAATAAGAACAAAGGAAAGAGGCAGACCCTTCAGGTCAAACAAGGACGGATCAATTTCACCACCCTTGCAGAACTTCCTGAAGGAGCACCAATAATGACGGGTACATTCTCTATCCATAACAAGCCTGCAGTTATATTGTTTGATTCGGGTGCATCTCATAGTTTCATTAGTGCAAAGTTTGGTGTAAAAGTAGGCTTGGACGTTTGTCACACAAAAAGGTCATATATGATATCAACACCGGGTGGAAAAATTGCTTCCAACCAAATAATAAGGCTAGTACCAGTAAAATTGGGTAGTAAAATCATCAACACAGACCTTGTTCTCTTACCCCTTGAAGGCATGGATATTATTTTGGGAATGAATTGGATGACCATGCATGGAGTCATACTGGACCTTTCTTCCCGAGCTGTTGAAATAAATTCACCTAGTCGCGGGACCACTACCCTTTACCTACCATTCCGGGAGTGCACGAATTCTTGTGCTTTCATGATGGAAGGAGTCAAACTAGAAGATATTCCAGTGGTATGCGAGTATGCCGATGTTTTTCCGGACGATTTGCCAGGAATGCCACCAGATAGGGACATTGAGTTTGTTATTGAACTGCAACCAGGCACTGCACCTATCTCCAAAAGACCCTATAGGATGCCACCTAAGGAATTGGCCGAACTGACAACACAACTCCAAGAACTACTGGACAAAGGCTTCATTTGTCCTAGCGCATCACCTTGGGGATGTCCAGCCCTATTTGTAAAGAAAAAGGATGACAGTTTAAGATTATGTGTGGACTACCGACCTCTCAATGCGGTAACCATTAAGAATAAATACACACTTCCCCGCATCGACGTTCTCTTTGACCAATTATCTGGAGCTAGAGTCTTCTCAAAGATTGATCTTCGATCTGGATATCATCAGATAAAGATTCATCCATGCGATATTCCTAAGACCGCCTTTTCCACACGATATGGACTATATGAATTCTTGGTCATGTCCTTTGGTCTCACCAATACCCCTGCCTACTTCATGTATCTCATGAATTCGGTATTCATGCCTGAGCTCGACAAATTCGTCGTAGTTTTCATTGACGACATCCTTATCTATTCCAAGAATGAGGAAGAGCACGCTAAGCACCTGCACATTGTTCTCCAGCGTCTCAGAGACCATCAGCTCTATGCTAAATTTTCTAAGTGCGAATTCTGGTTGGATAGTGTGAAATTCTTGGATCACACTATTTCCAGTAAAGGCATAGCCGTTGACCCCAGCAAGGTACAAGAAGTGATGGATTGGAAACCTCTCACCTCTGTTCATCAGATTCGTAGTTTTCTTGGTTTAGCCGGTTACTATCGCCGTTTCATTTCGGATTTCTCCAAGATTGCTAAGCCTATGACCGAACTATTGACAAAGGGAGTAAAGTTTGTGTGGGATGAGAAATGCGGAGAAGCTTTCCACACTCAAAGAGAACATTTGACTACAGCCCCTGTGTTAGCTCAACCCGATAACACCAAGCCGTTCAATGTTTACTGTGATGCATCTGGCACTGGTCTTGGTTGTGTGCTTATGCAAGAAAATCGAGTTATCGCCTATGCTTCACGAGCCCTTCGGCCCCATGAGCAGAATTATCTGACCCATGATCTAGAGTTAGCAGCAATCATTCATGCTCTAAAAATATGGAGACATTATCTCATAGGCACTCGTTGTAATATCTACACCGATCACAAGAGTCTCAAGTATATCTTCACCCAAGCCGATCTGAATATGAGACAAAGAAGATGGCTAGAATTAATCAAGGATTATGATCTCGAGGTGCACTATCACCCCGGCAAGGCCAATGTAGTCGCGGATGCACTCAGCCGCAAGGCCCATTGCCATTGCCTATCAGTGGAAATCTATAATGAGATATTATGTTCGGAAATGAGGAAGCTTAGTTTGGAAATGATTTCCCAAGGCACTCTGAATCACATCTCAGTCGAGCCCACTCTTCACGACCAGATCATCATGGCACAACTTCACGATGAAGTAGTTAAGATCATCAAACAAAAACTCTCCCTGGGAGAAGAGAAATACAAATGTTTCCGCCAGGACCATAAGGGAGTTCTATGGTTCGAAAGTCGCACAGTCGTTCCAAAGAATCATGAGCTCCGTAAGCAAATTCTGGATGAGGCACACCTTTCCAAATTTTCTATCCACCCGGCAGTAACAAAATGTATCAAGACCTTAGGCAAAATTTCTGGTGGACTAGAATGAAAAGAGAAATCGCTAAATATGTCTAAGAATGCGACACATACTAGAGAGTAAAAGCCAGCCACTTGAAAGTAGCCGGTACACTTCAACCTTTGCCTATACCCTCATGGAAATGGGAGGACATAAATATAGATTTTATTGTTGGATTGCCAAGTACCGCACAGAAACATGATTCCATATGGGTTATCGTTGATAGGCTCACAAAGACGGCACATTTTCTTCCGGTACACAACACCTATACTGCCAAGAAATATGCCGAGATCTATCTCGATCGCATTGTTTGCCTACATGGAGTACCGAAGACTATTATTTCCGATCGTGGTACTCAGTTTGTAGCGCACTTTTGGGAACAATTGCAAGCTTCTCTTGGTACTAAATTGATTTAAAGCTCAGCCTATCATCCTCAAACTGACGGAGAAACTAAGAGAGTGAACCAAATTCTTGAAGACATGCTTAGAGCTTGCGTCATTCACCATGACAAGAGTTGGGACAAATGCCTATCCCTAGCAGAGTTCTCATATAACAATAGTTATCAAGCGAGTTTGAAAATGGCACCATTTGAGGCCTTATACGGACGAAGGTGTCGAACACCTTTGAGTTGGTCACAGACCAGAGAACGCAAAATATTTGAACCAGACTTGATAATCGAGGCAGAAGAAAAAGTGAGAGTAATACAAGAAAACCTTAGAGCCGCTCAATCCAAGCAAAAGAGCTATTTCGATAGAAGGAGAAAGCCATTAGAAATTGAAGTTGATGACCACGTCTACCTTTGAGTTTCACCAACCAAGGGTGTACAACGATTCGGAGTCAAAGGAAAACTATCTCCCCGTTATGTTGGTCCCTACGAAATCATCGAGAGCTGTGGACCCATAGCCTATAGATTTCGACTGCCCCCTTAGCTTGCAGCCATCCATGACGTCTTTCACGTATCTCAACTCAAGAAGTGTGTCCGAGTTCCTACCGAGGTTATTAAACAACAAGAAGTAGTGGTAGAGCCCGACCTCTCATATGTCGAGTATCCTATCAAAATCATGGATCAAAAAGAAAGAAGCACTAGGAGGAAAGTGATTAAAATGTACAAAATTCAATGGAATCATCACACTGAGGAAGAAGCCACATGGGAAACTAAAAGCTATCTAAACCAAAATTTCCCGGGTTTTCTCAACTCCACCGAAGGTACACACACTACCCACCCTAAGCTTATTGTCCGAATCTCGGGGCGAGATTCCTTTTACGGGGGGAAGGCCTCAGGTGTTTAAATTATAAAATAAGCCTCATTAGCTTAACGCAATGCATAAATAACTAAGACAAATTTAAAAGAAATGAGTTATAAATTGGTTTTGCTTGGGATTGAAAATAGTTGGGTATATGTGCATAAGTACATGTACGTTAATCAAACAAATTAAATAACTTTCACATCGATGCTACCATGGCCACAAAATTGAATAGGCACATCATTATGAACTTGATAAACAAAAGTCTAGTTGAAGCCTAGGAGAGAATGCAAAGTTTTGCCCAGGAAATGATGTACCCTCTGAACTGTACTTTTTGAGTTTTTAAAATAACTTCTAAATTAGAACTCAAATGAACTTTGGCCTGAAACAAAACTTGTGTAACTTTTTATTTTGAAAAACTTTCGTGTTCAAGGATTTTTGAGTTACAACACAAAAATTTGAGAAACACTTAAAATTGCAAACCAGTCCCTGCCTTTTCTTCTATTTTCACTGCAGACTCTTCTTCTCCGCCTCGCCCGAACCTTTGCTCGCCCTACCGTTTGCTCGCCCGACCCTACGTTCGCCCGACGTGTAGCCGCATCGCCCGACCCTCGGCTTCACCCGACGCTCCGTCGCCGCGCAGTCGCTGCAGGCCACTTGGTCGGCGATGCGTGACCGGCGCTAGGCGCCAAGACAATGCCTGGCCGTGCCCGCACGCCGCGCTCCTCCCCAGTCCGCGCACGCCACGCGCGCGCCGGCGACGCGCGCCTCTGCTCGCCGCCCGCCGCGCCCAATAGGCAAGTCGCGCCGTGCCCGTGTCCCCGCCGCGTCCTGCCAGTCGCCGCGCTCGCCGCCCGGCAAGCCAGCTGTTGTAGCTCGTCGCCCAACCCGCGCATCGCGTGATCTCCCACTCCCCACGCCAAATCCTCAGCGCCCAATCCCCTGCCCGCGCCTGCCGCACGCCGCGCCGGCTCTGTTCGCCGCCCGTCGCGACCAGTAACGCACCCCCGTCCGGCCACCCGCGCCCGCGCCTCGCAGTCCAGTCCCGCCCCTCCTCTCGCCTCTCTGCTGCCTACAAAAGGCCGCACTGAGTCCCCCTCGCGCGCCCAAGCACCAGAACGCCGCCGCCGCCACCATTACCGCCGTCGTGCCCAGCTCACCGTGGAGCTCACCTCTCCGGCCACCCCTTGCCAGAGTTGAGTCTCCCACCACCACCACAACACCCCACCGCAGCTCACTGCCCCACCCATCGTCGCCCAGAGCAGCCGGAGCACCGCCAGGGCCGCCCGCGCCACCGCCGCTCCTTGCTGCTCCGTGGACTGCCCACGCCGAAGCTCCTCCGTCCTAGACAAGCCTTGAAACGGGTTCCCCTCGACGCTGCGAAGCTCCTCGACCAGCCCACGCTCTCCCCTCCTCGTCGGAGCACCTCTGCTCCGCGCCGACGAGCCACCTCCGGCCACCCCCAACCCTGACCAAGGCCATCCCAAGGTAGCTCTCACCTCCCTGGTTCTCCCCGACCCTTTTTCCCTTATCGCCGACGAGCCCCCTCGCCGGAATCTGGCCGGCCGCCATGCCAACGCCGCCTAGGGACCCAATTGCATCGATTGAAATCTTTAAAAAAGTCTGCACGCAAGTTTCCAGGGACCCCTCTGTAAAAGAAAGTTTTAACCCTAGATTCAAAATCAGTGAACTTGTAAAATTCATGTAAAATCGTAGAAAAATTAGAAAAATACAAACTCAACTGTTCTGGGATCTTTAGATGAAAATATACAACTTTTGTTACATGCTTTTCTTCAGTTGCTTACTAAATCTTGCTCTAAATTAAATGGAAGGTTTAATGCACTTTAATTTTTCCCACCGTTGTAGACAAAAGCTAAACCTAAAAATTTAACAGTAGTTTGGTTGCTTGATTTGTAGGCCAGTGTAAAAATATTAAGACCAGAACCCATCTCTAACTAAACTTTTTGATAAACCTTGTTTATGTCATGAAATAGTAAAACTAATTTATAACTGCTGTTATGTTGTGATTCATGTGGTGAAACTTTTTCAGAGCTATTGTAGAAATGCCTAAATACCACAGAAAAGTTTAGAACCTTTTTACTTTCTGTAACCTATTCATATAATTTTGTGGTAGGAAAATTGCACTAATTCAAATAATTAGTTTCTGTGCTTGGAAAATCTTCAACTTTTTACTGAAGGACACTTTAGTGTAGCTCTTGCTGTATCAAAAGTTTCATACACAGAAACCCTGTAAAACATCCTGTAGAAATTAATCTTTATTAAACTAGGTGTATCTTGTTCTATTTATTATGCTTTGTATCTTGCACAGTAAAATCTAAAAAGTTTACAATAACACATATAGTAATAGATTAACACCCTGTAAAAGTCTTAGCTTCAATATATGAATGGTTCATTCTAGTAGTAGCTGTGTATTACCTTTTTCATAAATTTTCTGCTGCGTGAAAATGTCTGAAATTTTTGCAGTGCTTTTGTCTCCGCATAATGTGCTCTAAATAAAAATTTCATCTCCAGAAGTTACCTAATCCAGAAGTTATGTTTAATCCATGTTGTGCTTAGAAAATTAAGTTTCCAATATAACACAACCCTTCTTGTTTAATGAAGTTAATAGTTAAGTTATACTCTATTAACAATTGCCCAAAGAAATCTTAACTAAGTGACTTCCCAACAAAATCAATGTTTTGTAGACTGCAACTTTATTGTGAAGGAAAATAATCGTCTTATACCATCACTATAACTTACACTTCTGCATTCATATAGAATCGACTACTCTCGCCGACGAAATGTACGAGCTGGTGCCCGTGTCCGAGAGTGAGCAGCGTGAAGCTCAAGTGAATCTAACTGAAGCTCTCGAAGACCCAAGCCCGAGTTCGGACGAGCCCCAAGCTAGCTTTACCCAAGAAGGCAAGCCCCGGAGCATGAACCCTATTTTTCTAAACTTATGCAACTTATTACTCTACTTTACTTGTGCATTAAGTTTATAGGAGTTGAATGAAAACTTAGTCGCATGATCCTAAGTACCCCTACTCTGAACACTAGATGTAAGGTTCGATAGAATGCTATGCTAATAGGACTCGGTAAAAGTCGAGTGATTTCCTGTCACTCGCGAGAATATAGGAGTTGAATGTTTACTACATGCTGCAACCATAAGGTCGACGGACGGGACTATGGTACGATATTTATGTTGATGATTGAGGCCCCGTCTGTTTAGTGAAAAATGCTAAGGCCGCAGTGTGTGGTAGTGGTGGTTAAGTCTTTGAATGTACTAACCACCTACTTATATACGCTTTTCGACAAAATGAACCCCTCAAGCCAAAAGCCTTGCATGTCTAGGAGTCGGCTAAGTATATTCCACTAGTCCGGTAAGCCTTGTTGAGTATTAGTATACTCAGCCTTGCTTGTGGCTTGTTTTCAGGTGAAACTTTCAAGGACATGATCGCTAGTTTGACTTGGCCTTGTACCCTTCCTCCTGGTTGGTCGGTGGAATGGGATACGCCCCCGGCCAACAGTGATAATGCCGAGTGATGTCTCGTACGGGCTTCATCGAGACATCCTGTATCGTCGAGTAGTTGTCATATTTCTTTCTGCTGCATTGAACTCTGAAGAACACAATTATTTTGAACTCTGATGTATGTTGTTTTACAAATTTGAACTCTGTTGTAATAATAATTTCTGATGAACTTGTGTTGTAAAATTTGTGCAATGTTGTATCCTTTGGGCTCACCTTCGTGTGAGTACATGTATGTGTGGTTTCGATCGGCAAAAACCGTGGTTGTATCGGGAGGTTACCCGACAGACCAGTGGATTATTCCGTTTGAAGTGCGAGTTAGCCTTGATTGCCCTTGTGGTGATGGTTAGCGCAGTTGAGCTGGATTAATTCAGGTGGCTCTGCCACACGCTCAGACTTCGAGGGCGGATTCCGAGTGGAAGACACTGGATGTTGCCCATCGAGTTGCACGAGCGTGCGCTGGGTCACATACTGCAGCTGTAACACCTCAGGTGTTTAAATTTCTAAACAAAGTCTCATTAGCATAACAATATGCTTAACTAACTAAGAAAAGTTTAAAAGGAATGAATTATAAATTGGTTTTGCTTTGAATTAAAAATAGATGTGTATATGTGCATAAATACATGTACTTTAATCAAACAAATTAAATAACTCTCACCTCAACGCACTTGGCGGTGAAATTTAATAGACACACCATCGATGATAGGATAAACAAAAGTCTAGTTGAAGCCTAGGAGAGAATACAAATTTTTGCCCAGGAAATGACGTGCCCTCCGAATCATACTTTTTGAGTTTTTAAAATAACTTCTAAACTAGAACTCAAATGAACTTTGGCCTGAAACAAAACTTGTGTAACTTTTCATTTTGAACAACTTTCATGTTCAGAGATTTTTGAGTTGCAACACAAAAATTTGAGTAACACTTGACTTTGCAAACCAGCCCCTGCCTTTTCTTCTATTTTCACTTCCAACCCTCCGCTTCGCCCGACCCTCTGCTTCGCCCGACCCTCCGGCCGCTGCGCAGTCGCCGCTGGCCACTTGGCCGGCGATGCCTGACCGGTGCTAGGCGCCAAGCCAATGCCTGGCCGCGCCCCGCTCGCACGCGCTCCACCCCAGTCCGCGCACGCCATGCGCACGCCGGTGACGCGCGCCTCTGCTTGCCGCCCGCCACGCCCAATGGCCAGTCCGCGCCATGCTCGTGTCCCCGCCGCGTCCCGCCAGTCGCCGCGCTCGCTGCCCGGCAAGCCAGCTGCTGCAGCTCCTCGCCCAACCAGCGCGCTGCGTGATCTCCCCCTCCCCCACGCCAAATCCCCGGCACCCAATCCCCTGCCCGCGCCCGCCGCACGGTGCGCCGGCTCTGCTCGCCGCCCACCGGAAGCAGTAACGCGCCCCCGTCGTGCCGCCCCTCCCCAGCATTGCTCGATCCTCTCCCTAACTCCTGGAGCCTATAAAAGGCGACACGAGGCCACTCGCGTGCGCCTCAACCCACCAGAATGCCGCCGCCGCTGCCATTGCCGCTGCCGTGCACCAGCCGCCCGTGGAGCCCCATCCTCCAGCCTCCCACTGCCCAAACCCATCACCCAGCGAGCTTGCCCTCCCTCCACTGAAGCTCACCGGCCTCTTCCCCGACCATCTCGACCGCTAGAGCACCGCCAGCACCGCCCGCGCCGCCGCCGCTCCCCTGCTGCTCCGCGGACAACCCACTCCGATGCTCCTCCGTCTAAGCCAAGCCTCGGAACGGGTTCCCCCCGACACCGCGAAGCTCATCGACCAGCCCATGCCTTCCCCTCCTCGCTGGAGCACCGTCGCCGACGCTCCGCACCGCCGTCGCCCCTCTGCTCCGCGCTGACTAGCCACCTCCGGCCACCCCCAACCCCGACCAAGGCCACCCCAAGGTAGCTCTCACCTCCCTGGATCTCCCTGACCCTTTTCCTCTCAACTGTTTTGGAATCTTTAGGAGAAAATATACAACTTTTGTTACATGCTTTTCTTCAGTTGCTTACTAAATCTTGCTCTAATTAAATGGAAGTTTTAATAGATTTTAATTGTACCCACTGTTGTAGACCAATTCTGAATCTGATTTTTGGACAGTTGCTTTATGTGTAGGCCAGTGTAAAAATATTAGGACCAGAACCCATATCTAGCTAAACTTTTTGTACCTGGTGGTATACCATGAAATAAAAGAACTAATTTGTACCTGGTGGTATACTGTGTTTCATGCTGTGAAACTTTTCCAGAGCAGTTATAGTGATGCCTAAATACCACAGATAAAGTTTAGAAACTTTTTCCTCTCTCTAACCTATTTATATAATTTTGTGGTAGGAAAATTGCACTAATTCAAATAATTAGTTTATATGCTTGGGAAAATGTTCATCTTTTTAATTTGGGACACTTTAGAGTAGCTCTTGCTGTATAAAAAGTTTCATACACAGAAACCCTGTAAAACGTCCTGTAGAAATTAATCTTTTTAAACATAAGTGTATCTTGTACTATTTATTATGCTCTGTATCCTGCACAATAAAATCTGAAAAATTTACACTAACACACATATAGTTAGGTTGACACCCTGTAAAATTTTTGGCATCAACACTTGCATGGTTCGTCCTATATAAAAATAACTAGGATTTAGCAGTAGCTGTGTATTAATTTTTTCATAAATTTTCTGCTACATAAAAATGCCTGAAATTTTTACGATGCTGTTTTCTCTGCATAGTGTACTCTAAATAAAAACTTTATCACCAGAAGTTACACTGACCAGTGTTTATGTTTAATCCATGTTGTGGTTAGAAAAATTAGTTTCCAAAAGAACACAACCCCCAACCCCCTTCTTGTTTAATGGAGTTAATTAGTTTAAGTTATACTCTATTAACGATTGCCCAAAAAAATCTTAACTAAGTAACTTAACAACCAAATCTATGTTTGTGGACTACAACTTTACCGCGAAGGAAAAATAACCGTCATATACCATCACTACAACTCACACTTGTGCATTCATATAGAATCGACTACTCTCACCAACGGAACGTACGAGCTGGTGCCCGCGTCCGAGAGTGAGCAACGTGAAGCTCAAGTGAATCTAACTGAAGTTTTCGAAGACCCGAACCCATGTTCGGACGAGCCCCAAACTCACTTTACCCAAGAAGGCAAGCCCCGGAGCATGATCCCTGTTTTTCTAAATTATGCAACTCAATACTCTATTCTACTTGTGCATTAAGTTATAGGAGTTGAATGAAAACTTAGTTGCATGATCCTAGGTACCCATGCTCTGAATACTAGATATAAGGTTCGATAGTATGCTATGCTAACAGGACCCTGTAAAAGTCGAGTGATTTCCTGTCACTCGCGAGAATATAGGAGTTGAATGTTTACTACATGCTGCAATCATAAGGTTGACGGACGGGGCTATGGTGCGATGTTCATGTTGGTGATTGAGGCCCCGTCTGTTTAGTGAAAAATGCTAAGGCCGCAGTGTGTGGTAGTGGTGGTTAAGCGTTTGAACGTAATAACCACATGCCGAGAATATGGTAATTGGTAAGCTTAAGTACCTAATCAGACCGGCAAGTGGACAGCATCCCACCCTCTCAACTTCGGTTCCATGCGCGCACATGGTGGGTACAGAGCCGGCCTCTGTAGTCTCGGATGGTGGCCCTAATCCGCAATCCAGGAAGAAAGGGGAAAAGTTGCACGTGTGACTCTGGGAGTAACCACGTGACGTGTGTTTAGGTTTCCCTTGCAAGGTTAAGAAATTCGATTTGAATCGTCCGTTTGTCGCGGTTATTGAGACTGCTTGACCCTTTTACCACATAGAGTAAGAAGAGGAACAATGATGATGATTAATCTTGTTGGATGAAAAATTAATTCGTTCACCATGTATGATATTGGTTAGTTGCTTACCTAGAATGGTTTAAAAAAAATTAGAATCTAGAGCTAAAATTTGAAAGTAAGGACCTACTTGTATATGCTTTTCGGCAAAACAAACCCCTTCGTGTGAGTACATGTATGTGTGGTTTCAATCGGCAAAAACCGTGGTTGTATCGGGAGGTTACCCGACAGACCAATGGATTCTTCCGTTTGAAGTGCGAGTTAGCCCTGATTGCCCTCGTGGTGATCGTTAGCGCGCTTGAGCCGGATTAATTCAGGTGGTTCTGCCACAGCAGCCTTTGTATATGAGGGTTGGGTGGGAGTTGTTGGGCTAATAGGGCTGGTTCTGCGATGGTGCCAATCGGCGTACGTTACTTTCGATCCGCAACGGCTGCAAAAGCGTTGTTTAGATCCCTTTGGTACATTGGGTCGCGGGCGCGATTCTCCGCATTGCACCTGCTGGATCCTTCGGTGCTCCTCGTCTTCATCCTGGGGAGCGTCAGTTGTGGGCTTGTCGGCTGAGATGTCCGCGAGTTGCTCGTTGTCGTACTCCTGGTCCAGCTCATCGTCCTCCACGTTGCGAAGGGAGGCCATGCAGACTTGACGATCCGGCGAGTTGTTAGCCGTAAGGCTGTACTCGAGTAGCTCTGTACTACTTTGTCCCTCTTCCGCGATGGGAGAGAGAGGTTTGCCCTCCTGGAAGGGCAGTTCCTGCATGAAGGCCACAAGGTGGGACTCATAATCGAGTAGTTCGGAGGGCTCAAAGCCCTTCGAGTACACGAAACGGCGTTGTGGCATTGATGTTATGGTTAAACCAAGATGGCTGCCCAAAAACGATTCGGTGTGGCCATCAGGTTGCGAGTGGTTTTCAGGAGCGGGGGCCGCCCGACGGGCGGTGGCTCCCTCATCTCCGAGTCCTCCTCGGGACTGGCTTGAAGGTGTAGTACTGAACAATGAGTACTCTTCGTTGGAGTCCGAGTAGTTGTCGAAAATGGGGCCCCCTCGTCAAGCGGTAGCTCCCATGTCATTGATCTTGAGCAGCAGATCTAAGTCCTCCTCCAAGTCGGAGAGGGACCTAGATTGTGTGGTCCCCTCAGATTGGTTTGAGTCCGATCCGACTAGTTTTGGTGCATCACGAGTGGAAGTAGCGTTGAAAACGGACATCTTTTCGATCTGCAGGGCCAGATCGGGAAGCAACAGGTCATCGAGGTTGTCGATGAACTCGTCAAGATCGCTGCTTCGAGTTGATGAAGAGGCCTCTGGCTCCCTGGAATTGGCTAGATGGCTGTTGAAGCCACCCAATCCGTTGGCGACACAGATCCAGGAGCCGAAGATGAAAGTCGTGCCCTCGTCGAGCACAACGTTGGTGAAGTTGAAGGATGCCATTGAATTCTCCGATGGATGCTTGATGATCACCCCTACCTGGCACTCCAGCTGTCGGTGTTTTACCGCTACGCCCACCGAAGGATACCCCTGGGGTGGTGAGTTTGTAGGTAGGGTGTCGCCGAGATCAGGAACTCGAAGGTGCAAGGAACACAAGGTTTAGACAGGTTTGGGCTGCCGAGAGCGTAATACCCTACATCCTGTGTGGTTTGTATTTCCTTTGATTGTGATCGGGTGATCTCTTGGGTGATTTTCCTGTTTGGAGGGGGTCCCTGTCCGCCCTTATATAGCTTGGGGGAGCATGGACGTCCTAGTCTGGTACAAGCCCAGGAGTCCTACCCGTGTACTTCTCGGGTAGTTTCCTACCGTGTCCGACTAGTTTCACTACCGTGTGAGTAGTTCTACTGCACTACGAGTAGTTACAACAGATGTAGGGAGTTGGCCATGTCCCATCCTGTATCCTAGGAAAAGTATGCCATGTGCACAGCCCCGTGTGCCCGGGTCTGACAGTCTGAATGTGCTGGTTCATGGACTCCTCAATGTCATTGGCCTGGACCCTGAGCTCGCCTATCTGCTGAGTGACGGAGCTGAGGTATTGGGTCGAGGCCGTACGTCGTGCGAGATGTGGGACCCCGCTGGAGCTGGATCTGGTGGACCGGCGCCCTACGGCTTGCCGTGCCCACTCATCGGTGCTTGCGCTATGCCATGACCATCCACCTGCCTCATGTGGATATGGTGGCCGATGATGTGGCCATTACTAGCCCAAAACCAATTGTTATTGTTTCTGATGAGGCTCCAGAAGCTGTGTAATACCCAAAAATATAGGAGTTGAAACTTTTAAAAGTATTTTCATAAAAATCATAAATTAAAATTATGCATGCATCTTTACTTCCTTCTTCTCCTATTCTTTCTTTCAACCAGCCCAATTTCTTTTCCTCTACTTCTTTTCTTTTTCCGCGGCCAACTCAGTGGCCGATTCCCTCACCCGACCCTTGCTTTCACCGACGTCTAGGCCCCACCTGTCGGCACCTTCTCCTTCTTTCTTGTTTCCTTACCCAGAGTCCGGAATGACTCCGTGCTGTCGTTCGTGCTCCGTTTTCTTTCTTTCCTTCTTCTTACCCCGAGTCCTGATTGACTCCGCAGCACCGCCTTCCTAATCCCGGCCGATCCGCCCCTATAAAATCCTGCCAAAGCCCCATTTTGCAACCAGAACCAAGCTCCAATCTTTTCCTCTACACAACATTATCCCACGCTGCTGGAAGTTGCACCTCGGAGGAACGCCGCCGTCCCGTGTCACCGATTCTTCGTCGACTCGCCGATCCACTGCTTCCCCGTCGCCTGCAACTCTCGCCGGAGATCCGTGAAGTGGTGAGCACCAAGCCACACCAGATTCCCCTCTCTCTCTTTTGCTCCGCCGCAAACCAGATCTCTCGCCAGACCCCTGTTCCCGCCTGCAACCGTGGCCGTCAGTTTACAGCCGCCGCACAGCCAACCCGTGATCACCCTCACCTTCGCCGTACCGCCCACTCACTCCCCGGCATAAACCCAGCTTGAATCGAGCCCCGGAACACCGGATTCGGTGAAGCTCCGGCCGTCCGCCGCCGCACTCGCTCGCCGCCGACACCCAGTAAAACTCCGCTTCGCCCGACCCTTTTCGTCCCATCGAGCCGACCCTTCCTCTGCCGCTCAATCTAGATCTAACGGCCAGGATCAATCTTCACTTTACACGGCCGATTTACCCGACCTTTTCCTTACTCAGCCGATTTACCCGACCCACTCTTCATACCGCCGATTCGCCCGACCCTTACCCGCCGATTCGACCGACCTGCCGTTCGATTCTGATCCAACGGATTAGATTCACCCGACCCTAGCCTGAAACTTTTGCAGGAAGATTCCTAGGTTTTCCAGGAATCAACCCGCAGTCCAAATCAGTAGAAAATAATTAGAGTTGAGCCCTTTCTCTTTCTGTCCCGACCCCTGACCTTTCCAGAATTAGTACCCGCCGTCCAGGACCTATAGTTTTGCACCCCGACCCTCTGCTTAAGGTTTAATTATGTTTTAGGCCCTGATTTCTTCAATTTAACGCCTAGAAGTTCAGTTTCTTCGCATACAACTCCCTGAAGCCTTGTTTTAGCCCTACCTTCGTCGTTTTAGCTCCGTTTCGACTCGTTCTCGCCGTGTTAAGTCTTCTAAAGCCTAAGCTACCGTTTAGCCATGTCATTGTGTCTTAGTTCCTATTTTTAAATTAAAAATAGATTTAACTTGACTAAAGTTCTCTCACTTAGTTTTCTAATTAAAATCCACCTAGGTCTTTACCTCCGGTTTTTCATAACTAATGTCAATTCAATTATTACCAACTCAAATGTGTTCTAAATATAATTTGTTTAGTTGAACACCAAATATAAAGTTATGCGTTTAGATGCTCTCACAAGTTTTCTTTCCAATTAATTGTTAATTAGTGTAATTTGTACGTAGACAATCACAAATAAAATATGACTAAATTCTACTCCATTTTTATAAATAAAAATATAATATTAGTTAATTATAATCAAGGATCTTTTGAATATCTTTTACATTTGTTTTCAAAATAAAATAAATAAAACTTATGGTTCCTTTGTTTCCTTTATAATACCAAAATTTCCGATAACTGTGTCTTTTCAACCCTAGCTCCGATTCCCGAGTTTCTTGTGCTCCCATAACTGTAGCGGCGAGCCCTATCCTTTAGCACGCTCTTTTAAAAGCTTTTGTTTGGTGATTGGTGTATTGTTCTTAGCTGTACTTGTTTGTTATTTTGTATGTTGTGCTAGTTGTTTGCTTCGAGTAGAATGATCGCTGACGAAACTTGAAGATCAAGGTTTCCAAGTAAGCAAGAGCTGAAGAGCAGTAAGAGTAGCTTTTTGTTGGAAAAAAGGCAAGTGATCCTAACCATCCTCCTATCTGTGCTTATTTACAAGAATACCATGTATTAATTGGAACATGGAGAACCACCCAGGAAAACAGTACAACCACGAGGACCATATGGCTCTGGTCTTGGCTAATTAATTAGAGACTCTAGTTTGAAGCGGTCTTACCGAAAGGGCAAGGAGGGGGTCGGTGATAGGGGTCATAGCCCGGTCCTCTTGGGGTAGCAGCCTTCGCTAAGGTGCTGACCATTAGGGAGGTTTATGGACCACGCCGCTACCGAAACTCTAGCGGACGACTTCTTATTAGGGAATCTTTGTAAAGGCCTCGTAGCGTCCCTATGCAATCACACCTCGGAAGTGTGGTATTGTGCCTAGCTAGCACAGCATGGTTGGGTCCAAAGTTCTTTTGAACTTTTACGCGACTTGTGGTGAAAGTGTACAACCTCTGCAGAGTGTAAAACTATTATAACAGCCGTGCTCACGGTTAAGAGTGGCCTGGACCCTCACATGATTAATAAACTTAAAGATGGATATAAATCGTTACTCTAGTTATTTCTTGTGGCCTTGCTGAGTACCAACCATAAGTGTACTCACCCTTGCCAACTGCTGCTCAGAAGAAAAAGGTGTGAAGTCTACTGAAGATGATGAAGAGTTCTAGGCGTACGCAACCCCCAGTCGTCTGCCTGTGAAGTTTGGAGCCTTCATTTCCATGATAAGCGCATATCTCTGATAGTCTTGTAAGTCTTTATTTATATTTCTTTACGTGATACTGTTGCTGTTATTCACTAATGATGTCACTATATGTATGGAACTTGATCCTAGCATACATATAGTCATGCATTCGGTTTTATCCTTAAACCGGGTGTGACAAGCTGCAAGCAGCTTTTCTAAGTCCATTAGCAGTGAGAGTAATGTGGAGTCATCCAAGAATGACTCAATGCAGAGGATGGTTTTGTTTCACGGAGGAGGGTATGGTGTGATTATGAAATCTTTAACTATTAATTCTAAAGATTCAAGAGATGATTATGTTCTTTCAGCTATGGAGTCGCTGAAGAACAACACAAAGCCGAGGACGGCTTTGCTTCAAGAGGGAAAGGATGATGTGACCATCAAGTCTTCAAATATTTATTCTAAAAATTTATGCACTGATTTAAATCTCTCAGCTGGTAATTCTTTGAAAATGCCTACTATCAAGCTTGGTTCATTTTTATTTGATTTGAAGAACAATATGAAGGAAATATTCGATATGCCATGGTGCAAGAAAGTTAATTGTGGGAACTCATTTTCATAGCAAGCAGGAGACGAAAGTGCAAGCTAAGGAAAACACAAAGTGAGGGCTTCATGCTATCATGTTAATTAATTTAGGTCTTAATTAGAAGCATAAGCAAGCTTGCCGTATTATTTTAATATACTACCTAGACGTGAGTCTATATTGGTTGAGTCTAAATTGAGTTGTATTTGGTTTGGTCTCTTTTGTTTAGAGTCAGACTTGAGTCCGGTTTATGCTAGGGCCTGCTGAGTCCTAGTTGGTGCCTGCGTGCACTTTTAATTGGCTAGGGGTCGGTCTTGTGGCCCCAGACTTGTTTTGATTCGTGAGTTTTCTCAAGGGTTTCCTCTGGAGCCAAAGACGTGGGCAGCCTCTCCTCTCGTTTGCCCTGCCGATCCTTCAAGGATTCGTGAAGAAGCGTTATCAGGAACTCTCCCGGGCGCGCTGGTTCCATCTCGTCGAGGTCTCATCTTCTGATCGTGGTTCATCGTGGCCGCGAGTGGAAGTTTCTATCTAGGGTTTTGGATTTGCAGTCTATCCTGTAAGCCGATCCATTTATCTATTTTATTGCTGAATTTTGCTGGTGATTGATCATACGGAATTATTTTGTTCTTGTGGAATACTCTGCTGTCTCGTTCGATCTGCGATTGCTTCTGAGGTTGTTGCCGTGAGAGTCAGCTATTATATATCTATTGATCTTTGATTGGTTGGTGAGATAAATTAACGTCAATTAATTTGCCGTGAGTGCAAAATCGCTGATTGATTTCGATCGTGAGTTAGCTACTGGTTGAGCGTTGATATGGTCTTCTGCCTGCGCTATTTGTGAAAAGAAATACTTAGTGAAAGTATTGCAAGTACCGTGAAAGATCGGGATAAAATTCCGGACACAGTAAGCGTGTCCCCATCAGTTGGTATCAGTTTCTAGGTTGCTCACCGTGCATTTGGATTTCTTTGAAATGCCTGATTATAGTCGTGCGCACAAGCAGCTTAAGTGGGTGCCTACACTTTATCCAACATCAAGTTGGGCCAACTATTATGATTGGGAAGGTGCTATGGAATATTTCTTGGTGGCTTGTAAACTTGAGCCACACATGCAGCTATATTTTGCAAGGCTGACATTTTCTGAGGATGTTTTGACATGGTGGCGGAACTTACATAAGGGACGCATGATTAGAGGTGAAGAACCTTGCAGGACACGGGAAGCTGTGTTACAACGCCGCTTTGGTAATGGTACATCGTGGGATACCAAGTCAATTGTGCGTCCATCATGGGATGCGTACCTTCCTGCACCTCGTCGCTCAGCTCCTGGTATTAATCGTCTTGAGAAAAAATTAAGGTCTGGTGCTAGCTACAGGATGTCTATGGATGCTTAAAATTCTTCCTCTCGTCATACGTATAAGAAGAATGTTGCTGATCCACACAAATTTCAGCTGAGACGTGCTGCTATAAAGGCACATCAAGAGCCTACTCAGGAGACTAATAGGTCCAAGCAAATGGACGAAGATTCTCAGTTGTTGCCGAAAGCTGCAGTGCCCAAACATACAGTTGTGCATGGGAGTGCTGATTTTTCTTTTACATCGGGGCTGCATAGTATTGCTTCTTCTTATGATTCTCAGTCTGAAATCAATATTGATGATACAGATGATGCATCAGATGGCTTATCTATGATGGCACCAGATGTACATAGTGATGGTACTGCTTGCTGTTATGGTGAAGGGGCAGCGGTCCAATATATCTCAGTCAGTGCCAAATTCACGACAAGGTATGCAAAATGATTATTGATGGTTGCAGTTTTGCTAATGTCATTAGTTCAGATTTGGTGAATGCACTATCTTTGTCTATGCGGAGGCTTCCAACGCCGCGTTATATGCAATGGATAAATCAAAGTGGTACACTTAAAATTACTCATAAGGCTAGAGTTAAATTTTCAGTTGGAACTTATATTGATACCGTGGATTGTGATGTTGCACCGTTGAGTATGCGCCATTTGTTGTTCGGTCGACCTTGGAAGTTTGATCTTGATGCTACTCATGGTGGTCGTTCCAATAATTATTCGTTTGTGCACAAGGGAGTTCATCATGTGCTCAAACCAATGTCTGAGAGTCCAATAAAGGCAGAGGTGTTTGCTTCAGTGAAAAAAGAAGAAAGAGGCTTCTGAAATTACCTCAAAGCCGAGGACGGCTTTGTTTCTAGAGGAGAATGATGTAGCCATTACTAGCCCAAAACCTATTGTTATTGTTTCTGAAGAGGCTCCAGAAGCTGCAAGCAGCTTTCCAAAATCCATTAGCAGTGAGATTAATGTGGAGTCATCCAAGAATGACTCAAAGCAGAGGATGGTTTTGTTTCATGGAGGAGAGTATGGTGTGATTATGAAATCTTAACCTATCAATTCTAAAAATTCAAGAGATGATTCCGTTCTTTCAGCTATGGAGACACTGAAGAACAACACAAAGTTGAGGACGGCTTTGCTTCAAGAGGGAGAGGATGATGTGACCATCAAGTCTTCAAATATTTATTCTGAAAATTTATGCACTGATTTAAATCTCTCAGCTTGTAATTCTTTGAAAATGCCTACTATCAAGCTTGGTTTATTTTTATTTTATTCGAAGAACAATATGAAGGAAGAATTCGATATGTCATGGCCCAAGAAGTTAATTGTGGGAACTCATTTTCATAGCAAGCAGGAGACGAAAGGTCAAGCTAAGGAAAACCCAACGTGAGGGCTTCATGCTATCATGTTAATTAATTCAGTTCTTAGTTAGAAGCATTAGCAAGCTTGCCGTGTTATTTTAATATACTATCTAGACGTGAGTCTATATTGGTTGAGTCGGAGTCCCGGTCGGAGCCTTGGTACGGACCCAGCCTCTGACCATTCCCACAGTCGGGGATATGGGCCTTGGTTATCCTGACCGAGTTGTGAGTCGGGGTTGTGGGCCGAGGCGGCCCAGCTGAAGTTGTCGCTTTATATATACGGGTGCTTGCTCCTAGCGCGGCCTTGGACTAGTCAACGAGAAGTGTGCCCGCTGGGGACCCCGGGTCCCTGGACCAATCGGAGGCCACCGAGCGGCTTCATGATTTGTTTAATCGTGAAGGCGCTATTTCTCGCTGCGTTGTACCTTCGCCCGGGTGAGGAATTGCATCGCTTTGTCTCATCTGCAGAGAGATGCAGCGTTCAAGGGATCCCCCCTTGTGACCGCGAGTCAACTGGGGTTGCCCCGGTCCATCCGTGTAATAAGTGCGCCGCAGCGGCACCAGCTGCGTGTCTCCAGCGCGGAATATCGAGGGCTGCGTGACCCGTCATGTCCGCTCACTGCGGTGGTAGTCCCCCCTACTCCTCTTGTGAAGGTTTCCCTTCTTTTGAGGTAGAGCCGTGTGCCACGTGGCGAAACCGGCTCAGAGGGCACCTGAGCGGCTATAAATGGAGGCCTCTAGAGCCTCGTTTTGAACTTGTTTCCAACCTAAGTCGTGAGCGAGCCCTGCCTCGAATAATGGAGTTGCTTTTAGCCTGTGTGCGTCCGCCTGACAGAGCCAGTGATTCCTTCAGCATCCGGTGCTAGAAGAGTGCTTGCGAGCGGCAAGGGATAGCACGCAGGCGATGCCGTCCACCCGGGCTTTTCACAAGCTCGATCCTCCAAGCGTTCTGCTGGGGTGATCGGACTAAGCGAGTGTGCAGGCAGGGCACCGTCTCAGTTGGGCAGGTGGCGCGGCTTCCCCAGGCGCCTCGGGCGACCAAGGGGGAGGCATCGGCTTCTCCTTTTCCAGGGATGATCAGTGGACCAGCTTCTCCGAGCAGGGAAAATTCCCGCTCGTCCTAGACCCTGTCATGGCGGGCTTACAGCTCACCCGAGTACTCATCCACGGCGGAAGCAGCCTCAATCTGCTCTTCGCGGGTACTCTGCGACTTCACGCGTGCCATTGCCATCTGCAGAAGTACTCACGACCGCGCTGAAGCTGACCAACACAGAGATGGAGATTTCCAACCAGCGGCCAAGCCAGTCAAGGGTTAAACCTAACCCTAGCAACGTTGGCATCAAGACCATCCAGCTGCAAGAGGGTGACCCGTCTAAGACTGCTCTGATTGGAGGTGGCTTAGGTGACAAATAGGAAAGCACGCTCATCAGCTTCCTTAGGGCCAACCGTGACATATTCGCGTGGAAACCAGTGGATATGCCAGGGGTGCCCAAGGAGTTGATCGAGCACTGCCTAAAAGTCGATCCTAAAGCCACTCCGAAGAAGCAACGCTGCGACGTTTCACCCCCGACAAGAGGGAGGCCATCAAGAAAGAATTAGCAAAACTACTCGCGGGTGGTTTTATTAAGGAAGTTTACCACCCCGCGTGATTATACTCAAAAAGAATAAAAATGAATGGAGGATGTGTGTTGATTATACTGATCTCAATAAACACTGCTTGAAGGACCCCTTCGCGCTCCCACACATCGACCAAGTCATCGACTCCACAGCTGGCTGCGTCTTGCTCTCCTTCCTGTACTGCTACTCGGGCTATCATCAGATAGCTCTCAAGGAGGAAGATCAGATCAAAACGGCGTTCATCACCCCCTTTGGAGCATATGCTTATACTACAATGTCTTTCGGGTTGAAGAACCCAGGAGCCACCTATCAACGGGCCATCCAACTGTGCCATGCGGATCAACTACACCGCAACGTTGAAGCTTACGTGGATGATAAGGTCATCAAGATCAGATCCCACAACGAGTTCATCACTGATCTCGAGGAGACTTTCAACAGCATGCGACTGTTTCCATGGAAGCTCATCCCGACAAAGTGCATCTTTGGCGTCCCTCAAGGCAAACTACTTGGGTTCATTGTCAGCCACCGCGGGATCGAAGCAAACCCAGAGATGATCAACGCCACAACAGCCATGGATGCACCAAAGACGATCAAGGACGTCCAAAAGCTCACTGGCTGCATGGCAGCTTTGAACCTCTTCATCTCTCGACTTGGAGAAAGGGCACTACCCTTCTTCAAGTTGCTCAAGCACCACGACAAGTTCATGTGAACCGAGGAGGCAAACCAGGTACTACAAGACCTCAAACATCACTTGCACTCGCCACCCATCCTGACAGCTCCCCAACCAGGCGAGAATTTGCTGCTCTACATCGCCACGACTACTCACGTCGTCGGCACGACAATCGTGGTGGAATGACAGGAAGAAGGCAACGCCTTTGGGGTGCAGCGACCAGTTTACTTCATCAGCGAAGTCCGTTTCGAATCTAAGGTTCATTACCCGAAGATTCAAAAAGTTCTTTACGGTATCCTCATCACTTCCAGGAAGCTTCGCCACTACTTCGATGCATACAATATCCTGGTGGTCTCTGACTTCCCATTGGCGGATATACTACACAATCAGGACGCTACCGGGCTCATCTCCAAGTGGGCTGTGAAGCTGGGAGCCCTTACACTCGACTTCAAGCCCCGGACAGCCATCAAGTCGCAAACACTAGTCGATTTCATGGCGGAGTGGCGAGAAAACCAAGTGGAAGCCCCAACTAACCAGCTGGAGCATTGGGTCATGTACTTCGACGGCTCACTCAAGCTCGGTGGCGGTGGTGCGGGACTCCTTTTCATCAGCCCGAGAGGAGAACACCTCATGTACGTGTTCCAAATACTATTCGAGGTTTCCAACAACGAGGCCGAGTATGAGGCATTGTTGCACAGCCTACGCTTGGCAATCTCCCTGGGCATTAAGCGACAACTAGTCTATGGCGACTCCTTACTAGTGGTTCAACAAGTCAACAAGGAGTGGGATATCAACAAGGACACCATGGACGCCTATGTCATGGAAATACGCAAGCTCGAGAAAAAGTTCTCGGGGCTGAAAATTCACCATGTGGTCTGGGACAACAATGTGGGCGCGGACGTGCTCTCCACACTGGTGATCGAGCTACCGTTCCATGGGAGTCTTCGTTCACGAGTTGCATCACCCTTCCATCAGGTCACCAAACTCAAGTTCCATAGCTCCGGGTCCCAAGGAGCCCAACTGAGAGGTCTTGATGATCGAGGTCGACTGGAGGATGGCCTTCATCGACTACATCCAAGAGCAAAAACTACCCCCCGGCGTCGACCCAAAAAGCGCTGAAGTTACTCGCATCCTACAGCGCAGCAAAGGGTATGTTCTAGTTGGAGGCAATCTGTATAAACGTGGATCAGCTTCAGGCATACTCATGAAGTGTGTCAACACGGAGGAAGGCAAAGAAATACTCCAAGAGATTCACGAAGGCGTTTACGGGAACCATGTTGCTTCTCGCACACTAGTCGGCAAGGCATTTCGATTTGGTTTCTACTGGCTGATTGCTTTGGCAGATGCCGAAGCACTTGTCCGTCGGTGCACCAATGTCACACCTGGTTTTGGAAAAGGAACCGAATGCATCTCATATGTGCGGCAGTATCATGTTCCACACATATGATAGACGATACAAGTGTATACCCGAAACAATGTCATAACGAAAGAGAGTATTATAGTAATTTATTACATCACCGAAAGTCTTAATCTTAAGCAAATAAATAAACGTTTATAACTAGCAGTGGACTTCAACTTCACAGGCGGATGACTGGGAGACAAACGCCTAGAACTCCTCAAAATCTTCAGGGAACTCGGGACAATTATCTTGTTCTAAGCAGCATTTGTTTAAATAAAGCAAGCGTGAGTACACTTATGGTCCGTACTCGACAAGTGGAGTAAATTATATGACATGCAAGGCCAAAATCAAGGAAAAGCTAACATGGTTTGACTGCGATAAGCATTTTTAGTTGACCAAGTTTTATTTAGCAAGCATTAACCAAGTGTAAGTTTATACCAACCCTTAAATAAATAACAGAGATAAATAATAATAACATAATTAAAGAACATCAATTTAGATCATCTTTAAGTTCAATTATCATGTGAGGGTCCAAGCCGCTCTTAACCATGAGCACGACTGATATATCAGTTTTCACTCTGCAGAGGTTGTACACTTTACCCACAACTTGTGTTTCCCTTAGTGCTCGGATTTGCAAAGCCCTTAAACACTTCCGAGGTGAGTGGCAGGGATTCACTACGAGGCCTTTACAAAGATTCTCTAACATATGACAATCCGCTAAGGTTTCAAGTCAAAGCAGTCATAACTCTCCCTAATGAGGCAGACGCCTTAACCAGGACCATATCATACCCTCAAGAGGACCGAGCTATACCCCGACGATGCAACCCATCTTGCCCTTTCGGTAAGATAATCATAAGCTAGAGTTTCTAATTAATTAGCCAAGACCAGAGCCATGTAGTATTGTGGTTGCACTATTTTCCTGGGTGGTTCTCAATGTTCCAATTAATGCAATGATCTTAAAGTTATTACCGTAAAATATTCTAGAACATGAGGTAAAACAAGAGTAGCATTGTTTCCAAGTTAACCAACCATAGTCTAAGTAAAAGCAACTAGCGTAGCTACAACATAAATAACAACCCAGGTTTAATCAAAGAATTTCAAGAGAAACTAGGCATGTCCTTAGTTTGGGATCCATCATATTATAGACACATGCATGCATATAAAGTAAATGTGTGTATTTAGAAGTTATTACGACCGGAATATGATCAAGGACCACTTGCCTGCTTCAAAGAACTGTTGTTGCTCAGGGGCATCTTCAAAGCCTTGCTCTTGCGGACCCTCGAACTGCGCACCGTCTATTGCAACACACAAGTACATAAAAACAAACAAGTACAATAAATAAGAAACAGTACACCAAACAATATAAAAAGAGCAAAACAATGTTATAAAGCTACTGCATACGTCGCAAGGCGAGAATCGATGAAAACAGAGTTAAAACGGAGAAGTTATGGCTAAAACATTATTTCAGGGGCTTATTTGTAGAAGATTTGAAACTAAAAGGACTCTGATCAAAGAAACCGAGGGCTAAAACATAATTAAACCTTAGATCTAGGGTGTAGATTCAAAAACAGAGGGGCTAGGGACGGCGGGTTCTATTTTAGAAAAGACAACGGCTTAAACAGAAGAAAAAGGATCTATTCGTGAATTCTTTTGAACTGTCATGGACTGCGGGCTGATTTCGATGAAACTCAGGGTTTGTTTTGCAAAAAGGCATAGGGTTTGACCGGTACGGGGTTATTTGATATGGGTTAGATCTAATCTAACCCGTCGGATCGGGATCCGACGGCTCGGGAGAAACGGGGTGGCGCGGCTGCGGTGCTGACGGGGGCAGGTGGCGGCGGGCGGCGGCGATGCACCTTCAATGGCTGTAACAAACCGGCTGGTCTCTGATGTTTTGCCTTGACTCTCTGACACACATCACACAGTGCCACATGAGCTGGAACATCACGCTTCATGCCATAACACCAATATCTCTCCTTCAAATCCTGATACATCTTGTTACTGCCAGGATGGATGGAATAAGCCAAGTCATGGGCTTCTTGCAAAATTTTCTCACGAAGGTGATCCACATCGGGCACACATATTCTCTTTCAGAACCACACAGTTCCATGTTCATCTTCAGTGAAGTCAGGTGCCTTGCCTGCTTCTATCATCTCTTTTATCTCCTGAAACTTAGCATCCTTAAGCTGACCCTTCCATATCTCTTGTTTGAGGGTCGGCTCCACTTCTATAGTGATCCCTTCCGTATGAGTAACAAACCCAAGGTTTAGTTGTTCAAACTCTTTATACAATTCCCAAGGCATCCGGCTAACCATGGTCGCATTCACATTACTTTTGTGACTCAAGGCATCGGCAACCACATTTGCCTTCCCTAGATGATAGTGTGTCTCCAGGTCATAGTCCTTTATGAGCTCTAACCATCATCGCTGTCGTACGTTGAGGTCATTCTAAGTGAAAATGTACTTCAGACTCTTGTGGTCGGTGTATATCTGACATCTGTGACCCAACAAATAGTGCCTCCAGATCTTCAGAGCATGTACCACTGCTGCCAACTCCAGATCATGTGTGGTAAAGTTTTGCTCATGTTTCCTCAACTGACGAGACGCATATGCAATCACGTGTCCCTCTTGCATCAATACACAACCAAGACCTTGTTTAGATGCATCACAGTAGATGTCGAAACTCTTGTGAATATCAGGCATAACCAATACTGGTGCGGTACTCAACCTTTTTCTCAATTCATCAATGCTGTTTTGGCATGCCTCTGACCATATAAACTTCTTTTCTTTCTCTAGTAGTGAAGTAAGGGGTTTCACTATCTTAGAGAAGCCTTCTATAAATCTCCTGTAATATCCCGCGAGTCCTAGAAAACTCCGGATCTCTGACACTATCGTTGGCGGTTCCCACTTCAACACATCTTTGACCTTCCCTTGGATCCACTGCAATACCTCCATCTGTGATAACATGACCAAGAAATGAGACTTCACTCAACCAGAATTCACACTTGCTGAGCTTGGCATACAACTGATTGTCTCTAAGTTTCTGTAGAACAAGCCGCAAATGTTCCTCGTGTTCCTCCTCATTCCTGGAGTACACCAGAATATCATCAATGAATACCACCATGAACTTGTCAAGATATTCGATGAACACTTTATTCATCAGGTACATGAAATAAGTAGGAGCGTTAGTCAACCCAAATGCCATTACTGTTTATTCATAAAGTCCGTATCGGGTAGTGAAAGCTGTCTTGGCAATGTCTGAGGGTCGTATCCTCAGCTGATGATACCCTGACCTCAAGTCAATCTTAGAGAATACTCTGGCTCCCTTCTACTAGTAAAACAAATCTTCTATATGAGGCAACGGATACTTGTTATTGATGGTAACCTCATTCAATGCCCGATAATCAACATACATCCTCTATGTACCATCTTTCTTTTCAATGAATACCACGGGTGCTCGCCAAGGTTAAGAGCTAGGACGAATGAACCGCTTATCTAGCAATTCTTTTAGCTGTTTCTTAAGTTCCTCTAATTCACCAACTGACATTTTATATGGTCTCTTAGCAATAGGTGCAGTACCAGGTAAAAGATCTATGAGGAATTCAATGTCGCGTTCAGGTGGCATACCTGGCATTTCATCGGAGAAGACGTTCGGGTACTCACACACCACTCTGATATCCTCAATCAGTCTGCCTTCAGCTAATTCACTGCACAGTCTGCTGCCGACGGAAGTGTTGCAACAAACTCAAACCGTTCACCTTCTGGGCTCGTGAGGACCACTGACCTCTTGGCGCACTGAATAACTGTGTCAACCTTGCTCAACCATCCCATTCTGAGTATGATGTCGATTCCCTTAGAATCCAGTACTATGAAATTGGCACGGAATTCCCTGCCCACAATTTTGAAACTGACGCCAAGACACTGATACATGGCCTTCATATTTGCCCCGGATGAACTAACTAGCATGTGGTTTGACATAGTATGCACAGGAATGCCATGTTTTGCGACAAACTGAGCAGAAATAAAAGAATACGATGCTCCAGAATCAAATAAAATTGATGCGGTGGCTGAGTTGACTAGGAACATACCGAATACAATGTCCTGAGCCTCCTGAACGGTCTCTGCGGCCACATGATTCACACGTCCGCGGACGTAGTTTTGCTGACCCTTGTTGTTCTGTGGCGTCTGGTTGTTGTTTCTGGGCTGTTGCTGCTGTGGAGTCTGCCCCTGTTCACTGTTGTCGAACTGGCCTGGAGTGTTCTGGCATTTCCATTGGGACAACAATTTGCGTAGTGACCAGTCTCGCTACATCGGAAGGATGTGTTACCACCAATGGGAACAGGGGTATTGTTCCTCACAGGCGTTCCGGTAGGGGTGTTCTGGCGATTCTGCGGAAAGCTGGGGCGCTGCGCTGACTGACCAACACGCTGAGCTTGCTACTGCTTCCGGTTCTACTAATTGGGGCGCTGGTATTGATTCTGCCCGTAGTTGCTATTCTATCCTCCAGTGCGGAAAGGTGTTCCTTCCGGAGGCGCGAAAAGAGGGCGGGAGTTGTTGCTGAACTGCCATGACGACTCAAACTTCCACTTCTGCTCACCCATCTCCTTGCGAGCATGCTCCACCATGATGGCATTGTCCACCATCTTCTAGAAGTTCTCAAAGGTGTGCACCATTAGTTGATACTTGATAGGACCAATCAGACCATCCCTGAAGTGATCCTCCTTCTCTTCATCGTCTGCTACATCTACGGGAGCGTAGCGAGACAGCTGGATGAAATTGTCCCGGTACTCACTCACAGACATTGTTCCCTGTTTCAGTGCAAGGAACTCTTGCTTTTTGAGCTTCATCAGACCTTTGGGTATGTGTTGCTCCCTGGACTTGTTCCTAAATTCCTACCAGATGATGGAGTTGGGGGTGTCATGAGCTGTGGTGTAAGCATCCCACCAATCTGCAGCGGTCCCCTCCAATCTGCCTGAAGCATACAGGACTTTCTCCCTGTCAGTACACTGGACGATGTTCAGCATCTTCTCCACCGTCTTGATCCATTCATCAGCTTGCAGAGGATTAGGTGAGTGAGAAAATGAAGGAGGTTTGTGGCTCATGAATTCTCTATGTCTGTCTCTAGCTGGCGGCGGTTGCGGTGGTGGAGCTTGGTTCATTTGAGCCTGCATGTTGGCCATAGTATTTGCCATGTTGGTTAGCTGCTGAGTCTGGGCGGTGAGAAACTGCTCCATCCCTGCTGGCGATGCCTTGTGCGGTTGACTCTGCTGAGGATCGGGGTTGGTGTTGTTGCTTCGTACATGACGTGGTACTGCAAGCTGATCAATCCCTGACCCAGACCTGGTGTTCACCATCTGATTGGTTAGAAAAACGAGACTCATGAAATCAATCATGGAAAAAGGATAGGAGCAAGGATAAGGTAAAGACAGTAAATAAAATAGATAACCCCAAACTTTACTAAACTATCCATCTTTATTAAAAACTTGATGTAATTGTGGTCATCACTCCATAATTCATCGCAATCATTACAAAGATCCAAGTCACATTGTTCTCACAAAACCAAGCACACAAGCACATTAACTAAGATTAAACAAACTATAAAGACCGTTCGAACTAGCGATTAAAAAAAAGACTCTTAAGGACACTCCTAACTTGGACTCCAAGATTAAGCATCTCTAACGGTAGCGGGTGCGGTAGTCGGGCTCTCCGTAGTGGACGCGCTTGCGGGGAGGTGACTCTGGCAGGTAGTCGACGGACTCATCGTTGTTGTACTCTGGGGGTAACTCCTGATCTCCCCTCAGCTGGGATTCCAGAATTGCCTTCTTCCAGAGTGTCTTCCCCAGCTTACTCTTGACCTCCTAGATCTTTGCCCCTACAACATTCAAGTCAGTGCTGAGAGCGGCGACCAACTCCTACATGGTGTCCATGAGCAAGCTTCCTTCCCTAGGGGGTGCAACAGGAATTTGAGCGCTGGTGGCACCCTTCTTGCGGCGTGGGAACTGCTGAAACTCGGTGCCCTGGAGCTCAGCCCAATAAGCATGGCAGAGATAGTAGAGAGCCCTCCTGGGAGCTTCACTGGTCCGTGCGTCCAAAGTCCTCCTGGGCACGTCATCAAAGTCCTTATAGTACTCCATCTGGCTGCCATTCCTCTTATCCGGAACACTAATCACCACTACCACTAACCACTCCTCCTCCTGCTAAGCATTCTTGTACAAGCAGGCTTCATATCGTGGCATTAGTGGGAAGCCGATTCTCTGCATTGCCCTCCAGAGCAGTACTGGGAATGGACCTTCAGCAAAGTCCAAGCGATGTATCTGCTTCTCATAATGGGGCTCTGGTTGCGGTACGTCTGCTACGGCGGCTGGCTCTGGATCATCATCTGGGTCATCGTCACCACCATCTGGTGCAGCTGGGTCATCACCACCATCTTCTGCATCGTCTCCTCTTGCAGCGTCCACATCGTTGTCTCCTGCAGCGTCTGGGTGGTCCTCAGGCAGCTCCAGGGGCTCCTCCTCAGTGTCAGTGTCCACCCAGCCACCTCCGTTGTAGCCGTAGTAGTCGTTGTCGTCGTCATCGTCGATCTCCACGAACACGGGGGCGTCCTCTGGTTGTACGGGTTGCTCCTGCTCGGGGACCTCCTGAGGGTGCTGGATCGGATGAGGCGGTTCACGGGTGCTCTTGCGGGTGGTCTGCCTGGTTCTGGCCATCTGTAGCAAAACGAGGATAGCACAAGATAGAGGATATTTAGAAAATAGCTATGGTGACCTTAAAGCAAGAAGGAGTTTGAAGAAAAAACATCAACACACTTGTGAGGCAAGCATGAAGTCAAAGATGAGATAATGGTGATATAATCAAGAAATAAGCAAAGTTTCAAAAGCAAGCAAGCAGAAGCTGGGTTACTAAGCAAGATAAGCCTTAAAATTCGACAATTACTAACTAGGCTAACGTCCTACAGTCAACATTGCTCAAATACCACTTCTGTCACACCCGGTTTTGGAAAAGGAATCGAATGCATCTCATATGTGCGCCAAGATAAAGTTCCACACATATGATAGATGATACAAGTGTATACCAAAAACAATGTCATAATGAAAGAGAGTATTATAGTAATTTATTACATGACCGAAAGTCTTAATCTTAAGCGAATAAATAAACGTTTATAACTAGCAGCGGACTTCAACTTCACAGGCAGATGACTGAGAGACATACGCCTAAAACTCCACAAAATCTTCAGGGAACTCCGGACAATTATCTTGTTCTAAGCAGCATTTGTTTTAATAAAGCAAGCATGAGTACACTTATGGTTGGTACTCAACAAGTGGAGTAAATTATATGACATGCAAGGCCAAATTAAGGAAAAGCTGACATGGTTTGACCGCGATAAGCATTTTTAGTTGACCAAGTTTTATTTAGCAAGGATTAACCAAGTGTAAGTTTATACCAACCCTTAAATAAGTAATAGAGATAAATAACAACAACATAACTAAAGAACATCAATTTAGATCATCTTTAAGTTCAATTATCATGTGAGGGTCCAAGCCGCTCTTAACCGTGAGCACGACTGATATATTAGTTTTCACTCTGCAGAGGTTGTACACTTTACCCACAACTCGTGTTTCCCTTAATGTCTTGGTTTGCAAAGCCCTTAAACACATCCGAGGTGAGTGGGAGGGATTCACTACGAGACCTTTACAAAGATTCCCTAACTTATGAGAATCCGATAAGGTTTCAAGTCAAAGCGGTCATAACTCTCCCTAATGAGGCAGACGCCTTAACCAAGACCATATCATACCCTCAAGAGGACCGAGCTATACCCCCACGATGCAACCCCTCTTGCCCTTTCGGTAAGATAATCATAAGCTAATGTTTCTAATTAATTAGCCAAGATCAGAGCCATGAAGTATTGTGGTTGCACTGTTTTCCTGGGTGGTTCTCCATGTTCCAATTAATGCAATAAGTTATTACCGTAAAATATTCCAGAACATGAGGTAAAACAAGCGTAGCATTGTTTCCAAGTTAACCAACCATAGTCTAAGTAAAAGCAACTAGCGTAGGTACAACATAAATAACAACCCAGGGCATGTCCTTAGTTTGGGATCCATCATATTACAGACACATGCATGCATATAAAGTAAATGTGTGTATTTAGAAGTTATTAGGACTGGAATATGATCAAGGACCACTTGCCTTATTCAAAGAACTACTGCTGCTCAGGGGCATCTTCAAAGCCTTGCTCTTGCGGACCCTCGAACTGCGCACTGTCTATCGCAACACACAAGTACATACAAACAAACAAGTACAATAAATAAGAAATAGTACACCAAACAATATATACAGCGCAAAACAACATTATAATGCTACTGCATACGTCGCAAGGGTCGCGTGAGCGCGAGAATCGATGAAAATGGAGTTAAAACGGAGAAGTTAAGGCTAAAACATGATTCCTGGGGCTTATTTGTAGAAGATTTGAAACTAAAAGAACTCTGGTCAAAGAAACCGAGGGCTAAAACATAATTAAACCTTAGGTCTAGGGTGTAGATTCAAAAACAGAGGGGCTAGGGATGGCGGGTTCTATTTTAGAAAAGACAGGGGCTTAAACAGAAGAAAAAGGATCTATTCATGAATACTTTTGAACTGCCGTGGACTGCGGGTTGATTTTGATAAAACTCAGGGTTTCTTTTGCAAAAAGGACTAGGGTTTGATCGGTACGAGGTTATTTGACTCGCGTTAGATCTAATCTAACCCGTCGGATCGGGATCCGACGGCTCGGGAGAAACGGGGCGGCGCGGCGGTGGCGCTGATGGGGGCAGGTGGCGGCGCACGGTGGCGGGCGGCAGCGGGGCCGCCGGACTTGGCCGAAAACGGCCGTCCGGCCTCAGTTTCGAGAGCGGGCTGCACGAGAAGGACGAGGGCTACGTCGGCAGCGGCTTGCGCGGCTAGGGTTTTGCGAGCGAGGGTGGCAGCTGCGGGATGGGGAAACGAGGGCACGGGGCGGCGGCTTTATAGGGGTGGCTGAGGCGCCTCGACGTGCGGGCCCGGGGCGTCGCACGGTCGGGGCGGCGTCGTGCCGCAGCCGGACTCGAACCCGAGTCTGGCTCGAGCTCGGGGAAGGACCCGACGGTGGGTCCCGCCTGGCAGTGAGGGAGAGTGGGAGAGGAGAGGGAGGCGCCGGGTATGGCCGGGGGAGAAGGAGCGGCAAACTAGGCTGGGCCGCGCGGGAAATAAAAAGATAGGCCGGCTGGGATGTGGGAAAAGAAGAGACAGTGGGCCAGCTGGGCTGCGGGGAGAAGAAAAAGAAAAGGGGAGGAAAAGAAGGAAATGGGCCAGTCCCAAAGAGAAATAGAGGGAGAAAAAGAAATGCATCCAAATGCATTGGAATTTGAATTTGATATTTAAATTCAAATTGAAGACAAGCAATAAAACAATGCAGTGCGGCATGAAATGCACAAGACCTATATTTCCTTATATTTCTTTTTATAGTTAAGTAAATTATTAATTCACGGTAACTGTTCTAAAATAAAAATAACTTGAACAAAAACCTTATGGATCCTAAAGATATTCTAGCAAAATTTATTTAGGTTCCTAATTTGAACATTAGGGTGTTACAAGCAACTGCCAATTCTTTGGCAAACAGCCTCATGTTCTGGCTCATAACTTAATCACTATACCACCTTCATGGCTGTTTGCATGTTAGAGCTTGGACATGATAGGGCCCTCCACAACTGCACCAGGATGTTTCACACATGTGTTGGTGGCCATCGACACGTTTACCAAATGGATTGAGTACAAGCCAATCGCAATGCTCAGTGCAGATCGAGTGGTTACTTTCATATGCGACATCTTACATTGCTTTGGCTTCCCCAATACCATTATCATAGTTTTGGGATCCAATTTCCACTCGCATGAGTTCTGGGATTTCTATGAACGCAGCTCCATTGAAGTCAAATATGTTTTGGTGGCTCATCCGTGAGCCAATGGCCAGGTTGAGCGCGCCAACGGCTTGATTCTTGATGGAATGAAGAAACGACTTTATGACGAGAACAACAAAAAGGCGGCAAGTGGATCAACGAGATCTCATCAGTAGTCTGGGGGCTTCACACACAACCAAGCAAAGCCACAGGCCAGTCACCTTTCTTTCCCGTATACGGGTCTTAAGCCATATTACCAGCTGATGTGATGTGGAAGTCTCCACGACTGGAGATGTTTGAAGAAGGCGAGGCTGACAGTGCTAGACATCTTGAACTTGACTCAACTGAGGAAATTCAATGCAATGCATTGATGCAGTCGGCCTGTTACCTACAAGGAGTTCGTCGTTACCACGATAGGAATATTCAACGACGCTCTTTCAATGTTGGAGATATGGTTCTTCGACGAATCAAGGATGATATTGTTCTACACAAGCTTAATTAACGATGGGAAGGACCTTTCATTGTGCACAAGGTCACAGGCCCTGGATCTTATCGCTTGCAGTACCTGGACGGCCAGGAGGTACCAAACTCATGGAATATTGAACACCTACATCGGTTTCATCCTTAAATCAACTGGGGCCATCATCTATTGGTGCCTAGAGGTTAATTCTACCAGTACAACTCCGTTTTACTAGTTTACGACTGGTACAACGCGCAAGTTTACTGAAGGGGCCTCGCTCCCATACTTCCTGTGCCTAGTTACTAGAGTACAGCTAGTCTTTTGGGTTCCTGAAGGGCCTCTGTGCGAATACTTCTAGTACAACTCCGTTATAGTGGTTTACGACCGGTATCATGTGCAAGTTTGCTGAAGGGGCTTCGCTTCCTTATTTTCGAGTAACATATTACTTGTTTTCGACTTGTACACTATGTTATTGAAGGGGCCTTGCTCCCATGACAAGAATTTTACTTGTTCACGACTGGTTCTATACCTAGTCGACTACTTCGACTACTTGTCTTGACTACAATCCTAGTCGGGATCGATTCTGACTAGATGGCTCCGTCGACTGCTCAAGCACTAGCGGCTACTTGCACTATGCTTGGGCTCGGGGGCTAGCGCTACCTTTTTGTTACGACTACTTTATGCTCCTGGCTCAGGGGCTTGATGTGACAAAGGCACTTAACGCGTTTCTTGGGATAGCTCTCATGCTTACATGCTCGACGATGTACAATTACTCAACAAATACCCGACCCAAGAGACTTTTTAAGATTTATCTTGGGCATATGTTTGTTAACCATTATTTCAGGGGTGTTATTCCGAAATAAGGGGATTTTTCAAATTATTACCCAAAGGACTTATTTAGTCATTGGCTCAGGGCACAAAGATTGGTTTGAGAGGTAATCTTGGGTGTTTGTTGGGGATGTTATTTGTTTCACCATGTTTTCAGGGAACTCATCCCGAAAAGAGAGGTTTTCAAATTTACTACACCAATTTGCCCATGTTTACCATCAAATCTTTCCTATTATATATTGCATGCCACGATTCTTTGGATCCTTTATTCCAAAACCTTGGGGATTTGGATTCAAAGGCTTGGGGGCTGCGGGACACGTGTCATCAGTCAGTCGGGGTTGTCAGCTTCGTCAGTCGGGTCTTCCCATCCCATCAGTCAGAGTCTTCCAGTGACGACCGTCCAAGTCTTGCATCATGGGGCAAGCGTCTTGTCTTGTCCCTATGCGTCATGCTCCATCTGTCGGTGGTTGTGGGGGCGTCAATAGGTACGGTATGACTATCCCGCCCTATCCCGGGCGCCACGCCCGGTCACTCCGTCGTGACGGGGGTGTTTCGGTCGTATCCTGATGACGTTTCACTCTGTCCCTTCGCGAGGACGGCCAGGTAGAATAGTGGCGCCCCGCTGCCACAACAGAGGGGACTGTAACCCCCGTGGAGGGAGTAGTTGGCCGTGTACGACAAGTCGACCCTGAGGCTCATTCTTATCCTCCGCACCTACTCCTGGGCCCGTTGGTAAGCCAGGCCTGGCCTCCCGGCCAGCATGCCGGTCGGGGAGGCGGGCACGTATAAGGCGGAGCTCAGTCGGAGTCCCCGGTCGGAGCCTTGGTATGGACCCGGCCTCTGACCATTCCCACAGTCGGAGATATGGGCCTTGGTCATCCCAATCGAGTTGTCAGTCGGGGTTGTAGGTCGAGGCGGCCCAAATGAAGTTGTCGCCTTATACAGACGGGTGCTTGTTCCAGGCGCAGCCTTGGACTGGTCAACGAGAAGTGAGCCCGCTGGGGACCCCGGGTCCTGTGGCAGAACCACCTGAATTAATCCGGCTCAAGCGCGCTAACCATCACCACAAGGGCGATCAGGGCTAACTCGCACTTCAAACGGAATAATCCACTGGTCTGTCGGGTAACCTCCCGATACAACCACGGCTTTTACTGATCGAAACCACACATAAATGTACTCACACGAAGGTGAGCCCAGAGTATACAACATTCCACTATTTTACACCACAGGGTTCATCATAAATCAATATTACAATGGAGTTCAAATTCTTAGAACAAGGTACTTCAGAGTTCAAAATAAATGAGTTCTTCAGAGTTCAAACAGCGGAAAAGATAACGACAACTACTCGACGATAAAGGATGTCTCGATGAAGCCCGTACGAGACATCACTCGGCATCACCGCCGTTAGCCGGGGGCATATCCCATTCCACCGACCAACCAGGAGGAAGGGTACAAGGCCAAGTCAAACTAGCAATCAGATCCTCGAAGGTTTCACCTGAAAACAAGCCACAAGCAAGGCTGAGTATACTAATACTCAGCAAGGCTTACCCGACTAGTGGAATATACTTAGCCGACTCCTAGACATGCAAGGCTTTTTGGCTTGACGGGTTTGTTTTGCCAAAAAGCATATATACGTAGGTCCTTACTTTCAATTTTTAGCTCCAAGTTCTAGTTTTCTTTAACCATTCTAGCTTAGCAACTATCCAATATCATTCAAGGTGGAGGGATTAATTGCATCCAACAAGATTAATCATCATCATTGTTCCTCTTCTTACTCTATGTGGTAAAAGGGTCAAGCAGTCTCAATAACTACGAGAAACGGACGATTCGAATCGAATTTCTTAACCTTGCAAGGGAAACCTAAACACACGTCACGTGGTTACTCCCAGAGTCACACGTGCAACTTTTCCCCTTTCTTCCCAGGTTGTGGATCAGGGCCACCATCCGAGACTACAGAGCCCGGCTCTGCACCCACCATGTGCGCGCATGGAACCAAAGTTGAGATGGTGGGATGCTGTCCACTTGCCGGTCCGATTAGGTACTTAAGCTTACCGATTACCATATTCTCGGCATGTGGTTAGTACGTTTAAAGACTTAACCACCACTACCACACACTGCGGCCTTAGCATTTTTCACTAAACAGACGGGGCCTCAATCATCAACATAAACATCGTACCATAGCCCCGTCCGTCGACCTTATGATTGCAGCACGCAGCAGATTAATTATGAAAAATGCATAACACAGCCACTGCTAGAATATAGTTATTTTTATACAGGACAAGCCATGGAAGTATTGACATCAAAAATTTTACAGGTGATTAACCTATCCATATATGTGCTACTGTAAAATTTTCAGATTTTACTGTGCAAAATACAAAGCATAATAAATAGGACAATATACACCTAGTTTAATAAAGATTAATTTCTACAGAATGTTTTACAGAGTTTCTGTGTATGAAATATTTTATACAGCAAGAGCCACTCTAAAGCGTGCTACAGTAAAAAGTTGAACATTTTCCAAGCACAGAAACTAATTATTTGAATTAGTGCAATTTTTCCTACCACAAAACTATATAAATAGGTTACATACAGTATAAAGGTTCTAAACATTTTCTGTGGTATTTAGGCTTTAATACAACAGTTCTGAAAATGTTTCACTACAAGAATCACAACATAACCACAGTTACAAATTAGTTTTATTTCTTCATGCCACAAACAAGTTTTATTAAGAAGTTTAGCTAGAGGTGGGTTCTGGTCCTAATATTTTTATTCTGGATTAAAAAATCAAGCAGCTAATCTACTGTTAAATTTTCAGATTTAGACTTTGCCTACAACAGGGGGTATATTTAAAGTCTATTAAACTTTCCATTTAATTTAGAGAAAGATTTAGCAAGAAACTGATGAAATGCATGTAACAAAAGTTGTAGATTTTCATCTAAAGATTCCAGAATAGTTGAGTTTGTATTTTTCCCATTTTCTTATGATTTTACATGAATTTTATAAGTTCGCTATTTTTGAATTCAAAGTTTGAACACAGGTTTACAGATATGCCCCTGGAAACTTGCATGCGGACTCTTTTAAAGATTTCAATCGTTGCAATGTGGTCCCTGGGCGGCGCTGGCATGGTGGCCAGCCAGATTCCGGCGAGGGGGCTCATTGGCGGCGAGGGAAAAAGGGTCGGAGAGATCCAGGGAGGTGAGGGCTACCTTGGGGTGGCCTTGGTCGGGGTTGGGAGTGGCCGGAGGTGGCTCGTCGGCGCGGAGCAGAGGGGCGGCGGCGGGGCGGAGCGTCGGCGATGGTGCTCCGGCGAGAAGGGAACAATATGGGCTGGTCGAGGAGCTTCGCGGCGTCGAGGGGAACCCGTTTTGAAGCATGGCTTGGACGGAGGAGCTTCGGCGTGGGCTGTCCACGGAGCAGCAAGGAGCGGCGGCGGTGTGGGCAGCGCTGGCGGTGCTCCGGCGGCTCTGGGCGATGATGGGTGGGGTAGTGAGCTGCGGTGGGGTGCTGTGGTGGTGGTCGGAGACTCAGCTCTGGCAAGGGGTGGCCGGAGAGGTGAGCTCCATAGTGAGCTGAGCACGACGGCGGTAATGGTGGCGGCGGCGGTGTTCTGGTGTTTGGGCGAGCGAGGGGACTCAGTGCGGCCTTTTGTAGGCAGCAGAGAGGCGGGAGGAGGGGCGGGACTTGACTGTGAGACGTGGGTGCGGGCGACCCGATGGGGGTGCGTTACTGGTCGTGGCAGGCGGCGAACAGAGCTGGCGCGGCGTGCGGCGGGCGCGGGCAGGGGACTGGGCGCTGAGGATTTGGCATGTGGAGCAGGAGATCACGCGGTGCGCGGGTTGGGCGAGGGGCTGCAGCAGCTGCCTTGCCAGGCGGCGAGCGCGGCGACTTGCAGGACGCGGCGGAGACACGGGCACGGCGCGACTTGCCCATTGGGCGCGGCGGGCGGCGAGCAGGGGCGCGCGTCGCCGGCACGCGCGTGGCGTGCGCGGACTGGGGAGGAACACGGCGTGCGGGCGCGGCCAGGCATTGGCTTGGCGCCTAGCGCTGTCAGGCATAGCCGGCCAGGTGGCTTGCGGCGACTGCGTGGCGGCGAGGGTCGGGCGAAGCGAGGGCCGCAGCGAAGCTGAGGGTCGGTCGAAGTGAAGGGTCGGGCGAGTGAAAGGGTTGGGCTAAACGAAAAGGGTCGGGCGACGCGAGGGTCGGGCGAGGCGGGGAAGAAGGCTCTGCAGCGAAATAGAAGAAAAGGTAGGGGCTGGTTTGCAAATCCAAGTGTTTCTCAAATTTTTGTGTTGCAACTCAAAAACCCTTCAACACAAAAGTTGTTCAAAATGAAAAGTTACACAAGTTTTGTTTCAGGCCAAAGTTTAGTTGAGGTCTAGTTTAGAAGTTATTTTAAAAACTCATTTCATTGAAACTTCTCTTAATTATTTATGCACCGTGTTAAGCTAAAGAGGCTTATTTCGTAATTTAAACACGAGGTGTTACAGCCTTCCCCCCTTAAAAAGAATCTCGCCCCGAGATTCGGACATTAGGCTTAGGGTGGAGGAGGTGTGTACCTTCGGTGGTGTTGAGAAAACCCAGAAAATTTTGTTTTAGAAAACTTTCAGTTTCCCATGTGGCTTCTTCTTCAGTGTGATGATTCCATTGAATTTTTTACATTTTAATCACTTTCCTCCTAGTGTTTCTTTCTTTTTGATCCATGAGTTTGATAGGGTACTCAACATATGAGAGGTCGGGCTCTACTAAGATTTCCTGTTGTTCGACAACCTCGGTAGGAACTCGGACACACTTCTTGAGTTGAGATACGTGAAAGACATCATGGATGGCTGCAAGCTGAGGGGGCAGTCGAATTCTATAGGCTACGGGTCCACAGCTCTCGATGATTTCGTAGGGACCAACATAACGGGGAGATAGTTTTCCTTTGACTCCGAATCGTTGGACACCATTGGTTGGTGAAACTCGAAGGTAGACGTGGTCACCAACTTCAAATTTCAGTGGCTTTCTCCTTCTGTCGAAATAGCTCTTTTGTCTGGATTGTGCGGCTCTAAGGTTTTCTTGTATTACTTTCACTTTTTCTTCTGCCTCGATTACCAAGTCTGGTCCAAATATCTTGCGTTCTCCGGTCTGTGACCAACTTAAAGGAGTTCGACACCTTCGTCCGTATAAGGCCTCAAATGGTGCCATTTTCAAACTCTCTTGATAGCTATTGTTATATGAGAAATCTGCTAGGGATAGGCATTTGTGCCAACTCTTGTCATAGTGAATGACGCAAGCTCTAAGCATGTCTTCGAGAATTTGGTTTACTCTTTCAGTTTGTCCGTCAGTTTGAGGATGATAGGCTGAGCTTCGAATCAACTTAGTACCGAGAGAAGCTTGCAATTGTTCCCAAAAGCACGCTACAAACTGAGTACTACGATTGGAAATGATAGTCTTCGGTACTCCGTGTAGGCAAACAATGCGATCGAGATAAATCTCAGCATATTTCTTGGCGGTATAGGTGGTGTGTACCGGAAGAAAATGTGCCGTCCTTGTGAGCCTATCAACGATAACCCATATGGAATCATGTTTCTGTGCGGTACTTGGCAATCCAACAATGAAATCCATACTTATGTCCTCCTATTTCCATGAGGGTATAGGCAAAGGTTGAAGTGTACCGGCTACTTTCAAGCGGCTGGCTTTTACCCTCTGGCATGTGTCGCATTCTGAGACATATTTAGCGATTTCCCTTTTCATTCTAGTCCAACAAAAATTTTGCCTAAGGTCTTGATACATTTTGTTACTACCGGGGTGAATAGAAAATTTAGAAAGGTGTGCCTCATCCAGAATTTGCTTACGGAGCTCATGATTCTTCGGAACGACTATGCGACTTTCGAACCATAGAACTCCCTTATGGTCCTGGCGGAAACATTTGTATTTCTCTTCTCCGAGAGAGAGTTTTTGTTTGATGATCTTAACTCCTTCATCGTGTAGTTGTGCCATGATGATCTGGTCGTGAAGAGTGGGCTCGACTGAGATGTGATTCAGAGTGCCTTGGGAAATCATTTCCAAACTAAGTTTCCTCATTTCCGAACATAGTGTCTCATTATAGATTTCCACTGATAGGCAATGGCAATGGGCCGGGGTGATAGCGCACCTCGAGATCATAATCCTTGATTAATTCTAGCCATCTTCTTTGTCTAATATTCAGATCGGCTTGGGTGAAGATATATTTGAGACTCTTGTGATCGGTGTAGATATTACAACGAGTGCCCATGAGATAATGTCTCCACATTTTTAGAGCATGAATGACTGCTGCTAATTCGAGATCATGGGTCGGATAATTTTGCTCATGGGGCCGAAGGGCTCGTGAAGCATAGGCGATAACTCGATTTTCTTGCATAAGCACACAACCAAGACTAGTGCCAGATGCGTCACAGTAAACATCGAATGGCTTGGTGTTATCGGGTTGAGCTAACACAGGGGCTGTAGTCAAACGTTCTCTGAGAGTGTGGAAAGCTTCTTCACACTTCTTATCCCATACAAACTTTACTCCCTTTTTCAATAATTCAGTCATAGGCTTAGCAATCCTGGAGAAATCCGGAATGAAGCGGCGATAGTACCCGGCTAAACCAAGAAAACTGCGCATCTGATGAATGGAGGTAGGAGGTTTCTAATCCATCACTTCTTGTACCTTGTTGGGGTCAACGGCTATGCCTTCTCTAGAAATAGTGTGACCCAAGAACTTCACACTATCCAACCAAAATTCGCACTTAGAAAATTTAGCATAGAGCTGATGGTCTCTGAGACGCCGAAGAACAATGTGCAGGTGCTTAGCGTGCTCTTCCTCATTCTTGGAATAGATAAGGATGTCGTCAATGAAAACTACGACGAATTTGTCGAGCTCGGGCATGAATACCGAATTCATGAGATACATGAAGTAGGCAGGGGCATTGGTGAGACCAAAAGACATGACCAAGAATTCATATAGCCCATATCGTGTGGAAAAGGCGGTCTTAGAAATATCGCATGGACGAATCTTGATCTGATGATATCCAGATCGAAGATCAATCTTTGAGAAGACTCTAGCTTCAGATAATTGATCAAGGAGAACGTCGATGCGGGGAAGTGGGTATTTATTCTTAACGGTTACCGCATTCAGAGGTCGGTAGTCCACATATAATCTTAAACTGTCATCCTTTTTCTTTACAAAAAGGGTCGTACATCCCCAAGGTGATGCGCTAGGGCGAATGAAACCTTTGTCCAGTAGTTCTTGGAGTTGTGTTTTCAGTTCGGCCAATTCCTTAGGTGGCATCCTATAGAGTCTTTTGGAGATAGGTGCAGTGCCTGGTTGCAGTTCAATGATGAACTCAATTTCCCTATCTAGTGGCATTCCTGGTAAGTCATCCGGAAAAACATCGCCATACTCGCCTACCACTGGAATATCATCTAGCTTGATTCCTTCCATCACGAAAGCACAAGAATTCGTGCACTCCTGGAACGGTAGGTAAAGGGTAGTAGCTCCATGACTAGGTGAATTTATTTCAATAGCTCGGAAAGAAAAGTCTAGTGTGACTCCATGCATGGTCATCAAATTCATTCCCAAAATAACATCCATGCCTTCAAGGGGTAAGAGGACAAGGTCCGTGTTGATGATTTTAGTACCCAATTTTACCGGTACCAGCCTTATTATTTGGTTGGAAGCAATTTTTCCACCCGGTGTTGATATCATATATGACCCTTTTGTGTGACAAACATTCAAGCCTACTTTTGCACCAAACTTTGCACTAATGAAACTATGAGATGCGCCCGAATCAAAAAATATAACTGCAGGCTTGTTATGGATAGAGAATGTACCCGTCATTACTGGTGCTCCTTCAGGAAGTTCCGCAAGGGTGGTGAAATTGATCCGTCCTTGTTTGACCTGAAGGGTCTGCCTCTTGCCTTTGTTCTTATTGATCTGGTTAGGGTCTTTGCCCTGATTTGGCTGCCTAGGCCGAGGGCATTCGCGAGCAAAATGACTGGAACTCCCGCACTTGAAACAACGATTGGTGATGCTCGGTCGAAGAAACTGCTGAGTAGCGGGCCTTGGTCCAGTTTGTTGAGGCACAGGGGGTCGTGCAACACCTTGCTGCTGTGGGGGCCTGATAATCCATCGCCCTGGCTGAGGGGCCTTCTATGGAGCTGTAGGCGCAGCATTTTGCACTAATCGATACCTCGGTGGCTGAGCACCCGAGCGTCCAGCTGGCGCCTTTCTCTTCTTCTCGGCACGGTGAGCCATAATACAATCCTCTTGGGTAATGGCCATGTTGACTAGCTCATTATATGTATCGGCCTTGACCAGATTCAGCCGTTCCTTAAGTTTGGTACTCAGACCTCTGCGGAAACGATCACGCTTCTTAGCCTCCGTGTCTGCGTGATAGCCCGCGTACTGGCACAGATTTTTGAAGGCCTGAGCATACTGAAGTACCGTGTGGGTACCCTGAGTGAGTGCCAGAAACTCATTTAGTTTTCTTTCTATAAGACCTTCTGGGATATGGTGTGCCCGGAACGCAGTTTTGAATTTATCCCAGGTGACAACATGATCAGCAGGGAGCATAGCAAAATAGTGGTCCCACCAAAGACGAGCTGTACCGCGAAGCTGCTGCGCGGCAAAGCGAGCCTTGTTTGCATCCGAACATGGGGCCACAAGTAGAGAAAACTTGGACTCGATTGTGCGAATCCAAGCGTCCGCATCCAAGGGTTCCTCCGTCTTGTGAAACAAGGGAGGTTGGGTCCCAAGGAAATCTGTGTAACCGGTGGCTTGAGGTTAGTGAACATTGTATCCACCCCGCTGTTGGTGCTGTCCTTGCACGAGCTGACGAAGCAACTCTGTTTGAGCGGCCATTACTTCCACCAAACTGGGTGGTGGTGGTGCCTGTGGTTGTGATCCACTTGCGCTAGCACCAAAACCATCCGGGTTTCCACGGGTTGCTCCAACCATCTGAAAGGTGAATGTTCATCATTAGCAACGTGATCCATATTTCTTCCATGATTAAAAAGGATTAACGCGGAAAAGTAGACTTCCGAAAGATCATGGATAGAATCATGGGCATAAAACTGTCTGCCATAAGAAATTTATAACTCCTGGTAGGTTCATCCAAAATTTCTCATATTTTGGAAGTGGGTAGGGAATTTAGAGATGTACAACTTTGGTATTCAGCCAAGACGCTAAATCGATTGCTAAGATGGTCAAACGATTCACTATTTGCTTCGCTGGTTTGGCTGTTTTTCAGCAGAACGAGTTATAGTATCTTGCCTATAACTCAAACTAGCAAGATCCAATAGTGTTACAATTTTGTGAGAGCCTAGATCACAAAATTTAGGACAAGTTTGGTATTCAACACTCAGCCCAGAAATGAAAATAGACTTGGGTAAAAATTCCGATAAGTTTCTGCAATCGCAGATTCAACTGCTTTCCAATGTCACAATCAAACCACCAAGTTTATATAGCCATGGCCTATATGATTAGAGTACCCAATGGTCAAGTTGTACTCATCACGAAAGAGGTACACAAATCTTAGTTAGCCTATTATAACACTTTCCAAAAGTTAGGCTACACTATCGAGGAGTATATGCAAAAGTCCTCCTAGGTCATTGGCTAGAAGTCGTCGAGGTCGTTGACGGACGACTCGCTGTGAGTAGGAGAGTGAGCTCCCATCGGTGGTGGCGGCAGTGCCTCACCCTCAAAGTCCATTCCTGAAACACCATCAATCTCCTGTGGCTCCTCCTCATCTTCCTCCATAGCCACCACGTCGGGAGGGGCATTCTGATCATGGTGCCACTGAATATGCTCATTAGCATCTTCCAACTCAAGGTTCAGATCATGGAGCTGTTCCTCCAAGTGTGCTATCATTTCATCTCTCTCACCCATGAGAGTGTCGTGCTCCTGAACTTGGCCCTCAAGTTGGCCAATCCGGGTGTCTCTGTCCTCAAGTTCCTTACTGAGTTCCTTAATCTGCTCATCCCTGGTATCTGCCATCATGTGGTAGGCCTGTGCAAGATCAGTGAGCTGCACAAGCGCCTGACTCTGGAGAGTCTGAAGTCGGTAGAGTGCATTCATGCACCGCACAGAGGTCTAGATGGTCTCCTGGGCATGAAAGTCCACCAAGTACTGTGAGTGCTGCACCCTGTTGAGCCAAAAGGGTCGTTGTCCTGGGCAGCAGGAAACAAACCAATAGGAGTGAGCGTGACAGCCTCGGGGCACTGCGCACAGAAAGTGGTGAGCGCCCTCATGGCAGCAAGCTCCCAAGTATCGACCAAACGGCGACCAACAGCCTCAATCTCCAAGGCGGGCCACTCCGGGTGTAGCGGGTGCGGAAAAATGGTCACGTTCACACGGCACTTGGTAACTCCGTTCTCTGCAAACTCCAGTCCGGTGTAATGTGGGAGAATTGGATAGCCCGCGGTGCACAGAACATCCCACAAGATAGAGGGAAAGCCCTCCCAGTGGAGACACTGCGAGTGAACGCGTCCATCCTCATCCACCATCATGGCAACAGGCTCGGCCATCTGAACAAAAGATCAAAAGGGGTGAGATAGTGAAAAACTGTGAATAGCATAGCAAACAGGTTCTGGACAGTGCACTAAAATAGCCATAACTTCAACAGTCCTTGTCCAAAAATTCTCAACTTTTACCAGAACATTCCTAAGGTATTTTTGAACATCTTTGCTAGTCAACTCCAGAGCTAGATACGGCTCTAAGATGGTCTTTCTCTTAAGGTTTTACTTTACTGTCTACCCAGAAATTTTAGTGAACAGTGGGCCAATGTTTCGTGCACCAGAGAAACTCTACCTAGCCAAAAATTACCAAATTTTAAAAGTAGCTTCCTCAGAAAATTTACAACAAGTATGGTGTTGAACACTTTTGCAGAAAACTGTAGTAAGGGGGCATAAACATTTATGTGGCTGAAGTGTTCATTTTGGACAGAAAACTGACATCTCAAGGTCTTTGCTGTTTCTCATTATCCATAAGTCCAGAATTTTTTATATTTAGACAGGAGGTATAATACAAATTTTGGAGCAGAACTTTCAACATGAGTTTGTTCAGAAAGGGTCATTTTCTAAGCTTAATAAATCCATCTTTTCAGATAAGGCAGAAAGTGACCGATTTGCTAGATAATCCTTATGCAAAGACAAATATGTGGGCGCATGAACCTTACCACTCTCACGCCTCGTATTTTCAATTTCAGATTTATATAGTCATGATGCATGCACGTCCTATTCGTCCTCACAAAATAAACAATTGCCAAATAGCTTTGGTCTTACCAAGTTAGTTTCGGTGGCATACATAATACGTCTCTCGCTATAATAGCTAGTCGAGAATTCTCTAACCGTTCTTAAACTTATCGTAATTGTGGTTAGTGTACCTGCAGAAAATTGATATAACATATATATATCCAATGAACCTTTCATGCCAGCACTCATGAAAGCGTCCGTATTCATTACCGTTTACTATAGAAACGGCATCCGTACTATTCCCGCCGTATAGACGACGTTAACATACGCTATCAAGATAGCGTATTCACAGGGGTACCATCTTGAGACGGGGGTATGAACAGCGATCGCCATACCCTGCGCCAAACCTCCTACTCCCAATATAATCAACTAATAGTTGGTATATTGGCAGCACCTCAAGTAAGCCACTGCTTGAGGGCAGCGTTTGGCTCGCATCACCGACAGGAAAGCCAAGCTCTCTCAGTTGGCTGAGGATTCTTACCTTCTTACCTTAGCGATGAGTGCGTCGTTACGGAATTTAAGGGTCGATTGTGCATAAAAGTAAGTTTTGACAGAAAGTAATGTGCTGGAAGTCAGTTGATAATACTCACAAGTTAGATAGCGACCTAGTAACTTTCCCATAATCCCTTAGGGCTTTACGAACTAGGCACCATCCTTAACGAACCAACGCATTTTCCAAACACAATTTTTGTGGTCAATTTTTAGGAAAACAAGTTTTTAAGGCTTGTTACATTCTCTGGCGTATGCATTTTGGCTCTGGTATCAGCTGTGGCAAAACCACCTGAATTAATCCGGCTCAAGCGCGCTAAGCATCACCACAAGGGCGATCAGGGCTAACTCGCACTTCAAACGGAATAATCCACTGGTCTGTCGGGTAACCTCCCGATACAACCACAGTTTTTGCCGATCGAAACCACACATACATGTACTCACACGAAGGTGAGCCCAGAGTATACAACATTCCACAATTTTACACCACAGGGTTCATCATAAATCAATATTACAATGGAGTTCAAATTCTTAGAACAAGGTACTTCAGAGTTCAAAATAAATGAGTTCTTCAGAGTTCAAATAGCGGAAAAGATAACGACAACTACTCGACGATAAAGGATGTCTCGATGAAGCCGTACGAGACATCACTCGGCATCACCGCCGTTAGCCGGGGGCGTATCCCATTCCACCGACCAACCGGGAGGAAGGGTACAAGGTCAAGTCAAACTAGCAATCAGATCCTCGAAAGTTTCACCTGAAAACAAGCCACAATCAAAGCTGAGTATACTAATACTCAGCAAGGCTTACCCGACTAGTGGAATATACTTAGCCGACTCCTAGACATGCAAGGTTTTTTGGCTTGACGGGTTTGTTTTGCCGAAAAGCATATATACGTAGGTCCTTACTTTCAATTTTTAGCTCCAAGTTCTAGTCTTCTTTAACCATTCTAGGTAAGCAACTATCCAATATCATTCATGGTGGAGGGATTAATTGCATCCAACAAGATTAATCATCATCATTGTTCCTCTTCTTACTCTATGTGGTAAAAGGGTCGAGCAGTCTCAATAACCGCGAGAAACGAACGATTCGAATCGAATTTCTTAACCTTGCAAGGGAAACCTAAACACACGTCACGTGGTTACTCCCAGAGTCACACGTGCAACTTATCCCCTTTCTTCCTGGGTTGTGGATCAGGGCCACCATCCGAGACTAGAGAGCCCGGCTCTGCACCCACCATGTGCGCGCATGGAACCGAAGTTGAGATGGTGGGATGCTATCCACTTGCCGGCCCGATTAGGTACTTAAGCTTACCGATTACCATATTCTCGGCATGTGGTTAGTACGTTTAGAGACTTAACCACCACTACCACACACTGCGGCCTTAGCATTCTTCACTAAACAGACGGGGCCTTAATCATCAACATAAACATCGTACCATAGCCCCGTCCGTCGACCTTATGATTGTAGCACGTAGTAAACATTCAACTCCTATATTCTCGCGAGTGACAGGAAATCACTCAACTTTTATCGAGTCCTATTAGCATAGCATTCTATCGAACCTTACATCTAGTGTTCAGAGCATGGGTACCTAGGATCATGCAACTAAGTTTCCATTCAACTCCTACAAACTTAATGCACAAGTAAAGTAGAGTAATAAGTTCCATAAGTTTAGAAAATAGGGTTCATGCTCCGGGGCTTGCCTTCTTGGGAAAAGCTAGCTTGGGGCTCGTCCGAGCTTGGGCTCGGGTCTTCGAGAGCTTCAGTTAGATTTACTTGAGCTTCACGCTGCTCACTCTCGGACGAGGGCACCAGCTCGTACGTTCCGTCGGCGAGAGTAGTCGATTCTATATGAATGCACAAGTGTAAGTTATAGTGATGGTATAAGACGATTATTTTCCTTCACGACAAAGTGCAATTCACAAAACATCGATTTTGTGGCAAAGTTACTGAGTTAAGATTTCTTTGGGCAATTGCTAAAAGAGTATAACTTAACTATTAACTTCATTAAACAAGAAGGGGGTTGTGTCATATTAGAAACTTAATTTTCTAAGAACAACATGGATTAAACACAACTTCTGGATTAGGTAACTTCTGGTGATGAAATTTTTATTTAGAGCACATTATGCAGAGACAAAAGCACTGCAAAAATTTAAGACATTGCTAGAACATAGTTATTTTTATACAGGACAAGTCATGCAAGTAGTAACTTCAAATATTTTACAGGTGATTAATCTATCCATATATGTGCTACTGTAAAATTTTCAGATTTTACTGTGCAAAATACAAAGCATAATAAATAGGACAATATACACCTAGTTTAATAAATATTAATTTCTACAGAATATTTTACAGGGTTTCTGTGTATGAAACATTTTATACAGAAGAGCTACTCTAAAGCGTGCTACAGTAAAAAGTTGAACATTTTCCAAGCACAGAAACTAATTATTTGAATTAGTGCAATTTTTCCTACCACAAAACTATATAAATAGGTTACAGAGAGTATAAAGGTTCTAAACATTTTCTGTGGTATTTAGGCTTTAATACAACAGTTCTGAAAAAGTTTCACTACAAGAATCACAACATAACCGCAGTTACAAATTAGTTTTATTTCTTCATGCCACAAACAAGTTTTATGAAGAAGTTTAGCTAGAGGTGGGTTCTGGTCCTAATATTTTTACACTGGATTAAAAAGTCAAGCAGCTAATCTACTGTTAAATTTTCAGGTTTAGGCTTTGCCTACAACAGCGGGTACATTTAAAGTCTATTAAACATTCCATTTAATTTAGAGCAAGATTTAGCAAGAAACTGATGAAATGCATGTAACAAAAGTTGTAGATTTTCATCCAAAGATTCCAGAACAGGTGAGTTTGTATTTTTCCGATTTTTCTACAATTTTACTTGAATTTTATAAGTTTGCTGTTTTTGAATTCAAAGTTTAATCACAGGTTTACAGATATGCCCCTGGAAACTTGCATGCAGACTCTTTTAAAGATTTCAATCGTTGCAATGTGGTCCTTGGGCGGCGCTGGCATGGTGGCCGGCCAGATTCCGGCGAGGGGGCTCGTCGGCGGCGAGGGAAAAAGGGTCGGGGAGATCCAAGGAGGTGAGGGCTACCTTGGGGTGGCCTTGGTCGGGGTTGGGAGTGGCCGGAGGTGGCTCGTCGGTGCGGAGCAGAAGGGCGGCGGCGTGGCAGCGCATCGGCGACGGTGCTCCGGCGAGAAGGAGACAGCATGGGCTGGTCGAGGAGCTTTGCGGCGTTGAGGGGAACCCGTTTTGAAGCTTGGCTTGGACGGAGGAGCTTCGGCCTGGGCTGTCCACGGAGCAGCAAGGAGCGGCGGCGGCGCGGGCGGCGCTGGCGGTGCTCCGGCGGCTCTGGGCGATGATGGGTGGGGCAGTGAGCTGCGGTGGGGTGTTGTGGTGGTGGTGGGAGACTCAGCTCTAGCAAGGGGTGGCCGGAGAGGTGAGCTCCACGGTGAGCTGAGCACGACAGCGGTAATGGTGGCGGCGGCGGTGTTCTGGTGTTTGGGCGCACGAGAGGACTTAGTGCGGCCTTTTGTAGGCAGCAGAGAGGCGGGAGGAGGGGCGGGACTTCACTGTGAGACGCGGGTGCGGGCGACACGACGGGGGCGCATTACTGGTCGTGGCGGGCGGCGAACAGAGCCGACGTGACGTGCTGCGGGCGCGGGCAGGGGCCTGGGCGCTGACGATTTGGCGTGTGGAGCGGGAGATCACGCGGCGCGCGGGTTGGGTGAGGGGCTGCAGCAGCTGCCTTGCCGGGCGGCGAGCGCGGCGACTGGCGGGACGCGGCGGACACACGGGCACGGCGCGACTTGCCCATTGGGCGCGGCGGGCGGCGAGCAGGGGCGCGCGTCGCCGGCGCCTGCGTGGCGTACGCGGAATGGGGAGGAACGCGGCGTGCGGGCGCGGCCAAGCATTGGCTTGGTGCCTAGCGCTGTCAGGCATCGCTGGCCAAGTGGCCTGTGGCGACTGCGCGGCGGCGACGGTCGGGCGAAGCGAGGGCTGCAGCGAAGCTGTGGGTCGGTCGAAGCAAAGGGTTGGGCGAGTGAAAGGGTCGGGCGAAACGAAAAGGGTCGGGCGACGCGAGGGTCGGGCGAGACGGAGAAGAAGGGTCTGCAGCGAAATAGAAGAAAAGGCAGGGGCTGGTTTGCAAATCCAAGTGTTTCTTAAATTTTTGTGTTGCAACTCAAAAATCCTTCAACACGAAAGTTGTTCAAAATGAAAAGTTACACAAGTTTTGTTTCAGGCCAAAGTTTATTTGAGATCTATTTTAGAAGTTATTTTAAAAACTCATTTCGTTGAAACTTCTCTTAATTATTTATGCACCGTGTTAAGCTAAAGAGGCTTATTTCATAATTTAAACACCTGAGGTGTTACAGCCTTCCCCCCTTAAAAAGAATCTCGCCCCGAGATTCGGACAATAGGCTTAGGGTGGAGGGGGTGTGTACCTTCGGTGGAGTTGAGAAAACCCGGAAAATTCACTTGTTTGAGACTAGCCAACATCAATCAATAGAAACAATAGTCTCAAGGTAGCAAATGTAAGATTCAACATTTTCTTAAAAACACACTTCTAGCACCTAGAAAGATTTTGTCAAAGATTTATCCTAGAGACAATCAAATGTTTGCATGGTGTCAAACTAAGTTACGAGAATTCAAGATTTTTAATTCACTCCTCAAGGTACGAAACCTTTTCTCATCAAGTGGTTTGGTGAAGATATCCGCTAGTTCTTTAACGGTGCTCACATGACTTAAAGCGATATCTCCTTTGGCTTCTTGGTCTCTTAGGAAATGGAATCTTATATCTATATGTTTGGTTCTTGAGTGGTTCACAGGATTGTTAGCTAGATTGACAGCACTCTTGTTGTCACACAAGAGTGGGATCTTACTAAACTTACAACCAAAGTCGCTCAAAGTGAACCTCATACACATTAGTTGCGCACAACAAGTGCCAACACCAACATACTCGGCCTCGGTGGTAGATAGGGCAACAGAATTTTATTTCTTAGAACTCCAAGACACTAGAGACTTACCAAGAAATTGGCAAGTCCTCAATGTACTCTTTTAATCTACCTTGCAACCGGCATAATCCGAATCGGAATAGCCAAGTAGATCAAAAGTGGAGCCCTTAGGATACCACAAGCCAAGACATGGAGTGTAGATCAAATATCTTAGAATTCTCTTAACAACCATGAGATGACATTCCTTAGGATTAGCTTGAAACCTTACACACATGCACACACTAAGCATGATATCGGGCCTGGATGCACAAAGGTAAAGCAAAGAGCCAATCATGGAGCGAGATGCCCATTTAGGTCGAGATGCTCATTTGTTGGCATAGGTGTCTTGATGGGCTTGGCATTCTCCATGTCAAACTTCTTGAGCATATCTTTAGTGTACTTTGTTTGAGAAATGAAGGTGCCATCCTTTAGTTGCTTGATTTGAAATCCTTGAGAATTTCAACTCTCCCATCATAGACATCTCGAACCTCTTGGTCATGATCCTACTAAAGTCTTCACACCACTCTTGATTAGTAGAACCAAATATAATGTCATCAACATATATTTGTTTGACTTTGCGAGTGAAGAGAGTAAGATCGGCTTTGCCTATTTCAAAGCCTTTCCTTAGGAGAAAATCCTTAAGGCATTCATATCATGCTCTAGGATCTTATTCAAGCCCATAGAGCGTCTTATGGAGCTTATAGATGTGGTTAGGATGTTTTTGATCTTCAAACCCTGGTGGTTGCTCAACATAGACCAATTCAGAAATTGTTCCATTGAGAAAGGCACTCTTCACATCTATTTGATACAGCTTGAAATCATGGTGAGTAGCATAGGCAAGTAATATATGAATTGACTAAAGCCTAGCTACAGATGCATACGTCTCACCAAAATCCAAACATTCGATTAGAGTAAATACTTGAGCTACCAACCGAGCCTTGTTTCTTGTAACTACGCCATGTTCATCCTTTTTGTTGCGGAACACCCATTTTGTGCCAATCACGTTTTGCTTGGGGCATTCCACTAAGGACCAGACTTCAGTATGGGTGAAGTTGTTCAATTCTTCTTGCATTGCCATCACCCAATCATCATCACCCAAGGCTTCTTCTACCTTAAGAGGTTCCAAAGAGGAAACAAACGAGTAATGTTCACAAAAGTTTGCTAACCAAGAATGAGTTGTTACCCCTCTTTGAATGCTCCCTAGGATGTTGTCCAAAGGATGATCACAGTGTACTCTTTGGTGAACTCTTGGATGTGGTGTTTGAGCTTGGTGTTGCACTGGATCATCTTCCTCATCTTCTTTTTCTTGATCAAGGGCTTCTTCATCAGCATCTCCGGAGTTTCCGGAGATTTTTCCGGAGTCTCCGGAACCTGTGGTGTCTCTGCAGATTTGGCTGGAATCTCTAGAGTTTCCAGCAGCAGCGGTGTTTGGCCCATTCTTTGAAGCTTCTTGATCATTTTTTTCTTGAGGCCTGATTTCTCCAATGGCTAGGTTTTCAATGCCTTCTTGAGGTGGCAATTCATCATCTGCATCATTCAAATCAACTTGATCCTTTTGAGAGCCGTTAGATTCATCAAATGTCACGTCACACGCAATCTCAACGCATCTGGAGGAATTGTTGAAAATACGGTAACCATGAGCAATTGATGCATAACCAAGAAGAAAACCTTCATCAACTTTAGGTGCAAACTTAGAGCTTTTGGGCTTCTTGTTGAGAATGAAGCACTTACATCCAAAAACTCTAAAGTAAGACACGTTAGGCTTTTTACCAGTTAGAAGCTCATAGATAGTCTTTTGCAAGATCTTATGTAGGTAGAGACAGCTGATAGAATGGCATGCCGTGTTTACCGCCTTCGCCCAAAATTGATTCGAAGTCTTGTACTCATCAAGCATGGTTCTTACGGCTTCAATGAGAATTTTATTCTCTCTCCACAATGCCATTTTGTCGAGGGGTGTATGGCACCGAGAACTCATGAGCAACACCTTCTTCATCAAGATATTCTTCAATGTTGGTGTTCTTGAACTTAGAGCCATTGTCACTTCTTACTTTCTTGATTTTCACATCAAGCTCATTTTGTGCTCTTCTTGCAAATTTCTTGAAGGTTTCTTGAACCTCACTCTTATCGTGCAAAAAGAACACCCAAGTGAAACGAGAATAATCATCGACAATTACAAAACCATACTTGTTACCACCAATGCTCTAGAGCTCTTGTTGTGGTGATCATGTTCTTCGATTGATGTGGCACTCCAACTTGTTTCCCCGCTTGACAAGCACTACAAATTCTATTTTTCTCAAAGGAAACATTAGTAAGCCCGAGGATATGCTCCCCCTTTAGAAGTTTATCAAGGTTTCTCATTCCAACATGAACTAGCCAGTGATGCCATAACCAACCCATGTTAGATTTGGCCAACAAACATGTATCAAGTTGAGCCCTTTCCATTGTAAAATCTACAAGATAGAGCTTTCCCTTGAGGACAACTTTGAAGGCCACCGAGTCATCACTTCTTCTAAAGACGGTCACGCCCTCGTTGGTGAACAAACAGTTGTAATCTATCTCACAAAGTTGTGATATAGATAACAAATTGTAGTTCACGAATTCAACCAAGAAAACATTTGAAATTGAATGATCGGTGGAGATGGCAATTTTACCTAGTCCAAGTACCTTTCCTTCAATACCATTGGCATTGGCAGACATAATGTTGTCACTTGCATTTTCATTTTTCTCAAACGATGTCAACATCCTCTTCTCTCCAGTCATATGATTTGTGTAACTACTATCAAGCACCCATTTTGATCTGGCGGAGGAATATGCTTACAAAACAAGTTTAGGCTCTAATTTTAGGTACCTAGTCCTAGAGTGTTAGTGACAAGAATCTTAGGTACCCACACACTCCTCTTGATCATTGTGTCCTTTGTGCGGTACACAACGTACTTGGCAACCACCTTACCTTTGCGGTCCTAAATCAACACATAATCGACATAGAATGAGCTTTGTGGAGCATGTGGCTTGGCCTTGCTTGCATGTGAGGTGTTGGTCTTGTTCACCTTAACTTGATGGGTCCTAGACTTAGGTTGCTTACAATCAACCTTTGGACTAATGGGTACCATTCCCCCAAGAATAGCTCCATTGTCCCCAACACCCGATGTCTTGTTGTTCTTGATGAAAGGAAGGGGTTCTTGACGACCTTGCTCATTCTTACCTAAACCCTTCCCATTCACAAAACCATACTTCTTCATGTAGCCGATTCCAAAGGCCTTGGTGTGCTTCTCAAACTCACCTATCCTTTGAGTTGACGTGTCCTCCTTGATCAAGGTTGTGAGCCTTGTAATCTCACTTCTCATGGCATGCATCTCCGCAAGGTTAGTAGCACAAGATTCAACATTTATATTACTACACCTTGCACAACCATTGCTAGTGATAGAAACAAAGGATTTGGTTGCATCATTGGAGCTAGAGGAGGTGCTTTCCTTAAGGAGATCATGTTCCACTTCAAGATCTGTGTGTTTGGCTGTAAACATAAGAAGTTCTCATGAATTGTCTCATTTGCCCCCCTTAAGTTGAGCATTTGATTCATTGACCAAAGAGAATTCTTTAGTCAATGTCACCTTTTCTTTCTCCTTAGCTAGACTCAAGAATTTTGTTAATTTTGGCTTTGAGCAAGTCCTCTTGCACCTTGAAACTCTTCATTTCTTTCGAAAGAGATTTCTCAAGGCTTACGGTTTTCTCTCGCTCAAGCCTCATTAACTCTTCTTGCACCTCAAGACTCTCATCCCTTTCCTCTATCTCTATCATAAGCTTAATTATTTTATTTGTTGCCTTTTTACCAAGTTCTTTTATCATGTTCTAACATTCACTATCATCAAGAGCATCATCATCATCATTATTAACATTGGGGTTGGGTTTGGAGTCTACCTTTGCCCCTTTCGCCATTAAGCAAGTGGGAGTGAAGTCATCCTCATCATCGGAGAGATCTCCAAACAGCGACGACTTGGTGATGTGAGCTTCCACAATCATGGTTGCCACACCCTCATCATTAGAGGATGACTCTTCACTTGAGTCCCACTCCACACCAAGATGAGCTTCACCTGTGTACCTCTTTTTGCCTTTGCCATGCTCCTTCTTCTCACCCTTGTTCTTGTTCTTTGGGTTGGGACAATCGGCAATGAAATGACCAACTTTCCCACATCCAAAGCATGGCTTGTTTGACCTCCTTGTGATCTTGCATCTTCTCTTGTTGTTGTTGAAGTAACCATCCTTCTTCATGACTTTCTTGAATCTCTTGGTAAACAAGGCATGTCATCATCACTATCACTATCACTTTCCTTCTTCTTTGATGATGTGCTCTCAACCTTGATTTTTCCTTTCTCCTTCAAGCTTGATTTGAGAGCTACACCATTGTTCTTCTCCATTTGCTCATGAATTATTGACAAATAATGAAAAATCTTTGCCTCCTTCATGGTGAGAAGATGTTGCTCAATTCTCCCAATGACATCGGCGGGAGTAAATCTCTTGAATCCTCTCTTCTCCCTTATCAAAGTGGGCAAGTTGACATCTCTAGCCATGTATGCGGTCAAGATCTTGTCAACTACATCCTTGTCATTCCACTGGTCGCCACCAAGTGCTCTAATCTTGTTTACAATCTTGTTCAATCGATTGAACATTTCTTATGGTGTCTCATTCTCACGGATGATGAACCGATTGAACTCTCCTTCTAGTGTACGAATTTTTCCTTCACGCACTTTCCTTGTAACTTCATGGTTGACTTGGAGTGTGTCCCATATTTGCTTAGCCGAGTCCATTCCATCAACCTTTTCAAACTCTTCCGGACTCAAAGAGCTAAGAAGTATGGAAGCAGCTAGCATGTTGCGTTGAATCACAAATTCTTCCTCTTGAGTGATGGGTTCATCTTCCTCAGGAATGTTCACACCTACACACACAATCTTCCAAAGGTCCGGATTGACCCCGATCAAATACAAACGCATCGAGAGTCGCCATGAGGAGTAGCTCGCCCCATCAAAACGAGGGGGCTTCCCTAGGTTCACCGATGCGCTTTGGGAAAAACCACTTAAGCGACCATAATTGAAAGGAATTTTTGTGAAGGTTTCAGAACTTCCTTTTTTGGTTACCTTCACCGACTTGGTGTCGTAGTCGGAGTCCTCACCTAAGGATTCTTCTTCTTTCTTCTCATCCTCATTGTTCCTAGCATTCTTCTCCTTTGGTTCACCATCATCTACCGTGGTCGAAATTTCCTCTTATGTGGTCAACATGTCAATTCTCCAAGCGGTTAATCTTTAATTCGGAGACCAAAGCTCTGATACCAATTGAAGGATCTAGAGGTCGACTAGAGGGGGGTGAATAGTCAAAACTGAAAATTTACAACACTTAAAACAATCCTGTCAGTAACTTTTTGACTCTTCGGATATTTGTCCGTAATCTCCGCAACTTCCGGAGATTCCAAAGAAATGTCCTGTGACAACCCTGGTAATTAAAATTCCGAAATCAATGACATTAGCCTAACTCTATGTGTTAAACCAACTAATGAGAGGGTGGAAAGAATTTAAAACGGGTTCAGTTGGAATTCAAATTTAATTTGGGCACATTTGGGCACAATTGAAACTTTTAAATAACTTTAAAACCATAAGCCAAATGAAATTTTGCCTGAAACCAAAGTTGTAGAACTTTTTATTTTGAACAACTTTCGTGTTCAAAAGTTTTTGAAATTCAAATCAGAAAGAGGAGAAAACGCCCTGTTTGCACCCAGCCCCCTGAACTTTTTCGAATTTTTGCATTTCGGTCCCTGGCATCTCCCCCCTCTGCTCTGCGCGCCGCGCGCGCTCGCCCGCCCGCCGCGCGCCAGGTGGCCGGCGTCGCCTGACCGGCGCGAGGCGCCAGGCCAGTGGCCGCCGCGCCACCCCGCCACGGCCGGCTTTCCCCCGCCCCGACGCCGCGCCGCCCAGTCCCCGCCCGCGCGTGCTGCCGCGCCCCGGCCGCCGCCCGCCCGGCCAGTACCCGCGCTCCGCCGTGCCGCCCCGGCCCCCGCGCCCCACCAGTCGCCGCGCCTGCCCTCCGCCCGAGCCGCTGCCGCTGCTGCTTCCCCACTCCGCGCCCGGCACTATCTCACCGCGCCCACGCCACAATCCCGCCCGCCCAGTCACCGCGCCCGCTCGCCGCACGCCGCGCCGGCGTTCTGCCGCCGCCCGCCGCGCCCAGTGCACGCCGCTGCCGTGCCCCGCCCCGCGCGTCACCCAGGCATCTCCACGCCCCCTCCTGTCCCTATAGAAACGCCACCCCCGACCGCCCGCGCGAAGCCCTGCCACCAGAACGCCTCGCCGCGCCATCGCCGCCGCCGAGCACCACCCGCCCGTGGGCAGCCCTCCACAGCCGCCCACTGCCCAAACCGAGCACCCAGCCACCACTACATCACCTCACCGCAGCTCGCCGACCCGCCCAACGCCACCCAGAGCCACCGGAGCACCGCCGCCCGCGCTGCCGTCGCCGCCGCCGCCCCTGCTCGCCGTGGACAGCACGACCCCGACCCCCTCCGTCCAAGCCGAGCCCCGGAGTAGCTTCCCCACGCGCCACTGAAGCTCACCGACCGGACCACGCCGCCCCAAGCCCGCCGGAGCACCGCCGTCGACGCGAGCCGCGCCGCCGCCGCCTCTGCTCCAACGCCGGCGAGCCCTTCCCGGCCGTCCCCCACCTGAACAACACCCCCACAAGGTAGCCCTCGCACCCCTGAACCTTCCCCGACCCCCGCCCCTCGCCGCCGGCGAGCCCCCTCGCCGGAATTTCGGCCGGCCGCCGCACCCGAGCCGCCGAGGACCCAATTGCAAGGATTTAAATCTTTAGAAGGGTCTGAGCGCAAGATTCAAGGACCTAGTTGTAAAAGAAAATTTCAAACCTAGATTCAAATTCAGTGAACTTGTAAAATTCGTATAAAATCGTAGAAAATTCAGAAAAATGCAAACTCAACTGTTCTGGAATCCTAAGAACAAACTCTACCACTTTTGTTACAAAAATTTTCTCAGAATCTCAAAATATTTTGCTCTACATTAAATAGAAGCTTTAATAGACATATTTTATACCCATTGTTCTAGAGCAATGCTGACCCTGAATTTTGGGCAGTGAATTAGTTGCTGGATGATTAGGACTGTGTAAAAAGATCAGACCCAAATTCCATCTCTAGCTCTGCTGTTTGTTAAACTTAGTTTTAATTCATGTGTAAATAGAATGTTTTATCCCTGTAGTTAGGTGGTGAGTCACCCCTTGAAATTTTTCCTATGCTAATGTATTGGTAACTAGAAGCCAGAGAAAAATTAGGAGACTTTTTATCTCACAGTAACCTATTTATTTGATTTATGTGCTAATAAAATACATTAAATCAAGAAACTAGTGTCTTAGCTTGGAAAATCCCCAAATTATTACTGGGAGTTACAATTTGGTAGAAGTTGCTGTGTAAAAAGTTTCATGGACAAAAACCCTGTGTAGGGTCCTGTAAAAATGAATCTTTAAAAAGCCTAGGTGTAGAATGTCATATTTTCTATGCTCTAAATACTGCAAGATAAATCCTACAAAAATTACAGTAGCTTCTGCATGCTCAAGTGAGAGCTCTGTAAAAATCTTAGCCACAATTGTTGCACCAATTGATCTGTACAAAAAGAACAAGTATCTAACAGCAACAATGAAATCTATTTTTCAGAATTAATCTGTTACATAAAATTTGCTGAAAATTTTACAGTAAGCACATCTTTCCTTGATGTGTCTAAATCCAAAATTTCATGACCAGAAACTATCCCTTGTAGTAATTACTCTCAAATCGTAATCAAGTGCTATTTCCACAACTTAAACTTGTGCACTCATGTAGAATCGACGACTCTCGCCGACGGAACCTACGAGCTGGTGCCCGCACCCGAGAGTGAACAGCGTGAAGCTCAAGCAAATCTAACTGAAGCTTTTGAAGACCCGAGCCCAAGTTCGGAAGATCCCCAAGCGAACTGCGAAGGCAAGCCCCGGAGCATAACCCATTCTTTCCGAAATGATGCAACTCTTTACTCCTTGCTTGTGCATTAAGTTTATAGGAGTTGGATGAAAACTTAGTTGCATGATGTTAGGAACCCTTGCTTGAAAACTAGATGTAAGGTTCGTTAGAATGCTGTGCTAATAGGACTCCGGTAAAAGTCGAGTGATTTCCTGTCACTCGCGAGAAAATAGGAGTTGAATGACTACTACACACTGCAATCATAAGGACACGGACGGGTTATGTAACGATGGTTACGATTGAGGCCCGTCTGTCTAGTGAAAAATGCTAAGGCCGCAGGGTGTGGTAGTGATGGTTAAGTCTTGAACGTACTAAACACATGCCGAGATTATGGGAATCGGTAAGCTTAAGTACCTGATTGGCCCGGCAATGGGACGGCATCCTACCCTTTGAACTTCGGTCCCATGTGCATATGGCGAGTGCAGAGAGTGGTCACGACCCGGCGCCGAACCGTGGCGTGGGGCTCTTGTACTCTCGGAGGGTAGCCCCGATCCACGACCCGGAAAGAAAGGGGAAAAGTTGCACGTGTGACTCTAGGGAGTAACCACGTGACGTGTGTTTGGGTTTCCCTTGCAAGGTTAAGAAATTCGATTCGAATCGTCCGTTTCTCACGGCTATTGAGACTGCTTAACCATTTTTACCCACAGAGTAAGAAGAGGAACAATGATGATGAATGAACTGGTTGGATGGAAAATTTGATGTTTCACCATGTATGCATTAGATAGCTGCTTACCTAGACTGGCTAACGAAACTAGAATCTTGAGCTAAAAGTTGAAAGTAAGGACCCACTTGTAGATGCTTTTCGGCAAAACAAACCCCTGAGCCAAAAAGCCTGGCATGTCTAGAGTCGGTGGAGTAGTTCCCACCACTCGGGTAAGTCTTGCTGAGTATTAGTATACTCAGTCTTGCTTGTGACTCGTTTTCAGGTGAGCCCTTTGAAGACATGATTGCTAGCTTGACTTGGCCCTGCACTCTTCCCCCTGGTTGGTCGGTGGAATGGGATGCGCCCCCGTCCAACGGAGATGAGGCCGAGTGATGTCTCGTACGGGCTTCATCGAGACATCCTGTATCGTCGAGTAGTTTCCGTTATTTATTTCCGCTGCAATTTAACTCTGAAGAACTTATTTATGTTAATTGAAGTACTTGTTTTCTAAACTCAGAATTAGGTCTGTAATATTGACTTATGCAAATGATGTAATACTTGCTGGAATGTGGTATTCTCTGGGCTCATCGTCGCATGAGCATTTGTATGTACGGCGCTCGATCCGTTCACCGTGGTTGTATCGGGAGGTTATACCCGACAGACCAGTGGATTACTCCGTTTGAAGTGTAAGGTTAACCGAGGATGCCTTAATGGTGATGGTTAATACACTTGAGCCGGATTAATTCAGGTGGTTCTGCCACAGCTGGTATCAGAGCCGTAACTGGTGCCACTGCTGGCAACAGCGGACACTAGAGCCGAAATACGTACGCCAGAGAATGCTACAAGCCTTAAAAAAACTCATTTACTAAAACTTGACTAGAAGGTTGTGTTGCGAAATGCGTTGGTACGTTAAGGATGGTGCCTAGTTCGTAAAGCCCTAAGGGTTTATGGGAAAGTTACTAGGTGGCTATCTAACTTCTATATATATTATCAACTGACTTCCAGCACATTACTTTCTGTCAAAACTTACTTTCATGCACAACCGACCTTAAATTCTGTAACGACGCACTCGTCGCTAAGGTAAGAAGGTAAGGATCCTCAGCCAACTGAGGGAGCTTGGCCTTCCTGTCGGTGATGCGAACCGAACGCTGCCCTCAAGCAGTGGCTTACTTGAGGTGCTGCCAATATGACAACTGTTAGTTGGACATATTGGGAGTAGAAGGTTCGGCGCAGGGTATGGCGATCGCTGTTCATACCCCCATCTCATGATGGTACCCCCGTGAATACGCTATCTCGATAGCGTATGTTAACGTCGTCTGTACGGCGGGAATTGTACAGATATCGTTTCTATAAGTAAACGGTAATGAATACGGACGCTTTCATGAGTGCTGGCATGAAAGGTTCATGATATATAAATGCTTGTCGATTTTCTGCAGGTACACTAACCGCGATTACGATAAGTTAAGGAACGATTAGAAAGACTCGACTAGCTATTATAGCGAGAGCCGTATTGTGTAAGCCACCGAAACTATCTTCGTAAGACCAAAGCTATTTGGCGATTATTTTATTTTGTGAGGACGAATAGGACGTGCATACATCATGAACATGTGTATCTGAAATCAGAAAATGCGTTGTGTGAGAGTGGAAAGGTTCTTGCGTATCTAAGCATGGTTGCATAAGGATTATCTAGAGAAAACTGTCCCAAATCTGCCACGACCGAAAAGAGCGAATTATTGACCAAAGAAAACGACCATTTCTGATAAAGTTCATGTTGAAGAAATTGTTCCAAATCTTGTGCCCTATCTTCTGTTCAAAAATGAAAAATTCTGAACTTATGGATAATAAGAAATAACAGAAACCTCGAAATGTCAGAATTCTGTCCGGAATAAGCACTTCTGCCTCTTAAATTTTTAGGCCCCCTTCCTGCGGTTTTCTGCAAAAGAGTACAACACAAAACTTGTTCCAAATTTATCCCAGAAGCTGCTGTTAAAATTCGGTAAATTTTGGCTGGGTAGATTTTCCCTGGTGCACGAAACTCTAGCCTTCTGTTCACTGAAAATTCTGGGTAGACAGTAAGGTAAAACCTGAAAAGAAAGACCATCTTAGAGACCCAATTAGCTCTGGAGTTGACTAGAAAAGTTGTTCACAAATACCTTAGGAGTGACCTGGTGAAATTTGAGAATTTTTGGACGAGAACTGTGGGAGTTATGATTATTTTTGCACACTATACAGAATCTGTCCTTGTGCTGCTCACAGTTTTCGCTATCTCACTCCATTTGATCTTTTGTTCAGATGGCCGAGCCTGTTGAGATGATGGTGAATGAGGATGGACGCGTGCACTCGCAGTGCCTCCACTGGGAGGGCTTTCCCTCTATTTTGTGGGATGTTCTGCGTACCGCGGGCTATCTAATTCCCCCACGTTACGCCGGACTGGAGTTTGCAGAAAATGGAGTTACCCAGTGCCGTGTCAACGTGACTATCTTTCCGCACCCGCTACACCCGGAGTGGCCCGCCTTGGAGCTTGAGGCTGTTGGTCGCCGTTTGGCCGATACTTGGGAGCTTGCAGCCATGAGGGCGCTCACCACATTTTGTGCGCAGCGTCCCGAGGTTGTCACACTCACTCCCATTGGATTGTTTCCTGCTGCCCAGGACAACGACCCCTTTTGGCTCAACAGGGTGCAGCACGCACAGTATTTGGTAGACTTCCATGCCCAGGAGACTATCCATACCTCCGTGCGGTGCATGAGTGCACTCTACCGGCTTCAGACTCTCCAGAGTCAGGCACTCGAGCAGCTCACTGATCTTGCTCAGGCCTACCATATGATGGCAGATACCAGGGATGAGCAGATAAAGGAGCTCAGTCAGGATCTTGAGGACAGAGATGCTCAGATTGGCCAACTTGAGGGCCAAATCCAGGAGCAGGACACTCTCATGGGTGAGAGAGATACCACGATAGCATAGTTGGAGGAGCAGCTCCATGATCTGAACCTTGAGTTGGAGGATGCTAATGAGCATATTCAGTGGCATCATGATCAGAATGACCATCCCCATGAGGACGACATGGAGGAGGATGAGGAGGAGCCACAGGAGATCGATGGTATCTCAGGTATGGATTTCGAGGGTGAGGTACCACAGGCACCTCAGATGGGAGCCCACTCTCCGGCTCACAGCGAGTCGTCCGTCAACGACTTGGATGATTTCTAGAGGACGACCTAGGAGGACTTTTGCACATACTCCTCGATAGAGTAGCCTAACTTTTGGCAAGTGTTGTAATAGGCTAACTAGGAGTTGAGTAACTCTTTTGTGTTGGGTACACCTGAACCATGTGGATACCCTCAGCCTGTAAGGAACGGCGATAAAACTTGGTGATTTCGTTGTAAGTTGGTAAACGATGGAATCCACAATCGCTGAGACTTGTCGGAATTTTTACCCATGTCTCCTTGCATTTCTTGGCTGAGTGTTGAATACCAGACTTGTGCTAAATTTTGTGATCTAGGTTCTCACAAAAATTCAGCATCATTGGACCTCGCTAGTTTAAGATATAGGCGAAACAGTACCGATCAATCTGCTGAAAAACAGCTAAGACAGCAAGGCAAAGGAAGAGCTTTTCGACCACCTTAGCCATAGTTCTAGCACCGAAGTAAATACCAAAGTGGGGCAGTCCTAAATTCTCTGACTACCACAAATGTTTGAGATGTTTTGGATGGACCCACGGCAGGCTATGATTTTTCTCGTAGCAAACAGAGATTCTGTCCATACTTCTAGCTCAGACTTCGGAAGTCTATGACTACACCAATTATTTATGAATCAAGGAAGTAATATGGATCGCGTTGCTAATGGTAACCTTTCACGTTTCAGATGGTTGGATCAACACGTGGCAACCCCGAGGGTTTTGGTGCCGGTGGCAGCCGCTCGCGACAATCGCCACCACCCCCGCCCAGTTTGGTGGAAGTAATGGCCGCTCAAACCGAGCTGCTGCGTCAGATTGTGCAAGGGCAACACCAGCAGAGAGGTGGGCACAATGCTCACCAGCCACAGGCTGCAGGATACACGGATTTCCTGGGGACCCAGCCTCCCTTGTTCCATAAGACCGAGGAACCCCTGGACGCAGATGCATGGATTCGCACCATAGAATCCAAGTTCACACTACTTGTGGCCCCGTGCTCAGAGGCCAACAAGGCCCGTTTTGCCGCGCAACAGCTTCGCGGTACCGCTCGACTGTGGTGGGACCACTATTTTGCGATGCTCCCGGCTGACCATGTGGTCGACTGGAATGAATTCAAGACCGCGTTCCGGGCACATCATATCCCCGAGGGTCTCATGGAGAGAAAGTTGAATGAGTTCCTGGCACTCACCCAAGGCACCCGCACCGTGTTGCAGTACGCCCAGGCGTTCAACAACCTATGCCAGTATGCGGGCTATCACGCTGATACGGATGCCAAGAAGCGTGATCGTTTCCGCCGAGGTCTGAATACCAAGCTCAAGGAACGTCTGAACCTAGCCAGGGCTGACACCTACAATGAGTTGGTCAATATGGCCATTACCCAGGAGGACTGTATCATGGCACACCGGGCAGAGAAGAAGAGAAAGGCACCCGCAGGGCCATCAAGTGCCCAACCACCAAGGTATCGCATCGTGCAAAATACCGCACCTACAGCTCCACCAAGGGCCCCGCAGCCAGGTAGATGGATTGCTAGACCCCCACAGCAGCCAGGCATGGTACGACCCCCGATAACTCCACAGAATGGTCCGAGGCCCATTCTTCAGCAATCTCTTCGACCTAGCCCCGCAAATCGCTGTTTCAAATGCGGGAGTTCCAGCCACTTCGCACGCGAATGCCCTCAGCCTGGACAGCCCAACCAAGGTCAAGGATCCAACCCGAACGCTAAGAACAGGGGCAAGAGACAGACCCTGCAAGTCAAGCAAGGACGGATTAACTTCACCACGCTTGCAGAGCTTCCAGAAGGAGCCCCAGTAATGTCGGGTACATTCTCTATCCATAACAAGCCTGCCGTTATATTATTTGATTCTGGTGCATCGCATAGTTTCATAAGTGCAAAATTCGGTGCAAAAGTAGGCTTGGATGTTTGTCACACAAAAGGGTCATATATGATATCAACACCGGGTGGTAAAATTGCTTCAAACCAAATGGTCAGACAAGTACCAGTCAAATTGGGTAGTAAAACCATCGACACGGACCTGGTCCTTTTACCCCTTGACGGCATGGACATTATTTTGGGAATGAACTGGATGGCTATGCATGGAGTCACACTGGACCTTTCTTCCCGAGCCGTTGAGATAAATTCACCTAGTCACGGAGCCACTACCCTTTACCTACCATTCATAGATTGCACGAATTCCTGTGCTTATAAGATGGAAGGACTTAAGCTAGATGAGATTCTTGTGGTGAACGAGTATGCCGATGTTTTCCCGGATAACTTACCAGGAATGCCACCGGATAGGGATATTGAGTTCGTTATTGAACTACAACCAGGCACTGCCCCTATATCCAAAAGACCATATAGGATGCCCCCTAAGGAATTGGCCGAGCTGAAAATTCAACTCCAAGAACTACTGGACAAGGGTTTTATTCGCCCTAGCACGTCACCTTGGGGATGTCCAGCCCTATTCGTAAAGAAGAAGGATGACAGTTTGAGATTATGTGTGGACTACCGACCTCTCAATGCGGTAACAGTTAAAAATAAATACCCCCTTCCCCGTATCGATGTACTCTTCGATCAATTAGCTGGAGCCAGAGTCTTCTCAAAGATTGATCTTCGCTCGGGATATCATCAGATCAAGATTCGCCCATGCGATATTCCTAAGACTGCCTTCTCCACACGATATGGACTATATGAATTCTTGGTCATGTCCTTTGGACTCACCAATGCCCCTGCCTACTTCATGTATCTCATGAATTCGGTATTCATGCCCGAACTGGACAAATTCGTCGTAGTGTTCATCGACGACATTCTTATCTATTCAAAGGATGAGGAAGAGCATGCCAAGCACCTTCGCATTGTTCTTCAGCGACTCAGAGACCATCAGCTCTATGCTAAGTTTTCTAAGTGTGAATTCTGGTTGGATACTGTAAAGTTCTTAGGTCACACGATCTCCAGCGAAGGCATAGCTGTTGACCCCAGCAAGGTACAAGAGGTGATGGATTGGAAACCCCCTACCTCTGTTCATCAGATTCGCAGTTTTCTCAGCTTAGCCGGTTACTACCGTCGCTTCATCCCGGATTTCTCTCGAATCGCTAAGCCCATGACTGAACTGTTAAAGAAGGAAGTAAAGTTTGTATGGGACGAGAAGTGTGAGGAAGCCTTCCACACTCTCAGAGAGCATCTGACTACTGCACCTGTGTTAGCTCAACCCGATAATACCAAGTCATTCGATGTGTATTGTGACGCATCAGGTACTGGTCTAGGATGTGTGCTTATGCAAGAGAATCGAGTGATTGCATATGCCTCACGAGCCCTTCGGCCCCACGAACGGAATTATCCCACGCATGACCTTGAGCTCGCAGCCGTCATTCACGCTCTGAAGATATGGAGGCACTATCTCATGGGTACACAGTGCAATATCTACACGGATCATAAGAGTCTCAAGTACATCTTCACACAAGCCGATCTGAATATGAGACAACGAAGATGGCTAGAATTAATCAAAGATTATGACCTTGAAGTGCACTATCACCCCGGTAAGGCTAATGTAGTCGCGGATGCACTAAGCCGCAAGTCCCATTGCCATTGCTTATCCATGGAGTCCTACCATGAGACATTATGTGCAGACATGAGGAAGCTTAACTTGGAAATGGTTTCCCAAGGCACTCTAGATCACATCTCAGTTGAGCCCACTCTTCACGACCAAATCGTCATGGCACAACTACATGATGAAGGAATCAAGATCATCAAACAAAAACTCTCTCTAGGTGAAGAGAAGTATAAGTGTTTCCGCCAGGACCATAAGGGAGTTCTATGGTTCGAAAGTCGGATAGTCGTTCCGAAGGATCGTAAACTCCGCAAGCAAATTCTTGATGAGGCACACCTCTCCAAATTCTCTATCCACCCCGGCAGTAGCAAAATGTATCAGGACCTAAGGCAAAACTTCTGGTGGACTAGAATGAGAAGGGAAATTGCTACGTATGTCTCGGAATGTGACACATGCCAGAGAGTAAAAGCTAGCCACTTAAAGGTGGCCGGTACACTTCAACCGTTACCTATACCATCGTGGAAATGGGAAGACATAAGTATGGACTTCATCGTTGGACTACCAAACACGTCCCAGAGACATGATTCCGTATGGGTTATCGTTGATAGACTCACGAAGACGGCACATTTTCTTCCGGTACATACCACCTATTCTACCAAGAAATATGCCGATATTTACCTCGATCGTATTGTTTGCCTGCATGGAATACCTAAGACAATCATTTCCGATCGTGGTCCCCAGTTTGTAGCACGCTTTTGGGAACAACTGCAAACGTCTCTTGGCACTAAGCTGATTCGCAGCTCAGCATACCATCCTCAGACCGATGGACAAACAGAAAGAGTAAACCAAATTCTTGAAGACATGCTGAGAGCTTGTGTCATTCATTATGACAAGAATTGGGACAAATGCCTACCCCTGGCAGAGTTCTCTTACAACAACAGCTACCAAACGAGTTTGAAAATGGCACCATTTGAGGCCCTGTACGGACGAAGGTGTCGAACCCCTTTGAGCTGGTCACGAACCGGAGAACGTAAAATAATTGGACCCGACCTGGTAATCGAGGCAGAGGAGAAAGTAAAAGTAATACAAGCAAATCTTAGAGCCGCACAAGCCCGACAAAAGAGCTATTCTGACAAAAGGAGAAAGCCTCTAAAGTTCGAAGTTGGCGATCATGTCTATCTTCGAGTTTCACCAACCAAGGGAGTGCGAAGATTTGGAATCAAAGGCAAACTAGCTCCCCGTTATATTGGTCCTTACGAAATCATGGAGAGCTGCGGACCCGTAGCCTACAAATTACGACTGCCCCCTCAGCTCACGGCCACCCATGATGTCTTCCACGTATCTCAACTCAAGAAGTGTATTCGAGTCCCTACCGAGGTTGTGGAACAACAAGAAATATCGTTAGAACCCGATCTCTCGTATGTCGAACACCCAGTTAAGGTTTTGGATCAAAAAGAAAGAGAGACCAGGAGGAAAGTGATTAGAATGTATAAAATACAATGGAATCGCCACACGGAAGAAGAAGCCACCTGGGAAACGGAAAGCTACCTGAACCAACATTTCCCTGGGTTTCTTGCCTCAACCACTGGTATGTGCACCCACGCCCACACTAAGAATTACCGAATCTCGGGGCGAGATTCTTGTTAAGGGGGGAAGGCTGTGACAACCCTGGTAATTAAAATTCCGAAATCAATGACATTAGCCTAACTCTATGTGTTAAACCAACTAATGAGAGGGTGGAAAGAATTTAAAACGGGTTCAGTTGGAATTCAAATTTAATTTGGGCACATTTGGGCACAATTGAAACTTTTAAATAACTTTAAAACCATAAGCCAAATGAAATTTTGCCTGAAACCAAAGTTGTAGAACTTTTTATTTTGAACAACTTTCGTGTTCAAAAGTTTTTGAAATTCAAATCAGAAAGAGGAGAAAACGCCCTGTTTGCACCCAGCCCCCTGAACTTTTTCGAATTTTTGCATTTCGGTCCCTGGCATCTCCCCCCTCTGCTCTGCGCGCCGCGCGCGCTCGCCCGCCCGCCGCGCGCCAGGTGGCCGGCGTCGCCTGACCGGCGCGAGGCGCCAGGCCAGTGGCCGCCGCGCCACCCCGCCACGGCCGGCTTTCCCCCGCCCCGACGCCGCGCCGCCCAGTCCCCGCCCGCGCGTGCTGCCGCGCCCCGGCCGCCGCCCGCCCGGCCAGTACCCGCGCTCCGCCGTGCCGCCCCGGCCCCCGCGCCCCACCAGTCGCCGCGCCTGCCCTCCGCCCGAGCCGCTGCCGCTGCTGCTTCCCCACTCCGCGCCCGGCACTATCTCACCGCGCCCACGCCACAATCCCGCCCGCCCAGTCACCGCGCCCGCTCGCCGCACGCCGCGCCGGCGTTCTGCCGCCGCCCGCCGCGCCCAGTGCACGCCGCTGCCGTGCCCCGCCCCGCGCGTCACCCAGGCATCTCCACGCCCCCTCCTGTCCCTATAGAAACGCCACCCCGACCGCCCGCGCGAAGCCCTGCCACCAGAACGCCTCGCCGCGCCATCGCCGCCGCCGAGCACCACCCGCCCGTGGGCAGCCCTCCACAGCCGCCCACTGCCCAAACCGAGCACCCAGCCACCACTACATCACCTCACCGCAGCTCGCCGACCCGCCCAACGCCACCCAGAGCCACCGGAGCACCGCCGCCCGCGCTGCCGTCGCCGCCGCCGCCCCTGCTCGCCGTGGACAGCACGACCCCGACCCCCTCCGTCCAAGCCGAGCCCCGGAGTAGCTTCCCCACGCGCCACTGAAGCTCACCGACCGGACCACGCCGCCCCAAGCCCGCCGGAGCACCGCCGTCGACGCGAGCCGCGCCGCCGCCGCCTCTGCTCCAACGCCGGCGAGCCCTTCCCGGCCGTCCCCCACCTGAACAACACCCCCACAAGGTAGCCCTCGCACCCCTGAACCTTCCCCGACCCCCGCCCCTCGCCGCCGGCGAGCCCCCTCGCCGGAATTTCGGCCGGCCGCCGCACCCGAGCCGCCGAGGACCCAATTGCAAGGATTTAAATCTTTAGAAGGGTCTGAGCGCAAGATTCAAGGACCTAGTTGTAAAAGAAAATTTCAAACCTAGATTCAAATTCAGTGAACTTGTAAAATTCGTATAAAATCGTAGAAAATTCAGAAAAATGCAAACTCAACTGTTCTGGAATCCTAAGAACAAACTCTACCACTTTTGTTACAAAAATTTTCTCAGAATCTCAAAATATTTTGCTCTACATTAAATAGAAGCTTTAATAGACATATTTTATACCCATTGTTCTAGAGCAATGCTGACCCTGAATTTTGGGCAGTGAATTAGTTGCTGGATGATTAGGACTGTGTAAAAAGATCAGACCCAAATTCCATCTCTAGCTCTGCTGTTTGTTAAACTTAGTTTTAATTCATGTGTAAATAGAATGTTTTATCCCTGTAGTTAGGTGGTGAGTCACCCCTTGAAATTTTTCCTATGCTAATGTATTGGTAACTAGAAGCCATAGAAAAATTAGGAGACTTTTTATCTCACAGTAACCTATTTATTTGATTTATGTGCTAATAAAATACATTAAATCAAGAAAATAGTGTCTTAGCTTGGAAAATCCCCAAATTATTACTGGGAGTTACACTTTGGTGGAAGTTGCTGTGTAAAAAGTTTCATGGACAAAAACCCTGTGTAGGGTCCTGTAAAAATGAATCTTTAAAAAGCCTAGGTGTAGAATGTCATATTTTCTATGCTCTAAATACTGCAAGATAAATCCTACAAAAATTACAGTAGCTTCTGCATGCTCAAGTGAGAGCTCTGTAAAAATCTTAGCCACAATTGTTGCACCAATTGATCTGTACAAAAAGAACAAGTATCTAACAGCAACAATGAAATCTATTTTTCAGAATTAATCTGTTAGATAAAATTTGCTGAAAATTTTACAGTAAGCACATCTTTCCTTGATGTGTCTAAATCCAAAATTTCATGACCAGAAACTATCCCTTGTAGTAATTACTCTCAAATCGTAATCAAGTGCTATTTCCACAACTTAAACTTGTGCACTCATGTAGAATCGACGACTCTCGCCGACGGAACCTACGAGCTGGTGCCCGCACCCGAGAGTGAACAGCGTGAAGCTCAAGCAAATCTAACTGAAGCTTTTGAAGACCCGAGCCCAAGTTCGGAAGATCCCCAAGCGAACTGCGAAGGCAAGCCCCGGAGCATAACCCATTCTTTCCGAAATGATGCAACTCTTTACTCCTTGCTTGTGCATTAAGTTTATAGGAGTTGGATGAAAACTTAGTTGCATGATGTCAGGAACCCTTGCTTGAAAACTAGATGTAAGGTTCGTTAGAATGCTGTGCTAATAGGACTCCGGTAAAAGTCGAGTGATTTCCTGTCACTCGCGAGAAAATAGGAGTTGAATGACTACTACACACTGCAATCATAAGGACACGGACGGGTTATGTAACGATGGTTACGATTGAGGCCCGTCTGTCTAGTGAAAAATGCTAAGGCCGCAGGGTGTGGTAGTGATGGTTAAGTCTTGAACGTACTAAACACATGCCGAGATTATGGGAATCGGTAAGCTTAAGTACCTGATTGGCCCGGCAAGGGGACGGCATCCTACCCTTTGAACTTCGGTCCCATGTGCATATGGCGAGTGCAGAGAGTGGTCACGACCCGGCGCCGAACCGTGGCGTGGGGCTCTTGTACTCTCGGAGGGTAGCCCCGATCCACGACCCGGAAAGAAAGGGGAAAAGTTGCACGTGTGACTCTAGGGAGTAACCACGTGACGTGTGTTTGGGTTTCCCTTGCAAGGTTAAGAAATTCGATTCGAATCGTCCGTTTCTCACGGCTATTGAGACTGCTTAACCATTTTTACCCACAGAGTAAGAAGAGGAACAATGATGATGAATGAACTGGTTGGATGGAAAATTTGATGTTTCACCATGTATGCATTAGATAGCTGCTTACCTAGACTGGCTAACGAAACTAGAATCTTGAGCTAAAAGTTGAAAGTAAGGACCCACTTGTAGATGCTTTTCGGCAAAACAAACCCCTGAGCCAAAAAGCCTGGCATGTCTAGAGTCGGTGGAGTAGTTCCCACCACTCGGGTAAGTCTTGCTGAGTATTAGTATACTCAGTCTTGCTTGTGACTCGTTTTCAGGTGAGCCCTTTGAAGACATGATTGCTAGCTTGACTTGGCCCTGCACTCTTCCCCCTGGTTGGTCGGTGGAATGGGATGCGCCCCCGTCCAACGGAGATGAGGCCGAGTGATGTCTCGTACGGGCTTCATCGAGACATCCTGTATCGTCGAGTAGTTTCCGTTATTTATTTCCGCTGCAATTTAACTCTGAAGAACTTATTTATGTTAATTGAAGTACTTGTTTTCTAAACTCAGAATTAGGTCTGTAATATTGACTTATGCAAATGATGTAATACTTGCTGGAATGTGGTATTCTCTGGGCTCATCGTCGCATGAGCATTTGTATGTACGGCGCTCGATCCATTCACCGTGGTTGTATCGGGAGGTTATACCCGACAGACCAGTGGATTACTCCGTTTGAAGTGTAAGGTTAACCGAGGATGCCTTAATGGTGATGGTTAATACACTTGAGCCGGATTAATTCAGGTGGTTCTGCCACATGTCCAGACACTCCGGACAAACATACTGAATTCAAACTTGGCCAATCAAACCTCGAGCAAAAGTGGATCGAAGCAACTTCTAAGGTTTATGGACTTGTTTCTACCCCTTTGCTCCAACTGTTTGCAGTCAAAACCTTTCCAACAAGTAGATCAAGAGTAACCCTAGAATTCTAGGACAAACCAAGAACAACAACAAAACACAAATTAAATGCACAAAGACTCAATGATTTATTTCCCGAAGATCAGCTCCCCGCAAGAAGCCTACACCTCCGTTGAGGCACGCAAGAAGAACATTACCCCTAAAAATGCTTTTCTTTGGGCGGGTCGGATGATACAGTACCCCCGCTCCATTTGTAGGAGGAGGTTACCTTTTGACTTGCCCGTAGAGAAAAAATAGAGTGTTTCCACAAATCGTTTTTGTAGTAGTGGCTCGCCCCCTCGCGCCTCTGCCCTGCACAACACCACCAAGGGCCGAGTAGACCGCCGCCGCGCAGCTCCACTGTGCCAAGCCGCACCTACCCTGCATCATCTCCCTGCGCTGCCCCTTCTCTCCAACGCCGCAACCACCAGAGGCGTCGCTCCCTCTATGCAGTGACGCTGCACCAGGACTGCTCGCCTGTTCTGAACAGTGCACCGCCGCACTCGACTCCGGCCCGATTCCAGCCGCCACAATGAGTACCCACTGTCGGTAAGCCCCAAAACGGAACCCCGTCCATCTCCTCTTTCTTTTGCCCCGCTCCTCGCGATCTCCATGCCAGGAACCGCCGAGAATCCGGCCAACAGTGGGTGCCGGCCACCATGGTTGTGCTGCGAACCTTTTTGCAATTTAATCCTCGCGAAATCCTATAATTTCCAATCCTTTTCCTGTGCCTTGCAAACTTTGCAAAAAACCCCCTTAAGTTTAGATTTGTTCAACCCTAACCTAGCCTAATGTTTTATAGATCTAACCCTAAACTTTGATCTATTTGCGAGCACAGTTTGCTGTGCAAATCTTCCTTGCTAGCCCCTGAAATGTACAGTTAATCGCGACTAGATCCCTGAAACCTTGTTTCTTTCGTAGATTCCACAATTTAAATCAGTTTTGATCCGTTCTTTTTGCGTTAGTCTTCCAAAACCCTAAGCAATCGTTTAGTAGCATTGTTGTACCATAGTTCCTATTTTTAAAAATGAAATATCAATTTAATTTGATTAATATCCTCTTATCTAGTTTTTCTAAATAAAATCTAATTAAGTCTTACCTCGTTTTTCCATAATTAATGTTAATATGACTAATACCAACATAAAATGTGTTTTAATTGTAATTTGTTATTTCAACACGAATCATAAAGTTATACGCTTAGATGTTCTCACCAGTTTGTTTTCTAATTAATTGTTTAATTAGTGTAATTTATACATAGACAATTATAAATAAAATTGGACTAAGTCCTACTTTGTTTTTACAAATTCAAAATATAATATGACTTAATTGTAATTTTGGATATTTCTTTCGATTATCATATTTTTTCAAAATTAAATAAATAAAGCTTATAGTTCTGTTGTTCTCTTTTATAACATAAATCTTCCGATAGTTGGTTCTTTTTCAACCCTAGCTCCGTCTTCCGCGTTTCTTGCGCTCTCCCGATTTTGGAATGTTTATAACCATGATGACAACAATGATGATGCTACACCTATTTAATCCATGTTTATGGATAATTTGTGTTGTTAATCATAAGATCATATGTTTAATCGGAACATGGAGAACCACCCAGGAAAATAGTGCAACCACAATACTATATGGTTCTGGTCTTGGCTAATTAATTAGAAACTTTAGCTTCTGATGATCTTACCGAAAGTGCAAGAGGGGAGTGCGTTGATGGGGTATAGCTTTGTCTTCTTGAGGCTTAGATATGATCCTAGTTAGGGCATCTTCTTCACTAGGGAGGGTTATGACCACTGCGGCCTGAAACCTTAGCGGATTGTCATAAGTTAGTGAATCTTTGTAAAGGCCTCATAGTGAATTCCTAGCCACTCACCTTGGAAGTGTTTAAGAGGCTCGCGACCTCGGGCGACATGGGAGACATGAATTGTGGGAAAAGTGTACAACCTCTGTAGAGTAAAAACTGATATATCAGCCGTGCTCACGGTTAAGAGCGGCTTGGACCCTCACATGATTAATGAACTTGAAGATGAATTAAACCGTGGACCATGTTTAAGGTTATCGTTATGCTTCTGCTATATCTCTTCTAAATCTTTTAAAGTGGGTTGGTATATACTTACACCTTAGTAATCAGGTGCTAATAAAACTTGACCAACTAAAATTTCTTATCACAGTAAGCTAGTCAGCCTTTCCTTGCTTTTGGCTTTCATGTCACATAATACCCAACACTTGCTGAGTACCAACCATAAGCGTCCTCACGCTTGTCATAATTGCTGCTCATAATAGAAAGTTGAGTGAAGTATGTTGAAGATGATGCTGAGTTCTAGGCCTACGCAACCCCTGGTCGATTGCCAGTGAAGTTTGAAGCTTTCGTTTCCTGGATAAGTTGTATATCTCTGATAATCTTTATAGTTGTTTAGTTCTTTTTTCATGATAATTTTACTGATTATCCACTAATGAAGTCATTATATGTATGAAACTTGATCCTTGCCTACATATAGTTATGCATCCGGTTTTGTCCTTAAAACCGGGTGTGACATCATCTCCTTTCATTGATTCATCTATCACCTGTAGTACCTGCTCATCATGCTTATAGATAGCATTAGTCCCACAAGCGTATGTCATTAATCAACCAATACCCACTAAGCGGGCCTAGATGTTCTTTCAGATTGGAGACCATCTTCTCGACCAACGCTTTAGGTTTGGCGATGCTGAGGTCGAGGAAGGCTCCTCTAGCAGCAGCATCGATATGGGCTATTGAGGTTGGAGTCAGCCCATTATAGAAGATTTGGAGGACCAGAAAGTCATCCATCCCATGATGAGGACAGACGAGAATATATTCTTGTAGCCTCTTCCAAGCTTCAGGGATTGACTCCATCCCTGTCTGCTGGAAATTTGAGATCTTTACGTAAAGGGCATTGGTCTTGCCTAGCGGGAAAAACTTTGCGAGGAACGTCGTGGAACATTTGTTCCACGTGCTGTCGGCTTCCTTGTCCTTGTAGAACCATTATTTTTCCTTCCCCAGAAGGGAGAAGGGAAACAAACGGAGTCTGATGGTGTCGGCTGTGACTCCTCTCATGATGACGGTCTCAGAGAGCTTAAGGAAGTTTTGGAGGTGGGCATTTGCGTCCTTGTTTGACTTGCCGTGGAATGAGCTAGCCTGCACCATGTTTATGAGACTCGATTTGAGCTCAAAGTTCACGTCCCCCACAGTGACATTGGGCCTAGTGGCCACGTTGGTGGCGGATGGGACGGAAAAGTCACGAAGAGTCTTTTTGGCCATGACGGTTGATGGTGCTTGAATGACGGGTTCTTCTACTAAAAGAATGACTTGAGGAGGGATGACGCGAGGTCGGACCCTTCTCATGAATTTCTCTGGGTTTTCAACGAAGTTTGTCGGTAGAGAGAAACCAGTCATACACTACCCTATTTTCATCCATCATGAGAAAACAAAAGCAACATTAGCCTATATAAGTAGTAGCTATTTCTTAATCACATAGCCAAGATTATGTATTAGTAAATCTTTTAACTATTGCCATCCCCACCAATGGCGCCAGAAATGCATGTTGGTGTTTCTTAGCATCATTACCAGGATTGTCAGTCCATGGCAGTGGCACCAAAAAATGCCTTGCGGGTATGTCTTAACGATTACATAATGAACCCGCAAGCGCACGGATATACTGTTGTAACATTTCACCCGGAGAGTGTTCGAGTATCGTTATTTGTATTTTCCCAAATGATGGCATGGGTAAAAGAGTTTACTAGGTACATAATCACGACAATATGAATAAGCTATAGTGAATAAGTGACACAAACACAAACAAAGGTTAGTGGGAGCATAGGCACAAAAACAAGGTCCTAATGGAACATATCACGTTAGCAAAGGTTGAACAGAGCACATGGTTAGGACTAGACTTAAGCCTGCAGCAAACGGGAAGACTACCAAGCACTGGTCTACCAGCAAGTGAAGGTAGTAATTTAGACTCCTACACCATATACAAACGTGCGGGAGTGCACAAACCACACCTGATCATGGCGGACGGACAGGGCTGTCACCACCTGCTGCCTACCCCTACAACACCATGGGATATGGTCATATTCCATGGATCCCGTTGTATTTGAGCACCACGCTCATGTATACGGAACCTGCTCTAGTCCCACCGGGTATCCCACCCTTCAGATGGACAAGTAATGAACTAGAGCGAGCCCAAAGGGCACACCAAACCGTTGCTTTAGCATGGATTTCTTGACTAAGCATATGTATTGTACAACTTAAGAAGGCATATATCATGGTATGACATACTACCAAGATAGCATAACAACCATGAAGATACTCTAAATTATAGATATATTCCTGACAAGTCAAATACAAAGCCATACCAGAGGTCGAAGGTTGCTCAACGACCCTAAGGTTGACTTGGATTCGCTAAGGGAAGAAATAGCCTAGCTCCACTATCCTAAGGATTACAAGTCACAAGAGTAGAGAGGGAGAGAGGCTTCCAATGTGTGGTGTGTGTTGAGAATGAGGGGAGAGGTCTCCTTTTATAGCTTGAGAGGTTGGTTCCCGCCATCGCCTCGTATGGAAACTTTGGCCACCGCCTTCAAGAAGATAAGGACGATCCTCCTGCCAAAGATCTAGAGGCCAAGAAGGCTGCCAGGTTCGGCCGAACCTGGGGTGGTGCCTTCCCAGCACTGCCTTCCTCTGGCTGGCTGGCATGTGGGCCCTGGTGATGATCCTCGGTGATTTGTGCCTTGGTAAGGCGGTTTGCTCTTCCAGGTTGGCCCTCTTTGTAAGTGTAACGCAGGATGTTATCTTCTATGTGTTTTGCCTGTGTTGCGTGTACATTTCTCTCTTCTTGTGGACTTGTGTTCTTGAAATCAAGTACTTGCCAATACATGTGGAACTAGGTTATTGAAATAAAATATGCGAGAAAGGTGCATAGTTTCCCTTTATTTATGAGTATAGTTAACGGTCAGATTTTGCATTTAAGGACCGTGAACAACACCACCAAGCTAGCCCTTTGCTCATCCGAGCAAAGTTGTAGACTAAGTTTGTTGATCAGGAGTTGCTACAATGTTGCATTTCCAAGTTATACCATAGGCACAACAAAGTGTTCTAACCATAATTTTGAATAAGTTGGCCTTGATCTTACCTTTCACCTTACTATTGTGGGGCTAATAGCTTCACCTCATCTTTGGTAGTTGAGAGTCATAACGTTTTTGTAGAGTACCATTTGTTCTTCCCTTTGTTCAACCATCAATCTGGAGGTTTTATGAAGCTTTTCAAAAGAAATTTCAAAGTTCCTCACCAAGGCTTTTTATTCTACCTTTCTTTCTCAACCTACTCATAAGGGTTTATTTTTTGGAGCTTTAGGTATGGAGAACTTGAAGGCATACTTGTTTCTCATGTTTTGCTAAGTCAAAGACCGGATCCAAAGGAGAAGCAAGTCATAAACCTTGATCAAGATGTGCATGTGTGTGCATATTTTTGGTGGATTGTGTATGGACTCCTATTCATGTGGTTGCTGGTAGACAAGTACTGTGTAGTCTCCCCATAATGTTGAACGCTTAAATCTAAATCTAATCATGTGTTGTGTAACCCTTGCTAACTTGAGTAGATATCACTTGGACAACCTTGTATGCCTATGCTCGTATTGACGCTTGTTACGGACCAATTTCGACCGTCAACTTGATCCAAAAATTGGGAGAACTAATATTTCTAACACGTATATTTATCTAGAATAATGTTAGTTCCACATATCCCTTGGAAATTAGTGCTATGCAGGAATTTGAGCAGAAATGGAGGAAGAAACACACCCCTCAATCCAAAGCAAAAATCATCGACCAATTAGAATGCACTGTTCAGCCTCACATGGATCAAAGGGCCCACTAGGACATGCAACTGCCTTAGGACTGCGTGAAGGCATGCACCACCGACCTAGAGGCCCACTTGGCAACCACCCTGCCAAGGTTGAAGTTGGTGGGAGCCAAGGCCAATTCGACAGAACCACTGGTTCGGTCGAACCAGTCCAAGCTCCACCGACTTACCTCTTGCATGTGGCACCACCCCATTGCTCCTCAAGGTTGGTTCCCGGTGAATTCACCTCATTTGCCGGCCGAGACACCCCTGGACAAGGCTAGAAATATGAGGGGAGGGGCTCCAAATGAAGACACACCTCAAGTTGCTCTCTCTCAACTTTTTCTCTTGCTTAGTCCATAGGCTAGTGGAGTTTAGGCTGAAGTAGCTCTTCTTTGGGTTCCTGAGGTTACCTAGGAGTATTCGGTATGGGTTTAGCTCTTCGTCTCCTTTGTAATTCTCGGATATCTTTAATAGAGTTACCTTCTAGATTTATATATTCGCATGACTTATACTTTGCGGTGTTAGACATAGGCTTCATGATTAGTTTGTATTCATACCTTATACCTTGCATGATTAGAAGAGTAAATCTAGTGCCACGACAACGGTTCCGGTATTCTTATGTTTGCTCTAGTATGATGTCTGTCCATCCGGAGGGTGGGGGCTACGCGCGGGATACTAGAGTATTGCTCATTAATGTAGACATGGTGCCTGGGTTAATTAATGTTGCCGGATGCGGTCCTATCCCATGGTTAAATGAGGTAGGCGGCAGGTGGCGAAAGCCCTTTCCATCCAACGTAACCCTCCTTGTTCAGGTAGTGGCTGTAAGGGGTCCATCGAGTAGCCGAGTTGGTTGGCGGCTCCTTGGCCAGTCATGTGCGGTTCTCCCAGTGGTGCCTAGGAGCCTAGAGCTAAGGATAATCATGTGTATGTCTATGAGTGTATAATATGAGCTGTATATCTAGATAGAAGTACATAAGCGCCGAGTAGCTTTCTTCTTTCTTTCTTCTTGCCTTTCTTGAGTTTGAGCTCGAGTAACTTGTGTGTCACACTACCTCATTATCCATATATTATCTTACCCATGTTTATGCAATTGAATGCGTAACCAAGAGCTATTCACCAACTTATCAATTCTATAACCGTCGCCTTCCTTGCGGAAATATAAATACGACACCCGAGATTAATCATGGGTAAAATGCTACAATGGTATTCCATGCTCTTGCGGAGTTATATGTGATGACCCTAACAAATATCAACAAGCATTTCTAACGCGGTTGCCGGGGACTAACAATCCTGGTAATGATGCTAAGAAATGTCAACAGCTCCCACTAATCTTTGATTTATTTATTATTCTTTATTCTTGAGATTGGCTTGTGTGTCTATCACATTACCCTTGTACATCATTTATCATAACTTACACCTGTATGAAATATAGTCTATGGATTAAGCATAATGTCTGGGTTATGTATCTAGTAAACTCTTTTACACCATGCCATCTTTTGGGAAAATATAAATAACAATACCTGAATACTCTTCGGGTGAAATGCTACAACGGTATATCCGTGCGCTTGCGGATTTATTCCGTAAACGTTAAGACATACCACATGCATTTCTAGCACCGTTGCCTGGGACTAACAATCCTGGTGATGATGCTAAGAAATGCTAACAAGCATTTCTGGCGCCGTTGCCGGGAACTAACAATCCTTTTGAAGACGCTAAGAAATGCCAATAGTGCTAACCTTTCAAGGGGCATGGATGATGCTGCTTTGCCAAAGTTTATGCATCGGTGGCGTCGGCTGTCCTCTTCTTCTAGATGATTATCTAGGAAATCACGGCTGATGATTTTCTTGCCTATGGCCTTATAACTGTACATATTAAGCCAAAGCTGAATAAACCACCATGGTGTGCCGATGTTGCTGGGAGATTGATTGGTGGCTAGTCTGGCTGCTACTTGGTGTAGCAATTGATAAACGGCCCCAAGCAATTGATAAACGGCCCCTAGTAGGTGCTTACCTAAGGGCATTGTACTGCCGATGACAAGTCTTTCCGCCATGGATTGCACATTAGTGGTAGGTCCATAGGTTGATCCGCAGAAAATAAACTTCTCCAGCCACATGTCCAGGAAGGCTGTGTGTTCTCTATCATCAACTGTTCCTGTCCTGGCATGCTCGGTGATGTAGCCTTTCCAGCCGCCTACATTCTTAGTTATCAGCCGATGGATTGGTTTAGTGACCGTATCAAAGGGCTTGTCATCGGCTGATATGTTGAGGCCAGTAAGCATGATCACATCCAAAAGTGTGGGGCTCATCGGCCCATTGCTGAACATGAAACACATTGAGCGCATTGGACCAAAAGTAGGAGGTAGCTATGAGGAGGTTCTCATTTTTTCCCATATCGGCCAGAGATAAAGTGATACATTGGTCGATATCCAAGTCTTCCCAGAGGCGAGCTCGATGTGAAAGAATTGAGGTAACGTGATTGCCTATCTTGGCATGTCACGATTCCATGTTTATATAGGGAAAAAGCCTCAAGAATTTACATGGAATAAGGCACATACTAGTACTAGAATCGGTTATAGTTCAAACAGATTCTATCTGTAATCATAGCCTGATTCCTAGTCAAGTACAAGTGCCATCGTATTGAGTGCAAAGTACATGAGAATAAAACAGCTATTCTAACAGCCTCCCTCAATCTAAACTTCTCTTCCTCTTGAGATTTAGATTGTTGTTGAAGTCTTCTAGCTTGCCAACTGGTAAAGCTTTTGTGAACCCGTTGGCTAACTAATCTTTGGAAGGCACCAACCGAACTTGTAGCTGTTTTCTTGTTACTCTTTCTCTGACAAAGTGAAAATCAATCTCTATATGCTTTGCTCTTGCATGGAAAACTAGATTAGCAGACAAATAAGTCGCCCCTAAATTGTCACATCAAAGAATAGGAGGCTAATCCAGTTTTATGTTTAGTTCAGCGAGAAAACATTCGAACCAAATCAATTCAGCAGTAGCATTACTTGACCGTGAAACCGTAGCTTGTTTCCTGGCACTCCACAAAATAAGATTTGGTCCAAAGAACATAGCAAATCCACTAGTTGACCGTCTATCATCAACACTGCCAGCCCAATCTGCATCTGAGAAGGCACTTAAAATGACTGACTTTGATCTTTCAAAGCTCAATCCAATGTCCAATGTCTGTTTGATGTATCTCAAGATGTGTTTTATGGCCGTCCAGTGTAGAGTTGTTGGCGCATCTAGAAACTAACAGACTTTATTTACCAAGAAGGTAAGATCAGGTGTAGTTAGCATGAGATACTGCAGAGCACCTACAATACTTCTGTATCTAGTACTGTCTTCAGAACCAAGAGGAGTTCCCTCATGTCCAGAAAGTTTTTCCGATGATGACAGTGGAGTAGCGGACGGCTTGCATTTATTCATACAACTCGGCTAAGAATCTCTTGAGCATACTTGCATGGCTTGATTCAACAGCAACCTGCCTCCTTCTCTTTGTACTTCTATTCCCAGAAAATAGTGTAGATCGCCAAGATCTTTAAGAGTGAAGTCTTTCTTTAGGCCTTGTAATAATGCTGCCACAGCTTTGTCAGAAGAACTTATGACTATAATATCATCAACATAAATCAGCATATAGATGGCCACATCCGGTTTCTGATAAATGAACAAGGATGTATCCGATTTGGAAGCCTTGAAACCAAGATCGATCAACTTAGAGCTCAACCTAGCATACCAGGCTCGTGGGGCCTGTTTCAAACCATAAATAGCTTTATCAAGTCGACAAACTAGGTGTGGAGAAGTCTTACTCTCAAAGCCTAAAGGTTGCCTCATATATACATCCTCTTCCAGAACACCATGTAAGAACGCATTCTGAACATCCAGCTGTTTGAGACACCATCCTCTTAAAACTGCTACTGAAAGTACCAACCTTACTGGAGAAGTCTTACTCTCAAAGGCTGGAGGTTGCCTCATATATACTTCCTCTTCCAGAACACCATGTAAGAACGCATTCTAAACATCCAGCTGTTTGAGACACCATCCTCTTGAAACTGCTACTGAAAATACCAACCTTACTGTAGCAATGTTGACAACAGGACTGAAAGTGTCTTCATAGTCTATACCATAGCGTTGTCCGAATCCCTTGGCCACCAGATGAGCTTTATATCTATCGATAGTGTCATCTGCCTTTTTCTTGATCTTAAAGACCCATTTGCAATCGATTAAGTTTGTTCCATTTTTTATTTAGCAAGATGCCAGGTTTTGTTTCTCTCCAAAGCATCAATTTCATCTTGCATGGCTTGTTTCCACCAAGAGTCACCAAGAGCTTCATGCAAATCTTTAGGCTCTCCTATTGCACAGAAGTTACCATACCTGATCGTGCCATCCGTGAACTTCCTAGGCTTCACAATGCCATGTTGTGCTCGAGTTCGCCGTTGAGGAGGAGGAGGATCTGCCACTACAGGCAAATCCACATGCGATCTAGAGTTGGCCACAGAGGATCCTCTAGAGGCCACTAGGGACTCCTGGCACACAGCAGGGCCACGTGTCGGGCTGCCACGAGATGGCTCCAATGGTCCCGCGTCGGGTTGTCGGTGCGCTGGCGACACGCTCCCACGTGTCAGCTCCTGCAGCTCCGGAGCAGATGAATCCCCGTTGCGTGCGGGAGAATCTGCGTTGCGCGTGGCAGGGCTGCTGGCGGCTCGATCAGCACGGGATCCCATGCCACGATCAACCTCGGATCGAGCGCCAGTATCAGCACCGGATCTGCCGCTCGGATCTTCTGTGTCTTGCACCGGCTGCAAGGTCTTTGTTTGGTGCAAAACTTCATCATTTTTCATCAGAATATGCACCCAGTTGCTCCTATAACTCTTGTGTATGACCACTTTCTTCAAGATCATTAGTTGAATTAGTAAAAAATTGGTTAGTTGGCATTGAGAAGATGACTAGGAAGAAGAATAACATCTTTTCTATGTTGGGCACCGGCATTAGGATGAAGTTGGGCAAAAGGAAAATCCCCTTCGTCAAACATGACATCTCTTGAATTATACACGCGACATGATTTAATGTCCAAACACTTGAAGCCCTTATGCATGGAGTACTAGCTAAGGAAGGCGCATTTGATAGATCGAAAAGAGAGTTCTCTGGCATTCTAAGGATGAAGGTTAGGCCAACATGCACATCCAAAGGTGCGAAGAGAGTTGTAATCAGGTTTTTCTTGAAGAAGACACTCCATAGGTATATTATACTCGATGACCTTGCTAGGAAGGATGTTGATAAGATAAGTGGCGATAAGGAAAGCTTGATCCCAATATTTCAGGGGCATGGAAGCATTAGCGAGGAGAGCGAGACCAACCTATGATATGATGATGCTTGAGCTCGGCAGCACCGTTTTGTTGATGAGCATGAGGGCAAGACACTCTATGGGTGATGCCTATGCGTTGAAAGAAGGATTTGAGCTTCTCATACTCACCTACCCAATCTGACTACATGGAGAGGATTTTCTTGTTGAATTTTATTTTCTACTAGGTGCTGAAAGTCTTGAAAAACTAAGAAGACATCAGATTTCTTTTTAAGAAGATAGATCCAAGTGTATTTGCTATAGTCATTAATAAAACTAACATAGTAGATGTATCTTCCAAAAGAGATAGGAGCCGGCCCCCATACATCGGAGTAAATCAATTCAAGGGGAGAACTTGACACTTTATTTGATTTTGAATAAGGAAGTTGATGGCTCTTGGCCATTTGAAAAGCATCACACACCGACTCAGGACTCTTATCACTAACACAAGGAAGATTATTGATGCTAAGGACACTATCAATGATAGGAAGGGCAGGATGTCCTAGCCTACTAAGCATCTAGACAAAGATGGTTTATTGACTGCAAACACTTGTTTCTTGGATCCTCTTGACAAAAGTTTGTTCCTAGAGGACAAAGACCACCATGACTCCTACCTTGATGAAGGATTCTCTTCATTTGCTGATCCTTGATAAGAAAGAAGTTAGGATGAAACTCAAGAAAGGCATCATTATCTTGAGCTAATTTGTGAACGGAAACAAGACTTTTATTTGCACTTGGCACATGAAGAATATTCTTAAGGTGCAGATTTTTGCTAGGGGTATGTAGAATTGTATGACCAATATTACTAATTCTCATACCTGAGCCATTGTTAGCGTGGACTTGATTTTTCCCTGTGTATTTGTCATGAACGGTCATCTTCTCAAGCTCTCCAGTAACATGATCAGATGCGCCGCTATCTACATACTAGTTGGTGTCATGGCTGTATCCAGAGGTCGCAACACATGTTGTCTTATAGTTCTGTTGTTCCTCCTCCGCATCGAAGTAACAAACATGTTGTATTCAAAATCAAGACTGATCAGGATATAATGAATCATCTCATCATTATCTATGGTCTTACCAACGGTTGCAAGCTCATCACAGATTGAACACATCTTAGTGAAGTAGACGGAGGAGGACATGCTGCCCATCTTGAGGGTAGCAAGCTCCATGCGCAGGATTGTAACCCATGCCTTTGAGCTCACTTAGAACATCTCTTTGAGCGCCTGCCATGCTTCTGCCGAAGTAGTCGCTGTTGCCACTGCCTCGACCACGGCCTCCTCCTCCATTGCGTCCTCGTGCAGCTGCATTAGCCAAAGACTGGTACTGGCCTCCTTATTGATACATCTCCTAGCGCATGTCGTAGGACCACAGTTGGGAGTATAGATCACTCAGAGAGATTGACCCAACCCGGCCAAGCATCGAAGTAACAAACGTGTTGTATTCAAAATCAAGACCGGTCAAGATATAATGAATCATCTCATCGTTATCTATGGTCTTACTGTGGCAGAACCGCATGAATTAACCCGGCTCAGGTGCACTAACCATCATTCTTAAAGATGAACTGGCTACAATGCACTTCAAATGGATTAATCCAACAGTCTGTCGGGTAGATCCCGGTGCAACCACTTAACATTTCGATCAAAACAAAGCATACACATAACTCGCACGAAGGCAAGTCCAGAGATTACAACATTCCACAGATTTTATATCCACAAGTCGGACATCATTTATTACAAGTCGAAATCATCACTCGAGTACTTTTAGAGTTCAACATAAAACTTTATTCAGAGTTTTAACTGCAGCGGAAAGAAACACACGATCAACTAGCGTCGGCAGATTCATTGCTAGCCGGGGACGGATCCCACTCCACTGTGCAACCAGTCAGCAAAGCACTCGGCCAAGGTAAACCGGCTACCATATCTTCAACAGACACACCTGAAAACATTACCACAAGCAAGGCTGAGTATACTAATACTCAGCAAGGCTTACCCGACTGGTTTTATGTAAAAACCGACTACTAAGCATGCATGGCTGTAAGGTTCTAGGGTTTCTTTTTGCTGAAAAGCAACAAAGAGTAAGTCCTTAATTTCATATTTTAGCTTTCAATATTCTAGTTCATCTAATGAAACATGGTCGAAACATTTAATCATCCAACAAGTTTCATCATACCAATAGTTCCTCTTGTTACTCTATGTGGCAGAAGTATAAAGCAATCTCAATTACCGCGAGAAATAGACGATTTGAATCGAATTTCTCACGTCATGTGGTTACTCATAGAGTCACACGTGCAACATTTTCCCTTTATTCCCGTTTTATGGATCAGGGCCACCGGCCTCGAGTACAAGAGGTCCACGAACCACGGACCACGCCGGGCCATGACCCCTCTTGCACTCGCCACTAGGCCCATGGGATAGAGTCAAGACAGTGGAGCCTGTCCATGCACCAGTTCTATCGAGTACTTAAGCTTACCGATTACCATATTCTCGGCATGTGGTTAGTACTTTCAAACGCTTAACCACCACTACCACACATTGCAGCCTTAGCATTTTTCACTACTCAGACGGGGCCTCAAATATGTGTACTTTACCATAGCCCCGCCTGTCGACCTTATAGTTGTAGTATGCGGTAAAACATCCAACTCCTATAATTCTCGTGAGTGGCAGGAAACCACTCGACTTTTACCGTACCTATTAGCAGAGCAACTACTCGACTTCATGTTCTAGTAGTCATTACAAAGGTGCCTAGGATCATGCAGCTTGGGTTCCAATAAACTTCTATAAACTTAAATGAACAGGCAAAAAGGAACAACAGTTGCATAATTTAAATACTGGGATCATGCACCGGGGCTTGCCTTCTAGTGCAAAACTAGACGAGAGTTCCTCCGAACGTGGGTCCGGGTCTTCAGTGATTGCTGTTAGATTCACCTGAGCTTCGTGCTGATCACTCTCGGACTCGGGCACCAGATTGTAGATCCCGTCGGCAAGATTTGTCGAGTCTATATGAATGCACATGTATGAGTGGTTTTTCTGGTACAAGATTGCATTATAAAGTAGTCAAAACTTAAGTTTAGTAGTCGAGTACTTCATTTTCTTTACCCTGGGCAGTCATTTATCGAGTACTTATCTGGATTAACTGATTTTATTAAGCGAGTGAGTGGTTTTGCATGTTGTAAACGGTCATTTCTAACAGGAAGCATTGGTTAACCAACACTACTCGCAGAGGTAGTTTCTGGGTTGCTGAACTACTCGTAGAGGTAGTTTCTGGGTTGAGAGTTTTATGCAAAGCTTGTCACTTAAGTATAAACTCGCTTTAAAAGTTTTATCTATTTTTATTCAGCAGGTTAAACATGAAAAGTTCATTACACGGCTACTGCTAGATTCTAGATGTATTTGCATAGAACAACCACTGTATGAATTGGTGTTCCACTTTCTACTGAACAAACCTACTCGCATGAGTAGTTTACTGCACAATTTGTAGATTTTTCTTATGCAAGAAATAGAATTTAACACTTTAGTTTAAAAGGGATCCAGCTTATATCAAAAGCACTAAAAACCACTGGTTGTGCTAGGATTCAGAGCATGAGATTTTTATGGAAGACTTTACTCCTAGCACTGAAGCAACCATCCAAATTTCATGAGCAGATCTTTTCTGAAGCTCTTGGAACAAAATAAAAGCCATTTAAACTTGGTTCAAATCCATATCTAAAAACATGTGGAAACAGTTCCTAGATCTTTTACAAAATTGTAGATCTTAACCTAAAGATTCCAGAACATCTTGGTTTGTGTTCTTAGGAGTTTTATGTGAGTTGCTTTGCATCTACAAAGTTAATAGGTTGGTTTTCAAAGTTCTTGTTCCTGTTTTACAGATGGGTCTCCGAGATTTACAGAAAGCTTCTCGGAAAGATTAAAATTGAAGCAATTGGGTCCTTTGCAAATGGAAACGGCTACTGCCGGCCAAAATCCAGCGACTAGGGTTGCCGGTAGTGAGGGGTGAAGGCAGGAGAGGCAAGAGAGGAACAAACCACACCTGTTTGAGGTCTTGGGTGAGGAAGGGGTCGAACGAAAAGGCTTTCCCGCGGTGGTTCAGAGCCGGCGGCGGGTGCGGATGGTGGAGGCGGCGCTCCGGAGAGGAAGATGGCACGGGGAACGGCTGGGTAGCCACGGGGTGAGGCGGAGAAGGTGGTGGAAGGGTTGTTTTGGGCAATGTGGGGGCGGAGTGGTACATCCACACACGGGGAACTGCTCGCCGGAGTTGGAGGTTGGGGGTGAAGTGGTACATCTCAAGGGGCTCTAGTGGGGCTTTTATAGGCGCAAGGGGAGGGATGGTGGCCTGGGCTTGAGCCGCAGGGGAAGTTAAGACCAGGGGCAAAACCGGGGGCGCAATGGCCTAGCTGGCTCCGGCGGAGGCTCGCCGTGGCGCCAGCAGCGCCTGCGGCAGAGAAAAACGCCGCGTAGAGGCTTCCTGAGGGGAAGAGCGAGATTTTGTGGGCCAGCTGGAGATCTTCCGGTTGCTAGCAGGACCACATGACCGGCGGGCTCGGTTGCGCTGGTTCGCGCCGGCAAGCTGGCCTGCCGGCGATGGGACAGGGTAGGGGAGGAGAGAGGAGGGAGAAGATTATGGGACTTAAGTGCAGTAAACAAAAACCGAGGGGGCCTGGGTGAAAAAGGAGCTAAAACTCATTCTTTCCAGGGTCAAATCAAAAGTATTTGAATACCAATTTTGTTCAACTTTACAAGAAATACATTTTCTCTTTTATGACCATGTTCATTTGAGCGATGCATAAAAAGTTATTTTGAAATTCCAAAATCAAGTATTTAAATGACACGTCATTTCATGTGAATTTTTGCACTGTTAGCCTTTGAGTTCAACTAGACTTTTGTTGCTCTTGATATTATAGATGTGCCATTAAAATTTTAGAGCCGTTTGTGATCGACTTTGAAAGTTACAAGGGTTTGTTTGCAAGAGTTTAAATGCTTATGCATATATACATATACACATATTCATTTGCTCTTTTTGTGATTGATTTCATGGTTTGGATCTTTTCTTAGTCTTTTAGACACCTAGGGTGTCAAAGCCTACCCCCCTTAAAAAGAATCTCGCCCCGAGATTCGGATAAAAACTAAGTGCGAAAAGTGTGTACCTTGGATGGAACTAAGAAAACCAGGAAACTTTGATTGAGATAACTTTCAGTTCCCCATGTGGCTTCTTCTTCAGTGTGATGGTTCCACTGAATTTTATACATTTTAATCACTGCTCTTCGGGTACTTCTCTCCTTCTGGTCAAGGATTTTGATGGGTTGCTCAACATTAGAGAGGTCTGGTTCTACCATGATTTCTTGTTGTTTAACAATTTCGGTAGGAACGCTGACACATTTCTTTAGTTGAGAGACATGAAAAATATCATGGATTGCTGCAAGCTGCGAAGGAAGTCGAAATCTATAGGCCACGGGTCCACATTCTTCAATGATTTCATACGGACCAACATAACGAGGGGCCAACTTTCCTTTTACTCCAAATCGTTGCACTCCCTTGGTTGGTGAAACCCAAAGGTAGACATGATCACCAACGTCGAATTTCAAGGGTTTTCTCCTCTGGTCAAAATAACTCTTTTGTCTAGATTGGGCTACTTTATGATTTCCTTGGATAACTTTCACTTTTGCTTCTGCCTGTACTACCAAGTCTGGTCCAAAGATTTTGCGCTCTCCAGTTTGTGACCAGCTCAACGGAGTTCGACACCTTCGTCCATACAATGCTTCGAATGGTGCCATGTTTAGGCTGGCTTGATAGTTGTTGTTATAGGGGAACTCTGCTAAAGGTAAATATTTGTCCCAATTCTTGTCATACTGAATGACACAAGCTCTAAGCATGTCTTCGATAATTTGATTTAGTCTTTCTGTTTGGCCGTCGGTCTGAGGATGATAAGCTAAGCTTCGGATTAATTTGGTACAAAGGGATTCTTGTAGTTGTTCCCAAAAGCGTGCTACGAACTGAGTGCCACGATTAGAAATGATTGTCTTTGGTACCCCGTGTAGACAAACAATTCGATCCAGGTATATCTCAGTGTATCTTTTGGCATTTTAAGTGGTGTGTACGGGAATAAAATGGGCGGTCTTTGTAAGCCTATCTACAACAACCCATATAGAGTCGTGTTTCTGAGATGTTATTGGGCAAACCAACAATGAAGTCCATACTGATATCTTCCCATTTCCAGGATGGTATTGGCAGAGGTTGAAGTGTACCAGCTACTCTTATGTGGCTAGCTTTCACTCGCTGACAAGTATCCACTAGAAGTTTTGCTTAAGGTCCTGATACATTTTGCTACTGCCTGGATGAATAGAGAATTTGGAGAGATGTGCTTCATCAAGAATTTGCTTTCGGAGTTCGTGATTTTTCGGAACGACAATGCGACTTTCAAACCATAAAATTCCCGTGTGATCCTAATGAAAACATTTGTACTTCTCCTCTCCTTGAGATAGTTTCTGCTTGATGATCTTAACACCCTCATCATGTAATTGTGCCATGATGATACGGTCATGAAGAGTGGGTTCAATAGAGATGTGATTCAAAGTTCCTTGTGGAATCATTTCCAACCTAAGTTTCCGCATTTTCAGAACATAACGTCTCATTGTATGATGCGGCAGATAGGCAATTGCAATGAGCTTTGCGGCTGAGTGCATCCGCGACTACATTAGCTTTGCCTGGATGATAGTGCACCTCAAGATCATAATCTTTGATTAATTCCAACCATCGTCTTTGTCTCATATTCAGGTCAGCTTGCGTGAATATATACTTGAGACTCTTATGATCAGTGTAAATATTGCAATGGGTGCCCATAAGGTAATGCCACCAAATCTTGAGAGCGTGAATGACAGCTGCTAACTCAAGATCATGTGTTGGGTAATTCTTTTCATGGGGCCGAAGTGCTCGTGAAGCATAGGCACTAACCCGATTGTCTTTCATAAGTACACAACCCAAACCCGTACCAGATGCGTCACAGTATACGTCAAATGGTTTGGTAGTGTCAGGTTGAGCTAAGACTGGGGCAGTAGTCAAGTGTTCACAAAGAGTGTGGAAAGCTTTTTCACAATCTTCATCCCACACAAATTTTTCTCTCTTCTTCAATAGTTCAGTCATAGGTTTAGCAATTCTGGAGAAATCCAGAATGAAACGGCGATAATAACCAGCTAAACCAAGAAAACTACGAATTTGATGAACAGAAGTGGAAGTTTTCCAATCCATCACCTCTTGAACTTTACCGGGGTCAACTGAGATACCATTACTACAGATAGTATGGCCCAAAAATTTCACACTATCCAACCAGAATTCACATTTGGAGAACTTAGCATATAACTGATGGTCTCTGAGGCATTGGAGAACAATGTGCAAATGTTTAGCATGGTCCTCCTCATCCTTGGAATAAATAAGAATGTCATCGATGAAGACCACGACAAACTTGTCAAGCTCCAGCATAAAAACCGAATTCATGAGATACATGAAGTAGGCAGGAGCATTTGTCAGACCAAAAGACATGACTAAGTACTCATATAGTCTATATCAAGTAGAGAAAGCGGTCTTTGAAATATCACAAGTTCGAATCTTGATTTGATGATATCCAGAATGAAGATCAATCTTGGAAAAGATTTTTACTCCAGATAACTGATCGAAAAGAACATCAATGCGAGGAAGTGGATATTTGTTTTTGATAGTCATCGCATTGAGAGGCCGGTAGTCTACACATAACCTCAAATTATTATCCTTCTTCTTCACAAATAGGGTTGGACAACCCCAAGGTGAGGCACTTGGACGAATATAACCTTTGTCTAGAAGTTCTTGCAACTGTATTTTTAATTCTGCTAACTTGTTGGGTGGCATTCGATAGGGTCATTTAGAGATGGGTGCAATGCCTGGCTGTAGTTCAATGACAAACTCTATATCTCGATTAGGTGGCATGCTAGGTAAGTCATCCGTGAAAACATCGGCATACTCGCGTACCACCGGGATTTCTTCTAATTTGGAGTGGACCTTAATGAGAGTACATGAATTTGTGCATTCTCAAAAAGGCAAAGGTAGAGTGGTGGCTCCTTGGGTCGGGGAATTGATTTCAACGGCTCGGGAGGAAAGATCTAAGGTTTCTCCATGCCGAGTCATCCAATCTACTCCCAAAATGATATCGATGTCTTCAAGTGCCAAGAGGATCAAGTCGGTGTCGATGACTTTGCTACCCATTTTAATTGGCACATTTCTTATGAGTTGATTTGAAGCAATTTTACCACCCGGTGTAGCTATGATGTACGACTTTCTCGTGTGATGCACCAGAGTCAAATAATATAATAGCAGGCTTGCGATGGATAGAAAATGTATCCGTCATTACTAGTGCGTCATCAGGAAGCTCTGCTAGGGTGGTGAAATTAATCCGCCCATGCTTGACTTGAATAGTCTGCTTCTTGCCTTGGTTTCTGTTATTAGTACTGGAGCCTTGGCCTTGAGCTTGCTGTTTGAACTGAGGGCAATCTCGAACAAAGTGAGTAGAACTCCCACAATTTAAACATCTGCTGGTGTTGCTCTGGCAGGGTGGCTGCTGTGTATTCGGCCTTGGACCATTTGGCTGTGGAGCAGGGGGTCTTGCCACACTCTATTGCTGAGGGGGCCTGATAATCCAACGCCCTGGCTGAGGGGCATTCTGAAGAGCTTTAGGTGCTACATTTTGCACTAAATGATACCTTGGTGGCTAAGCACTCGAGGGTCCAGCTGGAGCCTTCCTCTTCTTTTCTACACGATGGGCCAAAATGCAATCCTCTTGGGTGATTGCCAAATTAACCAGCTCATTGTATGTGTCCTTTCTGATGCGATTTTATTGTTCCTTGAGTTTGGTATTAAGTCCTCTGCGGAAACTATCATGTTTCTTGGTATCCAAGTCAGCATGATAACTCGTGTACTGAGACAGGTTGTTGAACGCCTGATCATACTGAAGTACAGTGCGGGTACCCTGCGTAAGAGCCAGGAACTCATTCACCTTCCTTTCCATGAGACCTTCATGGGGCTCGGAACGCATCCTTGAATTCATCCCAAGTGACAACATGATCTGCTGGAAGCATGGCAATATAGTTGTCCCATCATATACGCGCAGTACCACGAAGCTGCTATGCGGAAAATCGAGCTTTGCTGGCTTCAGAACATGGAAGCATCAATAAGGAAAACTTAGATTCAATGGTAATGTTGACGCCAGATTTTGACACGTGTTGAATCGGTGTCAGGAAAGGAAGAGACTGGCCGATGCGGCAGATTTAAAAGCTACAGTTGGGAATCGGCCGATTGAGGCTACAGTTAGGGATCGGCCGATTGGCGATGCAGCTTGCGCCAACAGATAGGGGGATGAAGCCATTGGAATCCCAACAGAGGATCTCAGTCAAAAATGACCTGACATTGGTCAAAAGAATGATGCCGACTCGGTTGTGAAGCAATGGAAAGAATCCGGATTGGACTAGGAGATGGCGGCAGAAGATTCTGCGGGAGCCCGTTTCCTTTAGGAAAATATTATAGATATAGTAGTTTTCTATTTAAATCAAGTTTGTAACGGATCGTAATCGACCAGTTATCTTAGTCCTAGGGTATAAATAGGAGCCGTCAGGGTTTTGTAGAATATACATCAATCAATCAATAAAAACAATCTACTTTTTCATCGCACTTTACTTTCAAGTCGGCGACTTCACCAATACTTCTTTTTCTTTCACGAGTTCGTACGGATTGGCAGGGCTGCATCGACACGATCTCCGGCCAATTGGTAGGTTCCGCTTATCGAATAACATCTAAGCTTTAACTTCGGGCGCATCTCGCTTTAACATCTAGTTTTCGATATTTACCAGAATTATAGGTTTTACCTATTGTTCTAGTTTTATCACCAGTTATCCAGCTTGAGATCGAAACTATCGGCTTTATCATTGCTTTCCCTCGTTCATTATCATATAGCCGATTAGATCTATCTCAAGTGTTGCATCTGTAATAATTGTTTAATTTTGCTCCAGCAGTTCTCTTTGCAATTATTACGTGATTATCGGCTGTTCCATGGCCGGTCATCTTCATAGCAAATTGGCCGATTCACTGATACGCTTTTCGGGACAGATCAGAACCTCAGCCGATCGGAACACCCAGAATTTAATACGTTTATTTCCTTATCAATCAATAGGTCAGATTGACTGGCACGCCGCGCGAACCGCACCAGGGCAATCACCCGAACAGGAGTTAAGCAGATTCTCCCGGGTTGTGTGTCCGACGCTGAAGGTTATTGGCCGATTTTTAGCGCCAACACACTTTTGGCACGCCCAGTGGGACAACCTCAACATCCAATATGTCAAAGACCACCGAAGTCTCTAAGAACAACATCATTGAGGTCACGGAAGCAGATCTCAAGGACGACCAGAAAGAGGAACTGGCAAAACACCTAGAAGACTACAAATGGATGTATCTGCAATCTTTCAGTCGTACCAGAAGCGGGGAGGCAATCAAGAAAGCTCCTCTTCCAGTTCCCTGCCACATCACCATCGCTGAGGAATCGGGCAAGACGTCCGATATGATTCAACAATCCGTCTATCAGGCTTTCATAGACCAATCCTCAGTAATGACCAACATGGTGTATAACGCCGTCATCAGTTCTCTGGTCAGCGGAGTAGCTCAGGGATATCAGGGGCCAGCATACGCCCCACCTATTGTACCTCCAACCAGAAGCTTACCAGGCACGTCTCACTTGGCTCCTCAGCCGATGTCGACGCAACACGAAGGATACAACACTTTGTTGCCTTCAATGCCTCCAGGGTATAACGGTGCACCATGTTTTCGATCACAAGCGCCGCTTCAGACTGTCCAGATTGCTTCTGTGCAATCGCTGCCCTCAAACTCAGCACCTTGGGGGGCACCAGCAACGGCGGCTTTTCCTGATCAATCAACCGGATATGGGAGCTATCCGATCCAGGCACCGTTCCATTCGGCCGTTCAGCCGACGGTCCCTCAGTATCAACCGGCCACGTCAGAAATCGGCAGGGGGGCAGATGCCGCAGAAGCACTCAGAAGCACGGCGCCGATGACGATGTACGATGGGGCGACAGATTCGCTTTGCCATCAACTGTCAACTGCTCAGACGGTCACGATGCAACAGAATCCGCCACACGTTTCGATCCATCACCCGGCCGTACCGCCGCTGATCCACCAACATATGTCGGCGCCCCGACCAGCTGTTCATCAGCAGCAAGTGGATTGGACAGCAAGAATAGCGGAGGTAATTCAAGACTAATTCAGGTTAAAGCCGAAAGTACAAACTTATACGTACAAGACGCCGTACCCATCGGCCTACGATCTATTGCCGTTTCCCCATCGGTACAAAGTTCCTGACTTCACCAAGTTTTCGGGGCTGGATGACACCTCAACCGTGGAGCACATAAATAGGTTCATCATCCAGTGCGGGGAAGCCGCCACACAAGATGCTCTGCGGGTGCGTCTGTTCTCGTCGTCTCTATCTGGGTCGGCCTTCCAGTGGTTCACTACCTTACCACCCAATTCCATCGTCGCTTGGGCTGATCTAGAAAAACAATTTCATAAGTACTTCTATGCGGGACTCCACGAGATGAAGCTTTCAGATTTGACCAGACTCAGGCAAAGGAGTGACGAACCAGTAACTAGCTACATACAGAGGTTCAGAGAGGTCAGAAACCAATGCTATACCCTAGCCCTGACCGATGCCCAGTTGGCCGATATCGCCTTCCAAGGCCTCCTGCCACATATCAAGGAGAAGTACGCCTCACAAGAATTTGAAAGTTTAAGTCAGATCGTTCACCGATTGGCCGGTCAGGAGATACGTCCGTTTGATCAACGGAGGAATTTCCAGAAAAAGGTGGCATATTTGGAAGGGTCTGAATCTGAGGAAGAAGAAGAAATCGGCTTAGCAGAATGGGTCAAAGGGAAGAAGCCGATATCGTGCCCTTTCGGTAAGAAAGAACTAGAGGCATTAGGTTTTGACACGTCAAAGGCCGATAAAATCTTCGACTTACTTCTCCAGGAGGGGCAGATCAAGCTCTCACCTTACCATACCATTCCCTCGGCCGATCAGCTCAAAAAGATGAAGTATTGAAATGGCACAACGCTACATCTCATGACACAAATGAGTGCAAGATCTTCCGTCAGTAGATACAGTCGGCCATTGAGCAAGGCAGACTCAAGTTCGAAGTCCCGGCAAAGCTGGTAAAGCCGATGAAGATTGATCAGCATCCTTTCCCCGCTAACATGGTTGACACGGGAAGAAACTCACTTCAAACCAAGGTGCTGACGTCGGAATCGGCTAGAAGAAGCGGCGCCGTGGACCCTAGAAAGCAGGTTACGATAAACGATGTCAAAGGGAAAAGACGGGCTGAAAATGAGGGCGAAGGATCAGAACGATCGCGTAGACCCGTCACTTCCCAATTCTTACTCAGCAAATATCAGCAGCAGCAGGAAAGGTCGAGACACCACGATGAGATGATACGCCGACACGAAGATCATTGGCGATGTCCGTTCTTCATCCATTGCTGGGAAAATGACCTCAGATTGCCATCAGCCGATAATTGCCCTGAGTGCAGCGGATCAAATCGCAACGAGCGCCCATTCAAAAGATCGCGCTCCAGAGACAGAGGATCAGAGCCGATTAGCAGAAACTTGCGCGAACAAGAAGGTCGGCGCCTTTTAGTGCATGATCGGCTGGGGGGCAGAGTTGACCGGTATGACCGGTCGAAGGGCAGGATCAACCAGCAGAAGCGACTGGGGGGCAGAACCAGCGTACACGATCGGCTAGAAGAAATGGCTAATGCTAGGGTGTCAGATGAGAACCCCCTAGGAAGGGAACCAGACTAGGAGCACGCCAAACCGCCAGCCAAACCAGTAAACCCCAGGTGGTGCCCTGATGGACTATCTAAATCTCAAAAACGAAGAATCCAACGTCTGCGCCAATGGGAACAACAAGAGGGAGAGCAGAGGCAGATGCTGGATAAGAAAAACGACAGGTCTCGGGTCTGGCGCCCCAAGAGAAACAATGACAAGGAGGGCGACAATTAAGAATCGGCAGCTGATGTCAACATGGTGTTCATATTGCCGATGGAGTTCAAGGCGCCCACCGATCGAGACAAAGCGACAAGGATGGAGGAGCAGATGGCGCAGTTGGTTTTGGAGCCGATGACAGCCACTTTTGAGAAACTGGAAGATGAAAAACGGCAACATCTCAAGGCTCTATTTCTCAAAGGACAAGTTAACGGACGACCCGTTACCAGGTTACTAGTGGACGGAGGCGCTGCGGTCATTATCATGCCATATGCCATGTTCCGGAAGTTAGGAAAAAGTGATGAAGACCTGACAAAGACGGACATGATGCTCAAAGACTTTGAAGGCAGCATGTCTCCCGCCCGCGGAGCGCTCTGCGTCGACCTCACCATCGGCAGTAAGTCCCTTCCCACTACCTTATTTATTATTAATGGTAAGGGGTCCTACAACATGTTGCTCGGTCGCGATTGGATACACGCGAATTGCTGCGTCCCGTCTACAATGCACCAATGCCTCGTACAGTGGGTCGGCGACAGTACAGAGATAGTCACCACCGATTCCACCTACAGCGTTGCGGCGGCCGACACGCAATAGTGGAGCTGTGAACACGTCAAGTGTATATCTGGTAGAACTTGGGACACTGATTTCCTAAAAGTGTCCGATTTTGGTCTATAGCCGATCCAAGCAGTCGGCTCTGAAGAGTCAGATTAGATGGATCAGTTCGTCCGAGAAGACGGGAAGCTTGGGCATGGATTTACGTCGGCCGATTCATTGGAGATGGTGGATTTAGGAGATGGTAGCAAGCCAAGGCCGACGTATATTGGTGCTAGCTAGGATCCCGATTACAAATGTGGATTGATAAGTTTGTTAAAAGAATTCAAAGATTGCTTTGCTTGGGAATACCATGAGATGCCTGCCCTAGACCGGTCCATTGTCGAACACTGGTTGCCTATAAAATTAGGATATCGGCCATATCAGCAGCCTGCACGACGGTGCAACCCTAAAATTCTACCTGATATAAAGGCCGAGATCACAAGATTGATTGAAGCAAGATTTATTCGGCAGTGCTGTTACGCCGAATGGATTTCTAATATTGTACCCGTATATAAGAAAAACGGAAAGCTGCGCGTATGCATCGACTTCAGGAACCTAAATCAGGCTACACCAATGGCGGGTATTCGATGCCGACAGCCGATGTCTTGATAGATGCTACCGCAAGACATAAAGTCATCAGTTTCATGGATGGTAACGCTGGGTACAATCAAATATTAATGGCCGAAGAAGATATTTCGAAGACGGCTTTCAGGTGTTCGGGCCACCTCGGTTTATTCGAGTGGGTTGTAATGACCTTTGGGTTAAAGAATGCCGGCGCTACATACCAGCGGGCTATGAATTATATCTTTCACAAGCTCATTGGTGTATCGGTGGAAATCTACATCGACGATGTGGTGGTCAAGTCAAAAGGCCATCAAGAACATCTGGCCGATTTTACAAGAGGTATTGGAGTGCACAAGGAAGCATGGTTTGAAAATGAACCCGAATAAGTGTGCATTCGGCGTGTCGGCTAGGCAATTCTTAGGATTCATGGTCCATGAGCGCGGGATAGAGGTTAACCGGAAGACCATATCCGCCATCAATAAGGTTGTGGCTCCACAGAATAAAACTGAGCTGCAGTCCCTCATCGGCAAGGTCAATTTTATTAGAAGATTCATATCCAACTTGTCCGGGCGTATTCAAGCTTTCACTCCTTTGTTGAAATTGAGGCTCGATCAGGAATTCGTGTGGGGAGAAGAACAAGGCAAAGCATTAGAAGATATCAAGCAATATCTAATTTCACCACCAGTGTTGGTCCCGCTACAGCCCGGTAAGCCGTTCAAATTATACTTATCAGCTGACAAACAGGCTATCGGATCGACGCTGGTACAGGAGTTCGAAGGAAAAGAACGGGTGGTATATTATGTCAACAGAAGACTCCTGGACGCCGAAACAAGATATTCCCCGGTGGAACGGTTGTGCCTGTGTCTATATTTCTCGTGTAACAAGCTCAGGCACTATTTGTTATCGGCAGAGTGCATAGTCGTATGCAAGGACGATGTGGTAAAATATATGGTATCACTACCGATTTTGAAAGGACGGATTGGAAAGTGGATCCTGGCTCTGTCAGAGTTTGACTTAAGGTACGAATCGGCCAAGGCTGTCAAGGGTCAAGTCATGGCTGATTTCGTGGCTCAACATTGTGGACCGGAAATTGCTGTCGTTGAACGGTTCCATGGACTCTATACTTCGATGGTTCTTCATGTGGGGCTGGATCGGGAATCAGCATCATTCTTGTATCGCCTCGGGGGGCAAGCTATGATTTCTCTCTGCCGATAGAAGCGTCCGCAACCAACAACCAGGCGGAATACCGAGCCATCCTAAAAGATATCCAATTGTTAAGGGAAGTCAAAGCTAATGCAGTCGAAATTTTTGGGGATTCCATGCTCGGAAAGATTAAAAAAAGAATTTTGAAGTAAAAGTCATGTTTTACTCCAAAACTGGGGGGCATGTGTTGACGCCAGATTTTGACACGTGTTGAATCGGCGTCAGGAAAGGAAGAGACTGGCCGATGCGGCAGATTTAAAGGCTACAGTTGGGAATCAGCCGATTGAGGCTACAGTTAGGGATCGGCCGATTGGCGATGCAGCTTGCGCCAACAGATAGGGGGATGAAGCCATTGGAATCCCAACAGAGGATCTCAGTCAAAAATGACCTGACATTGGTCAAAAGAACGATGCTGACTCGGTTGTGAAGCAATGGAAAGAATCCGGATTGGACTAGGAGATGGCGGTAGAAGATTTTGCGGGAGCCCGTTTCCTTTAGGAAAATATTATAGTTATAGTAGTTTTCTATTTAAATCAAGTTTGTAACGGATCGTAATCGATCAGGAATCTTAGTCCTAGGGTATAAATAGGAGCCGTCAGGGTTTTGTAGAATATACATCAATCAATCAACAAAAACAATCTACTTTTTCATCGCACTTTACTTTCAAGTCGGCGACTTCACCAATACTTCTTTTTCTTTCACAAGTTCGTACGGATTGGCAGGGCTGCATCGACATGATCTTCGGCCAATTGGTAGGTTCCACTTATCGAATAACATCTAAGCTTTAACTTCGGGCGCATCGCCGTTGTTTCGTTTAGATTTATTCACTAGTTATCGATATTTACCAGAATTATAGGTTTTACCTATTGTTCTAGTTTTATCACCAGTTATCCAGCTTGAGATCGAAACTATCGGCTTTATCATTGCTTTCCCTCGTTCATTATCATATAGCCGATTAGATCTATCTCAAGTGTTGCATCTGTAATAATTGTTTAAGTTGCTCCAGCAGTTCTCTTTGCAATTATTATGTGATTATCGGCTGATCCATAGCCGGTCATCTTCATAGCAAATCGGCCGATTCGCTGATACACTTTTCGGGACAGATCGGAACCTCAGCCGATCGGAACACCCGGAATTTAATACGTTTATTTCCTTGTCAATCAACAGGTCAGATTGACTGGCACGCCGCGTGAACCTCACCAGGGCAATCACCCGAATAGGAGTTAAGCAGATTCTCCCGGATTGTGTGTCCGACGCTGAAGGTACGAATCCAAGCGTCTGCATCCAATGGTTCCTCCGTCTTGTTAAAGAGAGGGGGCTGCGTTCCAAAGAAATCCGAGTAACCAGCAACTTGAGGTTGGGGTGCATGGTGCACACCCTGCTGCTGATGGTGGTGTTGCTGCCCCTGAACCAGTTGTCGTAACAGTTCGGTTTGAGCGGCCATCACCTCCACCAGACTAGGTGGCGGTGGCGGGGGCGGCGTCTGCTGCGACCTGCTGCCACTCGCTCCAAATCCATCAGGGTTGCCACGTGTTGCCCCAACCATCTGAAACATGGTGGTTTGATATCAGCAAAGGCTTCATAAATCTCCAATGATTCCAAAAAGATAGTACGGGAAAAAATAGAACTTGATAGGCTTGATACAAACGGGTGTGCAATCTGCGGCTGGTTAAGAGGAATTTCCTAGCTCACGTTCCGCTTATCTGAAACCTTTCAAAGGTGGGTAGTGATTAGGAAATGTAGCGGCCTAAAACTGTGGCATTCAAACACCTCCGATTACTCCTTCTCCGACTACATTTCCGACTACTCGGACTACTAATTCGACTACTATGGCTGTACCACCGACTACTTCATCTGTATTTCCATATGCCAGAACCACAACTCTGACTGCTATGGCTCATCTATCGACTACATCGACTAACACACGGCTTCTTTGACTACATTTCTGACTGCTTCGACAACATCTACTACTCCTTCGACCACATCTTCGACCGCTTGAACTATACCATCATCTGCTACAGCTACAGTTCAACTACACGGTGTCTTCGACTACCGCAACTGCAGATCCGACTGCTTCAGTTGCACCTCTGTCTAGTACGACTATAACTTCGACTACACTGAATGGATGACTGCTCGATTACTTAAGTTATACTTCCATTTGCTACGACCACACCATGGCCTGCGTTTACTATCTCTCCGACTAGTACAACTACTTTTTCAATACGTCTGTTGGCGCTAAAATCGGCCAGATAGGAATCGGCCGATGGTCTTCAGCGTCGGACACACGACCCAGGAGAATCTGCTTAGCTCCTGTTCGGGTTATCGCCCTGGTACGGTTCGCGCGGCGTGCCAGTCAATCTGACCTGTTGATTGACAAGGAAATAAAGTATTAAATTCCAGGCGTTCCGATCGGCTGGAGTTCCGATCTGTCCTGAGGAGCGCGTCGGCGGTGAATCGGCCGATTTGCTGTAGAGATGATCGACTATGGATCAGCCGATAATCGTGTAGTAATTGTAAAGAAAACTGCTAGAGCGATCTAAACAATTACTATAGAGGCAAAAGTTGAAATAGATCTAATCGGTTGTAAGATGGTAAATCGAAGAAGAACGATGACGAAGCCGATTACTCTGATCTCAAGCTGGATAACTGGTGATAATACTAGAACAACAGGTAAAACTTGCAATTCTAGTAAATATCGATAACTGGTGAATAAATCCAAATGAAACCACAGCGACGCGCCCGTAGTTAAAGCTCGGATATTACTCGATAAGCGGAACCTACCAATTGGCCGGAGATCAAGCTGATGCAGCCCTGCCAATCCGCGAACTCGTGAAAGAAGAAAAGTACTCGGCTGAAAAAGTAGAAGTATTGTTGTTGATTGATGTCATTATGATCCCTTTGCAAGACCCTGACGACTCCTATTTATACCCTAAAACTAGGACTCCTGGTCGATCACGACTTATTACAACCTTATTTAAAAAATAGGAAAACTACTATATCTATAATAACTTTTAAAGAAAACGGACTCCCGCAGAATCTTCCACCGCCGTCCCCTAATCCAATTAGGATTCTTTCCAATTGCTCCTTGACCGACTTAGCATTGCCCTGTTCACCAACTTTTGACCAAGACCCTCCAGAATAGTCCCATCCTGTTGGCGCAAGCTGTATCACCAATCGGCCGATTTCCAACTGTTACCTCAATCGGCCGATTCCTTATCGTAGCCTTTAGACTTGCCGCATCGGCCGACCTTCTTTTCCCGACGCCGATTTAATACGTGTCAAAATCTGGCGTCAACACATGCCCCCCAATTTCGGAGTAAAACATAACTTTTTCTTCGAAACTCTTTCTTTAATCCTTTCTTCCGAAACGAGCGCAGTAAAAACCTCCTTCCGTTCCGCGGCACAATGATTGCAATTTCCTTGGACCGAGCGTGCGAAACGACTGCTCCCCTGGAATTCGTGTAGACGGCGCGGTAGGAATACCATCTTTGCCCTTGCTCTCCCGATTTTCTTAAGTACTGGCCTTCTCCGCCTACTCTTCCCCACAAATATAACATTCTCCTCCAACGAACCATTGTTCGTCTTCCTCCAAGCTCTCTCTGATCTCCAAGCGCTTCCCCTCTTCCGGCGATCTCATCCGCGACCTGCTCCAACCCTCCAATGGCATCACCATCAGCGACCGCTCCATCCACGGAAGCTCCATCGGCAACTCCTTCAGCGGCGGCGGCCCAATCGGCGGCTTCCCTAGCGGTCCCATCGGCGACGATGATTTCCATCCCAGAGTTAAATACTTGAAATTTTTTCCTTTTCGCTTTTCTAATGCTTCAGTACTTTCCGGATCCTTTCTCAGTTTCTTCCCCTTTTCCCCCTTTTTAGGCACTTACGCACCGAATCACCATCCCCCTCTCAGAATCCTCTGACCTCATCTGCTTGGGCCCTATGGGGAACCCCGATCCAACAGACCTGATCAGTCTAGAAACTCATAGAATCACATTCAAGCAGTCGCCCATGGATCTAGATCAGGGGGTAGGTACTTTTAGATCCTGGCCAAATGAAACCCCCGGCTGGAGAGAATGGTGCCAGAGAGTGGCCAGATCTTGGAGGGTTCAGTGGGATGAACAGAAAATCGGCCAGTGCATAGACCTATCTTTGTCTCAGATGGAAAGAAACGAACCTCTAGTCATGGCAGCCTCTTATTTTTGGTCTGATGCACTTAATGCATTCCTTTTCGGACATGCACCAATGACCCCGACCCTGGCCGATGTTCTGTTGTTGACCGGCCTCGATGTCTCCTCCGCCGATACCCCTTTCAATTATCTGTTCAAGCCATCACATCGGCTAGAGACCAAAGGAATCGGTGGGTGGAAAGGGTATATTAGCAAAAATATGAAGACCGGGACAGTTTCAGAGAGGGAGCATACTGCTTTTCTGATGATGTGGCTAGAAAAACACTTTTTCTGTGGCAGAGCAGTTGGACCCTCTTCAAACACCCAAGCTTTAGCGGAGGCTTTGTCACAAGGATCGGCCATCCTCCTTGGAAAACATCTGCTGGGATCGGCCTATTACCTGATGCACCAAATCGGTACCAAGCTGTCGAAGGGGGAGCCGATCGGGAACCCTAGCGGTCCCTGGTGGTTCATCACCCTCTGGCTCAATTTACATATGAGCAAGGTCTCTCAGCAACGGATAGAGACCAAAACCTTCCCTAACATTGAGTCAGAGGAGAATCCATCCATCCGACGACGCTGCAGATCATTTGGAGAAGCGGCATCGGCCTTCCCCGGCTGCCAGTTTACTGCTACCCGCACAGCTGAGTACTTCAGATGCTTTTATAATGGCCTTAGTGAAGAGACCGTCAGCTTGCATCCATATCAAGCAGTGGAGTCGATTTTTGAATTACCCATAAGCTACGACTTCTCCACCCATACTTTTGACAGGAAGCTTATGGATGTCTTGATCAAGCCAGGGATTCTGCCAGCCAATTTCTTCTCAGGAAAGGACTCTCCCACTTATGAGTTCTACAATCCATCGGCTGCAGCAAGGCAACTGGGTTTTGGCCAACTGCCGATTCGGGTCTATTTCGCCGGTCAAGCGAAATTTAGAGATGGACTGACTTCAAGTCTTGATTATAGTCGGCTGTGCGACCTAGTACCGGATTCCAGTACCATCGATCTTAATAATTGGTCAGTTGCCTCTTTTGCCACCCAGCAATTCAAATTATGGTGGGCAGAATGGAAGCAACACCTCTTCTGCAAATCTCCATCATCTTATTGCAACATTCTGGACCCAGAAAACATTGATCCAAATGCAGCGGTATGTCCTTTTTCTCAACCGATTCCAATGCTATCTCTTTCCATATTGTCATTTTGTTATTAACTCACGTTCATCTTCTCAGGCCGATAGATAGTCACCATCAATACACGCCGTATCCACTTATCGGCTTCCATGCTCCAACTGTCAAGGATATCTCTACTGGCCGATCGAAACGAGCACCGAAAAGGCCATCATCGAAGATAACCAGCCGTCGAGTGCGAGCTCGCATCGGATCGGCCGATCAGACGGCAATAGCATCTGCTGAGGTTCCTCGTATCGGATCGGCCGATCAGATGGCAGTGGCATCGGCCGAGACTCCCCGTATCGGATCGGCTGACCAGATGGTGGTGACACCGACCGAGACTCCAATCCCTTTACCTTTGCCGGTTGTCGAGATGGCCGATCCCCAAGTCACCGCCGAAGTCGGGGCAGCTGCAGCATCGCTATTAGTAGAAGCTGTTCAGGTAATCTTACTTATCTCATATATTCTTCAAATCTTCTACTGACATTAACTCTCTTCCTCTGCCAGGCTGCACAAGCTATTCCACCGCAGTCCCCGCAGCAATCGGCCACGTCCCAAGTGGAAGCCGAAACTCCAGCAGCTCCTATCATCGAGGTAAATGATCTCTTACCTTGATCTCTTAATTTTTAGAAAACTTAACCGATCTTGATGCAGGCCGATTTGGGTATGCCAACTACAACCCCACAACAGACATTGGCATGGAGATCCACAGAGGCATGGCAAATTTCTCACACCATCTTATTTCAATTTCCCATAGCATACTCACAGGATCTATTTTCCATATCTTTTCAGGAAGCTGGTCCAAGAGGAGCACTAATAATCGTTGAATCTTCCTCTTCCGACGAGCCAACTGCACCAGCCCCTGAGACAAGGGAAACGCTTCCACCGGCGCAGGCAAGAGAAATTCGCTTTAAAGAGGTAACAAACTTACCATTAGAATCGGCCGATTTCTTTTTACTGCTTGCCTACCCTTTACTTTATTTCTTCACAGGAGCAAGACACCCCTAACAACCGCATCTTCTCCTTTGCCGTCTCCTTGCCCGATGACGAGGAAATTGCTTCACGCCCAACTCCATTGAGCTCTGCCTCCGATGATGTCCACGCCAAGCTTTAAAGCATGCGCACTCTCCTTCAAGACGACATCGGCCGATTGGTAGAAGATGCTTCGCCGATTCGACGACTTTTCAACGAGATCAAAGGTCGAATCCCGGAAGAAGTATCAGAATACTTAGCGCACGCTGCCTATATAGAGCATATGCATATTCCGGTTTCCAGGGCGCTGCGCCATATGGCCGATCGTGACCAGATGGCAAAAACTCAGGAGGAGGCTGATTCATACAAGCACCGGACTCAGGAGGTACACCACAAGATCAACTTCCTCGAAATCTGTCGTCGGGACATTGTCGGCGCGATAGATCGGCTGAAACGGAGAAGAGCAGAGCTGGCCAAGGAGATGGAGCAGATAACCAAAGAGATAGCCGCTGAAGAAAAGAAACTCCAAGAACTCCCATCCATCATCAGTGAGCTGAAGCAAGAAAGACAGATCGCCGTGTGTCAGATGTCCCAAGATCGGCCGATGATGATCAGAGAGTACTAGACTCGGCCGATCAAATTAGACGACAAGCTATTGTAGCCATAGATGCCTTCCTTGGGTTGTAAAGAACATTGTAAACATTTATTGCTCCTTCAATGTTACTGCGCCGATTTGGTTTTGAACTATTTCTTCAGTCAGCTTTGCATTTATGTATGTATTTACTCCGATAGGACGTGTCTCACCATCCATCTACCCCTCCTTCCTTTATAAGTAGACCCTTCAACATCTCCAAAGGCATACACATAACTTATCTTCACTTGCCCTCTTTACTGTCCCAAACTGAACGGCAAGATGTCTTCTTCGTCCTCTTCATCTTCTTCCTCTGTCAACTAGGTATGAACTCTCCTCTGCCTTTCCCCTAAGCATCTTAATCGCTCTGATGTTGGGTAACCCCTTTTATCTCTGTTTAGCCAAAACATCTTAGCCCTGGTCTAGAACGAGCGATTGAAATCATGCATTCAAAAGAGCCACTATCACAGGCAGACACAGATCTGATAAGAGCTCATGCTGAGGAACTCAGGGATCATGTCCCTGCTGTTGTCCAAGAATACTGGGACCTTATAGATGCTCACTTTTTGGTCCGTAAGCGAGCATCTCCTGAAAAAAATCCTCCACTTCCTTGTAAAGCTAAGACCGAAGTTGCCATGGAAGATCTGGAGGAGAAGAAGACCTGCCTACTGATAGAACTTTGCAACCAAGCTGAAACTGGAGCCACTGCAGAGGACCCGAAGGAGAAAAGGCTCAGCCTTATGATAGAACTGGGTCGCATCGACAGAGAAATCCAGCGTAGGCGTAATCAGTAGACATGTCGGTATTTTTATTCTAAGAGCGACTTGTACCTTGTTGGCCATGTACTCTGTCATTTTCATCCATGAAACTTATGACTTTGTGTCCTGAGGGAGCATCTATCAAGATATCGGCCGTTGGCATCGGATATCCATCCATTGGCGTAGCCTGATTTAAGTTCCTGAAATCGATGCACACGCGTAACTTTCCATTCTTCTTGTATACAGGCACAATATTAGAAATCCATTCGGCGTAGCGGCACTGCCGAATAAATCCTGCTTCAAATAACTTTGTAATTTCGGCCTTTATATCAGGTAGATTCTTGGGGTTACACCGTCGTGGAGGTTGCTGATATGGCCGATATCCTGATTTTATAGGTAACCGGTGTTCAACAATGGACCGGACTAGACCTGGCATCTCATGATGTTCCCAAGCAAAGCAATCCTTGAATTCTTTTAATAAATGTATCAGTTTACACTTATACTCAGGATCCAAATTAACACTAATATACGTCGGCCTTGATTTGCTGCTATCTCCCAAATCTACCGTCTCCAATAAATCGGCCGACGTAAACCCATGCCCAAGCTTCCCGTCTTCTCGGACGAGCTGATCCATTTATTCTGAATCTTCAGATCCGACTGCTTGGATCGGCTGTAGACCGAAATTGGACACTTTCAGGAAGTCAGTGTCCCAAGTCCTGCCAGATATATATTTGACGTGCTCGCAGCTCCACTGTTGCGTGTCGGCCGCTGCAACGCTGTAGGCGGAATCGACAGTGACTATCTGTGTGCTGTCGCCGACCCATTGCACGAGGCATTGATGCATTGTAGATGGGACACAACAGTTTGCATGTATCCAGTCGCGACCAAGCGGCATGTTGTAGGACCCCTTGCCATTAATAACGAAAAAAGTGGTAGGAAGGGTCTTACTGCCGATGGTGAGGTCGACGCAGAGCGCTCCACGGGCGGGAGACACGTTGCCTTCAAAATCTTTCAGCATCATGTCCGTCCTGGTGAGGTCTTCATCGCCCTTGCCTAGCTTGCGAAACATGGCATACGGCATGATGTTAACTGCGGCACCTCCATCTACTAGTAATCTGGTGACGGGTCATCCGACAACGTAGCCTTTGAGAAACAGCGCTTTAAGATGTTGCTGTTTTTCTTCTTCTGGTTTCTCAAAAGTAGCCGTCATCGGCTCTAACACCAGTTGTGCCATTTGTTCTTCCATTCTTGTTGCTTTGTCTCGATCGTCAGGCGCCATGAATTCCATCGGCAATATGAACACCATGTTGATTTCGGCTGCCGATTCTTGATTGTTTGCTTCCTGATCGTTTTTCTTTCGATGCCAGACCCGAGACTTAACATTTCTTTTCTCTGGCATCTGCCTCTGTTCTTCTTCTTGATGCTCCCACTGGCGTAGGCGTTGGATCCTCCGTTTCTGGGATCTGGATAGGCCATAAGGACACCACCTGGGATTTACTGGTTTGGCCGATGATCTGGCGTATTCCCTATCTGGTTCCCTTCCTACGGGATCCTCGTCCGACACCCTGTCATCGGCCATCTCTTCCAGCCGATCGTGCACGCTGATCCTGCCCCCCAGTCCATCCTGTTGGTTGGTCCTGCCTTTTGACCGGTGGTACTGGTCAACACTGCCCCCCAGCCGATCATGCACCGAAACGCGTTGTTCCTCTCGTCCGCGCCGATTTCTGCTGATCGGCTCTGATCCTCTGTCCCTAGAGTGTGGCATCGGGCGATCGTTGCAACTCAATCCATTACATTCTGGACAGTTATCGGCAGACGGCAATCTGATGTCGTTCTCCCAGCAATGGATGAAGAACGGACATTGCCAGTGATCTTCATGCCAGCGTATCATCTCATCATGGTATCTTGATTGTTCTTGCTGCTGCCGATATTTACTGAGTAAGAACTGGGAGGTGACGGGCTTGCGTGGTCTTTCTGGCCCCCGCCTGTTCCTTTTGATTTCTTCCGTCGTGATCTGCCTCCTGGGTCGACGGCGCCGCCCCTTCTTGCCGATTCTGACGTCAGCACCTTGGTTTGACATGAATTTCCTCCAGTGTCAACCATGTTGGCCCGGAAGGGATGCTGATCTATCTTCATCGGTTTTGCCGATTTAGCTGGGGTTTCAAATTTAAGCCTCCCCTGTTCGATGGCCGATTGTATCTGCTGACGGAAGACTTTGCATTCATTTGTATCATGAGAAGTGGCGTTGTGCCACTTGCAGTATTTCATCTTCTTAAGCTGATCGGCCGAAGGGATGGTGTGATGCTGAGATAGCTTAATCTGTCCTTCCTGGAGCAATAAATCGAAAATTTTATCGGCCTTTTATGTGTCAAAGCCGAATGTCTCTGGCTCTTTCTTTCCGAAAGGGCATGATATCGGTTTTTTCCCTTTCACCCATTCTGCCAGGCCGATTTCCTCCTCCCCATCAGATTCAGATCCTTCTAGGTATGCTACCTTCTTTTGGAAATTCCTCCGCTATTCAAACGTACGGACTTCTTGTCCTGACAAACGGCTGACGATCTGGCTTAGGCTTTCAAACTCTTGCGCAGCATATCTTTCTTTGATTTGTGGTAGGAGGCCTTGGAAAGCGATATCGGCCAACTGTGCATCGGTCAGAGCCAGACTGTAGCATTTGTTCCTGACTTCTCTGAACCTCTGTATATATCCAGTTATTGGTTCATCGCTCCTTTGCCTGAGGTTGGTCAGATCTGAGAGCTTCATCTCATGTACTCCTGCGTAGAAGTATTTGTGGAACTGTTTCTCCAGATCGGCCCAAGTAACAATAGAATTTGGCGGCAAAGTGGTAAACCACTGGAAGGCTGATCCGGAGAGAGACGATGAAAATAGCCACACCCTTAGAGCATCTTGCGTGGCGGCTTCTCCACACTGGATGATGAATCTGTTGACGTGCTCAACGGTGGATGTGTCGTCCAGCCCCGAAAACTTGGTGAAATCGGTACCTTGTAGCGGTGTGGGAACGGCAGCAAGTCATAGGCCGATGGGTATGGAGTCTTGTATGTGTAGGTTTGTGCTTTCGGCTTCAACCCAAACTGGTCCTGAATCACTTCTGCTATTCTTGCCGTCCAGTCCACCTGCTGCTGATGAACGAACGTTCGCGGTGCCGGCACATGTTGAAGGGCTGATGGTGGTACAGCTGGGTGATGAATCGAAACGTGCGGCGAATTTTGCTGATCAGCTGACAATTGATGGCGAAGTGAATCCGCCGCCCCGTTGTACGTCATCATCGGCGCCGTGCTTCTGAGTGATTCTTCAGCACCTGCCCCCTGCCGATTTCTGATAAGGCTGGCTGATACTGAGGGACCGTCGGCCGGACGGCCGATTGGTGCGGCGCCTGGATCGGATAGCTCCTATATCCGATTGTTGGCTCAGGATAACCGTTGTCGCCGACGTCCCCCAGGGTACTGAGCTTGTGGGCAGCGATTGCACAGAAGCAATCTGGATAGGTTGAAGCGGTGTCTATGATGGGAAACATGGTGCACCGCTGTATCTTGGAGACGCTGGAGGCAACAGAGTGTTGTACCCTTCGCGTTGCGTCAATATCGGCTGAGGAGCCGATTGGGACGTGTATGGTAAGCTTCTGGCTGGCAGCATGGTTGGCGGGGCATACGCTGGTCCCTGATAGCCTTGGACTGCTCCGCTGGCCAGAGAACTGATGTCACACCCGGTTTAAGGATAAAACCGAATGCATGACTATATGTATGCCAGGATCAAGTTCCATACATATAGACATCATTAGTGAATAACAGCAACAGTATCACGTAAAGAAATATAAATAAAGACTTACAAGACTATCAGAGATATGCGCTTATAATGGAAACGAAGGCTCCAAACTTCACAGGCAGACGACTGGGGGTTGCGTACGCCTAGAACTCTTCATTATCTTCAGTAGACTTCACACCTTTTTCTTCTGAGCAGCAGTTAGCAAGGGTGAGTACACTTATGGTTGGTACTCAGCAAGGCCACCAGAAATAACCAGAGTAACGATTTATATCCATCTTTAAGTTTATTAATCATGTGAGGGTCCAGGCCACTCTTAACCATGAGCACGGCTGTTATAACAGTTTTACACTCTGCAGAGGTTGTACACTTTCACCACAAGTCGCGTAAAAGTTCAAAAGAACTTTGGACCCAACCATATTGTGCTAGCTAGGCACAATACCACACTTCCGAGGTGTGATTGCATAGGGACGCTACGAGGCCTTTACAAAGATTCCCTAATAAGAAGTAGTCCGCTAGAGTTTCGGTAGCGGCGTGGTCCATAAACCTCCCTAATGGCCAGCACCTTAGCGAAGGCTGCTACCCCAAGAGGACCGGGCTATGACCCCTATCACTGACCCCCTCCTTGCCCTTTCGGTAAGACCGCTTCAAACTAGAGTCTCTAATTAATTAGCCAAGACCAGAGCCATTTAGTTCTCGTGGTTGTACTATTTTCCTAGGTGGTTCTCCATGTTCCAATTAATACATGGTATTCTTGTAAATAAGCACAGATAGGAGGATGGTTAGGGTCACTTGCCTTTTTCCAACGAAAAGCTACTCTTACTGCTCTTCAGCTCTTGCTTACTTGGAAACCTTGTTCTTCAAGCTTCGTCAGCGATCATTCTACTCGAAGCAAACAACTAGCACAAACATACAAAATAACAAACAAGTACAGCTAAGAACAATACACCAATCACAAAACAAAAGCTTTTAAAAGAGCGTGCTAAGGATAGGGCTCGCTGCTACGGTTATAAGAGCGCAAGAAACGTGGGAATCGGAGCTAGGGTTGGAAAGATACAGCTATCGGAATTTTGGTATTATAAAAGAAACAAAAGAACTATAAGTTTTATTTATTTTATTTGGAAAACAAATGTAAAAGATATTCAAAACAAAATATCCTTGATTATAATTAACTAATTTTATATTTTTTATTTATAAAAGCGGGGTAGAACTTAGTCATATTTTATTTGTGATTGTCTACGTACAAATTACACTAATTAACAATTCTTTAGAAAGAAAACTTGTGAGAGGATCTAAACGCATAACTTTATATTTGGTGTTCAACTAAACAAATTATATTTAGAACACATTTGAGTTGGTATTAATTGAATTGACATTAGTTATGAAAAACCGGAGGTAAAGACCTAGGTGGATTTTAATTAGAAAACTAAGTGAGAGAACTTTAATCAAGTTAAATCTATTTTTAATTTAAAAATAGGAACTAAGGCACAATGACATGACTAAACGGTAGCTTAGGCTTTAGAAGACTTAACGCAACGAGAACGAGTCGGAACGGAGCTAAAATGACGAAGGTAGGGCTAAAACAAGGCTCCAGGGTCTTATCTGCGAAGAAAACTGAACTTCTAGGGGTTAAATTGAAGAGGTCAGAGCCTAAAACATAATTAAACCTTAAATAGAGGGTCGGGGTGCAAAACTATAGGTCCTGGACGGCGGGTACCAATTCTGGAAAGGTCAGGGGTCGGGATAGAAAAAGAAAGGGCTCAACTCTAACTATTTTCTACTGATCTGGACTACGGGTTGATTCCTGGAAAACCTAGGGATCTTCCTGCAAAAGTTTTGGGCTAGGGTCGGGTGAATCTAATCCGTTAGATCAGAATCGTACGGCGGATCGACGAATCGGCGGGGTAAGGGTCGGGCGAATCGGCGGTATGAGGAGTGGGTCGGGTGAATCGGCTGTGTAAGGAAAAGGTTGGGTAAATCGGCAGTGTAAAGTAAAGGTCGATTCTGGCCGTTAGATCTAGATCGAGCGGCAGAAGAAGGGTCGGCTCGATGGGACGAAAAGGGGTCAGGCGAAGCGGAGTTTAACTGGGCATCGGCGGCGAGCGAGTACGGCGGCGGACGGCCGGAGCTTCACCGAATCCGGTGTTCCTGGCCTCGATTCAAGCTGGTTTTATGCCGGGGAGTGAGTGGGCGGTACGGCGAAGGTGAGGGTGGTCACGGGATGGCTGTGCGGCGGCTGTAGACTGGCAGCCATGGTGGTGGGCGGAAACAGGGGTCCGGCGAGGAATCGGCGGAGCAAAAGAGAGGGAGGAATCTGGTTTGCAACTTGATGCTCAACAATTCACGGAGCTCTGGCGAGAGTTGAAGACGGCGGAGAAGCTGCCGAACGGTGAGTCGACGAAGAATCAGCGACACGGGACGGCGGCATTCCTCCGAGGTGCAACTTCGAGCGGCGTGCGACAATGTTGTGTAGAGGAAAAGATTTGAGCTTGGCTTTGGTTGCAAAACGGGGCTTCGGCGAGATTTTATAGGGGCGGATCAGCCGAGAGTAGGAAGGCGGTGCTGCGGAATCGATCAGGACTCGGGGCAAGAAAACAAGAAAGAAAGAAAACGGGGCGCGAACGACAGCACGAAGTCGTTCTGGACTCTGGGTAAGTAAAGAAGAAAGAAGAAGAAGAAGAAGGCGCCGACAGGTGGGTCCTAGCTGTCGGTGGAAGAACGAGTCGGGTGAGGGAATCGGCCACTGAGTGGGCCGCGGAAAAAGAAAAGAAGAAGAGGAAAAGGAATTGGGCTGGCTGAAAGAAAGAATAGGAGAGGAAAAGAAATAAAGATGCATGCACAATTTTAATTTATGATTTTTATGAAAATACTTTTAAAAGTTTCAACTCTTATATTTTGGGTGTTACAAAACCTACCCCCCTTAAAAAGAATCTCGTCCTCAAGATTAAGAAGGATTAGGGAACAGTTGAGGGAATTCTGCAATCAGTTCATCTTCTCTTTCCCAAGTAGCCTCATCCTCTGAGTGGTGACTCCACTGTACTCTGCACATTTTGATCACTTTGTTCCGGGTAACCCTCTGAGATGTTTCCAAAATTCTAACCGGGTGCTCTGCATAAGTTAAATCTTCTTGCGCATCTAGTTCCTCCAACGGTAATTGCTCCTCTGGTACTCTCAAACACTTCTTTTAACTGTGACACGTGAAACACATCATGGACATCTGACAATCGTGCCGGTAGCTCCAATTGATATGCCAGTTCACCTTTCCTTTCCAGAATCTGAAAAGGACCAATATAACGTGGTGACAACTTTCCTTTCACTTTGAATCTACGTAAACCTCTGATGGGTGATACCTTCAAATACACAAAGTCTCCAACTTCAAATGTCAATTCCCTTCTTCGTGTATCAGCATAACTTTTCTGTCGTGACTGGGCAGTCTTGAGATTATCCCTGATTATCTGTACTTGTCTATCCGCTTCTTGAAGAATCTCTGGTCCAAAAACTTGACTTTCTCCTGTCTGATTCCAATACAATGGTGTCCTGCATTTTCTCCCATATAATGCCTCAAATGGGGCCATCTTGAGACTTGCTTGGTAACTGTTATTGTAGGAGAATTCTGCATATGGCAAACTTTTATCCCAACTACCTCCATGTTTGAGGGCACATGCTCTCAATATATCCTCTAATACTTGATTTGTTCGCTCAGTCTGACCATCTGTTTGCGGATGGTATGCGGAGCTGAAATTGAGCTTTGTATTCATGGATTCATGTAATTTCTGCCAGAAATGCAACGTGAACTGAGTACCTAGACACTATCTTCTTTGGAACATCGTGCAGACACACAATTCGTGACATGTACAGTTCTGCTAACTTGGCTCCAGTGTAGGTTGTTTTGACTGGGATGAAATGTGCGACTTTTGTCAATCTGTCCACAATAACCCATATCGAGTCGTAACCATCACGAGTACGAGGTAACCCTACAATGAAATCCATACCAATCTCTTCCCATTTCCATTCAGGTACTTTCAAAGGCTGGAGTAAACCTACGGGTCTCTGGTGTTCTGCCTTCACTCTCTGGCACACATCACACAAAGCTACGTGAGTTGCTACATCTCTTTTCAAACCATACCCCCAGTACCTTTCTTTCAAGTCCTGATACATTTTGGTACTTCCAAGGTGAATAGAATAAGCGGAATCATGTGCCTCCTTCAAAATGAGTTCACGAAGGTGATCAATTTCAGGTACACAGATCCTTTTTTTTCTGAACCAAACAGTTCCTTGTCCATCTTTGGTGAAGTCCTTAGTTTTGCCTAAACCAATTTGAATCTTGTTCTCTTTGATCTTAGCATCTGTCAACTGTCCTTTTCTAATCTCTTGTTCTAAGGTTGGTTCCATCTCCATGATCATGGCTTCCGCCTGAGTGACAATTCCCAAATTCAAATGTGCCATCTCCCAACATAATTCCTGAGGCATCAATCGAGCAATCATCATATTAGCTTGTCCTTTCCGGCTTAGGGCGTCTGCCACAACATTAGCCTTGCCAGGATGGTACTGAATATCCAAATCATAGTCCTTATTGATTCTAGCCATCTGCGCTGTCTTAGGTTAAGATCCTGTTGCGTGAAGATGTACTTCAGACTCTTATGGTCCGTGAAGATCTGACATTTGTTCCCGATCATGTAGTGCCTCCAAATCTTCAATGCGTGCACGACAGCAGCCAATTCCAAGTCCAGGGTAGGATAGTTCTGCTCATGCTTTCTCAGCTGTCTTGAAGCATAGGCCACAACTTTACCTTTTTGCATTAACACACATCCAAGACCCATCCGTGAAGCGTCGCATTACACATCAAACCCTTTATGGATATCTGGCATTATCAACACAGGGGCAGTGGTCAATCTTGTCTTCAGTTCTTCAAAACACTTCTGGTATGTAGCATCTCACTTAAATTCTTTCCCTTTTTCCAACAGAGAGGTCATAGGTTTCACAATCTTTGAGAAGCCTTTAATAAATCTGCGGTAGTAGCCTGCAAGTCCGAGGAAACTTCTGATTTCAGGCACAGACTTCGGTGGATTCCAATTCAGAACATCTTGAACTTTACTTGGGTCTACTGCAATTCCTCCATCTGCGATAACATGTCCAAGGAAAGAAACTTCTCTCAACCAAAAATCACATTTGCTCAGCTTAGCATATAACTGATTCTCTCAGAGTTTCTGTAACACTATCCTCAAGTGCTCTTCATGTTCTTACTCGTTCTGTGAATACACCAAGATGTCATCAGTGAACACAACCACAAACTTGTCAAGGTATTCCATAAAAACCTTGTTCATCAGGTACATGAAGTATGCTGGTGCGTTGGTCAATCCAAACGATATCACAGTAAACTCGTACAGACCATATCTGATAGTGAAGGCTGTCTTGGTTATATCCTCCGGTCGGATCCTTAGCTGATTATATCCTGATCTCAGATCAATCTTGGAGAAAACCTTGGCACCTCTCATCTGATCAAACAAACCTTCAATCCTGGGCAGTGGATACTTATTCTTGATTGTCACATCGTTCATTCTTACAATAGTTCCTCGATCACACTTGTTAATGCTCCACTACCACATAAAATACTTCTTGAATACTTAGTCTAATTCCACTTTTAACTAACCATTCCTTCTTCAGCTTCGTTGGGCCATCTTTTGAAGAACCTTCTTCATATATTGATAAAGTGATTTGAATAGAGCTGGATTGATTCCATGATTGCTTTTCCTTGGCGTGACTGTCTTCTTCCAAGATACCCTCAATTCTTCTCAGCCTAACTTTTACTTGCTTTGGTATCTTGGCGACTCGAGGTGGTATGAGAATTGGGCATTGGGGATAGATGGCATTCTTGTCTAGCTGAGGTATCCTGATCATCTATCCTGCTAAGGGGGCAAACTGATGACATCTGACTGAGTGCAGGGCTATTAGAACTTTGGTCCAGGGGTTGATTATCATCCTCTTTTGCACACCAACTGGCAAGATGTCCGTCTTCTCCGCACTTGAGGCAATATAATCCAGTATCACGCGACCTAATTACCTTACGCTTTGTTGGACATTTATTAACATAGTGACCTTTTTCACCACATTTGAAGCACACTCTTTTAACATATCCATTCTGGCTTCCTTTCTGCTCCACCATAGCTCGTGGAGCAATCTGGGCATCAGGATTCTTCTTGATAGTATTGTCATGCGGAGGTTGAACAACTTTAGGTTGTAGTTGGTTGGAACAGGGTTGAGTACTGCTATGTACCAATGGTTCTGGTAACTCCATCTTCTCTTGGCTTTCTTCGCTTGCTTGTTTCTTGCGTTGCTTGCTTCTACTAGGCTGAAATTCCTTGAAAGAAATACTCCAATCATCAAGGTTCGTAGTCTGAGTACCATCTTGATATTTGGTAACTCCCTCTTGGAAAGTCTCTTGGGTAGATAAATCCTTATTAATATCTAAATAGTAACTTTGTCTGGCTTCAGCTGTCATTAGGCTAGCATCCTCTTGAAGATATGGCTGACCATAATGCTCACAACATTGACATGTTCCTGGGGTCTTGATATCTTTATATTGTCTCTCAATTTCTAGTGCTCCACGACTTTTCTTATTCCTTTGACAGTTCCAGGCTTCAGCGACTTGCCTCTTTACTGGTCCGGTAGGAATGTCTAGTTTGGTCAACTTCATGTTATGAGGGGATGAGTATTGGGCTGCATCCTGCCTCGTAAGACTTGAGCCTGTATGGCTAATAGCTTCCTTTTATCAAACGACGACAGAATTGGTGAAATCTGATGGTTATTACTACTAAGGGAGTCGTGGTTCATAGGAGCTGAGGCTTGCTCTGTAATATGCTGATGGATATTGATCATGGTTTGAGCCATTGCTTGTATACTTTGAGTTTGCGCTGCCATATACTCTAGCATCCTGTGCTCAAATAATGAGGCTATAGGTGGAATGTTGAGATCACCTTCATTAGCTCTTTCTTCATGATTTCCGTTGGGACTCGCCATCTGGTTGGGTGGTAAGGGTGAGTTTAGAGGAGAAGGAGAATAACTAAAAGAATGATTAGGGAATAAGGTAGAGTCCATGATTTCATCTTCATTTGCTATCATCTCAAAAATAGGGCAAATAAATCAAGATAGAGAGGAGAATAACACAGAGGTGACAAAATAGAGCATTGTTGGCATCAGCTTCCTTAATTTGTCGACCACTGTAGATGTTTGTAGGTTTCTACTGATGTTGCCGGTGTTGCCTTCAACTTCCTACTGGGTTATTGAGGTCATCATCGGAGTAAGGTAGATTGAAGAATAGCAAGCTGCAACATGGTAAAGAAACTAGAGTAGGGTCTTCTTTTCTTTGACTTGCTTCTATCCAGACGATGGTGATGACAATAACTTCTGCTTGTTGACATTTTTTTAGCTTCCTTCTCGTCATCCTCTTTTGGAATAGGGAGAAAGAAAGGAAAAGAACAAGGATGTGGGAGATACAAGAGAAGAACCCAACTAAGCAACTGATGTCATTGTAGGTAGAAGACCCACAATACACCAACAATCATTACAAAGAAGCGAATCAGGCAAGGTCATAAAGAAAAGCAACATCACGCAAACACAGAACTACACTAGTCAACACATAGTCAAGGAACGATGCTAAACGTTGTTAATAGGGCTCCAAGGGGTACTCTAGGCATGGGTCATCTCTTCAGGTTCAACATTCTTGATAGAGGCATCCTTCAGCTTGTGCAGTGTGGAATCTTGCTCTTTGGGTGAGGGTGACCTAGGCTTTCGCTGCCGATTTTGTCTTCTTTGGGTGTGAGGTGATCACTCCTTTCTTCAGCTGTCTTGAGCAGGCTTCGGGTCAGGTGGCACGAATGATCTAAACATTTTGAATAAAAGGAGAGTAGAAGGTCATCTTGGAATGAAAAAGGCAACGGAAAGAATCCAAAATGGTCGTGCTTAAGATGCAAGGGGGTCGGAGGTACAATGTGGAGGATAGATAAAATCAAGGAGGGGATATGTTTGAAAATATATATAGGAATAAGAAAATATTAAGGTGTAGGGGTAAACAATATCACCAACTAATCAAAAGGAGGTCAGATGCAAGAGATAGGAAAATCATTCATCAAATGAGATGTATGATTAAGAGCAAGAAGTCATCCAGGAGAGAGGAAATAGATGATGGTTGAGGGTTTAGCAAAAACTAGAAAGCGTAATTGTCAAGAGGGGTTGAGTATCAAGGAAAGAGTAAGTCAATAGATAAGGATGGGGGTTTTACATTTGCAAAACAAGGATGTGCAAATGAAAAAGAAGGTCAGGTGAGAAGGGTGAGTTATCAAGGCGGGTTGAGAAAAGAAAATGGTCAAGGAGCGAGAATATTTATCGGGAAGGTCAAGGGTAAGACAGTAATAAGTTGTATAATAAAATAGACCTTAAGGAGCGACCATTCCTATCTAGTCTTACGTCCTACAGTCGATACAGCTCTGATACCACTTCTGTCACACCCGGTTTAAGGATAAAACCGAATGCATGACTATATGTATGCCAGGATCAAGTTCCATACATATAGTGACATCATTAGTGAATAACAGCAACAGTATCACGTAAAGAAATATAATTAAAGACTTACAAGACTATCAGAGATATGCGCTTATAATGGAAACGAAGGCTCCAAACTTCACAGGCAGACGACTGGGGGTTGCGTACGCCTAGAACTCTTCATCATCTTTAGTAGACTTCACACCTTTTTCTTCTGAGCAGCAGTTAGCAAGGGTGAGTACACTTATGGTTGGTACTCAGCAAGGCCACCAGAAATAACCAGAGTAACGATTTATATCCATCTTTAAGTTTATTAATCATGTGAGGGTCCAGGCCACTCTTAACCGTGAGCACGGCTGTTATAACAGTTTTACACTCTGCAGAGGTTGTACACTTTCACCACAAGTCGCGTAAAAGTTCAAAAGAACTTTGGACCCAACCATGCTGTGCTAGCTAGGCACAATACCACACTTCCGAGGTGTGATTGCATAGGGACGCTACGAGGCCTTTACAAAGATTCCCTAATAAGAAGTAGTCCGCTAGAGTTTCGGTAGCGGCGTGGTCCATAAACCTCCCTAATGGTCAGCACCTTAGCGAAGGCTGCTACCCCAAGAGGACCGGGCTATGAACCCTATCACCGACCCCCTCCTTGCCCTTTCGGTAAGACCGCTTCAAACTAGAGTCTCTAATTAATTAGCCAAGACCAGAGCCATTTAGTTCTCGTGGTTGTACTGTTTTCCTGGGTGGTTCTCCATGTTCCAATTAATACATGGTATTCTTGTAAATAAGCACAGATAGGAGGATGGTTAGGGTCACTTGCCTTTTTCCAACGAAAAGCTACTCTTACTGCTCTTCAGCTCTTGCTTACTTGGAAACCTTGTTCTTCAAGCTTCGTCAGCGATCATTCTACTCGAAGCAAACAACTAGCACAAACATACAAAATAACAAACAAGTACAGCTAAGAACAATACACCAATCACAAAACAAAAGCTTTTAGAAGAGCGTGCTAAAGGATAGGGCTCGCTGCTACGGTTATGAGAGCGCAAGAAACGTGGGAATCGGAGCTAGGGTTGGAAAGATACAGCTATCGGAATTTTGGTATTATAAAAGAAACAAAAGAACTATAAGTTTTATTTATTTTATTTGGAAAACAAATGTAAAAGATATTCAAAACAAAATATCCTTGATTATAATTAACTAATTTTATATTTTTTTATTTATAAAAGCGGGGTAGAACTTAGTCATATTTTATTTGTGATTGTCTACGTACAAATTACACTAATTAACAATTAATTAGAAAGAAAACTTGTGAGAGCATCTAAACGCATAACTTTATATTTGGTGTTCAACTAAACAAATTATATTTAGAACACATTTGAGTTGGTATTAATTGAATTGACATTAGTTATGAAAAACCGGAGGTAAAGACCTAGGTGGATTTTAATTAGAAAACTAAGTGAGAGAACTTTAATCAAGTTAAATCTATTTTTAATTTAAAAATAGGAACTAAGGCACAATGACATGACTAAATGGTAGCTTAGGCTTTAGAAGACTTAACGCAATGAGAACGAGTCGGAACGGAGCTAAAATGACGAAGGTAGGGCTAAAACAAGGCTCCAGGGTCTTATCTGCGAAGAAAACTGAACTTCTAGGGGTTAAATTGAAGAGGTCAGAGCCTAAAACATAATTAAACCTTAAATAGAGGGTCGGGGTGCAAAACTATAGGTCCTGGACGGCGGGTACCAATTCTGGAAAGGTCAGGGGTCGGGACAGAAAAAGAAAGGGCTCAACTCTAACTATTTTCTACTGATCTGGACTGCGGGTTGATTCCTGGAAAACCTAGGGATCTTCCTGCAAAAGTTTTGGGCTAGGGTCGGGTGAATCTAATCCGTTAGATCAGAATCGTGCGGCGGATCGGACGAATCGGCGGGGTAAGGGTCGGGCGAATCGGCGGTATGAGGAGTGGGTCGGGTGAATCGGCTGTGTAAGGAAAAGGTCGGGTAAATCGGCAGTGTAAAGTAAAGGTCGATTCTGGCCGTTAGATCTAGATCAAGCGGCAGAGGAAGGGTTGGCTCGATGGGACGAAAAGGGGTCGGGCGAAGCGGAGTTTAACTGGGCATCGGTGGCGAGCGAGTACGGCGGCGGACGGCCGGAGCTTCACCGAATCCGGTGTTCCTGGCCTCGATTCAAGCTGGTTTTATGCCGGGGAGTGAGTGGGCGGTACGGAGAAGGTGAGGGTGGTCACGGGATGGCTGTGCGGCGGCTGTAGACTGGCAGCCACGGCGGTGGGCGGAAACAGGGGTCCGGCGAGGAATCGGCGGAGCAAAAGAGAGAGGGAGGAATCTAGTTTGCAACTTGATGCTCACCAATTCGCGGAGCTCTGGCGAGAGTTGAAGACGGCGGAGAAGCTGCGGAACGGTGAGTCGACGGAGAATCAGCAACACGGGACGGCGGCGTTCCTCCGAGGTGCAACTTCCAGCGGCGTGCGACAATGTTGTGTAGAGGAAAAGATTTGAGCTTGGCTCTGGTTGCAAAACGGGGCTTCGGCGGGATTTTATAGGGGCGGATCGGCCGAGAGTAGGAAGGCGGTGCTGCGGAATCGATCAGGACTCGGGGCAAGAAAACAAGAAAGAAAGAAAACGGGGCGCGAACGACAGCACGAAGTCGTTCCGGACTCTGGGTAAGTAAAGAAGAAAGAAGAAGAAGAAGGCGCCGACAGGTGGGTCCTAGCTGTCGGTGGAAGAAAGAGTCGGGTGAGGGAATCGGCCACTGAGTGGGCCGCGGAAAAAGAAAAGAAGAAGAGGAAAAGGAATTGGGCTGGCTGAAAGAAAGAATAGGAGAGGAAAAGAAATAAAGATGCATGCACAATTTTAATTTATGATTTTTTTGAAAATACTTTTAAAAGTTTCAACTCTTATATTTTGGGTGTTACAACTGACGACGGCATTATACACCATGTTGGTCATCACCGAGGATTGATCAATGAATGCCTGGTAGACGGACTGTTGGATCATATCGGACATCTTGCCCGAGTCCTCAGCAATGGTGATGTGGCGGGGGACTGGAATAGGAGCCTTCTTGACAGCCTCCCCGCTTCTGGTACGACTGAATGACTGAAGGTACATCTTCTTGTAATCTTCTAGATGTTTAGCTAATTCTTCCCTCTGGTCGTCCTTGAGATCCGCTTCTTTCACTTCAATGATGTTGCTATCGGAGATCTCTGCGTTCTTCGACATATCAGATCTTGGATTTGTCCCATTGGGCGTGCCAAAAGTGTGTTGGCGCTAAAATCGGCCAGATAGGAATCGGCCGATGGTCTTCAGCATCGGACACACGACCCGGGAGAATCTGCTTAGCTCCTGTTCGTGTTATTGCCCTGGTACGGTTCGCGCGGCGTGCCAGTCAATCTGACCTGTTGATTGACAAGGAAATAAAGTATTAAATTCCAGGCGCTCCGATCGGCTGGAGTTCCGATCTGTCCTGAGGAGCGCGTCGGCAGCGAATCGGCCGATTTGCTATAGAGATGATCGGCTATGGATCAGCCGATAATCGTGTAGTAATTGTAAAGAAAACTGCTAGAGCGATCTAAACAATTACTATAGAGGCAACACTTGAAATAGATCTAATCGGCTGTAAGATGGTAAATCGAAGAAGAACGATGACGAAGCCGATTACTCTGATCTCAAGCTGGATAACTCGTGATAATACTAGAATAATAGGTAAAACTTGCAATTCTAGTAAATATCGATAACTGGTGAATAAATCCAAATGAAACCACAGCGATGCGCCCATAGTTAAAGATCGGATATTACTCGATAAGCGGAACCTACCAATTGGCCGGAGATCAAGCTGATGCAGCCCTGCCAATCCGTACGAACTCGTGAAAGAATAAAAGTATTGGCGAAGTCGCCGACTTGAAAGTAAATTGCTGAAAAAGTAGAAGTATTGTTGTTGATTGATGTCATTATGATCCCTTTGCAAGACCCTGACGATTCCTATTTATACCCTAAAACTAGGACTCCTGGTCGATCACGACTTGTTACAACCTTATTTAAAAAACAGGAAAACTACTATATCTATAATAACTTTTAAAGAAAACGGACTCCCGTAGAATCTTCCGCCGCCGTCACCTAATCCAATTAGGATTCTTTCCAATTGCTCCTTGACCGACTTAGCGTTGCCCTGTTCACCAACTTTTGACCAAGACCCTCCAAAATAGTCCCATCCTGTTGGCGCAAGCTGTATCACAAATCGACCGATTTCCAACTGTTACCTCAATCGGCCGATTCCTTATCGTAGCCTTTAGACTTGCCGCATCGGCCGACCTTCTTTTCCCGACGCCGATTTAATACGTGTCAAAATCTGGCGTCAACAGCGTCGTCTACTTTTCCGGCTGCTTGAGTGACACTTCCGACTACTATGTTTGCAGATTCGACCACTTCGACTACTTCATATCGGATTTCCAACTGCTTGTCAATATAGACATCCAGTCTTTCACTAAAGCCTACCTAATTCGAGTGCTCTTAGCTTCTAGGCTACACTCCTTATATCTGGTGGTACTCAACTCTAAGCTAGCCTATTACTACCTGCACAAAATTTAGGCTACACTAAGAGGAGTATATACAAAAGTACTCCAAGCTGTCGCCTAGTAGTCATCAAGATTGTTGACAGATGACTCGCTGCGCACAGGGGAGTGAGCTCCCATCTGTGCGGGCTGTGGGACTACAACATCATAGTTAAGGTCATAGATACCCTCTATCTCCTCAGGCTCATGCTCACTGTCGATGTCCATCACATCCGGTGGAACGTGAAGGGCTGCCTGCTGTGCGTGATGCATGTCGATATGTCCGTTGGCATCCTCCAAATCAATGTTGAGGTTATGGATCTGCTCTTCCAAGAACTCGATCATTGCCTCGTGTTCACCCATGGTGGTTTCTATTGTCTGCACTTGGCCTTCAAGCTAGCCAATCCTAGTATCTCGATCACCAATCTCCTCGACTAAGTCTTGCATCTGCTCGTCCCTTAGGTTAACTGCCCACTGTAAGGACTGAGCCAGGTCTATCACCTGTTCCATCCTTTTACTCTGAAGTGCCAGTAGTCGGTATAGTGCATTCATGCACCGGGCTGAAAAGAGTATGGCCTCGACTGGATTCTGCTCTACCAAGTGACCTAGATGTGCAAATCTGTCCAGCCATACAGGGTCGCTCTCGCTGACTGCCGGAAACAGCCCAGCTGGAGCCAATATCACCTCCAATGGGTGCTGCTCACAAAAATTGGTGAGCGCCTTCGCCTCCCATGACTCAATGAGGCGGTGTCCGACTACTTCTGCCTCAATGGCAAACCACGCGGGGTTGAGTGGGTGCTGGGGAATAGTCATGCGCACACGGCACCGACGGACACTGTCAGACCTGGGTACACGGGACTGGCCACGTGACATGTTTCACCTAGGATTTGGGATAGGACATTGCCCACGCCCTACATCTGTTGTAACTAGTTGTAATGCAGTAGAATTACTTGTACAGTAGTTAGACTAGTCGGACATGGCAGGAGACTACCTGAGAAGTACTCGGATAGGACATCTTGGCTTGTACCCGACTAGGACTCCCATGTAAACCTGTCCCACGGACTATATAAGGGTGGACAGGTACCCCCTCGGGAACAATCACCATCAAAGGTAATACAGACCACACAGGATGTAGGGAATTACGCTCTTGGCGGCCCGAACCTGTCTAAAACCTTATGCTCCTTTGCACCTTCGAGTTCCTGATCTCGGCGACACCCAACCAACCAAACTCACCACCTCGGGGGTATCCCTTGGTGGGTGTGGCGGTAAAACACCGACAGCTAGCGCGCCAGGTAGGGGAGCTCATCGAAGATCCGCTGGAGAACTCGATGGTGTCGTTCAACTTCTCCAGCGCCATGCTCGACAAGGGCACGACTTTCATCTTCGGCTCTTGGATCTGCATCGCCGATGGTTTGGGTAGCTTCAACAGCCGCCTAGCCAACTCCAAGCAGTCGGAGGCTACTTCATCGACCACAAGCGGCGATCTTGACGACTTCGTCGACAACCTTGATGACACGCTGCTTCTGGATCTGGCTCAGCAGATCGAAACGACGTCCGTTTTCAAAACGACTTCAACTCGAGATGCAATAGATCTACTTGACTCGGATTCACACCGATCTACAAAGACCCCACGATCCAAATCCCTCTTCGACTTGGAGGAGGATTTGGATCTGCTGCTCCAAAGCGGAGACGTGGGTGCCACCGCTAGCCGGGAGGCCCCCGTTCCCGACTTCTACTCGGACTCCAATGCAGAGTACTCCACGTGCGGGGCTACATCTCTAAATCGGATCCGAAAAGGACTCGGAGGCAAAGGGGCCACCACCCGTCGGGCGGCCCCCGCCCTTGAAAACAAGTCGCAACCCGATGGCCACCCCGACTTCTTGTCGGGCAGCCATCTGGGTTTAACGATTACATCAACGCCACAAGGACGTTTCGTGTACTGGAAGGGCTTTGAGCCCTCCGAACTTCTCAAGTATGAATCTCACCTTGTGGCGTTCATGCAAGAACTACCCTTCCAAGAGGGTAGACCTCTTTTGCCTATCGCGGAAAAAGGAGAGAGTAGGATAGAGCTACTCGAGTATAGCCTTAGGGCTAACCACTCGCAAGATCAACAAGTCTGCATGGCTTCCCTTCTCAACGTGGAAGAAGACGAGTTGGGCACCCAGTATGACAACGAACAACTCGCGGACATCTCAGCAGACGAGTCCACAGCAGACGCTCCTCAAGACGAAGACGAGGAGCACCGGAGGATCCGGCGGGCAAAGAACGCCAAACGCGCTCAACGCGTAGAACCGCGCCCACGGACCAAGGGATCTCACCTTTGCAGCAGTCGCGGATCGCGAGTACTGTACACCGATTGGCACCATTGCAGAGGCAGAACTCTTAGCCCAACAACTCCCATCTATCCCCCAGATCCAAAGTTGCAGTACTTGACCCAACGCGCGCTCGTGCAACTCGATGGGCAACATCCAGTGTCATCCACTCGGAACCAGCTCTCGAGGTCTGAACAACACGGGGACACCGCACTGGTCAGTTGCACTCCAGGAGGAGGCCAAGGGAGTCGGAGGAACGACAACCGCCAACGCAATGAGGGCCACCCCTCTACGCGTGGCAACAATGAGCAAGAAGTACAACAACCCCCTCGACACCAGTGTGGGGCAAGGCATCGCGGCCAAGATCCAGGCGCAGCCAACCTCCAGGACGCTCCCACGATCGACCTTAGGCAGAAGATCAATGAAGGCCACGACGCGCGGCTTGTCATTGACGCGGAGGAAGGTCCGTACCGGCAGGCACTACGACGACGACGACAGCAGCAACCGCTTCCCCGCCTTCACCACGACCATTACCGACAAGTCCTACCCAAAGGACTTCAAACCAGTCGGAATCCCCAAGTATGACGGTAAGCAGGACCCACGCCAGTGGCTTCATTGCTATTCCGTCGCTATTGAAGTTTCAGGGGGCTCCAACTCTATGAAAGCACTCTACTTCCCGGTGGCCCTAGAGCTCGCACCACTCACGTGGCTTGAAAGCCTCCAGCAAAACTCCATCGACTCGTGGGAGGAGCTCAAGCGGGCCTTCTTCGACAACTTCTAGGGGTCCATGATCAGAGCAGGCACTCGCCATGACTTGTCCCAGGTGAAGCAGGAGATGAACGAGAGCCTGAGGTCTTACACACAACGTTTCTTTGAGACGCGCACCACCATCGCCAACATCACCGATGAGGACATCATCGACTGCTTCCAACATGGCCTCTTCTCGAAGAACACGTACCACGACATCGGGCGCAACCGCCCGACTACTGTCGTGGAGCTGCGTGACATGATGGCAAGATAGGCTGACCAGGAGAACGAGGAAACGACCGCTTCCCCAAGCGCAACCATGACAAACAAGGGAACGGCAATGGCCACTCTGACAAAATCCAGCGGAACCATTCGGGGAACCCCCGGAAGCGCAAGCCAGACCATGAAGTCGCGACTATCGAGCGCAACCCGCATGGCAAGAAGTCGGGGAACGACCGGTTGGAATACGAGCAAGTCTTGCACAAGCAATGCCCGATACACCCGAAATCGCGTCACACGCTCTTCGAGTGCGTCACCATCCGCAAATTACTCAACATTCCACCCCTTCATCAAGTCAGAAAGTGAAAGGACAAGGAGGACGATGAAGAAGGAGGTGACAAGTCGGGAGCCCAAGATTTCCAGGATCCGAAGAACGTCGTCAATGTTATCTTCGGTGGAGACGGTGGATTCCCCACCAAGCGCGCGCAGAAGCTAACCCTGCGCGAAATTCTCTCTGTGGAACCAGCCACGACAAGGCCCTTGAGATACAACGAGGTCCCAATTTCCTTCTCCAGGGAGGATGAATGGACCAG